>CM045770.1:20975421-22183134 GCA_025200525.1 Camellia lanceoleosa
ACTACACTTGTGTCTCTTTGCGTGCATTTTACGTGCATTGATGCGCCTAGGACTTTACCGTGTTTGCCATCTGCTTATTCTGGCGGTTTCTTGGGAGGCTTGTCTTGTCAAGAGCATGTCCATAAGAGGTGACGATTCTGTGGGCCTCTGCCGATATGGGAACACAAACCACGGATTTCACAAGGGCACCCTTTACAACCATTACGTCGACCTAAAGTGCATATTCGGATCCATAGTGACCATTCCAAACTAGGGCCGGGTTGCTTACCCATTTATAGGTTGTTTGAAGCGGCTTGCGTCGCGTGGTGAAAGAACCTAGTTTCACGACAAAATAGAGGCGAAACCCTACTAACATACTGGGGTGTTTTCAGCTCTCCAACTTACTCACTGTATGTGCTTGTTAGAGTTAATGCCTCTACGGGGAATGCATCATGTCGATTGAGTTTGGGCACTCGAGCACTTTCGGGCATCGATCGATTATCTGAGAGCCCGGTTGTAGCCACGGATGCTCCAGATTGATTTTGGGGAATACGGTGATCAGAGAATAGTAAATGAGTGATTAAAGAATGATTGTCTTAAACGACTTACATCATGCACGATGTTATATGCCGTGTTATGTGTTGTGTGTATTTAATTACTTTATTATCTTTGTCCGTTTTCTGGTCATTGGCATTTCCTTTTTTTTTGCTTTATTATCTTTTTGCTAGAAGCTGGCGAGTTTATAGCGTTTCTTCGAACCAATAGATACCCCCAAAGCACTTTGAATGACATGGTGCTTGACTCACGCCGCCAGCCGTAAGGATCTCGTTAGCCGGACATCGGTGTTCCTCTCACCCCGATTGCTCCGAGAAGAAAGCGCAGAAAGCGCGCGATGTCGTAATAAAACGAGGATTCTGCAGGCGACGGAATGAGGCGCTTTGTGATGCGATCGAGGTTGAGATTTACGTATGGTAGAGGTACATTTACGGCCATTCGGATGGAGCAATGAGAATACGCGCCGGGGATGGGCGATGATATGCGGATGCATCGAGCATAAGCAGATGCAAGATGATGCCATCCGCATGGCGGAATTTTGAAACAACAAGCCACAGTCATGGCGGTAGTGATTACTAAGTACACCAGAAACGCGGCGTCTGCATCATCGAGCTTCTCCTCCCACCGGCGACTCCACTACGGCGAGGCATCTCTTGGTCGAGAATACCGCCAAATCCTCGAGAATATCCTCCCCAAACACTCGAGAATACCTTGCGATGTCGGAACACTCAAGAGGACATAGGTCTTCCAGCAAGCTCGCCCCCATAACAACTATCAAGAATCTTACACCTAACCACTCGAACTCTCCATTTGAGTTTGAGATAGATCATCTGACGAAGATGAGTAAAATTTGGAAAAGCTTTTCAAAAAAGAAATCACAAGGGTGAAGGCCATCCCGAGATATTGAAGATGGCTACACTAGCGTGGCGTGACCTTTGCCAAATAGATTCAAGATGCCACCAGTTGATGGTTTTCGGATCGAGGATCCTATGGTCCATCTCGGCTATTTTCGGACATCTTGAGGCCAATGGGCTAACGAAGCCACAAAAGCTTTCTTTATTTGGCGAGAACTTTGTCGAGAATTGGCGGCCATCTGATGCATAAAGTTAGAGGATGATGTGAAGAGAAATTGGGATGAAGTTTGAGGCGCTTCGTTACCTGCAGTACTCATATATCCTGTGGTCGAGATTACAACCGCGTTATCTCGAAACAACGGCGGAACAAAAAGAGACTTTCTCGATTTTGTAACTTCGGTGGAAACAAAGGCATCGATGATGACCTTAAGGCCAACGAGATAAAGATCAAATTCGGATGATTGTATGCAATCTCAACCCAAATTAATCTCTGAAAATGATCGTACTCCTTTCCCCCACCCTTCTCAGTTACGAGATGAAGTCTGGATCGAATCGATGAAGCATGGTTTATCGACCGGGAAGAAAGCGAAAGGGCGTTCCAATAATAACAATAACCACCGTAGAAACTGCGGTATTTGCCAACACAAGGACCGGAGGTCGGCATGGTCACCACCACTCCTCGGCTTCTCAACCAAGGCGTGACCACCCTTTCGATACCTCGGGAAGCGATAGCAAGCCGAGATATCAATCCGGAGGCCAAAACCTTCACTCCACTATACATGCCCTGTCCAAGGCTCTGGGGGTGTTAATCGGGGAAAAAGCATCGGCCCCTAGAGCAAAGCCACTACCGAATCCACTCCCCTTCCACAACCAAGCCAAATCTTTGTCGTGCCACAGCATGGCCATGACCGCAGATCAATGTTTCAAATGCGTCCGCAATTCAAGACCTCGATTGACAAGAATATCATCGTACCTCGAAAGATAGCGTCACAACTAACCCACTCGCACGCACCAACAGATCCACCACCCAAAAGAGTCAACCTCATCAAGCGGGGTAGTTTCCTCGATCCTAGTATCTATATTACTCCTCTCACCTACCCAAGCGGGAGGTGATCCTTCTGATTACACTAACTTGTGCATGTTGGACACCTTCACAACCCAATCACGAGAGGTGGTGACCTCCAGAAGATGGGCAGGCGGGTTTAGAGGAGAAGCAGTGGTGAGTGCAGGATGGAATAGTCAGGAATCTAGGCTGGGAGAGCCTACGATCGAATGGATACATTGTGTCAGTGGGCGGTTTGAGAGTGTGGATTTGCTAGAAAAAGAGCCGTGCATGATTAGGAGGCGGACTAGAACAAGGGCAAATGATCGACTAGCGGTGGAAGAAGATTTTGCTAACCTCCAATTCTTCAGCGACCAAGAAGCGAGGATCTGACGATCAATTGGTTTGAATATGAAGTCGGCGAAGTTGGTGGTTAGATGACCACCGGATGTTGTCAAATTCAGCGAGGCGAGGGCGTGAAGCAACGAAGTATCAATGATGGTAGGAAGGGCGAAATCGAGAATGAATTATCGGAGGCAGAATTGAAAGAATTTAGCTCGGGATCAAGATATGGTGGAAACCGAACAACAAACCCTACTAACACAGGGAGCAAGAAAAGAAGTGGAATTGCGAGAGAATCAGGAAAGCCAAGAATCATGAAGAGGTTGAAAGTCTTTGCGAGCACAAGGCGGGACATGTTGTGAGCATGTGGGATGAAAATACGAAATGCGAACTTGCAAAAACTAGATAGGTGTCTGTTGAGCGTTAGTGGGATGTGGTGGGAAAACGATGACTTATGTCTTGCCCACCGGATGAAGATTGGGCGGATACTCAGCAGATGATACTTGGTACCTCGATGAGGTAGATCATATGACGGTGGGCGGTATTTCAAGCCCCCACACCTTGACCAACACAGACATCAGGGAAGATAAAAAAAGCGAAGAAAAGCAAATTGAAGAAGAAGCTGTACTGAGACAGTTAAAGAAGATACAAGCAGACATCTCCATCTGGGGACTGCTTATGTCATCAAGGGTACATAGACAGGCTATCTTATCTGCTATGGGCAAGGCCAAACTCTCCTTCGAAACTACACCGGAAGCGGTGGTTGAAATTTGGTTTTTCAGGAGAGGTTCCGGCATTAACCTTCGGACAAGAATTGCGCTGAGGCGTGAATCATAACAAACCTCTCTACATCTCAGGTGGAGTGTAGAGATAAGTGGATCTGGGTGGTACTTGTTGATCAAGATTGCGCTATCAATGTCTGCTTGATCATAGCGGCATATGCAATCGGGTTAAAACACGAGACTTCATACCAACCACTTTCGGTGATCGAGCTTATGATAATACCCATTAGGGAAGTGATGGGGAATGTCAAGGTTCGAGACCGAGTTGGTCGAGGACAACACAACATTGAATTTCATGTCTTGGGCGTTCCGTAACCTTCAACTTGCTCTTGGGGCGGCGTGGTTGCACCAAGTAAGCGATCTCTTCCACTCTGCACGGATGTTGAAATACCCTCGCGGGAAGGGGTTGCAATTGTTTTGAAAATTCATCCATCCATCCACCACGAAGTGTCTCGCCGATTTTGGAAATCGAGCACGGCCGCGAGGGCGTGTTCTTATCGGGGTTCACTGGCGAGAGGCCGGGTAGTCTGAGAATATTATGGTACATGAATGAAGGTGTGTCGTCGGTGCTCAATCCTCTACCTCATGAACAAGCTACAACATATTCCGGGATGGGATTAGGAAGAAGCGGCGGGAAAGAATTCGCGGCATTGGCGAAGTGCCACTGCGACCCACATATCTTTGGGTGGGTTATCTGCCCACCAAGAAGGGGGTGAGAAAGGAAAGAAATGGCGTGAGCGAGGCGAAAGCATTGGGAAGCCTTTTGACAATGCACAGACCCATCCGGTACATCTGAGCAGACGCTTCGTCCGGGAGGAAGACTTTCCATTTTCGGCTTCCCGAGCCATGGTTAAGCGGAGAAAAAGCGCGTGCGAGGTTTGAAATCTTCTTGACACTGCAACTACGGGGATAGCGTGGCCGGAGCGAGCGGACCCAACAAGCGAGGTTGGCGAGAATAAAGCGATGGATCACGAGGCGCAATTGGAAATGGGGTATGCAGCATGTCTCCTCTCGATCCTCCGATCGACCAAGAGTGCTTGGGGATAACTTTGTGGTTTCCATGATTGGGGATGAAAGCAGTGCGGCCGACCAGCGACTATCTTGGATGCATCAATCGCCCTCTCTCACTTGGCGGTCTGAGGAGGATTTTGTCAGCGGCAAGGTCGGTAGTGGCGGAATCTGATTCTGGGAGTCTGTGAGTGGAATCGGAGTTCAGCTCGGAAGTCTGGTCTGGTACTCTGGGGATGTTAACAGGATGCCGATCTGTCGGTCGTCTTTCCTTTTCATTTGAGTCTGTTGTAACCAATGAATCGGATGATTTGGATGTGCCTAATGAGAATGAACTATCTGTGGTTTCAGTACTTTTACATGCCCTAATTTATTGCATTAATTGAGACTTTCAAAATTTTGATCAAAGCAGGCGAAGTTCCTCCGGTTTCTAGCGTTTAATTGAGCAAGAGCAAGAGATTTGTTAAACCATTAATGGATGAAATCATTTAAAGTGAACATTAGTCTTGAGGAGGACCATGGTGGTCGGATCGGGTCTCGTTGTCTTCGGACGCGGCAAGTCGCTTTATTAAAAGATTTCAAAGATGTTTTAGCGTGGTCCTCTGAAGACATGCACAGAATCGATCTGAGATTATCTGACATCGGATCCCCCTTGACCGAGGCAGGGCATCAGCGAAACTCGAAGGATCATGGGATTGGGCTCTTAAGATTAAGGAAGAGGTCACCAAGCAAATCGTAGCGGCTTCTGGTATCTGAATATCAGGCTTGGTTGGCCAACATTTTCGGTGCGAAGAAAGATGGCGAGGATCAGGGTGTGTGTAGACTTGGGGACTTGAGCGAGCTAGTCAGAAGGGCGACTTTCCTACCGCACATCGATGAGTTGGTAGATTTCCTGGCGGGGCATGCATTGCTCTCATTCATGGATGGCTTCTCGGGATACAACGGATAGTGATGGCACGGAAGGCGAGGAAAAAGCGCATTCACCACCCGTGAAACATCTTGCTAGGGTAATCTGTTTGGGTTGAAGAAACTGGAGCTACTTATCAGCAGACGCGACCACAATACTACATGATATGATCCACAAAGAGGTTGAGGTGTATGTGGGCGACATGATTGTCAAATCCAAAGAAAGAGGGCCACTACCGCCTTGCACAAGTTTTTCGGAGGATCGAGAATTTTGGTTCTTGCTAAACCCTCGAAAATGTCGTTTGGTGTTCTGTGGGGAAAAATGCTAGGGTTTACGATTACACAAAGGGGCATCGAGGTGACCCTTCCAAATCAAGGCCATCTTAGAAATGCCACCACCAAGAATTTGAAAAGGAGGTCTGAGGCTTTACGGGTAAAGTGCAATTCATAAGGCGGTTTATTTCAAAATTAACCTTGACTTGTGAACCAATTTTGGCCTTCTCAAGAAAGGAAAGAAGTTCAATGGGACGTCCGATGTCAAGCGCATTTGAGCAGATCAAGAATATCTCTGAGAACCCACCCGTTTTATCGCCACGAGAACGAGGAAGCAGTTGATTACGTATCGATGTTGAAACTACAATGGGCATGCTTGCACAAGAATCGAGAAGATAAGGTGGAAAGCCATCTATTATTTGAGCAAAAGATCTTTGGAGTATGAGACCCGATATACACATTTGGAAAAAGGCTTGCTTAGCTCTGGTATGGGCTACGGAAGGCTGCGGCACTCTTGTTAGCTCACTCTGTAATGTTGGTTTCGACTTGATCCCATCAAATATCTCTTGAGAAACCGGTAACTTACGGGTAGGCTAGCTCGTTGGTTCTTTGTTGCTCTCGAATTTGATCTCACATATGTGACCGCAAGTCGATGAAAGGAAGAAGCGTTGGCGAGTTCCTTGCCGACCACCCGGTTGAGGATGAAGCGGTCAGTACCTATTCGGATGAATCAATTTTGCATATCGGCGAAGAAACTTGGGCGATGTACTTTGTGGGCGTCAAATCAACATGGGTATGGGATAGGAGTGTTCTTGATAGCTTTGGATGATTCCGTATCCTCTCGCCTTCAAACTCGGTTCAAAGTCTCGAACAATGAAGCGAGAATCTGGCGTGTATCGTTGGTCTAAAGCGACCTTGGAACTAGAGGCGAGGCAATTTGGGCGTCATTGAGGATTCGAACCTTGTTGTGTCTCAAGCTAAAGGAGGCTGGAAAGTAAAAGAGGAAAAGATGATGATGTATCACCAAACCTTGGATTTCTTGATTCCTCGGTTTGAAAGCTAAGTTTACTCATCTACTAAGAGAACAACAGTTCATGATTCTTTGGCAACTCTATCTTCTATGATAGACATCCGTGTGGAGTCGAATCGTCCGATCATTATTGACGAAATTTGCACCTATGAGTCGATTGACCATAGATGAAGTTCGGAATGAACACCCAGTATTCTGACATTTGGAACTTCTTGGAGAAAAGCATACCCAGGGGTAAATGCCAAAGACAAGAGGGCAATCGAGAAGAATGGCGATTCGATTCATCATCTGCGAGGGTAAAGCTGTATAAGCGAGGTCATCTGGAATGCATAAGCGTGCGTTGATGCCGAAGAGTCAAAGCGTCTGATGGAAGCCATCCACCGGGGTGAATGTGGTGCACACATGAATGGGGTGATGTTGGCACGGAAGATCCTTAGACAAGGCTATTACTAGTCCACCATGGAGGAGGATTGTATTGGCTTCGTCCGGCGATGTCACAAGTGTCAAATTCATGCAAATCGCATGAACATCCCCGTCAAATTTGTACAACATGACCGCCATGGCCATTTTACATGCAGGGAATTGATGTAATCGAATTTGTTATGCCAAAGGGTCGAATGGGCATGAGTTCATTTTGGTAGCGATAGATTATTTCACAAAGTGGGTTGAGGCCCAATCTTATGCGATGTTGAAGGCTTCATACGTAGCAAAATTTATCGAAACAACATTATCTGTCTCTGAGTCCCAAATGAAATCGTTTAGGACAATGGTTCCCACTTCAAAAGGAGGTGATCGACTTGTTGGAGAAATATAATGTGGCTTTTCATAAGTCGTCTACTTACCGACGCAAACCAGCGGAGCGATTGAGGCCGCCAACAAGAACATCAAGCGCATACTACAAAGATGGTGGAAACCTATCGGGTGGCGGATAAAGGCGCCTTTCGCTCTGTGAGACTCTGGGACTTGATCAGAACTTCTCTGGGGCGACTCGTACTCATTAGTTTATGGGATGGAGGCCGTTTTGCCTATTGAGATCGAGGTCCGTCATTACAGTATTGGTAGAGTGCGGATAGCGAAGCAGTTGGCGACAAAAGCAGTTTGAGAACTCATGCTTTTCGATGAAAGAAATTTGAAAGCCATGCCACATCAAGGTTATCAGCAGAATCACCGGGCTTTTAACGGAAGGTTAAGTCCAGGAATTTGAAAGAAGGAGATTTGGTACTCAAAGACAACCGAGCTCCCATCCACGACCCAAGGGGCAAGTTCAGACCCAATTGGACTGGTCCCTACATTATCAAGTCAATCTGGTCAGGTGGAGCTGTGGTTTTGATGGACCTAGATGGCTTAGAGTTTTCTCAACCGATCAATATGGACAAGTTGAAGAAATATTACCCCTGAGAGGCTCGCTAGGCCGAAAACCCGAAAAGGCGACCTAGGCAAAATCCAGAGCATAGAAAATTTGAAATTATAAAAACTGAGCTCGCAAGGTTGAAAACCATAAAGGCGGCCTTGGCAAAAGTTAGGCGCAAAGGAGGTAAAAATACCGAAGCGAACCTAAGCTGAACTCGTGAGGCTTGATTCCCATCTATGGGATCGTGGCGACTTCATCACGAAGTTCGGCTCAATCTTTTCGATCAACCGTCCATTTGATCATCTCGGTCATCTCTATTCGCCGGCATTTATCGTGATCTCCGGTGCAGTGTTATTCGGACTAGGGGCAACTTTCCGTTGCAATGAAGTGTTGAGCACCATCGGACTAAGGGCAACTTTCCGTTGCTATGAATCGCAGAGCACTTTTCAAACTAGGGCAACTTTCCGGTTGCTAGGATCGGGGTTGTGCATCTCGGTGCGGATCTCAAGCATGTCTGGTTCGATCCATATCGAAAATAATTTTGAAAAGTTTTAATAAAAGTCGACTTTGTTCAAATTAATCTTTCCACAACTAAGACCATTTTGGACCAAAAAGCGGAGAATTTTCGATTACCATAACCTTCAATTTCTTTGATTTCAAAAGCGAGTTCTCTTGCTCTTACATACAATTGAAGTTGCTTTTTATTACATTCATAAAAAAAAAACTTGACAGTACTAATAAAGCAATAAATTTGGGGCATAGTCAAATCAAGTGTACTGTGCCCCTGCGAGCTAGTTGAAGCCTCGGCGTCAACCTAGGCCCAATCTATGCCTCCTCATTGAGCCAATCGGCCTCGTCGGATAAAGTGCAATGAAAATAGGAGGCGGGGCGGGAGCTCTCTAGTCCTCCGGTAGTAGTATGTTGAGCAAGGTGTGCACCTCGAACGGAAAGTGGCCGGGTATTCAATCCCCTCCGGAGAACAAGTCAGTCATGGCCGAATTGGCGCGAGATCTGGAATGGGAAATAGAATACCTGATGAGTCAAGCCGATCAAGCGGATCGGTATCTGGAACATGCTATAGCTCATCATTTGGAAGGTTAAGCCAGGGCGGCGCCAAGCAATGCGTTCGGTGACAAGTTGCACATGCATTCAAACCACCATCCCTCATCAAGAGGCGTCGACGGGCGTTGTCGAAAGAAAGTAGCCGAATTTGAGTAAGCGGGGCAAGAGTCCACAATTTGCAATTTATCCATCAACCATATCTAGGGAAGGATGAAAAATGAGAGAATAAAGAATAGAGATGTGTGATGAGAGAAAAGTGAGATGAGGATTTTGTGAGAAAAAGCGAACGAGGGCAGTGATGTGAGCAAACACATATGTGAGCTTGGGTGGGAAACATTACTGCAGTGATGGTGGACTCCCCAAAACTGGTTGTCTCTTGGCGGTAGAAGGCATCCAAACCTAGCGGCGTCTCGACCAATGTCATGGATCTGACTTTTCCTTCCCTCAAGCCTTGGTGACTTCAATCAAATGGATGCTAGCCCTCCGGGCAGAGACAAGCGAAAATGAGATAGCATGCACAAGCGAGGGCATGTTGTGGAAACCTTGCCAATGATGGTTGGTGCGGTCACCGGCATCGAAGAATCGATGCATCGGGCTCGGGATATCAACATGCCATTACCAATCGGTCGAGCATCATGCGGCGTTGAGACCGCACATCCGCCCTAAAGCTTGGGCATGGCCAAAAGCAGGCGAGGCAAGATCTCTTCGGCGTTGAGACTCCATCAAAGCGAAAATCTTCAAAAGTAGGACATACCTCTTGCCCTCCGAAGTGAAGACATCGTCACTTGGGTTCCAAAACCTTGCCGCGAGAGGAAAGGAAGATGTAGCGGAATCGGTCGGCGTGAATAGTGCATTTAAGCGAAACCGGAAGTTTAACTTTTCCGAGCCGTCTAGAAGAGATCCAAGATGAGAGATTTTCTCGAGAAATGCCTCCATTTTGTGAAAGCGGTGATGAAATAATTAAGTTCAAAGTGGGGCTTTTATAGGGGGTAAAACACTATTCAAAGGACACGTGTCAAAATTAAGGAATTGCGGGAGAGGTGGCGGCCGGCCATCTATTCTAGTAGGCGGCCACCCTCTAGTCTCGGATGCAAAATATGTTAACCCGCATTGGTCCTGTTTTGCCCTCCGGAAGGAAGTTTGAGACATTTCTAGGCATCGGGAACATCGGAGGCCTCAATTTCTCTCGGTTTAGATGCGTTCCATCATCCATCGTCGTCCGTCAAAATGCAGCTTAGTTGTATTTTTGCTTATCGAGTTGTTGTTTTGCTTGTCGAGTTGTTGCTTTGTTTATCGAGTTGTAAGTTTTGTCAATTTGCCGCATTTTGTGTTTTGAGTGGTTACTTTTTGTTTCTGTGATTTTGTTGAGTCTTGTTTGTTGAGTCGTTAACATTGTTATACTTTGCTTAATGAGTTGTAAACTTGCTAAGATTCATTATTTCTTAGTGAGTCGGATTTTGATTTGTTCGTCGGTTCATTACGACGGTAAATACACAAGGCACATTTTCATTCAATTCCATTTTTGTGCAAAATAATGCGATCACGATGCCAAGAATTTCAAACACAAACACTTTTTCAAAGCTGTTTCATTCCATCATGTTTTACAACAAAATAAAGGTACAAGTTTTACAGGAAATAAAACTGCCTAACAATACACAAAGTGCTACAAACTACTAGCAAAAAGTAAAATAAAGCAGGAAATGGCATCAATCTCCTCAGGAACGGGAATGAGGAGGCCCTCTCATCCTCTTCTGCGGGACAACCTCTGCACCATCATCACCATCCGGGTCAGAGCTGTCATCATCCGGATCCCCCTCAGCCTCGTCTCCACTCCCGGAACCAAGATCGGAGCCTCCCTCTCCAGCGGATGTCTCTGACTCACGGTCTGCGAGCTCCTCCTCCTCCTTCTCAATAATGGGTGCCCTACGTCTGCGGGACGACCCTACTCCTCGAGCTCCTCGAAAAGGCCTAGATGGCCCAGCTCCCTGAGAAGGCCTGGATGGCCCAGCTCCTCGAAAAGGCCCAGATGGCCCAGTACCATGAACAGGTCCAGTACCTCGACTCCCCTGAGAAGGCCCGGGTGGTCCGGCCTGTGACGGAGCATACACGGGAGGCATCTGAAAGTAAAAAGTTCAAATACATCAGTTCGAATATGAAGCGGATGAGTACAATATCTTGAGTGGGGTGTGTGTCGGATGTGCTCTACGGCCTATCAATACGGAGAATGTTCAAAACCAATATGTCATCGAAATATGCTAAGCGAGGAAGGTGGATGATGCACCTTGCGCCCATGATGGCCATCTGTGCCTCCTCGTAGGATCATGCCCTCGAATGTGGCCGACATCCGGCGGCTTCGTCAGGTGTACTCAAGCTGAATTTGCAAATACAAATGCAAAACTATCGGTGAGGAATGAATGTCCAAATGTCGTGATAAATCAAAAGTAAAAAACATCTGAGGCGAATCGAGGTCTCGAAATATCGTGGTCAAGAAGGGAGGCTCTAGTGAGACACAGTAAGGAGTCGGCCAACTCGTCAACTTCGATTCGGCATGTCAGCCACGGGATGATGAAGAGGCGGAGGATTGGAGGAATCGAACTACCTCTACCCCTAGATGCACCACTGCTAGAGGAGGGATATCCGTAGCCGACGCGACTTCGAAGATGGTACATCGGTGAGCCTCCGTGATGAAACACGCACTCCCGTCAAGGGGGGCATCAGATATATACGACGATAGGTGGCGTAGTCCCCCTCCATGAGATGTAACAAAGCATCGATGCCCTGCATAGCACTAATGACCTCCTGGGCAGAGAGTCTATCGGCAATCCGCATAGTGGTGGAGAATGCAAGGAGGTCACGAGAATCGTACCCCACACTGGCGAAGAAGCGTTCCCCCAGCAACCATGCCCTACCAACTGGTCCTTCGAGCAGGAACCTATACTGGGAATTGCTCGATCCTCCGGGATACTGATGTCGGAGACCATCACCAAAGACCGCCCAGGGCTGCCAAGTAATCTGCGGATAACCAGTGCATAAATCAATTAGAAATCAGGAATATACAGGCAGATCAAAGATGAAAATGAAAGGCGAGAGTTCTAAAATACCTCATCGTCGCCGCGATATCAAAATCTTATTGCGGTAGAAAGAGTCTCGAGCTCTCGGTTGGTGCTCGCCCTCGAATACTAATGAAAACGGAGTCGGAAGGAGTCCTGCCACCTCCATCTCCGGGGCTAATGTGGGAAAGTATACGTACACCCATAGTTGTGAAAAGCAGTGCGGAGTGTGAATACAAAGTTCTAAAACTAGAATCTGAGAGTGTAAAGTGCGTCGTGTGTGCAATGAATAAGTAATGAGGAGCAGAAATGTAAATCAAGAGGACAAAACGTACCTCCCAGGCTCTCCAATAGCCACCGAGTAAGTCTCCCCGCCCGCGAGAGGCCGCGCTCATGTAACAATAGAGGGTAGCCAAGCCGGCGCCACCCCAGTCATATCGACTAACCTGTGAAAGGTCCACCAGGGCACTCAAGAGATATAACCCAGTGTTCCCCTATCGGCAAAGCAGTGGTGCCAAAGAGGAACATAAGGAAGCCACAGCGTCTTGCTCAACCTCCTCGGGAGACTCGGGCTCCATCTCGGCCTCAAAATGGGAAGAGAACCGGGTGTCTGGGACTCTCCGGAAGCTCTATCTGGTGGGCGAGCCCCAATAGATGTGTCCAGCGGCCTCCACTCTCCCAAATCCTCGTCATAAGGTATGGGCCAAGCCTATGTCTAGGCCGGTGAGCACAACAAAGTCTAAGGGGTCATGGTCATATCCCTGGCGAAAAAGTGGAAGGAATTGGTGGTGTCACCATCTCTCCACCAAAGCGACTAACAAAGTCTCTGGCGGAGACAACGTGATAATCCCACGCAGAATGCTCGAACCTGCTAGATCGACCGGATCGACGACCTCTGGAAGCTCAGCGTGCAGTCTCTCGCGGTGATGGCCGTATCCTCGCCAGTCGAGAGCCACCATTCAGAATGAATACATGTGTCCAGTACACAATGAAATCCAAGCTGTGTGCAAATGAAGTGCAAGCTGTGTGCAAATGAAATGCAAGCTGTGTGCAAATGAAATGCAAGCTGTGTGCAAATGAAGTGAAATAGCTGTGTGCAAATGAAATGAATCGATTAACGTGTGTTCACTTCAAATCTGAGGCTGCGTGTTGATGCATCATGTTTTTGGGTTGCGTGTTCAAATCTTACTCAGTGGGCTGCGTGTTCACTTCAAATCTGGTACGTGTTGATGCATCATGTTTTGGGCGCGTGTTCAAATCTTAAGCGATGGTTGTGTGTTCACTTCAAATCTGAGGCTGCGTGTTGATGCATCTGTGTTTTGAAATTGCGTGTTCAAATCTTACTCGATGAAACGCGTGTTCACTTCAAATCTGCTTTGTGTTGATGCATCTGTGTTTTTGGTACATGTGTTCAATCCTTAATCGATGGGTGTGTGTTCACTTCAAATCTGGGTGCGTGTTGATGAACTCGTGTTTTCGGCTGCGTGTTCAAATCTTAATCAGTGGGCTGTGTGTTCACTTCAAATCTGGGCTGCGTGTTCAGTAAATCTGTGTTTTGGGCTGCGTGTTCAAATCTTACTCAGTGGGCTGCGTGTTCACTTCAAATCTGGGCTGTGTGTTCAGTAAATCTGTGTTTTGGGCTGCGTGTTCAAATCTTAAGCAGTGGGCTGTGTGTTCACTTCAAATCTGGGCTGCGTGTTCAGTAACTCTGTGTTTTGGGCTGTGTGTTCAATCCTTAATCAGTGGGCTGTGTGTTCACTTCAAATCTGGGCTGCGTGTTCAGTAACTCTGTGTTTTGGGCTGTGTGTTCAATCCTTAATCGATTGAAACGTGTGTTCACTTCAAATCTGAGGCGTGTTGATGAAATGTGTTTTGGGTTGCGTGTTCAAATTCCTAATCGATTAAGTGTGTGTTCACTTCAAACACAGGCTCGTGTTCGATGCATCATGTTTTGGGCTGCGTGTTCAAATTCCTAATCAGTGGGCTGTGTGTTCACTTCAAACTTGGACTGCATGTTCAGAAAAATCGGAGTTTGGGGTATGTGTTCTACTCTCAATCGATTGTGGGTACGTGTGTTCACCATCAACTTGTGTTGTGTGAAAATCGAGTTTGGGGTAATGCGTTCTACTCTCTACTTTCAATCGGTGTGAAATGTGTGTTCACCATCAACTTGAATTGTGTGTTGAGAAAATCGAGTTTGGTGCGTGTTCTACTCTTAGTCGATGTGTCTTTGTGTGTTCACTTTCAAAATTGAGTGTGTGTTCGACAAATCGGTGTTTGAGCCGTGTGTTCAATTCTTAACTAATGTGTACGTCGTTCACAATCAATCGATCGATGGGCGTGTGTTCAACAATTCAAGTGTTTAAACTACATGTTAGGGATGCGAGCAAAATACTATGTCATAAGCTAAAAGCGTGTGTTCAAGCATGGCAAAGCTACAAAATGCTGCGAAAATGTAGAAAATAGTAAAATACCTCTCATGCATCATGAGAGAGGTCTTTGCTCCGGCTCGCATGATAAATCCCAGGTGCGGTCGTTGAACCCAGTGAAAGCGGCGTAACGGCATGAAGCATGTGTCGATGGGCGTATCTCCCGGGAATGAAAGGGCGGACTCTCGGGGGCAGTGTCATAATATCAAAATCATCCCCGGCGCCTAGAGGACCTCCGCCATAAGGGTAATCGCCCGCCATTTCAAGAAATCTACAAAAAGGAGCAAAAATGAGCAAAATGAGCCAAAATTAGAAAAAGTCAACAAAAGTCAACTCAGGAAATGGAAAAGTCAACAAAAGTCAACTCCGAGAAAATCTTCCAAATATTGAGACAAACTTACCTCAAGTGGTGAAAATGAGAAAAGAAGCTCGAAATCAAAATTTAATCGTTTCAAAGTGCTTAAAAGCTGAAGATTTCGCGAAAACAACTTCGTGGAAAGTAGAAAAGCACGTATAAAGTCTTGATCTGAAGAAAAATGGTTTGGGGAGCAAGGGAAGGAGTTTTCACAACTTTGGGAGTGATTTCGGATTGAATGGGTGAGAGGTTATATAGAAATAAGGCAAAGACCAAATTGCCCCTTTTTGGACGGTGGTAGTAGGCCACCTTTCTAGTGGCCATCTACTTTGCCTGGCGGTGGCCTCCCCTAGGGCAACCACCTGGCGGTGGTGTTCTCCACCCCCTCTAGCTCCTGCAAATTTTGAGGAAGATCGGAGTTCGGGACTGAAAAAGTTCAAGAAAAGTACACTTTACGGCGAAATTGCTCCGCCGGAACTTCAGCTGCAATTTCTGACATGTGTCTCATCATCACTCATCAAAATCAAGGTGTATCCTTTTCAAACATGTTGTAACCTCTCCGGGAGGTGAATCAGAGGCCGCGATCAAGTTGCCTTCGCCGAAATGCGCGTTTCCCAGCTCGTTGTTTCGCAACAAACGGGCACCCTGATTCGTGCTCATTTTGCATTGTTATGCACATAACTTGCATTCTCATCAACATTTTGCATTGTCATGCATGATTTCTTGATGTACCATACCTCTATGCTTGAGCATGCGTTGTCACGCACGTCCCTTTCTCGCATTGCGATGCATTCACTCACCGACACTGTGTGTGTCAAACTTTCAGAACCACAGGAATTACATTGAATATATGTTGTTAGCATATTGTTCTTGTTGAATTTCTCTCTTTTGCAGGCACGATATTGTATGTACGGTTCATTCGATTTGGTGCGACCAGGCGAATCAGCGCGGTATTGTATCTTCTCCGTGTGAGGCGGCGATAATTGAATGATTCTCTGCATTCCTAAGCGCATGAAATGTAGTTGTTGCTTTACATTCTTGCTTAAAAGCTGTTGCATCTATTTGCGAATACTTGCCTCATTACGACTTCTTTGCATTTGCATGACCATTTGGCTCTGTGCATGTCGCTTTGCATTTGCCCCCACTGCGGGCACATATCTCTGTTCATCTTGTATGATTGTCTAAGTCTTCGGCCTTGTCAAAAATGGGTAGTCTCTAGGCTTTGACATTCACTCCCGTTACTTCTTGACTTAGAGTTACATCAAGAGGGGCAGCTGTAGACACCCCATTTTGACCGACCTTAAGACTTCGAGCGTCACCGATTGGCGCTTCGGTGATGTTGCATACTGTGCTCGTTCAGAAGTCTCAGAGTCGCGGCCGTGCGCCCTGCCTCCGGACTTACGAACCCTCTTCTGTGCCTTGCCTCGGTTTGCGAACCAGACTCGGTTTCTCTGTTTTCTTTCTGAGGGAGAGGTCCGTAGACCATCTCTCGGTGGCCGTGGGCTACATTTAAGTGGCCGTAGGTCATTTTAGCCATTTCGAGTCCGGTTCCTTTTGAGCCGTCGGGCCGTGTGCCTCGGTTGGGACCACCCAACCATCTCCGATTCCTCCGGTTTCGCATGCATCTCATTTACTCCCTTTCGAGGGACACTGGGTCTTAGATACCCACTTGACCAAACACCACTTTCGATTAACGGTTTTTGGGACCTCGAGCTGCGTGTTTTGGCCCCGAGCATTAGTTTTGCATCGGTTTTTGTTCATTTTGGCGGTACCTCTGTTTTATCATAAGGAAGGTCATTTGGAGGGTGGGAGGCCAGCAATTGTCCCGACAACCAGTTATGCTCCTCCGGCGCCCGGGCAGTTTTTCTCACCAGGGCTAATGTTGAACACCCTAGGGCCATTTTCTTCCGAAAACCACATATTTGTGTTGTACACACATGGGAGGACCCTAAAAATAGAACTCGGCCGATAATTCAACTTTTCATTTTTGAACCTCTCCTAAGGTGGCTTATTGTCTCTCATGTTTGAGTTGCAGATTCCAACCACGGGACCTTGTTGTACACACTTGGGAGGACACCAACCTTTGGTGGCGGCGAAATTCCACTTTCCATTTTGCCCTTGGCCGGCGGCCATGGGGTGGCCGCCAGCCACCTCCGATAAAAGTAGCTAGCCGGCCATGCTCCCTCGGTGCATACTTCTACAATTGTATAGTTGTTTCCCCGAAAAATATCGTATCAGGGATATTTTGGGAGGGAAAGCTTGGGTGCATTTCCCTCCACTTTTACACCCCTTCTTTTGTCCATATAAGGAGCCTCCCAGCTCTGTCCCTAGGGTTAGAAAAATTGGTTCAAGCATATCTCTCTCCATCTCTCTCAAACTCTCAAGTTTTGGTGCCATTTCTTCATCATCTTCAAGCTCTACCATCACAACTCCATTCCAGCAGCTAGGAGAGCTTTCCAGCAGCTAAGAGGCTCCCATTCTTCAAGCAAAAGGCAACCAAGACTTGTCTACAAGGGTAAGTCTCACTTTCTCTCTTTTGTAGCACTTTCTTGCCTCATTTCTTAAGCCTATTATCTTATTGTTTTGAGCTCTGACCTTAACTGAAACTAGGTCTATTTTGAGCTATTCTTCATGTTTGTTCAAGGGCTCAACCCTGTTTGAGCCCTCTATGATGTACTTGCTTCAATATCATCTTGTATGTCAATATTTTGCATACTTTTTTTAGCCTATGAGTGATCTGTTTTCGACCATAATGTAAACTCTGAGTGGGCCTATTTTGAGCCCCTCTTCAATATTGAAGAAGGGCTCAACCCTTTTTGGCCTCTTTATCATGCACTTACTTCATAATCTCTCATATTTACCGTAAACTTGCATGATTTGTTTGGCTTATATGAAATTTGTTTTGGAGCATGTCATGAACTGTGAGTAAGCTTAGTTTGTGTCCCTCTACAACATTGTAGAAGGGATCAACCTTGTTGGGGGTCTCCATGTTGTGCTTGTCTTTATATCTCTCTTTGGCCCCCATTTTTGCATGCTTTGTTGGGCCTATCTAGCTTCTGTTTTCGGCCATCATCAGTACTGAGAATATCCATATTTTGGCCTTCTTGTCATGTTTTGTTAACGGTCCAAGGCTGTTTGATGAATGTAAGGCATACTTCATGTTCTAGCCTTTGTTGGCTTCATTCTTGCATGACATTTTTAGCAAATTTTCATACTGATTTGAGGGTTTTCATCTACTGTAAATGTGCATATTTTTGGTCCCTCATCAGTGTTGTAGAAGGAAAATTTTCAGTTTGAGCATCGCATACATCACTTGCTTCAATACCCTCTCTTGGCCCCATTTTTGCATGCCATTGTTGTCCTATCTATGCTTACTATTTCTCCATGTTTTGTACTGTAAAGATGCTATTTTGGGGCTGCCTTGCTACTGTTTTGCATGTCATGTACCAATTATGCATGTCTAGTGTGGTACGAGGCCATTAAGATGTAATATCGCATTTCGGGACCATTCCGTGCATTTGGGGTCATTTCCCCACCTTTCGGGACTTCTTTGCATCATTTGTGAGTGCTGAAATTCATTTGCATGTTTGCATATCATTTCCATGCCATTTCATGCCTTAGAGCCATTGCCTCGGTTTGCGTGCCGATTTTATCAGCGCCTCATTTTTATCCGACGGCCTCTTATGTGAGTGTGGATGGGGCCTTCTCATGTTAGTGTAAGGCCAATTTGCATTGTGTATGCCATTTCATTCCATATGTCATTGCCTCGATTTTCGGTGCCGTGTGCACGATTTGGCATCTCATTCATCTCTCGGCTTCTTATGTGAGTGTGGTGAGGCTCACCCATGTTAGTATAAGTCCATTTCATCTGTATGCCATTTTAGCATCATTGCATTCCGTATGCCATCACCTCGGTTTTGCGTGCCCGTGCATCATTTGAAACACTTCACTTTTATCCAATGGCCTCCTGTGTGAGTGTGGCTGAGGCCTTCTCATGTTGGTGTAAGCACATATTGCATCGCATATCTCATTTTAGTCCCATTGCATTCTGTATGCCATTTTCTCGATTTGCGTGCTCGTGGGCACGCATTTGGGCTATCTCATTTAGGCTCAATATATATCATATTTTATGCCGTTTCATGCCTTTATGCCATCGCCTCGGTTTGCGTGCCCGTGTGCACGTATTTCGAGGCACCACATTTTTATCCGACGGCCTCTTATGTGAGTGTGGCTAAGGTCCACTCGTGTTAGTGTAAGTCCAATCGCATTGCGTATGCCATTTTATGCCTTAGGATCATTTTCTCGATTTGCGTGCCGTGTGCACTTTGGCTATCTCATTTTCATAGCGTTGTGTATGTTAGGATTGTATCTTAGTTGCATTTCATGCATATCATGCATATTGCATCGTGTTGGGATAGGAGTTAGCAAGCACGCGAAGCGAGCACGTTCATACCACGAGTAGCAGGCGGGTCTCCATTCCCAAGTCACCGACACTCGGATCACCCATGATGGAGTTAGGTTTTGTTGTAGCATTCATGTGCATTCATCCTATATTGAGTTGTGCAATTGGCTCCTCGGCCATCATGCATCGATATCGTGATTGGTGGCGAGGATCGAGCATGCATATATTTGTGAAATACATTGCTATGCCCCTTTCACGCTCTCTGTTGCGGCAAAATCAAGAATCGGCGATCTTAGGGCTTGCACGCATTTCGAGAACATTACAAGCGAGGCTAATTGGGGCATCGATTGGATTTTAGCGCAAAGCGACCCAACATGCATCATTTCATTATCGGGGCGAGTCAAGGCGACCCGGCTTGCACGCCAATTCTGACTTTCTTATTTAATTTGATAATTAATTAGGAATTTGTATATTATTTCGATGTATTATTCTTTTATTCGGAATTGTATTATTTATTAGGACCCTCTGGCGAGAACATAATTGTAATAAGTGTGGGTGAGTGTGATGTATGTCTTCCAACCCCACGTATTTCTTCCCTTTTATTTACCGCTTCGATGGTTAGATATAGGGCATATTTCAATTAGCATCTGATGACATGTTTGCATCATTCATCTGTTTTTACGCACAGGGCTCGGCGTATCATAAGCGCATTTGTATTTCAATTCCAAATTGAATCGTGTTAGTTGTAGCATTCCATATGCCATGTTTAGAATAGCCGAGCTGCTATAGTTTGCATCTTTGCATGTGTTGGATTAGGCATTTACGTATATTTAGGATCATGCATGATTTCTAATGAGCTTGTTTTGGCTTGGGTACTCGGTGAGTTTTATGCTTTAGCATCCTTGCATGCGTGTGAGTGGCGCCATGATAGCATGCTTACCACGAGGCTATGTGCTTATGTGATATAAGCGCCTTGAATGCACTGTGGGTGAAGGTTGGATTATTTGAATTGGGACAATGCATTGATTGTTGTTTAAGCCCACTAGATAGTGGCAAAATCATATTTTCTAAGCCCACACGAGGGTGGCAAATCCGTCTTAGCCTACTTGGGTAGCACCATCAAACCATTTTCAAACAAGCAGACATGAAATGTTTTTTTCCAATTCGTGATTAGGTCTATACTTGTATGTCGCATCACATAGTAACCTAGGCTAATAAGGAATAAGAACTCTAATGTTTTCAAAAATAGATATCATGGTTAGTAGAGGGGTCTTTGACGGAGAATGCTCACAGTGACCTTCTAATCGTACCCAAGTTCCCAGGCCGAGGCAACTTTGGTGATGACGGACACGTGGCCTTTTGGCACCGAGTCAGGGTTTCCTAAATTTCCCATTTTAAAATATTTAGGTGGCGACTCTGTATCTGGCGAAGCAGTCCATGTTTGGCACTTCTTTCAAAAATCTGTTTTCTCAAAACGATTTGCCGGATTTGGACTCTTTGGTTCAAGATTGAGAATCGTGACATTTGAGTCCTTCGAACTGTAGTGACCCAATATCGAACCAGAACGGGGGGGATTCGCACTCCCTTCCCCCGGGATGCGTTCGGGGACGTCTACAAATTGTAATTTTTTTTTTTATTTCTTGTGTAGTGCTTACTGCTTAAGTGAGTGGTTTTTCAAAATAAAAAATGCAATTTGGTCAGCAAAAAAAAATATTAATTTAAAAAACAAGTAAATCTACATTAAATGAATATTTTTATTCTAGATTTTGGCCCCCTGGAGGATAGAATCCTGGAACCACAACTATAAAATTATGAATCGAACTGTGAAGTATAATTTGTCTATTTTAAGATTAAGACGAAACCATGCATTGAGAAAATTAAATCAAAACGTGTGATTTGGTCTGAATTGAATTGATTTGTAATTTTTTTTTTTAATTTTTTTTTTGCTCAACCCTATCCATTTTAGCATCAAAGGAAAAAAAGAACATAAGTATGATTGTCTTCAATTTCAAGTCAATGAGAAAGGCTATGCATCCTTAAAAAAGGCACATAGGAAAAAAATTATAACCTTTTATGATAAAAAATATGATTTTTTTTGGGGTGTGTTATGCTATTTTATTGTAAAAGTTATGAATGACAAATTAATAATGTGTATCTTAAAATTACAAATAATGAAATTATGTCACTACATGATAAAAAATACATTTTTTTTAATGGTTAGCAAAAAGTTGGTATATGCACCCTTTTAGGAGTGCACATAATAGTATTTTCTCAAATGAATTTTTATATACTACAAGAATAGCATTTGAATAGCACTATAAAAATGATGTGATAATGTCATTTTTTTAAAGTAAAATTATATTTATAAGTATTTTTTTCATTAAAAAATTCACATTAAATTATATTAATCTATATATTTTTTTTATGAATATTTGTTTATATATTATATTATATTAGATGGGCAAGGGAGTCAAAAGGACAAAGAAAAAAGAAAAGGATTTTTGAGAGAGAAAAAAAAGCTTGAATTTGGAACAAAAAAGTGAGAGTTGGAATGAAGCCAGCAAAATGACATAGTATTAAAACATAGCGATTCTTTCTTGTGATTAACTCACAGACATCCACGAACCTATTTTTCTTTGTATATCATTTTCCTTTTTCTTTATAACCAACTAATTCCTTATTTTGATATAGATCTCTCTGTGTTATTATTGTCAAATCAATGGCGACAACAACAATAAAGAAGAACACCTCAAGAAGGCACGAGACAAACTTGTTTGCAGTTCTCATTCTAAACATTACAACACACTCCTACAACTACTGCACTTAGCGACAGTACCTCCTCCTCATCTGCTTCTTGTCACGTTGTTCTGAAGTTTATAGTTCTAGTGATTCTTACCTTTTTGCAAATCAAGTATCAAGGGAAGACGGACACAACCCCATTCGACACATATCCCAAATCTATGCATGTTTCCATTGCTAGTTTTCTTTTCTATTGCTTAAGCTTACTATGCCAAACTAGAATCTTCTTCGATGAAGATCTCCGCCATAAACTTATGCTCGCCATGGGACAGTGGTGTTTGGTTAACTTGGTTTGGTGTCTCTGGTTTCAACTCTTTTGCCGGACTTCGGTTGGGTCTCTTCTCTACCCTCTTTATGTATTGTTCTTGGCGGTAAGTTTCTACCCGCCCACTTCGATCTTTGTGGGCGGCTCCATCGATAGTCCTAGTAATGCTTCGAGTTGGCTCACTACTCGAGTCGGCTCATCGCTCATGCCTTTTCTAACTCAAGAGGAAACAACCTACAAAGGAAAATCTTACGGTTTAATTAGCAATCAATAGACCCTTTTTTGTTTGTCTCTGATAATGTTATATCAGTAATGTTTTTTTTTTCTTCTCTTGTTTTTTTGTCCTCGTAATAAGAAACAAAAAGGGTTTTGATACAATGCTGGGTTTACAATGTTTCCATTTTGCTCCCTCGATTATTATAAACCAAATGTATGATGATGCTAATGGGGTGTTGTAGCCCAGACTCGTGTACTCGTAATTTCTTTATATATGTTCAAAATATATAAATAAAGGGTTTTGCTGTATTAATTAAGTTTCTTAATTCCCTCAATTCTGTTTGGTACTGATGAGGCACAACACCATTCAAAAGCCATCTACCTAGAAACAAAAAAGCACAAGAACCAGTTGCTTGGTCCAAAAGTTTAGCAAGTGATCCTTGCCACATATTAGTCCCTATTTGTATTGATATCGGTTAAAAAAAATGAGAAAATGAATCTTCTATAATTACATTTATTTTGGATGTAATACATATCACATTAAATTTAAAAATCTATATTATAAAATTTCTTTTCGATTTCATATAACTTTTGAGACTATTTTTTCTTTTTTTGAGCTCCTTACTTTTTTTTTTCTTTTTTAATTAAAAAAAATTAACGAACAAATTTCAATTTAATATTTTATTTTTATTTTTAATGAACAAATTCATATTTTAATTTTATTTTTTTCTAAATCTCCCAACCAAACACAATATTAAAGGCATATTTTGGGAACACGGTTAAAAACAATTTTTTAACTTTTGACTTTTTTAAGTCAAATCATCTCTTTATTTTTTAATATATTTTTTATAAAAAAAATAAAAAATAAAAAACCTAAATTTTAATCTACTTTCCAAAATAGATTAAAGTCTGAAGTTGGAATACCTTGGGCTTTTTCTGACACATAAAACTGACCTCTTTTTTTTTCTTGGGTCGAGCTTCTCTCCAGTCCGAGATCAGACTAGAGCGTGCCGTTGGGCCTGTGGAGGCTCACCACAGGTTCTTTTTTGATGATCTGAATCATTTAATACGTAGAGCTCGTCGAGTACTTTATTACTGTAAAAATCCACGTTAATCGGATATTGATATCTACTTGATCAAATCAAATTTCTATCAACTGTAAATATAATTTTTTATCCTTGTTTTTTTTTTTTTTTAATTTGAACAATTCAATCTCTACACTTTTAATTTTGCTTCAATTTGGTTCCTCCATCACTTGTCATTAAAATTTGGAATGAAAAACAAAATTAGACAAACGAAAGTGAAATTCAAAACAAAATATAGGGACCACAGTCTCCATAATTTTTGTCAATTTCACTTTGGTTCCTTTAATTTTCAAAATGTTAACAACATATGATAGAAGGATCTTATTGCAACAAAATCAAAAAATGTAGAGACTAAATTGTTCAAATTGAAATTACAGTAATTAAAGTGACACTTCACTCAAACTAAAGGGACTAGTGGTTTAATTTACCCATGTAAAAATATTGAATTAGTCAATTTGTCCGTCACTTCAAATATATCTTATCTATCCATTTAATAAAAATATTCCAATTCCTAGATTAACAAAAATACATATTAATAAATACTAAGACTTCAAAAATAGTGAGTTGAGGTTAATATTATGCACAAGAAAAATGTTTGAGACACCTAATTTATAACTCCTAAAAATTATAATGTGTGTAACAAGTGTCAAATTTTGATTTGTTAAACATTTGATCATGTAGAATCCAACATCAATGCCACATCATTAGGGGTCATTTAGGAATGATAAATTAGGGGGATGCAGTATTGTTGTATAATATGTTACTAAGTTAGGCATGTTTGATAATCTAATTTAGTACTTAAAAATTGAAGTGCCTCTTAAAATATAAGTTAAAACTAACGGAAGAAAATTTTAAATCATATGAAACTTACTTAATTACGTGAATTTATAAATACTAAATATAAGTATCGATATATACTATTTTAAACTCACTACCACCATCATTTCCACCACAACCACAACCCAAACCACAACCACCACCACCAACATCATGTCACCGCCAACACTATACGCAACCATGCACATGATTGCTCCCACTACCACCACCATCACCACCACCACCACCACCACCACCACCATTGTTACCACTACTACTACCACCAATACCATCATGCCACCACTACCACCACCACCACCACCATACCATTGCCACCACTACTACCATCTTCATCACCATTGTTATTGTTGCCATAAACAGCACCATCATTTTACTACCACTACGATTTCTACCACTACCACTGCACCACAATGCCACCGCCACTACCACCACCACCATCAATGCTATCGTTACCACCACCACCATGCCATTGCTAGCACTACCACCACCACCACAATTATTACAATATAAAAATTGAAATATTCAATTTAAAATTAATAATTTTTAAAATTGATCTTATATATATCAAACAACTAATTTTTAATTTAACATTTAAATTTTTATCAAACAGTTTTTTAGTTTAAAAATTTTAGCTTTCAATTTTTAATACTTAATTTTCATTTTTCACCTTTGTCAAGTAGCACCTTATATATAATAAGGATTTACTGTGTTAGGTTATTGGGTTGATATAATTGAAGTTCAAATTTTTTTACTTATGAATATCATTATATTATTATAATATATATATTATAAATACAATATATGTTGAAGTAGTCAGTTTCAGTTTAGTTAGTGCATAAGGTGCTTGAACCAGTATTGAACCAAATTTTTTTAAAAAAAAATCAAATAAAAAAAGCGCATAAACCAATTTTTGTTTTAAAAATACACCAAATATAATCTGTTTAATTGGTTTGGTCAATTTTTTCGATTTTCTTACATCGCTAACTGTGTGTATGATACAACTATTTTTTTCTTAGTACATCGGAAGTTATCTGATATGGCCTCGTTTGGGAAGTTGGCTATTTTAGTAGGCTAAAAGATTTGTGTTTGGGAAGAGGGTTAGATTTTTTTGTAGTTAAATGTGATGCTTGTGAGAGAAAAAGTGAAATGATTATGAGTTTGATCTGACATTTTGTCTTATTAATTATTTTAGCTTTTGTCTTATTAATTATTTTAGCTTACTTTTTTTTTTTGTCCTTTTTCTTCCCTTTATTTTTTGTCCATATGAACTGGGTCTCTTCCCACATCAAATAATAATAATAATAATAATAATAATAATAATAATAATAATAATAATAATAATAGCGAGTTACATTAAAATTTTAATTCATATACCACTTGTCTTATTTTTATTAGAAATTCGTTGATCTTATAAATGTGAAAAAAAAACTTACATATCTTTTATACTGAGATGTACATTTTACTCTAATAAATAGTTTTAGATACTCAAAAAATATTTAAAATTTTATTTAAAAAATAATATGTTGTCAAAATTTATTTGAAGTGTAAACTCGGTTAAAATCTGAGTTATACAATATTTTTTGAGTAAAATTTTGAATATTTTTTTGGTATCAAAAATTATTGAACATTATAGATCATGGTTAGTAAAAAGGTAAATTACATTCAACTCTTTTGAAATTTGAAAAATATACAATAAGTCTTAAAGTTTTAATATAATTATATTAATATATTTTTAATAAGATTAAAATGATTAAAATTAATGCAGAAGATATGAAAACAGAAGAATACACATTATAAAATGTACATCTCAATGTAAAAGATGTGATAATATTATTTTTACATTTATGCAACTAAGAAATTTATAATAAAAATAGAATAAGTATTATATGAATTAAGATCTTAAAAAAATTCAGTGTAATTTAGCCAAACTTATAAAGGTTATCGTATTTTCACTAAGGCTTTGTTTGGCCATAATTTTTTTATCATCATTTTTTGACTTTTTGACTAATTTAGCCTGACTAAATTAGTTTCGTTTGGAAAGAATTTTTTAATTTTTTTTAATTTTTTTACTTGTTTGTGAGAGAAGAACTGTAATGATTATGATTTGGATGTGACATTTATCTTATTAGTTTATTTAGTATTTTTGTGTTTTTTTAGTCCCAAAAAAGAAGCCTTCTATTTTTATTTTTTTCATCAAAATTTTATTTTTTTCACCAAAAATGACACTAGACGTCGGATCGGGCTTTGAGTGGGCCGGGCCCACGGGCTTCAAAATGATAGCCTAGGCCCAGGACCAGGACTAGGCCCAGGATCCCAGGCTGGGCTCGGGCCCGGGCCCGGGCCTAACTGCCCCCGATCCCCGATAGTGAAAATTTCTTCGTCCTCGACCCCGATTCCCGACGAGGAACCTATCACAGTCCCCGCTTCCAACCCCCAATGGGGATCAGGTTTCTCGACCTCGAACATTCCTCGGCCCAAGAAAAAAAAAATAGCAACAACAACAGATCAAAATCATCAGAGCCGATGGTTTCACTTCCAAAATCAATAGCCCCCTATAGCGATCCCGATTTTTCCCCCATTGGTTATTGTATTCCGGACTCAGTTCCGTGGATGTCTGTTGTTGTATATGTTGTATTTCCATTCTTTAATTCTTTGTATTTGAGTTTTAGGATGTGTTAGGCAGGTTTGTAATAGGTTGGGTGTGTTTTGAAGCAAGTGGTTGCTGCCTAGTTTTTGGTGTCTTCGCTCGAGCGAGATCTGTGTTTTAGTTCCTTCACTCGAGCCAGGGTTCCTTCACTCAAGCGAGCTTTGAGTGGTGTGTCTATTGGCTCGGCGAGCATTCTTGCGCTTGAGCGTCTTGCATCTAGTTTGGACTGAAGGTTGTGTTTCTTGGCTCAGCGAGCTTTTCTTCGCTCGGCGGCGGCTGTATGTTTTGGGTTTCTTCGCTTAGCGAGCACTCCTGCGCTTCGGCGTGCTTACGGTTTCAACTTGAAGCTTCGTGTTGTTGGCTCGAGCAAGGCTTTCTGTGGTCGAGCGAGGTCTATCTTTGTCTAGTCGCTCGAGCGACCAATCATTTGCTCAAGCGAGGCTCGATTATTGGATCACCTTCATTGTTCAAGATAGTGCAAGAACAGTGCATTTCTGAAGCTAAACCGGCCTCCGATTTGACCTCAGACCGTGTCTTCTGTGCGTGGCACTCAAATATGTGCAAAGCGTATCCTTTTTGGTATCCTTTTGTCTTTTACAAGATTCAAAAGTTGCCCCATGTGCATTTCAATTCAACTACGCCGTTTAGCGCATCGCACTGTCTTGTGCACTGCATTTCAATCGCGCTATTTTACGCATCACATTGCATTTGGCATGCATTCATTGTTCGCGCTGTTTTGCGCACCTCACTCGCATTGTCTTGAGTAGCCCGGTCTAGGAGACCTTAAATCCTCTGAAGGTGCAAGTCCTTCGGTGATTGTCGTGCCCGAACAACTTTTGGTAAGTCACATTATCATGCATTTCAAGCGACGTGCGCTACCGCGCACTCGAGATAGTGCGCATTGTTATGCATATCGAAAGACGTGCGTTATGACGCATCAACAATCATGCATCATCATGCATCTTCATTTCAGAAAAGCAAAAAAGAAGAGAGAAAAAAACAACAACAAAACTCGCCCGGTCTGGCGAGACCTTAAACCCGCTCGGTTGCATTGTCATGCATTTCATGCATCATTTGCATTTCAAACAAAAAAACAAAAAAAACAAACATGCCTATGTAATGCATTCATTGTAAATAGAGCATTGTCATGCATACATGGTATATATTGCATTGTCATGCATCGTAGATAGTGCATTTGTCATGCATTTCCACTGTAAATATCCATATCCATTTCATTGCATATTTGTAGATATTGCATTGTAGATTGCATGCATTCATTGCATCACCTTTCACCTATGGCTTACGCCTTTCCATGTTGAGCTTGGTCTGGTATGTGTCCATACTTTTCACGTCGAAGCATAGTTTAGTAGACCATTCTATGTTAGCTGCGGTTTGTATGCGTACATGCCTTTCCTAGGCAAGATTTGGTTTGGCCCGCGTGCCATATCCATTGTATCCATTTCCATTCCATTGCATGCATTCATTGCATCCCTTCCATCTATGGCTTGCGCCTTTCCATGTTGAGCTTGGTCTGGTATGTGTCCATACTTTTCACGTCAAAACATAGTTCAGTAGACCGTTCTATGTTAGCCGCGGCTTGTATGCGTACATGCCTTTCCTAGGCAAGATTTGGTTTGGCCCGCGTGCCATATCCATTGCATCCATTGCATTCCATTGCATATTTGTAGATATTGCATTTTAGATTGCATGCATTCATTGCATCACCTCCTCCGCCTATGGCTTGCGCCTTTCCATGTTGAGCTTGGTCTGGTATGTGCCCATACTTTTCACGTCAAAACATAGTTTAGTAGACTGTTCTATGTTAGACACGGCTTGTATGTGTACATGCCTTTCCTAGGCAAGATTTAGTTTGGCCCGCATGCCTTATCCATTGCCATTTTCCCCAGCATATCCATTGCATATATTACATTGTAGTGTAATTTTTGCATCTAGCATTAGGATCATTGTCCTTTCCCCAGCGGGTCATTTCCCCACTTATGTCATTCCCCCCAATACTCGTTCTTGTGTCCATCTACATTACTCATAGTTCAGTAGACCGTTTTATGGTAGACTGACTTGTTACCTCCATCAATCTATTTGACATATGTGTGGTTTCAAACCGCTCATGATTGGATCATGATTTAATTGCTTTGCATATAGTTTGCATTGTTTCAATTGCATTGCATTTTCATTTGCATTGTTTATACATAGTTTTTTATATATTGCATATCATTTTGCATTTATTTTTTGCATTGTCATGCATGTTGCTAACAATATTACTGTTAAGTTGCTTTCTTTTGCGAGCGCGATATTGTATGTACGGTTCATTTGCGGCTGGTGGAACCAGACGAACCGGACAGGTATTGTATCCTCCGCGTGAGACGTATCGAGAATTACATAATTCTCTTACATCCTTTTCTGCATTGTAGTGTAGTTTGGTGTATGCTAGCTTAAAACTATTGCGTGTTATGCTTCGTTACAGCTTTCTTTGCATGATCATAAGTTATGCTCGGCCTTGTGCATTGTCTTGCATTTTGCCCCTGGCTTCGGGTGCATATCTTGTTTGTCTTGCATGCTTTGTCTAAGTCTTCGGCCTTGTCAAAAATGGGTCGTCTCTGGGCTTTGACATTCACTCCCGTCATTGTTATGACTTTCGAGTTCTGTCAAGAGAACAGCTGTAGACACCCCATTTTTGACCGTCCTCAAGACTTGGACGTCACCGCTTGAACACTTGGTGATCATCCATGTTTGTGTTCGTCTTGAGTTCCCGGAGGTCTCGACTACGTGCCTTGCCTCAGGATCTCTTGACTCGACTGTTTTGTGTCTGGTTTTGCACCAAACACTTGTGTTTTGCCTTTGAGAGGTAGGGTAGGGCTTGTAGACCATCCCCACCCATCACTGGCCATGGCTTGAGGCCACCGGCTGTGTTTTGTGGCCACTGGCCAAATGTTTGTGCGGCCGGCACTATAGATGGCCGGCCGGCTATCTGTTTTTAGTCAATTGCATTTTTAGTCGGCCGGCTACTGTGCATCTGCTTTTGAAGATATTTTCTCACAGCTGGCATGTATTTGGCTATGGAGGGATCTCCTTTTATTTAGCTTCCTTTGTAAGCTTTACAAGTTGGAATTGCATATATGAGGGGGGCTTCTCTCCCTCTTTTAGGGGTTAGACATTTTAGGCAACATTTTTAGGGTTTGAGTTCTAGGGTTAGGGTTTGCTCATATCCTATCTCCATATCTCTCTCTCTTACGTGTGTTTGGGCTTAGATTTGCACACAAACACCCACCATCACACCTTTTCTTGGAGCTGAGGCCCTTGAGGGTTGTTTTGGTAGTTTTGGAGCTAGTTTCAACCTCAAGAAGCTGCTGGAGCTTCATTTGTGAAGAAAGTCTTCAAGGGTAAGAAGCTTGTCTCTTTATTCCCGATTTTTGCATTGTATTTTTACCTATCTTGCAACTGTTTTTTGGCTTTGCATATAACACATAAAAGTTATGTTTTTAAGGCCTCTAAATAGTTTGTTAAGAGTGTTTTAAGCTTTGCGGTTGTTTGACCCCTCTTAAGCCTTGTTTGGCCCTTATTTTATGCCATTTTGTGTGAGCTCTAGGACCATTGTGTTTGGGCCTCCTCACCACTGAAATCTTGAGGGATTTCAGAGGTGAGTATGGTGCCTTGAGGTCCTAGGAAGGACAGGCCACCCCTCTCCTTGTTGTCCTCGAAAATGACCATTTTGCCTCTTGAGGAGCACCATGCTTAGAAGTATGTTGACCATGCCTTAGCTTTTTTCATGCTTATTATGTGATAATATGTACATGTTGAGTTGGTTTTGGTACACCATGCTTGCTTAGCATACATGCCTTGCAATGTCATTTTGTTGCCTTAACATGCATCTAGGTTTTAACCCTTGTTCAAGCTTGTTTTAGGCCTAGCTCTGTGAAGCTTCCATGTTTGTTTTGCCATGTTTAAGGTCTTTCCTTAGCTTTTTTGGTTGACCAAGGCTTGCATTGCTTAGCTCCTTTGCATTTTGGCTTGTTAGCCTTAAGTTTTGGACCATTGTTGCATGTTTAGCCTATATTGTTTGCTTGGTTTGGCACCATGTTCTTGCATTTTCAGAGCATAATGCATGCCATTTGTCCATGTTTGCATCCTCTTGAGTGTGCTTGAAAATTGCTCTTTAATGCTTGAAGTGTTGGACACTATTGGCATGCGTGGGGCGTTAAGCGAGTATAAAGAGCGGTTGAGAGTGAAAATGGTCTAGGAAGGAAGAGGAGTTGATTGACCTTGAGGTTGTGAACAACGATGATTGGGACATGTGGATTTAAAGAAACAAGTGTCAAAAGACAAAACTATCCGGATTTAGCAAGGTGGTCGGCCGACCACCTTTCCTATGAGCCGACCACCCTTGAACAACCAGCAGTCGGTGGCCTCCCTAGGTGGTCGGTCGCCCTCCTGGGTGATCTCCAATGTCTCTTTGAGCTCCCTGCAAATTTTGGTGGTGATTAGAGTCCCCGGCTCTCGAGAAAGTACAAGGAAAGTGCACTTTTCGGCGCGAAACGCCTCCGCGGGAACTTCAAATCCAGTCTTCGATGCGTGGCTCATCGTTACTCACCAAGAGCAAGGTGTATCCTTTTTGAGTACGTCACAACCCCTCCGAGAGGTAAATCAGAGGTCGTGTTTGAGTTGCTCTCCTCGAGGCTTGCACGTCTTTACTCGGCGTTTTGTTTCGAGCATGCTTTTTTTTAAGTTGCATTTATCTGGCATTGTTATGCACACCGCTTGCATTGATTTGCACATTTCATTGGCATTGTCATACATCCATGCTTAATTTGCATTGTCATGCGCGTTTCGCTTGCATTGATTATGCACTTTTCCATCGGCACCATACCCGTCCGTGTTTCGATATAACGTCGAGGTGTATCCTTTTTGAGTATGTCACAACCCCACCGAGAGGTAAATCAGAGGTCATGTTTGAGTTGCTCTCCTCGAGGCTTGCACGTTTTTACTCGGCGTTTTGTTTCGAGCATGCTTTTTTTAAGTTGCATTGATTTGGCATTGTTAACACCGCTTGCATTGATTTGCACATTTCATTGGCATTGTCATACATCTATTCTTAACTTGCGTTGTCACGCGCGTTTCGCTTGCATTGATTATGCACTTTTCCATCGGCACCATATCCGTCCGTGTTTCGATATAACGTTGAACATATGTTGGTAACTATCTTGTGCCTGTTAAGTTTCTCTCTTTTGCAGCCACGATATTGTATGTACGGTTCATTTGAAGTTGGTTCGACCAGACGAACCGAACGGTATTGTATCTTCTCTGCGTGAGATGTAGCAAGAATTGAATAATTCTCTTACATCCTTACTGCATGAAATGTAGTTTTGCTTTGCATTCTTCCTTAAAATTGTTGCATTTATTGTGTATATTTGCTTCATTACAGCTTGCTGCTTTGCATGATCATAAGTTATATCCGGCTTTGTGCATTTCTCTTGCATTTTGCCCCTGCCTGCAGGCACATCTCTTTCTTTACCTCCTCTGTTTGTCTAAGTCTTCGGCCTTGTCAAAAATGGGTCGTCTCTGGGCTTTGACATTCACTCCCGTCACTTATGGCTTCCGAGTTCTATCAAAGAGGAACAACTGTAGACACCCCATTTTTTACCGAACCTAAGACTCAGACGTCATTGATTGAGCGCTCGGTGATGATGAATGTTGTGCTCGTTCTGAGGCTTCGGAGTTTCGGCTGAGAGCCTTACCCCCGGACCTCGGGACTCTTTTGTGCTTTGCGTCGGTTTGCGAACTAGGTTCTGTTTTCTCTTCCTAAAGGGAGGGAGAGGTCTCGTAGACCATCTCTCAGTGACCATAGGCTACTTTTCGTGGTCGTAGACCACTGTTCCCGTTTGGAGACCAGTTTTCGATTTTCTTAGCTGTCGGCCGTGCGCCTCGGTTCGGGACTGCTTAACTTTCTCTGTTTGCTCTGGTTTTTGGCACACACCTTGTTTTCTCTCTCTAGAGGGACACTGTGGCCCGGGAAACCACCTTTGTGGTCGCACACCACTTTTGATGCTTAACAGTCAGTTTTCGGGGCACCCGGCTGCGCGTTTTGGCCCCCAAACCCTCGTTTTGCATCAGTGTGGGTTCATTTTTGGCATGGACCCTATTTTCTTTGTTTGGAAGGTGGTACAAGGGTGGAAGGCCACCTTTTCTCCTGGGAGACCACATTTCTCCTCGCCGGCTGATTTTCTTGACAGGAAGTTGGTCTCCTTGGTCTTTGGGCCACATTTACTGGTCTCCCACCATACCACTAGCTTGCATTGAGTGAGGAGACCACCCTATGAGGCTGCCAACTAGCTTTTGAGACTTAAACCTTTTGACCCTGGTCGGCCGACCAAGGCAAGTGGTTGGCTGACCACCTGAACTGGTCGGCCAGCTCCCATCAATTCTGTCTCCCCTTATGCTTGCCAGTTGTGCCAGCTAGAAGGCATAGACTTGATCCTCCATACACATATGGAGGATCTTTGCCCTTGTTTTGAAGCTTCTTTGAAAAGCTTTAGACCCTTTGTTCTATAAACGAAGGCCTTCCCTTCCTTGTAGAGGGTTGAGAAAATCCTCTAAGCCATACACATATATCTCTCTTTGTATCTCTATGTTTTGAGCTGCAAAAGTGCATTGTTCTTGAGTTATTGCACCACACCTCTTAAGCACACACTTCCACCATTAACCTAGGGTTCTTGGAAGCCATTTGCAGATGTCAAGGAGTTGGTTTTTGGTCCAGAGGTTTGCTGTTTTGCTGAGCTTCAAGGGTAACTCCTCTTTTCCCTCTTTTGAGCTTTATTTTGATCCATATCTTAGTCATATTTGAAATCATATTTGAGCTTTTTCATCAACTAGAAAAAGTCTTTTTTTGAGTTCCTTTTTATGTTTGTTTAAGGTCATTTTGTTGTTGGGGGTCATCTACCCCCTTGCATGCTTCATTTTGCCTTGTTTTGAGCCATGCATTAGGGCCTTTGCATTGGCCTTTGTTTGGCCTTTTAGCCACTGAAATCCAGTGGATTTTAAGTGGCTAGCATGCTATTTTGAGTGCCAAAATTAGAGAGGGGTGACCCTCTCTCTCCTTGTTTTGTTTTCTAGCATTTTTAGCCTTACAAAGGAGCCCTTATTTGCATGCTTCGAAGCCATGTTTCAGGCCATTTTTGATGAGTTTTAGGACTTGCATAGGCCCTGTCTAGAGCTTGTTTTACCATATTGGGTGTCCATCTTGCATGTGTAGAACAACCCTCTCTATAGCCTATCAAAGGAGCATGTCATTTTTGCATGCATTGACCATGTTTCAGTAGGTTTTTGGGCTTCATTTGGCATGTCATACCTCTGAATTTTTCTGGCTTAGTGGCCTCTTGAATGCTCTATATACTTGTAGTGTAAACCCTCTTCACTAGCTTGTATTGCATGCTATTTTGGCCCTTGATTCTAGCATTTTTTGGCCATGCCTTAAACTGATTTTGTGCATGTTTTGGACTGCCTTAACTCTGTTTTGAGGTGCCATGGTTGAATGATGCTTGCTATGCATGCTTGTAGTGTAATGCCCATGCCTAGCTTTGAGTTTTGAAGCTTCTTGCATGCTTGAATGGTGGTGTTTTCATGTTTTGGGGTCATTGAGCATGTCATTTCAGAGTCTATGCTTGTGCCATATTCCCATGTTTTCCGCTCTTTAAGTGCATTTGAGAGTTGTGCTTGTATGCCCCATTTATGGACCGTTGCATGAGCTTCATTTCTTTGCATTTTGAGCCATCATTTTAGGCCATTTTGCTACTGTCTTGGACCTGCCTAGGATCTGTTTGGGGCTGGTTTTTCCATTTGAGCATTGCTTTATGTACCTATAGTGTAGTGTGCTTCACTAGTTTCGGTATTTGAGCTTCCTAGCATGCATTGTGTGAGCTATTTACATGATTTGGAGCCACTTTGTATGTCATTTCAGAGCTAGAAAATGTGTGATTGTATGCCATATTTCATCCCTTGCCATGCCTTAGTAGAGTTGCACTTTGTGCCTCAGGTTTGGTCCCTCGCATTGTGCATGTTTGCATAAGTGTTGTTGCCTTAATTTCATCATGTTTGGCCACTGATTTGGGTGTGGGTGAGGCTCACCTATCTTGGTTTAAGTCCATCTTGCATTGTATATGCCATTTAGTCCATGTTGTTGCATGATTGACCATTGAATTGTGTATGCCTTGATCATTTCATCGTTAGTCTCCATGTGTGCATTGCGTATGCCATATACTTTTTATGTGCATTGAGTATGCCATTGATCATTTCATAGCATTGTGTATGCTCGTAGCGTGCTTGCATGTCATCATTTGCATGTTTGCATCATTTAGTGGCATTATGTTTAGGTTGCATGTTAGAGTTGCATTCATGCATGTCATGTGTATTGCATTGTGTTTGGAGTAGGGTTTAGTCCAAACACGGGAAACGAGGGACGTTTCGTACTCCAAGTGACGAAACGTGCCTCGATTCTCAGTCGCCGACACTCCTGACTGTCCATGATAGAGTTGTTGGTTTTACTTGCTTATATGTGCATTCATTTCACATCGAGTCGTGCAATTCGACCCCTCGGCCATCATGCATTGAGATGCGTGATTGGTGGCACGAGGATCAAGGATTACACTCCCTAGAGCTTATGCAATGACGGGGAGAGTAGTCGTGCACACATATGTTGAAAATACTTTGCCATGCCCCTTTCCTGCTCTCTGTTACAGCAAACCAGAAACCAACAGCAAAAACTGGTCGGCAGTATCCCTACAGGTTCCCATGGTGGAGTTTCAACCTTCTAGAGTTTTGTATAGTGTTCTGGGACCAGTTGCAAACAGAGGCAAATCGGGGCATCGTGATGGATTTCCCAACAAGGCGACTCGAGCATGCATGCACCTTTCATCATTCCGAACAGAGCTGAGGCAGTCTACTTCATGTAGCATTGCATGCTAGTTTACTCGTTTTCTTAGTTAATTTGTTAATTAGCTAGTGTCGTGTAATAATTAGTTATTCATTTTGGTTGTGTAATATTTATTTGGACCCTCCGAGAGAGGGCAACTTTGTAATAAGTGTGCGTGTGTGTGATGTATGTCTTCCAACCTCACGTCTTTCTCCCTTTTATTTACCAGCTTATGATGGTTAGTTTTAGGGCATGTTTCAATTAGCATCTATATATTCGCATGCTTGCATTCATTCATCTGTATTACATGCACCGGGCTCGGCGCATCATGCTAACTGCATTGTATTTCAATTCCAAGTTGAATACATGTATCGATTGTTGCATCTCATATGCCATCTTAGAATAGCTAAGCCTATTGTGATTGCATTTTTGCATGTGTCGCATTAGGCATCTCAGCATAGTTAGGATTCATGCATGCTTTCTAATTAGCTTCTTTCTTTGGCTCGGAGTACTCGATAAGTGTTTATGCTTTAGCATCCTTGCATGCATGTGAGTGACTGCTATGATAGCATGCTTACCATAAGACTATGTACTTCTGTGATATAACTGCCTGAATGCCTGTGGGTGAAGGTTGGGTTACTTGAATTGGAACAATTCATTGATTCTGATTTTAAGCACCTTGAGAGTGGCAAAATCATATTTTCTAAGCCCACTTGAGGGTGGCAAATCCACGTTTTAGCCTACCTGCGGGTAGCACCATCAAACCATTTTCAAATAAATCAACATGAAATGTTTTGTTCCAATTTAGGTTATCCAGTCTGTACTTGTGTGTTGTGCACATCACATAGTAATTCTAGGCTAATAAATCGGAATAAGAGCACATGTGTTTTCAAAAACAAGATATCATGTTTAGTAGTGGCCGATCTTCGATCAGGCTAACGGGGGTGCTCATAGCTGACCTTCTCCAATCGTACCCAAGCTCCCGAGCCAAGGCAACTTTGGTGATGACGGACACTTGGCCTTAGGCACGAGTCAGGGTTTTCTAAATTCCCCGAAATAAAATATTTAGGTGGCGACTCTGTATCTAGCAAAGCAGTCCATGTTTTGCACTTCTTTCTAAAAATCTATTTTTCAAAACGTTTTGCTGGATTTGGACTCTTTGGTGATTTATCGGTCTCGCATTGCACTTTGCGGGATTAGATTCAAAATCGTGACATTTGTGTCATCTGAACTGTAGTGGGCCCAATGGACAAAAGCAGGATTTCCCCGGGGCGTTAAGGAAGCGTCTCTGATGATTTCTTCGGTTGCCCTGTCAAACCCAATCCCAGTTACACCCTTACTATTGTCCATCAATTTATTCCAAGCATGCCACTCCTTTTTCAAAGCAAGGTACTTGTTCTTGAATTGTTTCATGTCATGACGTCTGCCTGTGTGCTGAGCAAATTTCATAGTAATTTCCTTATACCCGACAACTGTGATAGTTGTACCTAGCCTACGTCCCGCTAAAATTTGCTCCCCCACACACTCTAAGATTATTTCTGTTGATACACTGTCCTAAGTTGCTTTATGTGAAAGATCAATGTAATCAACCAACCTTTCACTAGGTAAGTGTCCAACACCTTTATGTTTGGACGGTGTTCGAGGGGACGAACAAGTTTCCACCAGTGAACTAATTACGGTACAAGGTAGTGTACACACGTTACATAAATTAGACACGGAAAATAGACAACATCTCACAGGAAAATATGATATGGAAAAGTAAACTGGAATGTAGGAGAAAAGAGGAACATAACTAATAATAGGAAGTAGCATTTACAGTAGTCCAGTTTTGTTACTTCAGTTACTAGTTAAACAAGCATCTGACGTACATATGCAATGTTGTTACAACGTTTTACATGCGTAGTAATAATATGATAACCGTTATGCACAACACGTAAATAATCATTTTCACGACACGCAAGGTATTAAAAATTTGCACAATATCAGCCCGTAACTGCATGACTTCGCTTAGGGATGAGTCATGGTCGAGCTCGATCTCCTGATTCATCACACCAACCAATCCAATTTACACATTGCTGATGAGCAACAAACATAACTGTGGTTAGCTAAGGAAGTTCAATTTTGGCAATCAATGGAGATTCAAATAACATATTTTACACAACTCACCACGGGCCGAGGACAAACATAATATGCACGACCAGGATTTTTGTGGGATCTGGAAATCTTAACAAAACAATGGCCGTAGCCGCAAGCACACATTCATCGTGGCCATGTTGATGTGCCAGTGGACATAGAGGAAGCCATCCGCTGTTTCTTACTAAGAAATATTTAGTAAAAACAGTGATTTTTAAAATTTATCTAGTACACTTTACAGAGAATACAAGTTCATCTTTAGTATAAATAATACTTTTGTGATGTGATTCTATCCAAACAAACATGCGTCATCTAAAGTTTGGCATAGTCCGACATTATCATTTTGACTCTTAAATGAACCACTCAACCAATACATATCAGCTATGTTGCTGTCATTTATCTTGAAGAGCTATTAAATAAATTAGATTGTTCTCATAATTATTTGAATATGAAACATAACAAGCTTCATTGTTAAGTAAATGTAGGTCTTCTCAGAAATATTTTACTTTAAGCCCAACTGTGATATATGTAATTATAAATTATAATTTATAATATTTCTAACGGAGTAAATTAGAGTTTTCCATCTCAAGTCCTGTCCAAGAATTTATAAACTACAAATGTATTCCAAATGTTTAAATTATGAGAATGAACTAGGCCATGGCTGCTTGTAATTTAAGATGCATGTAAGGCATGACAAGTTCCACAATGCATCTCTATAAATTAGAATTATAGAGCTACATATTTGACTAATAAAAAAATAATAATAATAAAAAACACACACACACACACTCACACTTTCAAATAAGAGTTCAATCATTTTAGTTTGTTGTATGAAATTTGTTTTTGATTACTGTAATCAAGGTATATTACAAGTAAAGAATACAAAATATTTTCCAATCGCTTGCACTCTTAATTTATTTTTCCAAGAAATGACGAAATCAGATTAATTTATTTTCAAGTGTTTTTATTCTACCTTTATTGACGAAATCATGAAAATGGCTTGCAGTGGCTTCCAATGGCTTTAATTTGTTTTAATTCAGATTAATTAAAATTTATTTGTTTTAATTCCAATGGCTTCCAATCAGGAAAGTCATATTAATTATTTCCTTAATTTGTTTTTATTCTACCCTTAATTCTAATTAACAAACATATTAATCTGTCAATGTTGTACCCTTAATTTGTTAATTCAATGGCTTGCAAACAGATTATTTGTTAATTATTGACAAATTAACAAATTAAGATTGACAGATTAATTCAATGGCTTGCAAACAAATTTTTTATTCTACCCTTAATTCAGATTAATTCAATGGCTTGCAATCTTAATTAACAAACACAGATTGACAGAGTATTAAGAAAAATTTGGTCCATCTCATATATGATGCACAAACACAGATTGACCAAAAAAAAAGGGGGGGGGGGGAAAAACACAGCATACAAATCAGATTTCAAGCAATTAGTACGAAGATCAAAATATGGAATGTAATCGTTTTGAACAAAAAAAAAAAAAAAAAAAATTATTTCCAACTCCAAACCTAATCATTTGCACATTCGGATTGTGAATGATAATTATGAAAATCAAGGGGGGAAAAAATAGCTCAACACAATATTCTGGATTATTATGAGCCATTTAACTGAGGCGAGAAACAAAAAAAAATGTTGTCGGCGATTTAAATTTGGGAAAAGACGGATCATCACCAGATCGATGTAAATATCTATCGAATACCATCACTATGTGCCAAAACACAGCAAGATCTTGTAGATCGGAATGGAAAATGAACATAACCGAGTCGACAAAGGTAACAAACACATGTATAATCAGTTCAGGTGATTTACCTATCGTAGTTCTTCGTCGGTCGTGTTGTGTGGAAGGCAGAGCTCTGCCGGAGATAGGTCCACCGGAGGGAGATTAGTCGCGAACTTGTGTTGCTACAGTTGGTTGTGAGAGACGGAACGGAAGAGATGAAAATAGGGCAGAGGCGCTTTTGTTTTAGCTGTGTGTATAACCCATACCTTTGAAATAGTCGAAGGGTAAAATGGTAATTCCACCCCCGTTTGTAACCCAGTTGTACCCACGCGTGCACTGTTCACGCTTTTTGGCTTATTTCACAAATGAGGCTACAATAGTCTCAATTTGTTTTTACCAAACAGCGCCAAAATGTATTCACCCAAAAAAATCAGTCTATAAATTGGAAATATAGATCTACTTTAATTTTGTACTCTGAAATCAAAGGTAATATAGTTTCTACTCTTCCTATCTTATATACTTGCGATTTTTTCTTTGTAACCAACTAATTACCTATTTTTATGCAGATCTCTCTCTATTGCTATTAAATCAATGGCAACAACAAGAACACCACCTGAGCAAGGCACACAGACAAACTTATTTGGACATATCAATGTTGCTCTCTCCATGACACACTACTACTATTTGGTTTTTGCTTGCATAAAACTGTTGCATTGTTATGCTTCGTTACAGCTTTCTTTGCATGATCATAAGTTATGTTCGGCTTCTTGCATTGTTAGTTGCATTTTGCCCTTGCCTGCAGGCACATCTCTTTGATTATATTGCTTGTTTGTCCAAGTCTTCAGTCTTGTCAAAAACGGGTTGTCTCTAGGTTTTGACATTCACTCACGTCACTTATTGACTTCTGAGTTCTGTCAAAGAGGGGCAACTGTAGACACCCCATTTTTGACCGCCCTTAAGACTTGGGTGTTACTGACGGTTTACTTGGTGGAGAAAGTTGTGCAGGGCAAAGATTCAGCTTCTTTGGCAAGGAGAGAGACAAATCTCAACTTCACACCCCATTTTGGGCCAAAGCTATTTTGGATGTTTTTTAGACCTTAAAACCCTCTCTTTCAAAACATTTTTGAAATAAAGTTTCTACAATGTTCCGAGGCTCATATTTTGTCAAGCGATCGCTTTTCGATAAACCGAGCAGGGCGAAGTGGAAATGAATGAAAGAGAGATGAAATCTTTGAAAAATCTTTCAAAACACCTTGCTTAGGCATTTGAAGTTGAAGAAAAGGGGAAAGGAGAGAAGAAACCAAGGCGAGGAAGAAGTTCGGCATGAATCCGGGTAGAAGAGAGTCGAGCAGCCCTTGCTGAATCGGGCTTATTTATCTGCATACTTGGATTTTAGCTATGAGGCCACCACCGTTGGAAATCTTACTTTCGGGGCTTCATTTTGCACTCAATAATCTCCTAAAGCCAAGTACGGGTGGGGGAGATATGGTTGGTTAAAGTAGGGGATCAGTCCGGTTGGCTCGAATCTGCGCAGTTTCACCAAAACGGGCATAACGTTTTGCACAAAAGGAATTTTAATGCAAGGTTGGTGCCATTGGAAAGCTATCTTCTGAGGCTTCATTCTAGACACCAACCAGCCACCTTTTGGCCTTCATAGCACCTACCGGCCATCAATTTGGCCGGCCAGCCAAATAACTACCAGGCCGACCATTTTTTGTAGCCGACCGGCCAAATATTTGCCCGATTGTCTCCGTTTCTGGCCGATACCTCCTTTTTTCCTTTTTCAAGCATAATGCATGCCAGTTGTGCCAGCTGGAGTGCACAGACCCTGTCCCCCGTGCATATATGTGGCTGTTTTGCACCTTTGACCCTTGTTTTTGCACCCTTTGCTCAAAGCTTCTTGAGGAGGCTTTGACCCCTTGTCTTGGCTTCCTCAGGAAGCTTGCTCCTTTGGGATAGCTTCCATTGGAAGCTTGGTCCCTTTGACCGTTTTACTTAGCTTCTTTGAGAAGCTTTGAGCTTTGTTTTGCTTTATAAAAGAAACCCACCCCCTCCTTTGGCTTGGTTCAGAAACTCCAGATCTAAATACATACAAACATCTGATATATATTCTCTCTCTCTCTCTCTCTCTCTCTCTCTCTATATTTCCCTCTCTCTCCTCTTTTGTGTGTGTTTTGTGGCCTAAAAGTGTGTTTTGACCTTAGTTTTGCACTAAGACACACACCATTACACCATACCTTGAGCCTGAGAGGCTTGGAGGGTTTGTTCTTGAGTTTTTGCATTGGTTTTGATCAGAGGAAGGTGGCTGATCTTGCTGTTCTTCAAGGGTAACATTCTTACTTTAGATTTCCCAATCTTGCACTGGATTTTTGCCTATCTTGCTTGCTCTTTTAGACAATGTGTATAACTGAGAAAAGTCTTGTATTTTCATACTTAAGATACTTCATTAAGGTTGTTTTGGTGTTGGGGCTCGACCTCCCCCTCTTAGGCCTTGTTTGACCCTTTTAGTGCTCTCTTTGTTAAGTTTTGGTTACTTTAGTGTATTGGCCTTCTCACCACTGAAATCCAATGGATTTTCAGTGTTGAAGAAGGGGTCTTGAGGTCTTGCATAGGGGAGGGACACCCCTCTCCCTTGGTCTCTCTTTTGTTTGCATTCTTGGTTCATAAGGGTAGCATGCATGATTAGGTGTTTTTGGTTCCATTTCCGAGGTTTTTGTATGTTGTTAGGTCATAATATGCCTCTGTTTTTGGTCGGATTAATGGTCCCTTTCATGCTTAATATACATGCTTTGTCTTCCCTTATTTTACCTAAAAGTGTATCATGAGATTTGACCACTATGCTCTCGTGTTTTGGCCTTGTTTTGTGTAGTTCTTGATCATATTTTGCCACGTTTGAGGCCAGTTAGGTGATGTTTTGGTCACATTTGATATGCTTTATATGGCTCCTTAGCATTCTAGCATGTTGGCATTGGTTGTGTGAATCATGAGTATGCTTGGGTTAGGTTGTTTAAGGGATTCAAGGTCATCTCACATGCCATTTCAGTCCCTAATCCATGCTTTTACACTTGCCTTCATCACCTCTTTCATGCTTTGAAGATGTGTCCTTTTATGCCTTGAAATGAGCATTATGTATGCCTAGGTGTTTTGGGTCACTTGAGCTACCATAACAGTGGGTTTTAGGACTTATTTTGATGAATTAAAACTCTGTGTTGGTTGTTTAATTCAGGCCATGTGTGGTCATGATAATTGTAGTAGAATGCTCCTTTTCATGCCTTAGTCTTAGGCTTATTGATGTGCATGTTTGCATGAATATTTTTCCACCATTTGCACCACTTTTGGTCCTTTGTTTGAGGTGGTGAGGTCTCTCCTTTGTGGTTTAGATCCTTGACACATGATCATGTCGCATTGTTTTGGTTTCATGCCTACATTGTATCATACTTGCTGCATGTTTGCATAATGCTTAGCTAGTTGCATCTTATATACTTGTTGAGTACTTGGCATGTTTACATTGCATTAACTTAGCTTGCATGCTTAGGATACATTGCATTTAGCGTGCTTTGCATCTTAGCTTCATGTTGCATTTTTTTTTTTTTGTGCCATATTTGTGTACATGCATTGCATTGCTTGGTTTGGGGTGTCAAACGAAGCAAGAGGATTGAGAAGTGTTCGTACTCAAAGTGACAAAACACGTCTTAATCCACGATCGCCAATGCCCTTGATCTCAAGGATGATAGGATGTTGGCATTCATTTGTTTGTTCCATGCATTTACATAAACTTGCAAACTTGGCCTCCTAGGTCATCATGCATCGAAATGCATAATTGATGGCCCGAGGGTCAGAGGCCAGGCTCCCTTGAGTTCGTTGCATGATAGGGAGTGTGTCCATGCACACATTGTTGTGAAATTTCCATGCCATGCACTGTCTGTCCTTTGCTGCGGTCAAAAATAGGGTTTTGCAGGAATCAATGGCCGACCGGCCATATTCAGTTCCGACCGGCCGTCAATGGCTGGCCGGTGGTTCAAGTTTTGGCTAATACTCCAACTACTATGGCGGTGGCAATGCGGAGCACTCGGGGTGATTCAAAGTAGCTCTAGAAATTTGTGTGGTCCTCGGAGGAGGCCAGGCGTTAAGCAAACAGCGGTGCCATGGCAGCAGTTTCCGGGCGTCTGGTCGAGCATGCATCATCCAAACATTTTGAGGCGGGGGCTGTGGTAATTTTAATTCTGCATTTAATTTATTAATTAAATAGGGGTTCTGTAATAATTAATTAAGTAGTTAATTATTTATTCGGTTGTGTAATATTTATTCGGACCCTCCAAGTGAGGGCAATTATGTAATAAGTGTGTGTGAGTCTGTGTATGTCTTCCAACCCCACGTCTTTCTTCCCTTTTATTACCCGCTTATGATGGTTAGACTAGGGCATGTTTAAATTAACATACCTTATGCAACGCATGTGTGCATCCATGCATTTGTCTTACATGCATCAGGCTCGGTACATCATGCTAACTACACTTGTATTTCAATTCAAAGTTGAGTTCTTGTTAGTTGCAGCATTTCACATGTCATCTTTAGGATAACCGAGCCTATTGTAGTTGCATCTTGTGTGTGTTGCATTAGCCATATTAACATGAACTAGGATCATGCATATGATTACTAACTAGTTTCTGTTTTGGCTTGGAGTACTAGGTAAGCTTTTATGCTTTAGCATACCGCATGCGTGTGAGTGTTGCCATAATAGCATGATTACCACGAGGCTAGCTGCTTATGTGATATAACTGCTTGAATGCATGTGGACGGAGGTTGAATTACCTAAATTGGAATAAAGCATTAAATTGTGAGTTTAAAGCCCACTAGATAGTGGCAAAATCATCTTTTCTAAAGCCCACTCGAGGGTGGCAAAATCTGCATTTTAGCCTACTTGCGAGTAGCACACCATTTTCAAAACAAACTTGAAATGTTTTGTTCCAATTTAGGCGATTTGGTCTATGGTTGTTTGTTGTGCGCATAACATAGTAATTCTAGGCTAATAACCGGAATAAGAACACATAATATTTTTAAAACAAGATATCATGGTTAGTAGAGGCCGATCTTTGGATCGGGCTAGAGTGGGTGTTCATAGCTGACCTTCCCCAATCGTACCCAAGTTCCCGAGCCGAGGTAACTCTGGTAATGATGGACACATGGCCTTAGGCAAACGAGTCAGGGTTTCCTAAATTCCCGCATTAAAAAATATTTAGGTTGCGACTCTGTATTTGGCAAAGTAGTCCATGTTTGGCACTTCTTTCAAAAATCTGTTTTCTCAAAATGATTTGCCGGATTTGGACGCTTTGGTTCAGATTATGAACCGTGACAAATCAAGTCTGAACTATAGTGAGTCCCATGGGCGCGTCTATAGTTTCTGGCGACTCTGCTGGGGATTTTTAGAGAGCTTGACTCGAACTTGTGATATCTTGTTTTGATTACACTTACGTGTTTCTTTGCATTGCAAGTGCATTGGCGCGCCTAGGACACCGTGTTGGCCATCTGCTATTCCTGAACGGTTTGCCGTAGGCTTGACTTTGTCAAAGCATGCCATAAGGCTGACTGGTTGCGGGCTCTGCCAGTATGGGAACACAAATCCCAGTTTTACCGGGGCACCCTTTTCGACCATTCGACCTAGTGCATATCGAAATCCATAGTGACCATTCCAAACTAGGACAGGTTGCTTACCCGATGTTTTTTTGTTTGAAACCGCTGCGTGCATAGTGAAACCGTAGCTCCTGAAAAAATAGGACAGGGAAACCCTACACCAACATAGGGGTGTTTTGGCTCTCTTTTACATGCTATGTGCTTTTAGAGTGTATCTCTCTGAGGAATACTGTGTCGGTTTGCAAATCTGGTATCGAACTGCGGGCATTAGTATTTGGGGAATCAGTTTTACTTGAGGGTATCAGTTTTGGGACAGTTATTTGGGGAACAGTGATCAGTATTGAGTACAGTCGTTCCGCTATGCTCATATCCGTTCCAGTGAATTTGAGTTGAGATGCTGCATGTTTTCTCTTTTGCTAGGTAGTCCTGGAACCATAGCTTCAGAAGGCTCCGATATCCCCCGGGTACCTTGGACTCGTGTTGATAGACTTTGTCAGGTCAGAGATTCAGCTCAAGGGCAATCAATTTTCCTTTGCTAGAGGCAGAGTAAAAAGGACCAGTCAGGCACAGATCACCGGTTTAGCAGTTACCAGATTAGTGGTCCTTATCTCCCTACTAGTGAATTGTCAGGCCGAGGTCTCAGTCTTCACCACAAGGATAGAGATACTAGTCACTCAATCGGGTTAGCAGAATATGGCAGGGATGGAGGAGATGATGCGTCAACTCCAAGAAAGTATGAAACTCATGCAGGGCGATTTGCCCATAGCGAGTTCACCAAGAAACAAGGTGGTCATAGCCCAGCCAGTGAGACAATCGCTAGGTTGGAGCAGCAAACTGGAGTATCTACTTCACACCAGGCTCCTCCCCCACCAAGAGTTCCCATACTCAGGAAGGCAATCCATGTCCATGATGATACGGACATTCCAGTCGGGCAGCTCCACCCCCGGTTCTACCCCAGCTATCTAAAACACCCACCAACATACCAGACTCCCCCTTTGAGTTCAAGACGGACTCCACAGCATTGAAAGTGAGCAAGCTTGAGAAATTGTTCAAAAAGTCTCAGGGGGCCCACTCTATTCCTGATATAGAGGATGGTTATACCGACTCAATAGTGACATTACCGGATCGGTTCAAAATGCCACATATCGATCAATTCGATGGCTCTGAAGACCCAATGGTGCACCTCCAACTGTTTTCTGATATCTTGAGGCCAATGGATTTGACCACAGCCTAGAAGCTGTCACTATTCGGCCAAACCTTATCTGGGATAGCCGCAATCTGGTATGTGAAATTGGAGAACTCTGTGAAACAGAATTGGGAAGAGATGGCTGAGGCCTTCAGTGCTCAATACTCTTACAACACACAAATCGAGGTCACAACTCGTGATCTTGAAGTCACCAACCAAGAGCCAAAGGAGGGTTTTTCAGAGTTTGTGGTGAGATGGAGAGCAAAGGCCTCGATGATGGCTACAAGGCCTTCCGACAAAGACCAGATAAGGATGGTTGTGCGCAACCTCCAACCCAAATCTGAGAAAATGATCGCGCTCCCCTTCCCTACCTTTTTCGGATCTGCATGAGATGGGAGTCTGGTCGAGGACGCTATGAAGTAGGGCCTCATTGATCAGGAGAAGGAGTAGCCTAGGCGGGCGTTTACCCGCAGTTCGAATGCGACCACCAGTGGTGATGCAGCTGCAAGATCTTCTGAAGTGGGTATGGTCACCACCACCACATCAAAAAAAGCTACCCCATTCACTGGTGCGTCCGGAAGTAGCTCATAGAAAACCAAATATCCACCTCGAGTCAAGAGGGTTTTCACCCCACTTTATATGCCTTTGTCAAAGGCTCTAGAGGTCTTGATCCGGAAAGGACATCTGAAACCATTGGAACAACGGCCTTTACTTGATCCTCTCTCTCCAAAGCATGACCGGACTAAGTACTGTGCGTACCATCAACAAACCGGTCATGAGACCGATAGCTGCTTTCGTCTGCGCCATGATGTACAAGATTTGTTTGATAACAACGTCATCGTCGTACCAGTCTCGCAAGGTCTATCGGCACTGGATCGATGAATGTGGGGGATAATACGATGTGATCGGGGGAGATGAGCCACCTACGGGTGGCACTCAGTTTACTTCAGACGTGGGAATGGCACACACTGTTTTGAGCATTTGCGAATGCTAGTTTTGTGGTTTCTGACTTGGGTGTTGAGTCAGTTCTGTAGTTTTGTTTTGAGTCTGCCTCTTTGTCTTGAGTCAGTCTTTTTGATTAAGGGTCTGTCTTGTTGTATCAAGTCAGTCCTGTTGTACAAAGGTCGGGTGATTCCGGGGGTGTTATCTCGGGCATCACCATTTTGTTTTATGCTTGTCTTTTTGCTTTCTTTTGAGTCTGTTTCTGCCAGGGAGCTAGTTGTGCCAACTGATTTCAATGAAACAACAGTGATTTTCACACTGTCGCGTTTATACGCCTTGTGCCGTTATGCGAAGTTACGAATGAGATAGCGATGTTGACTAAGAATTACATGCGTTACGTGCCTTGAAGTCATTGTAATGACCTGAGTTTTTCAAAACTTTTTTAACACTGCAGTGAAAATAAAGAGGGAGGAATTCCTCGGGATTTGCAAAACTTTGATCAAACTAAGAGAAAGAGAGGCGTGCTAAGCCCTTAATGAATGAAATCATGCTTGTTAGTGTGAGTACTAAGAAGGAACCAAGCTTTGATCCAGATTGGTTCTACACTGTCTTCAGCACGAGTGATTTGTCGCTTTCTTAAAAACTTTCAAAAAATGTTTTGTGCAGTCCTACGAAGATATGTGTGGAATCGCTCTTGAGATTGTGCAGCTTAGGATTGCTCTCAGCCTCGAGACTCGGCCCCTTGCTTTCAAAACCTTGGACCTTAATTTAGAGTGTTCAATGGTCAACCGCAATGCCAGGCCTGTGTGGCCAGATTTGAAGCAACCCACGAACTAGGGGCAAGAAAGTCAGATCAAGAAGATCAAGTGTTTTCAAAAAAAAGCTTGCAAAGCTAGATTAGGAACACCCCTCCAACTAGGGGCAAAGGAATTTCAAAATGTGCTCGAAGAGTCAAAGATGAAGATCGGCAAGAATGCCAAATCCCAAAAGGGAGGAAAGAAGATTTTACTGTTGAAGGAGAACTGAGTTCCGATCCACAACACTAGGGGCAACTTCAGCCCCTCATTGGATGGACTCTTACATCATCAGCGAACAACAGCCACTCTCTTGGATTCAGATAACTCCAGGATCTCAAAATCATTTGGCATGGACTTGTTACACTTTTACCCTTTGAGAGACTCGCTGGGTCGAAAACCCGGAAGGGTGACCCAGGCAAAAGTTGGAGCAAGAAAAAAATAAAAATAAAAAAGAAGAAAAAAAAAGAGAGGAATGAAAAAAAAAAAAGAAAAAAAATGCGAAAGAGGAAATGAAAAGAAAAGAAAAAATGAAAAAGAATGAAAAGAAAAGAAAAACAAAGCTCGCAAGGTTAAAAACCTAGAAAGGGTGGCCTTGCAAAAGTTAGGGCACAAAAGGAGAGGTTAAATACCCGAGTGTACCTTAACCCCGAACTACGTAAGGCTTGATTCCCATCTTTGGGATACGTGGGCAACTTCACTCTGAAGTCCAGCCATAAAACACTTCAAATTCGATTGTGTCCATGTAATGGTTTTGATCATCTTTGCCTTCTCGGTATCCGAGAGTTCGGTTGTAATCATCGCTCCGAGGACTGATTACAATGCGCTGCGGTGCCATTCAGACAAGGGGAAACTTTCCATTGCCATTCAATGCACTGCGGTGCCGTTCAAACAAGGGGTAACTTTCCGTCGCCATATAGCTCTCTTCGAGCAAGGGGGCAATTTTCCTCCAGATCCGAGGTTGTGCGTCTCAAGAGTACATTCTGTGCTTGTTAAGCATTGGCCGTTTGCAAAAATAGTTTTTTCAAAATTTTTATTGAGGTTGACTGATCTCTCGAAAATTATTCCATCTTTTCCAAAACTGGACCATTTCTTGGACCCAAAAAGGAAAATTTTCAGTGCTCATAACCTGACTCTCATGATTTCAAAACAAAAATCGAACAAGTATGTTAATCTAACTCTCATATTGGTCAAAATTGTTTTAGTAGAAGGCAAAAACAAAAAATGGTCAAAATGATGAAATAGGGGCACAGTTGAGTCAGGTTTTTTGTCCTTTTCCCTTTATCAACGCACTTGCCGAAAGGACACCGTATTCGCCAGAAAAGGGCACCACTAAAGCTGACCACAAAAGGGCTGAAAGCTTTCTCATCCTCCAAGCAACGAGGTATCAAGCCAAGTGCGAAGCACGAACCGGAATGGGACAAGATATTCCACTCCCTTATCTGGACAGATCTGATTACGTCCAAACTCCCCAGCAAAGCATCATCAACCGATGTCAGCTGCAGGTTTGCTACACACCCACCCAATTGTAGCACAGCCCCTCTACGGAGGAAGTTCACTGTTGTGAGCAGAAGAAAGAGAATCTAGCAGAACACTAGGGGCAAGAGCCCGCAACTTCTTGTCTACTCATCCACCATCCAGGAGAGGGATAAAAAATGAGAGATTGAAGAATAGAGAGATGTACGTTGAGAGAAAAAGTGAGAAAAGGGCTTTTTTTCAGAAAACTAGAGATTGAGTGCCAAGTGACGTGAGAATCACAAATGAGAAAGGGTGGGAAACAATACCCGGTGAAACAGGCTCCCTGTGCACGTCTGAGTGTCATGTCTTTTTGTTTGTCTCGATTCTTATTTTGAGTCGTCTCGAGTGTTACTCGATATATCTAGGTTGTGTGCCTTTTATTTCCGTGTTGAGTCGTTTTGTTGTGTTCAGTCATAGGCTCAATACCCCGGTCGAGAGCTCGTTTCAATTTCAAAAAAAAAAAAACAAACAAAATCATTTTGTGCTCAGAGTGCTGTGCCATTCTCCACATTTGTGCAAAACAGGATTTGTTCGTTCATAAAACCGCAGGGTTCAACCCAGGTCATGCGAACAGCAAAACCAGGACCTATCTGAAGCTATATTGGTTCCAGACTGCAAAGCAAAAGAAAAGAGGGAAAATTGGGAGCATCTGAGTTTGTTTCAACTTCTGCAAATTCCGAGATTGTATTCCGGATGTACCTCTTCAAGTCTTGCCAATGCTTCGAAGTATGAGTGCGCCTCTACCTCAAGCTCAAGATCAAGTTTGCTTCAACCCAGAATGGTGATCAGCAGTGCTCTCCTTGAGTACTAGTCCCTGCCGGAGGCATCTTGGCTGTGTTCGCAATGAGTTCCTAGGAGACCGACTGCGACGGTGGAAACTAGAGTTCGAATGGCTGATGCCTAGAACGTAAAGGTTCAGGATTTCTGAGACTAAAGTCTGGTTTGAATACCCAGGGGTGTGTCCCCAGCTTCAAATCTATATGGAAGCCCCATAGGTTGAGATAGTGTGTATGCACCTCAATTCTGGATACTGAACCAACCAAGTCTGTCACCCCGTTGGAGAATAGGGAAAGTTGTGAATATGATCAAGAAGACAAGCGGCAATCGTAGCTCCTACATGCAGATGTTGTTACTTGTCAGTATTCCAGAGCCTTTGTACTATCAGTTGAAGGTAAGTGTTTGAAGAGCACGAGGGGAGAACCCCATCAGAGTAGAGCAATTCACCGCCACTCACCTCATGAGGTGCTTTGTAAAGCGCCGCTTTGTTCTTTTATTGTTTTCCTTAAGCATCATGCATTGTAATGCATTGTACCTATCAAGTTTCTGTCTCATTCATGCACGATATTGTATGTGCGGTTCATTCAAAGAAGTTCATTTAAGATCATTTATTTAGTGTATCAATCGCACTTCATTCATTTAGTGTATCAATCACACTTCATTCATTTAGTGTATCAATCACACTTCATTCACTTAGTGTATCAATTACACTCTCATTTATTTAGTGTATCAATCACACTTCATTCAGTTTGTGTATCTATTACACTCTCACTCATTTAGTGTATCAATCACACTTCATTCATTTTGTGTATCTATTACATACGTTCTCATTTTGTGTATCCACCACGCACATATTCACTCTTTTGTATCTATCACATACCTTCTTATTTTCTGTTCTATCACATTTTATTCATTTACTATATCAATCATACTTTGTTCACTAAGTGCATCTATCACACTTCGTGTTCACCTTCAGCATATCAATCATACTTGTTCACTAAGTGCATCTATCACACTTCGTGTTCACCTTCAGTATATCAATCATACTTGTTCACTAAGTGCATCTATCACACTTCGTGTTCACCTTCAATATATCAATGATACTTGTTCACTAAGTGCATCTATCACACTTTATGTTCACATTCAGTATATCAATCGTACTTGTTCACTAAGTGCATCTATCAGACTTCGTGTTCACCTTCAGTATATCAATCATACTTGTTCACTAAGTGCATCTATCACACTTCATATTCACATTTAGTATATCAATCTTACTTGTTCACTTAGTGCATCTATCACACTTCCTGTTCACATTTAGTATATCAATCATACTTTGTTCACTAAGTGCGTCTATCACACTTTGTGTTCACCTTTTGTGTATCCATCACACTTTGTTCACTTAGTGCATCTATCACACTTTGTGTTCACCCTTTGTGTATCTATCACACTGTGCTCACCACACTCACTTACTGTATCTATCACGCACTCAGCTACTATATCTATCACATTTTGTTTCATATAGTGTATCTATCACATGCTCACTTTGTATATCTATCACATACGCTCGCTTTATATCTATCACACTACGCCTACTTTGTGTATCTATCACACACTCGCTTTGTGTATCAATCACACACGCTCGCTTTGTGTATCAATCACACACGCTTGCTTTGTGTATCAATCACACACGCTCGCTTTGTGCTCTGTGTATCAATCACACACGCTCGCTTTGTGTATCAATCACACACGTTCGCTTTGTGTATCAATCACACACATTTGCTTTGTGTATCTATCACACATGCACACTGTATTTGCAGTGAGAATCGCAATAATTCTCTTACACCCTTACTGCATTGTAATGTAGTTTAGTTTTTTCTTGCATAAAACTATTGCATTGTTATGCTTCATTACAGCTTTCTTTGCATGATCATAAGTTATGTTCGGCTTCTTGCATTGTTAGTTGCATTTTGCCCCTGCCTGCGGTCACATCTCTTTGATTATATTGCCTGTTTGTCCAAGTCTTCGGTCTTGTCAAAAACGGGTCGTCTCTGGGCTTTGACATTCACTCACGTCACTTCTTGACTTCTGAGTTCTATCAAAGAGGGACAACTGTAGTCACCCCATTTTTGACCGCCCTTAAGACTTGGGCGTTACTGATGGTTTACTTGGTAGAGAAAGGTGTGTAGGGCAAAGATTCAGCTTCTTCGGCAAGGAGAGAGACAAATCTCAACTTCACACCCCATTTTGGGCCAAAACTATTTTGGATGGTTTTTAGACCTTAAAACCCTCTCTTTCAAAACATTTTTGAAATAAAGTTTCTATAATGTTCCGAGGCTCATATTTTGTCAAACGATGCGCTTTTCGATAAACCAAGCAAGGACGAAGTGGAAATGAATGAAAGAGAGATGAAATCTTTGAAAAATCTTTCAAAACACCTTGCTTAGGGGTTTGAAGTTGAAGAAAAGGGGAAAGGAGAGAAGAAACCAAGCTGAGGAAGAATTTCGGCATTAATCCGTGTAGAAGAGAGTCGAGCAGCCCTCGCCGAATTGGGCTTATTCATCTGCATACTTGGATTTTTGCTATGAGGCCACCACCATTGGAAATCTTACTTTCGGGGCTTCATTTTGCACTCAAGAATCTCCTAAAGCCAAGTCCGGGTGGGGGAGATATGGTTGGTTGAAGTAGGGGATCAGTCCGGTTGGATCGAATCTGCGCGGCTTCACCAAAACGGGCATAACTTTTTGCGTAGGAGGACTTTTAATGCAAGGTTTGCGCCATTGGAAAGCTATCATTTGGGGCTTCATTCTGAATACCCACGGGCCAACTTTTGGCCTTGGCAGCACCTACCGGCCATCAATTTGGCCGGCCGGCCAAATAAGCAGCAGGCCGACCATTTTTTGTAGCCGGCCGGCCAAATATTTGGCCGATTGTCTCCTTTTCTGGAAGATACCTCCTTTTCGCCAATTTCAAGCATAATGCATGCCAGTTGTGCCAGCTGGAGTGCACAAACCCTGTCCCCCGTGCATATATGTGGCTGTTTTGTACCTTTGACCCTTGTTTTTGCACCCTTTGCTCAAAGCTTCTTGAGGAAGCTTTGACCCCTTGTCTTGGCTTCCTCAGGAAGCTTGCACCTTTGGGATAGCTTCCATTGGAAGCTTGGTCCCTTTGACCCTTTTACTTAGCTTCTTTGAGAAGCTTTGTGCTTTGTTTTCCTCTATAAAAGAAACCCACCCCCTCCTTTGTCTTGGTTCAGCAACTCCAGACCTAAATACATATATACATCTGATATATATTCTCTCTCTCTATATTTCCCTCTCTCTCCTCTTTTGTGTGTGTTTTGTGGCCTAAAAGTGTGTTTTGACCTTAGTTTTGCACTAAGACACACACCATTACACCATACTTTGACCTTGAGAGCCTTGGAGGGTTTGTTCTTGAGTTTTTGGACTGGTTTTGATCAGAGGAAGGTGGCTGATCTTGCTATTCTTCAAGGGTTCTTCAAGGGTAACATTCTTACTTTAGATTCCCTAATCTTGCACTAGATTTTTTCCTATCTTGCTTGCTGTTTTAGACTTTGTGTATGACTGAGAAAAGTCTTGTATTTGCATGCTTAAGATACTTCATTAAGGTTGTTTTGGTGTTGGGAGTCGAACTCCCCCTCTTAGGCCTTGTTTGGCCCTTTTGGTGCTCTCTTTGTTAAGTTTTGGTTACTTTGGTGTATTGGCCTTCTCACCAATGAAATCCAATGGATTTTCAATGGTAAAGAAGGGGTGTTGAGGTCTTGCATAGGGCAGGGACACCCCTCTCCCTTGGTCTCTCTTTTGTTTGCATTCTTGGCTCATAAGGGTAGCATGCATGATTAGGTGTTTTTGGTTCCATTTCAGAGGTTTTTGTATGTTGTTAGGTTATAATATGCCTCTTTTTTTGGTCGGATTAATGGTCCCTTTCATGTTTAATATACTTGCTTTGTATTCCCTTATTTTACCTAAAAGTGTATCATGACATTTGACCACCATGCTCTCATGTTTTGACCTTGTTTTGTGAAGTTCTTGATCATATTTTGCTATGCTTGAGGTTTGTTCGGTGATGTTTTGGTCACATTTGATATGCTTTATGTGGCTCCTTAGCATTCTAGCATGTTGGCATTGGTTGTGTGAATCATGAGTATGCTTGGGTTAGGTTGTTTAAGGGATTCGAGGTCATCTCACATGCCATTTCAGTCCCTAATCCATGCTTTTACACTTTCCTTCATCACCTCTTTCATGCTTTGAAGATGTGTCCTTTTATGCCTTGAAATGAGCATTGTGTATGCCTAGGTGTTTTGGGTCACTTGAGCTGCCATAACAGTGGGTTTTAGGACTTATTTTGATGCATTAAAACTCTGTGTTGGTTGTTTAATTTAGGCCATGTGCGGTCATGATAATTGTAGTAGAATGCTCCTTTTCATGCCTTAGTCTTAGGCTTATTGATGTGCATGTTTGCATGAATATTTGTCCACCATTTGCACCACTTTTGGTCACTATTTCGGGGTAGGCTGAGGTCTCCCCCTTTGTGGTTTAGATCCTTCATCACATGATCACGTCGTATTGTTTTGGTTTAATGCTTACATTGTATCATACTTGCATGTTTGCATAATGCTTAGCTAGTTGCATCTTATATACTTGTTGTGTACTTGGCATGTTTACATTGCATTAACTTAGCTTGCATGCTTAGGATACATTGCATTTGGCGTGCTTTGTATCTTAGCCTCATGTTGTATTTTTTTTTTTTTTTTTTGTGTGCCATATTTGTGTACATGCATTGCATTGCTTGGTTTGGGGTGTCAAACCAAGCAAGAGGATTGAGAAGTGTTCGTACTCAAAGTGACGAAACACGTCTGAATCCTCGGTCGCCAATGCCCTTGATCTCAAGTATGATAGGGTGTTGGCATTCATTTGTTTGTTCCATGCATTTACATCAAGTTGCAAACTTGGCCTCTTAGGCCATCATGCATCGAAATGCATAATTGATGGCCCGAGGTTCAAAGGCCAGGCTCCCTTGAGTTCGTTGCATGATAAGGAGTGTGTCCATGCACACATTGCTGTGAAATTTCCATGCCATGCACTGTCTGTCCTTTGCTACTGTCAAAAATAGGGTTCTGTAGGAATCAATGGCCGGCTGGCCATATTTAGTGCCGACCGGCCATCAATGGCTGGCCGGTGGTTCAAGTTTTGGCCGATACTCCAACTACTATGGCCGGTGGCCTTTTGTTCTGGCCAGTGGCAATCCGGAGCACTCAGGAAGTGATTCAAAGCAGATCTGGAAATTTGTGTGATCCTTAGAGGAGCCAAGCAGTGAAAACAAAGGCAACAGTGCCATGGCAACGAGTTTCCGGGCAGTACGAGTCGAGCACGCATCATCCAAACATTTTGGTAAGTGTGGTCATTTTAATTCTGCATTTAATTTATTAATTAAATAGGGGTTCTGTAATAATTAATTAAGTAGTTAATTATTTATTCGGTTGTGTAATATTTATTCGGACCCTCCGAGTGAGAGCAATTATGTAATAAGTGTGTGTGTGTATGTCTTCCAACCCCACATCTTTCTTCCCTTTTATTTACTTGCTTATGATGGTTAGACTAGGGCATGTTTAAATTAACATACCTTATGCTATGCATGTGTGCATCCATGCATTTGTCTTACATGCACCAGGCTCAGTACATCATGCTAACTGCACTTGTATTTCAATTCCAAGTTGAGTACTTGTTAGTTGCAGAATTTCACATGTCATCTTTAGGATAACTGAGCCTATTGTAGTTGCATCATGTGTGTGTTGCATTAGCCATATTAACATGAACTAGGATCATGCATATGATTACTAACTAGTTTCTATTTTGGCTTGGAGTACTAGGTAAGCTTTTATGCTTTAGCATACCGCATGCGTGTGAGTGTTGCCATAATAGCATGATTACCATGAGGCTAGCTGCTTGTGTGATATAACTGCTTGAATGCCTATGGATGGAGGTTGAATTACCTAAATTGGAATAATGCATTAAATTGTGAGTTTAAAGCCCACTAGATAGTGGCAAAATCATCTTTTCTAAAGCCCACTCGAGGGTGGCAAAATCTGCATTTTAGCCTATTTGCGAGTAGCAAACCATTTTTAAAGCAAACATGAAATGTTTTGTTCCAATTTAGGCGATTTGGTCTATACTTGTTTGCTGTGCACATAACATAGTAATTCTAGGCTAATAACCAGAATAAGAACACATAATGTTTTTAAAACAAGATATCATGGTTAGTAGAGGCTGATCTTCAGATCGGGCGAGAGGGGGTGCTCATAGCTGACCTTCCCCAATCATACCCAACTTCCCGAGCCGAGGCAACTCTGGTAATGACGGACACATGGCCTTAGGCAAACGAGTTAGGGTTTCCTAAATTCCCCCATTAAAAAATATTTAGGTGGCGACTTTGTATCTGGCAAAGCAGTCCATGTTTGGCACTTCTTTCAAAAATCTATTTTCTCAAAACGATTTGCCGGATTTGGACTCTTTGGTTCAGATTAAGAACCGTGACAAATCGAGTCCGAACTGTAGTGAGGCCCAAGGGCACATCTACAAACACCACCAACTTCTTCCACTTTTCCAGCACAGGGGAGATGACGATGACTCCTTACGATTTTGCTATGATCACCGGCTTAGACGTAAGGGGTGATCCGATCCCTCTTGATCCTAATATAGGGTAGTGGGAGGTAGCATGGATCAAGCTGCTTGGGGCACATCCACCGATGTACCAGGCGAGCATGGCGCGATACAGCTGGTTTGAGGAGTGGTTCAGGGGGACTGAGGCCAAGACGATTGAGGAGATAGAGCAGTATGCTAGAGGCTTCCTCATGTTCATCTTCGGTACCACCCTGTTTTCAAACAGGTGGAATACCGTGGGCCTGTATCTGCTGAGTGCCTTAGTGGTCCTCTCTCAAGTTCAGTTTTATGATTGGGGGGAAGCTGGCCTCACCACATTGTATGGATATATGAGCTCTTCCTCCCGTCTGCGAGGGACTTTCGTTGGAGGCTACTGGCGAGCTTGGGAGGCATACATCTCAATTCCCTCTTTATACTTTACATTTTCTGCTCAGCATTTCTTGCTTTACATCTGTTCCATACATGTGCTATCTGTTTTGAACTTTCTGCAACTGTTCATATTGTATTGATTATATACCTCTGCATTCTTCCTGCAGTTATGAGTATACGCATACTTCCCAACTCTTGCCCCAGAGCTTGTAGAGGAGGTTCCATTGACAGTCCCTTTTTCTCGGGTATACAACGGCCAGCTCCGTTGTAGGACTTGTGAATCCTTCATGTTTTTCCGCCAGTATTTTGACATAGTAGCGGTGCACGAGGTAACCCAAAACAAAGTCACTTTTTTCTTTACAACTGTTTTGACCCACACATTAGCAACTGACAACGACTAATAACCTGTTCACTTTCTATTTTAGGTCACATGGCAGCCTTGGGCCATGATACCGACAGAGCTTTGAGCTTGGTACAATGCAGCTTGGGGCATTTCTCGCCATCACATTCTTCTGGAGGGCCCGATTTGTTAAGCCTAGTTCTTAGGTGAGCGTTTCGTGCATCAAACCATGGGCCTGCCTGCTCCGTTCATACCGATGACACCACTAGTGTCCATGAGAGTGACACACAACCTGTCTACTGACGTGGTGATCCAGTTCATGGTCGGCCTGGAGGCAGAGTACTTCCGTGTAGAGGGCGACTATGCGGCCTTTATATAGACACACTTGAAGCCACCTCCGACCGGTGTTTGCAGGGGTGAGGAAGTGAGAGCTTCTGCCGTGCGGGTGAGACGCAGAGCGACTAGGGCGAGCAGAGCCCGTGACAAATAAGCTCTCTAGAGGAGGCAGGGGACCAGGTGGCCAGAGCTGCCTTCTGCACTTACCTGTTGGCGGTATACCAGGGAGGCATATCAGATCCCGATTGAGCCTGTAGCAGCTAGACATAGATACACCAGAGCCCAAGATGCACCTCCGGTATGTACCACACTTTTACTTTTTTTTTCTGATATTTGTTTGTTCCAGACATTAATCATTCCCAATGCATTTGTAGGTACCCCCAGGATACATCGAGGATTTGCTAGAGCTATTAGCCTCATTCAAGGGCATGATATTGAGGAGTGAGGTATTGCTCGGCTTCCACGGTTGTAACACCCCAAAAATACAAATTATAATCATCTGAATTATCCATGTGTTAATTGTGGATTATATGATTTAATTTGTGTATATCTGTCCAAGTTGGGAAATTATTTGTTGAGAATACAACTTTGGAATTGAAATTGATGACCTTACTGGGTTCAGAAATCGAAATTGAGTACATGGACATGTTAATTGGAATTTTTAGAATCATCTGGAAATTTTAATTAAAAATTCATTTTTGTCTAATTTGTAAAGTTATGTTTGGCTCGCATTACTTGTATTGAGTTTAAAGATGGTTAGTTAAAGCCTAATCCATTTCAGTATAATTTAATTTAGTGTAATTAAGATCATTAGATAATAAGATTAAATGAATTTGAATTACTTGGCTACAATTTAATTAATGAAATGAATTATTATGTTTATTATTATTATAGAGCTTTCTAATTGTTGCCCCCGCGGGTCTGGTGGGACCTTAAACGCACGCGGGTCTGGCGAGACCTTAAACGCGCGCGGGTCTGGCGAGACCTTAAACACGCACGGTTTAGGAGACCTTAAATCCTCGGAAGGTGCAAGACCTTCGTTGCTTCGGCACACTCAATTCATGCATTGTCGTGCATTCGTAAGGCCGTGCGTTGGTGCGCATTTCAAACATCATGCATCATGCGCATTTCAAAGACAAAAAAGGATATGCATTGTCATGCATACATTTTGCACCACGGTCTAGGAGACCTTAAATCCTCTGACCGACTTTCGGTGGTCTGGTAAAGCCACCTGCCTGTTTTTGTGGTGAGTTCCTAGAAGACCAACTGGGACGGTGAGAACTAGAGTTTGAACGGCTTATGTCTAGAACACAAAGGTTCGGGATTTCCGAGACTAAAGTCTGGTTTAAATACCCAGGGGGTGTACCCTCGGCTTGAAATCTGTATGGAAGCCCCATAGGTTGAGGCGGCGTGTCTACGCCTCAGTCCTGGATACTGAACCAACCTAGTGTATCGCCCTGTTGGTAAGATAGGGAAAGCTGCAATCATAGTCGTTGCATCATTGTAAATATTGCATATGTCATGCATTTCAAAAATTCACAACCAAAAAAAAAAAAAAAAAAAAAACTATGCATTTGTCATGCATTTCATTGTAATATAGAGCATATGTCATGCATCTTTTGTAAATATCCATTCCATTGCATATATTGCATTTTAGTTGTATGCATCCACTGCATCATCTTCCATCTATGGCTTGCACCTTTCCTTGTTGAGCTTGGTCTGGTATGTGTCCTTACTTTTCACGTTGAAGCACAGTTTTGCATGTGCACGCGCCTATTCCTTGATGAACTTGGTTTGAGGGTGGCGGGACCTTTTCTGTGTTAGACATGGCTTGTATGTGTGCATGCCTTTCCTAAGCGAGATACGGTTTGGCCCGCACGCCATATCCATAATCGCATATTACATTGTAGTGTAAGTTTTGCATCCGGCATTAGGATCATTGTTCTTTCCTCAGCGGGTCGTCACCCCACTTACGTCAATCCACCCAATACTTGTCCTTGTGTCCGTCTACATCACTCATAGTTCAGACATCGTTCTATGGTAGACGGACTTGTTACGTCCATCAACCTATTTGACATTTGTGTGGTTTCGAACCGCTCATGATTGAATCATGATTCAATTGCTTTGCATTTAGTTTTCATAGTTTCAATTGCATTGCACATCATTTGCATTGTTTACACTTAGTTTTGTATATATTGCATATCATCTTGCATTCATTTCGCATTGTCATGCATATGGCTAACAATATTGTACCTGTTAAGTTTGCTTTATTTGCCGGCACGATATTGTATGTACGGCTCATTTGAGGTCGGTGCAACCGGACGAGCCGCACAGGTATTGTATCCTCCGAGTGAGACGTATTGAGAATTGCATAATTCTCTTACATCCTTTCTGCATTATAGTGTAGTTTGGTGCTTGCTAGCTTATAACTGTCGCATGCGTGCTTCATTACAGCTTTCTTTGCATGATCATAAGTTATGCTCGGCCTTTTGCATCGTCAGTTGCATCTTGCCCCGCCACGGTGCATACCTTATCTGCGGCTTGTATGCACTGCGTGCTTGAACTACCGGTTTGATTCCTAAAGGATACGTGAGGCGACTTGAGTCCAACCATTTGCACTTTGTATGTTTGTCCAAGTCTTCGCCTTGTCAAAATGGGTCGTCTCTGGCTTTGACATTCACTCCCGTCATTGTTATGACTTTCGAAGTTCTCCAAAGAGGGCAAATCAGAGACACCCCATTTTTGACCGTCCTCAAGACCTGGACGTCACCGCCTGAACACTCGGTGATTATCCATGTTCGTGTTCGTTTGGAGTTCCCGGAGTTCTCGGCTACGCGCCTTGCCTCAGGATCTCTGAACTCAACCGTTTTGTGTCTGGTTTTGCACCAATCACTTGTGCTTTGCCTTGGAGGGGCAGGGAATGCCTTGTGAGGCATCCCCACACACCACCGGCAGTGGCTAGAGGCCACCGGCTGGTTGGTGTTGCCATCGGCACTATATTGTGCCGGTCGGCAGTCAATTTTGTCAAAATGACAATTTTGCCCTGCCGACTCTTGCTCAGCTTGCTTTATGAGATATTTTAAGGCAGCTGTCTTGCATTAGTTTCCCCTCCATATACGTGTATGGAGGGATGAGCCTTTGGTTTGCTTAGCTTGTAAGCTTTGTTGCCTACAAGAGAGGGATCTCTTCTCTTGGCTCAGGGGTTAGAAAAATTAGACATTTTTTTAGGGAGAAAAGACATAGAAGAAGCCCTGGTTTTAGGGTTTGAATTCTATATCTATTCTATCTCTCTTTTGCTCTTGTTTGTACACTAGGTGTTTGTGTCTCACTATTGCACATCAACACCTAGTGTTTCACCTTCTCTTGGCTACTGAGGTTCCAAGAGGTTGTTTTTAGAGTTTTTGGCTGGATTAGAGCTTAAGGAAGCAACAACATCATCTTTGGTGAAGAAAGTCAACAAGGGTGAGAAACTTGCTTTATTTCCCCCATTCTTGCACTCCATTTTTACCTATCTTTGAACTGTTTTTGTGCTTGGTGTTTAATACAAAAAAGTTCTATTTTTTTGTCCTCTTTATTGTTTGTTAAGAGTGTTTTGTGCTTTGGGGAGGTTTGACCACCCTTAGGCCTTGAAAAGGCCTCATTTTATGCTATTTTGTTGTTGGGGTCTCTTCGCCACTAAAATCTTGAGGGATTTCAGTGGTGAAGATGATGCCTTGAAGTCCCAAGAAGGAGAGGGTCACCACCTCTCCTTGTTGTCCTTGAAAAGGACCTATTTTGCCTCTTGAGGGAGCCTCATGTTTGGTTGTTTGTTGGTTATGCCATCGCTGTATTTTCTGTTCATATTGCCATATTATAACTTTGTATCATGTTGGTTTTGGTCCCTTATGCATGCTTAGCATAGTTTCCATGTAATGCCTTGTATTGCCTTAACGTGCCTTAGGTCGTTAGCCCTAATTTGAGCATGCTTTAGGCTTAGGTCCATGAAGATTTTGTGCCTATCTTGACATGTTTTAGCTCTGTCCATAGTCATTTGGGTCGATCTTGGCATACTCAATATTGCCCCTTTGCGTTGTAACTTGCATGCTTCAAGTAGGTGCATGTGTAGTATGCATTGCCTTCATCATTTGAATGGTTTGGAACCATTTAGCATGCAATTTCTGTCCCTTTGGCATGCCCATATGTTTGCCTTGCATGCCTCTTTGTTGCTTTGAAAGCATGTATTGTATGCCCTTTGCTTTGGCCAATATGCATGCCTTTAAATTTGAGTCACTTAGATGCCATCTATGTGGTCTTTTGGACTTAGTTTTATGTGTTAAAACTCTGTTTTTGGTCGCCTAATGCATGCCATGAATGGTTGTGTTAAGTGTAGTCCATTACCTCTTTGGTGAACCTTGAACGCGTGGGACATTGTAGCATGATTAGTTTGCTTTGTTGCTTGTTTTAGCACCATGTTTTGCATGATTTTCAGAGCTTAGGATGCATGTTAAGTGTCCATGATATCCCCTTTCAAGTGTGCTTGAGGGTTGCTTATTTTGCGCCTAAGTGTTAAGTCTTAACATATGCATGTGTGTTTGTGTGTTGGCTTTCATTTTTGGGCATTATGGCTACTGATTTTAGGCTCATTTGGAGTTGCCTAGGTCATGTTTAAGACCATCATTTGCTTGTTTGCATGCTTACCTCATGTTTGCTTGTATGCTTTTGCATAAGAACATTGCATTGCTCATATTGCATGATAGCTAACATGACTAGGTTGCATTGCATCAACATGCATTCCTTGTCCCTTGATTTGGTGATAGGGATTGGGATTTTGGTTTGTTTGGTTTGCATGCATTTGAAATAGAAGTTGCATATTTGACTCTTTGGCCATCATGCATGGAAATGCGATTAATTGCCCCGAGAATCGATGCATATCCTCCTTTGAGTCACAAACATGATAAGGAATGTGTTTGGTGCACACATTGTTGGAATTACATTGCCATGCAAGTTTTTGCCCTCTGCTGCTGTGAGTTGCAGGTTCTGCAGGAATTTAGTGCTGGCCGGCAGTATTTAGTGCCGACCGGCAGTCAACTGATGGCCGGTGGATATATTTTGTGCCGATGGCTATATCCTAGTGCCGGTGGTCATTTCCTCCAGCCGGTGGGATTCTCCAGTAGCCAGAGAGGCATCCTTGAGACTTTGGCAGATTTCAGAGGAACAAAGGAAAACAGAGGCAGGCTAGGCATGGCAGTGCAATTCTGAGCGGAATCCGAGTGTGCATGCGTTGGGCCCTCGCCCCGAGGCGGTTTACTGTTTTTCTTAGATTAATTATTTTGTTAATTTAATTAATTTGTAATATTTAATTGGCTTGCGTAGTTAATTATTTGTATTATTCTTTTGGTCCCTCCGAGCGAGGTCAAATCTGTAATAAGTGTTCGTGAGTGTGTGTATGTCTTCCAACCCCATTTCTTTCTTCCCTTTTATTTACCTACTTATGATGGTAGATTAGGGCATATTTAAAATTAGCATACCTTATGCTATGCATGCGTGTATCTATACATTTGTTGACATGCACCGGGCTCGGTACATCATACAAACTGCATTGTATTTCCAATTCCAAATTGAATACGTGCATCGAATAAAGTGCATTTCACATGCAATCTTTAGGGTTAGCCGAGCCTACTCTAAATTGCACCCTTGCCTGTGTTGCATTAGCCATTTAACATGACCTAGGGACATGCATGTCTGCTAACTAGTTTCTTGTTTTGGCACGGAGTACGATGTAAGTATTTTACGCTTTAGCATACCACATGCGTGTGAATGTTGCCATGACAGTATGCTTACTATGAGGCTAAATGCTTATATGAGATAAACTGTTTGAATGCCTGTGGGTGGAGGTTGGATTGCTTGAGTTGGAAAAACTCGTTGAAATCCGTATTTTAGCCTACTCGCGAGTAGCAATTTCAAAACTATTTTCAAAACAAACGGATATGCAATGTTTATTTCCAAATTAGGCAATCTAGTCTATACTTGTTTGTTGTGCGCATAACATAGTAATTCTAGGCTAATAATTGGAACAAGAGCATGTAATGTTTTCAAAATTGGATATCACGGTTAGTAGAGGCCGGGCTGCGGCCCGCGAAAGGGTGCTCATAGTGACCTTCCCGATCGTACCCAAGCTCGAGCCAAGACAACTTTGGTGAAGACAGACACGTATTCTTCGGACCAAGTCAGGGTTTCCTAAATTTCCCATTTTAAAATATTTAGGTGGCGACTCTGTAATCTGGCAAAGCAGTCCATGTTTGGCACTACTTTTTCAAAATTTGTTTTTCTTCAAAACGATTTGCTAGAGTTGGACTCTTTGGTTCAAGATTTAGAACCGTAACACAACTGATCTTTCAGGGTAAGGATCACAACTGATCTTTCAAATAATGAACAGACAAGGATGCCCTGATCCAACATATGGAGACAGTTGATTTGGAGGTGTTTACGGCCGGACTTCAGAGTGAAGCTGCCTACGTATCCTGAAGATGGAAATCAGGCCTTACATAGTTCGGTTTCGGTTCACTCAGGTATTAACGCTCTCCTTTATGCTCTAACTTTTGCCTAGGTCGCCCTTTCGGGTTTTCAACCCTGCGAGCTCTAACTTTTGTCCCAAATTATTCCAAACTCAACACCAACATAAGAAATTCAAACATTCAAGGCTCACACCTCCATGATTTGCACTTGTATGTGGGATATACTCATTATCCTCAACTTAATTGGTGAACAGATGATCAAATACATGGACTTCAATCAAAATTCAACATGGATTACATACTTTATGCTCAAACATGGAAATTCATAGTAATTCTTACATGCATGCACCTATTGACATCAAAATTCATCAAATAAAACACAATTCTTGTTCTTGATCACCATTCAACTTTGAATTCACAAAATTACTATATTAGACTCATGAATTCATAACCAATTACTCGCCTAGAAGCTCAATCTTCCCAATTTATGGTCAAACCTTGAGTTGGTCTTCAAATTATTTAAGCTTCAAGATCAAAACCTCAATTTGAGCTCTCTCTCTCTCTCCCTCTCTCTCTAAGTCGGCTTACTCTCTCCCTAAGATATAAAATTTGATTTGAGACTCCAAACAAGAAAATGAGAGTGTAGTAGGCCCTTTATAAGCTCCTTTTCAAACATATTTCTTTAATATTAAATAATTGAGTACCATTTCATTAATTTAATCTATTTAATTTGATCTGAATCAATTTTCAATTAAATTTCACCGTAGGCTCTAAAAATTACGCTAATCACAATGGCGTAATCAATTTCGGGTTTTGTGGCTGATAAGGCCTTCAATTTTCAGTTTATAACAGTAAGTTGAATAGATATTCCTACGGTGAATAGATAGAAATTCAAAACCACATATTTTCGCATAAATGGCACACAAAATCATATCAAACACATAATCACATTCATAATAAGGACCAATTAGCACAATAAGGGACAGGGTTATCACATTATGCATCCTAAGATGACCCTGTTCGTACAGTTTACCCTCGCAGACGATGAACTGAGCAGCCATTCTTCAAATCGTCCTCATATCTTTGGCATTTGCCCCTGGTGGATATGCTTCCTTTTCCAAGAAGTTCCAGATGTCATGATACCAGGAGTTTTGATCTAGTACTTAATCTATGGCAACAATCACCAGAGGCCAAAGACATACCTCTATTCAATGATGATTGACGATCCAGACTCCCAAAGGGATGTCTATTATAGAAGATAGAGTTGATAAAGCATCTGCGAACCTGTTGCTCTCTCTTAACAGGTGGGTGAAGGTCAGCTTTTCAAACCTAGGAATTAGAACGTCTAGGCTTTGGTGATAGACTTTCATCCTTTCTTCCTTTACCTTCCAGTCTCCTTTCGCTTGAGATACAACCAGGTTCAAGTCCCCACTGACGTCCAACCTTTTTGCCCCTAGTTCCAGGGTGGCTTCTAAGCTAGTAATACATGCCTCATACTCTGTTTCATTATTTGATACCTTGAACCGGAGTTTGAAAGCCAAGGATATATGGGAATTTTCGGGTGCTATCAGCAACACCCCTATCCCATACCCGTACTGATTAGACACTCCATCAAAGTACATAGTCCAAACCTCTTCTTCAAGCTGCAAAATGGCCTCATCCAGGAACAGATACTCTACTACTTCATCTCCCTCCACGGGGTGATCGGCTAGGAAATCCGCTACCACTCTTCCCTTTACAGACTTGCGCATCATATATGTATTTCAAATCAAATTCTGAGGGAAGAAGCAACCAACAAGCTAGCCTACCCGTAAGCGCTGGTTTCTCGAAGAGATATTTGATGGGATCTAATCTCGAAACTAGAATTACAGACTGAGCTAACAGGTAGTGTCTCAACTTCCTGGTAGTCCATACCAAGGCCAAACAAGCCTTCTCTAGCGGAGTGTAGTGGGTCTCGCATTCCAGCATCTTCTTCCTTAGGTGGTAGATAGCCTTCTCCACTTTATCCTCAGATTCCAGTGCAAGCATGCAGCCCATTGTCGTGTCGGTTACTAACAGATACAGAATCAACGGTTTCCCGGCTCTGGCGGTAACAACATAGGTGGGTTCTGTAGATATTGCTTGACCTGTTCGAAAGCAATTTGGCATTGGTCATCCCATTGGAATTTCTTTCCTTTCTTCAGGAGACCAAATATTAGTTCACAAGCCAAGGTTAATTTTGCAATAAACCGTCTTATGAATTGCACTTTACCCAGAAAGCCTCGCATCTCCTTTTCGGTCCTTCGAGGTGGCATTTCTAAGATGGCCTTGATTTTGGAAGGATCAACTTCGATGCCCGTTTGTGTAATCAAGAACCCCAGCATTTTCCCTATTGTAACACCAAAAGTACATTTCTGAGGATTCAGTCGCAACCGATACTCTCTGATCCGTTGGAAAAATTTCTTCAAGGTGGTGTAGTGGCCCTCTCTTTCCTTGGACTTGACAATCATGTCATCCACGTACACCTCAACCTCTTTGTGGATCATATCGTGCAAGATCGTGGTTGTAGCCCATTGATAAGTAGCCCCGGCATTCTTCAAACCGAATGGCATCACCCTATAGCAGTAGGTTCCCCACGGGGTAATGAAAATAGTTTTCTCCCTATCCTCATGTGCCATCAAAATCTGCTTGTAGCTCGAAAACCCATCCATAAATGAGAGCAGCACATGCCCCGTAGTGAAGTCCACCAATTTGTCGATATGCGGCAGAGGAAAGTCATCCTTTGGACTGGCTTTGTTTAGGTCTATGAAGTTCACACACCAATTACGCCATCTTTCTTGAGATCGAAACTATGTTGGCCAACCAAGTAGGATACTCGGATAGTAACAGGAACCTGCCTCAATCTGCTTGGTGACCTCTTCATTGATTTTCAGAGCCCAATCCGGGCAGATTCTTCGAAGCTCCTGCTTAACAGGTCGGGCCTTAGTGTCAAGAGGGATCCGGTCTTTGTACAATCTCGGGATCGATTCTAGCCATGTCTTCGTGAGGACCATGCGAAAACATCTTTGAAATCTTATAATAAAGCGACTCGGACTCGCGTTCCTCGAAGACAACATGGACCCGATCTGGACGGACACGGATCCTTCTCAATACCAACGTTAATTGAAGTGATTTCATCAACCAAAGGTTTTACAAACCTCTCCTGCTCTTGATTAATCAAATATTTCAAAATCGGAGGAATTTCGTCCTCGTTGTTTTTATCAAAGTTTTGAAAGTCTTGATTAATGCAATAAACTAAAGGCACATAAAAGTACTCAGAAGCCACAGCTTTACCATTCTCATTCATAACCTCCAATTTGTCTGATTGTTCGGTTACAACCGACTCAAAAGAAAATGAAAAAGACGACCTGGGCAAGACAACGACATCTGGGTTATCAACCCTAGGAATACCGGACTTTGACTCAGATGAACTAGAATCTGATTCCGACTCCACAAACTCTGTGGAATTAGATTCTGGCTCACTACCTGACCCAGAACTGCTAGATAAAAAGCCCTCCTCGTACTGCCAGATGAGGGAGGGTGCGATGGACGCATCCAGAATGCCAGAAGAAGGGCCCGCAGCCGTTCGATCCCCAATCACGGAAACTGAGAAGTCACCCCCTGAGCACTCCAGCCCGATCTAAGGATCTAAAAGGAGACAAGCCAGTGTTGCTCCTATTTCAAGTTCTGTGCCGTTAGACTCATCCTCCTTGCACTGCTCAGCCTCAGCTGGTGGGTCAATCTACTCTTTCGTAACTTCATCCCCTGACAACTGAAGATCAAAAAAGATCTCAAAGCCAGGCAAACACCACTTCTTTGAATTCAGCCATCGCTCCGAAAAGCCGCAAAACGGGAAATCTTCCCCCTCCCGGACAAAGCATCCATTCAGGGTTCCTTGGATAGGTCTGTGCACCAGCTCGTAGTGCTTCCTAGCTTGCTTAGCCTTGGCTCTTCTGGCCATTTCCCTTCCTTTCCTTGCCCAATCCTCTCTGGCAGGCGTGTAACCTAAACCAAAGGTATAAGGGTTATGCGACATTTCAGCCAATGTAGTGATGCCCTTCTGGCCACTCGGTCCTGATCTCATTTCGGGCATGTGTTGAAGCTTGTTTATGAGGTAGACAGATCACATGACCGACATACACCCCTCATCAACCAAAGATATCTGTACTACCCGAGCCTCAGCCAAGGTAAATCCTGACAAAAATACATCCTCCATGCTGTGCTCAATCTCCAAGACCGGTGTAGAAACCTCTGGCGACAGATGTATTGAGGAGTTCCCAAAAACAATTGCTACCCTCTTCTCATAGGGGTATTTCAGCATCTGATGTAAGGTGGAAGAGACAGCTCTCACCTAGTGTAGCCACGGCCGCCCCAGGAGTAGATTAAAGGTAGCTGGAACATCCAAGACATGGAACTCAATGTCCTGCTACCCCGGGCCAACCTGAGTTTTGATCCGTACCGTCCCCATCACCTCCCGACTGGTGTTATCATGAGCGTAGATGACCTAGGTTGTTGGTGTGAAATCTGTGGGCTTCAACTAGATAGCATGTGCTGTTCGCAACGAACATACATTGTTCGTGACGAACATACATTGATTGCAGATCCCATATCAATCAGGACCACTGGTATCCATTTCTCTCTACACTCCAGAGAGATATACAACGGCTTGTTGTGTTTAGAGTCCTCAGGTGGTAGTTCTTTGTCTGTGAAGGTTAAAGTCGGTGAAGCTCCACCCAGGAACACCATTCCCACCAACTGCTTAGGCGTTTTATCAATTGAAAGCTTAGCTTTGTCCATTGCAGAAAGGACGGCTTGTCTATGAACCCTCGAGGCCATAAGTAGTCCCCAGATGGAGATGTCTGCTTGAATTTTCTTTAGCTGCTTCAGTACAGCTTCCTCCTCTAGCAGTTTGTCTTTCTGCTTTTGTCACGCCCCAACCCAGCCCCTATGAGTTTGGGCATGACTTAAGCAGAAACAGACAGAATAACCTGTATGGTATACATTGGGGGCCTGAACGGAAGCATTAAATTTAAAACGACATCTAGAAATATCCATTGAGCAACTATCAACAAGCCACGACCATCTTAACATTCAACATAACATAGCATGCACACAAAAAGAGGTTACATAAACATTTACAATCCAGCCCAGGTTTTAGGCATACAAAACAATAAATACATAACCCTGACCAGCGATGTGGATACCAAAAATTACATTTACAAAGGAAACTGGTCTAATATGCAAGGGTTTCCTCCAGTGCCTGGTAATCCTTAGGCTGACAAAATGCATGAAGTGTGCTAGATCGGCTCCTCAAGCTGGTTCCTACAGAATCAAACAAAACTACAGAATGAGACAAGCTCAGTGAATAGTAGTGCGCAATGATAAAATCACAATGTACAGTAGTATGTGTATCCAAAACCAAATACTGAGATAACAGATTGGCCTATTGGCCCAGATAGCCTTGCGACACAGATAGCCTTTCGGCTCAGGTAGCCTTGCGGCACAACAGGTAGCCTTGCGGCACAACAGGTAGCCTTACGGCACAGATAGTCTTTCGACTCAGGTAGCCTTGCGGCACAGATAGTCTTTCGACTCAGGTAGCCTTCGATAACAGTAGCCTTCGGCACAACAGTAGCCTTCGGCTGTCAGATAGGATGTGGTTATCACTTTTCATTTCAGATCAATACATAATTTACAATTATGCCTTACGTAACGATACATAAATGTATATGTAATGCACTATTACTCACGGCGTTGGCGGCGTATTAGTTCATACGAGTGTGCCCCGCACAATATACTAATAAATTAGCATCCTTCCCCTTTTAAATCCTTATCAGTCATTCCATATGTCACTACAGTTTTATGGATATGAATATATCACCATCATAAACTCATCGGAAAAACATTCTAATAACACCAAAGAATCAAGCATGAAAAACTGAACAAAACATATTTTCTTCTTTGAAAGCAGCCTCCGCCGGCGTAGCTTTGTCCGCCGAAAGCGCATAGTCTTTGCTAAAATACTGGATGGTCGATTTTTACGCTCGAGCGTATAGCTCTCCGCTCTAGCGGACAGGGTAATTTTCAGAAAAACTGCTGAGAGGTGCATTTTCCGCCGGCGACGACCTCGCTCGGCGGAAGACTACCCAATTCAGGCACCGATTTTCAAGCCAAAATTCATCATTCAAACTCAATTTCTATGAAATCAAGGGTCAAATTCATGCAATACTTCTACTTAACAACACCACAACATAATTTAAAGCTTAATCATATCAAGCTAGGCCAAATTAGAGGCTTTAACAAGTCAATATTTCCACAAATCCCATCCAATGTCCCAAGTATATTCAAGTTCTACAAATTTAACAACCACATCACATAATATTAGCATGAATGCATGGATTACTGAGACACAATCTAACATGGATGCCCAAGATATCAAAATACCCAATTAATGAGAAACCCTACTTAGAGCAAGTATAGAGCATCCATGAATCAAACACAAATATATATATATCTCAACTCTTAAGTGGCTACACAAGAGAACTTGAATTACCTTCAATTAGATCACACAAATCCAATAAGTTGATGAATCACAATTTCCCCCAATTCCTCACCCACGTTTCTCTCTTCTCTCACTCTTAGAGTCCCACGTTTTTGATCTCAATCCCACAAGTCTTAGATAGATATATCAATATATATATATAAGGCATAAAAGACGAAAATCAATCGCTTTAGGGTGCCGAAATAAAAATTTCACAGAAAATCCCCTTATAGCTTAAAAATCATGTAGATTCCAAATATCAAATCAATTTCTGCAAATTAAATCTCTAAGATGCTCAATTTCCATTTTAAGTACTTCAAGTGTAACAGATACGTTCTAATTCAACAGATAGAAACTCATATCTCTAAGTTCCATGCTCTTTTACTATATTTTCACATAGATTTTCACAATAACATTCAAAGACACAGAATAGGGAATTATAAAGACAACAGAATCAGATATGAGGGTCGGGGTATTACACTCTCCCCCCCTTATTTAAGTTTGGTCCTCCAAACTTGCTTTTACCTTAGGACGAAAATAGATACGGATATTGATTTTGCATTGCATCCTCTTTTTCCCAGGTTGCCTCAGTCCCGTAGTGCTCTTGCCACTCTACTTTTACCATTGGAATTTCCCGGTTCCGTAACTGTTTCACCTGACGATCCAGAATTCGGAGCGGTTTTTCTTCATATGTTAACCTGTCGGTTAGCTCAATATGATGCTAGTCAATAATATGGGATGGATCTGGAAGGTACTCTGAGCATAGAAACATGAAATACATTATGAACTGACTCGGATGTGGCGGAAGGGCGACTCGGTAAGCTCTTTCCGACTTTCAGAAAATCAAAGGGACCGACATATCGGGTGTTAGCTTACCCTTCTTTCCAAATCTTGGGTGGCCTTTCATTGGGGTAACTTTCACAAAGACATGACTGCTTTCATCAAACTCCAAATTCTTCGCTTATCTCACAGAATCTCTTCGCCTCATGGAGCAAGCCCTTTCTCGAATAATCTTCACTTTCTCAGTAGTTAATTGAACAATCTCTGGCCCTAATAAAGGTCTATCTCCTACCTCAGCCCAGCACACTGGTGAACGACACGGTCTCCCATACAGGGCTTCATAAGGTGCCTTTTGAATACTCGAATGGTTGCTTTTATTATACGCGAATTCAATCAATGGTAGATGAGTCTCCAAATCTCTTGAAAATCCGAACACACATTCGAGCATATCTTCTAACGCTCAATCGCCCTTTCGACCGGCCCATCGGTTTGAGGATGGAAAGTCATCAACTTCAATTACCCATTGCATTCTGTAGACTCTGCCAAAACCGTGACACAAATTTGGGATCTCTGTCTGACACAATTGAAACCGGGACTCTGTGAAGTCTTATAATTTCATCTATATAGAGCAAAGCAAGTTTGTCGGCGTTATATTGGGTCTTCACAGGCAAGAAATGGGCGGATTTGGTTAATCGGTCAACAATAACCCATATCGAATTCATACCTCGAGGCGTCCGTGGTAATCCTACTACAAAATCCATTGTTAGGTGTTCCCATTTCCACCCGAATCGAAGGTTGTAACAACCTGCGGGTTTCGATGTTCGCTTAACTTGTCGCACCGCAAACATTTAGATACAAACTCTGCAATCTCCCTCTTCATATTTGGCCACCAGAAATGTTGTTTCAAATCTTGGTACATTTTAGTACTTCCTGGATGTATTGAGACTCTCGAGGCATGTGCTTCTTTCATCAACTTCAGTTTAAGTTCTACCACATTAGGGACACACACTCGACTCTGAAATTTTAGCACGGAATCGGTCAAAGTAAATCCCAGTTTTGGTTTTGTCTCCATTTCATTACATATTTTCTTGAGGGCGTCGTCCTCCATTTGACGCATCTTAATCTCCTCCAGTAATGCCGGTTGAGCCATCATTGCCGCCATTGTTGCTCTTTGCCCAGGTAGTATTAAGTCAATTTCCATCTTATTCAGATCCCCTATCAAGTCTTTACTTTCTGTCAATAGACTCGCCAGTGTTCCCATATTTTTCCGACTGAGTGCATCTGCTACCGTGTTAGCTTTGCCAGGATGGTAGTGAAGCTGCAAATCATAGTCTTTAATAAGTTCTAGCCACCGCCGTTGGCGCATATTCAACTCCTTTTGGGTGAAGAGGTATTTAAGGCTTTTATGATCAGTATAAATATCACAAGAAGCCCCATACAGATAATGTCGCCAAATCTTTAACGCAAAGACAACTGCTGCTAATTCAAGGTCATGTGTGGGATAACTTTTCTCATGGGGTTTAAGCTGGTGAGAGGCGTAGGCGATAACTCTTCCGTTCTGCATAAGAACACAACCCAGTCCCTTATGTGAGGCGTCACTATAAATTACAAATCCCTCGTTACCAGATGGTAATGCAAGAATCGGGCGTAGTTAACTTCGCTTTTAATTCCCGAAAAGCAAATTCTCTGTTCACCCATTCAAATGCAATGCCCTTCTTTGTTAGTGCGTAAGTGGTACAACAATCTTAGAAAAGTCTTGGACAAATCTCCGATAATAACCTCGCTAGTCCCATAAAATCACAAGACTTCAGTTACATTAGTCGGGTTGGCCATTTACTATTGCCTCAATCTTACTTGGATCAACTAAACTCCTTCTTTAGTTATGACATGTCCCGAAATGCTACTTCATGCACCAAAATTCACACTTCTTTAGCTTTATGCAACTTCTTTTCTGAGAGTTTGGAGGATTTGACGAAGATGATTCTCATGAGCTTCGCATTCCGAATAAATAAGGATGTCATCTATAAAGACTACTACAAACTCATCCGGATAAGGTTTGAAGATTCGGTTCATCGATCCATAAATCTTTGTCATTGCGTTTGTAACCCCAAAGGGCATAACCAAAAATTCATAATGACCGAAGCGGGTTCTAAGGTCATCTTCTCGACATCTTGGCTTTGACTTTCAATTGATGGTACCCGATCGCAAATCAATCTTAGAGAAAACTGCGCCTTTGTAACCGATCAAATAAATCATCAATTCTCGTAAAGGATACTTGTTTTTGATCGTTACTTTATTAAGCTCCCGGAATCTATGCATAACCAAGTGTCCCATCTTTCTTCTTCACAAACAGATCGTGCACCCTGTGGAGAGACACTTGGACGAATAAACCCTTTATCCAAGAAATCTTGAAGTTGACCCTTCAATTCCTTCATTTCACTAATGCCATTCGACACGGAGTTTTAGAGATGGGTTGAGTTCCGTAACACATCAATTGTGAACTCTATTTCACGGTCCACTAACTCTCCCTAGCCTTTTGGGAAGACATCCGAAAGTCACAAACAACCGAACCGCATCAATATTTTCATTCTCTACTGGGCCTCCCAGAACATTACACAAATACCCCCGACATCCTTTTTGAATCAATTTGTAAGCCTTAGCTGCAGAGATCACATACGGTGGTGATGTCACTTCTTGACCCTGGAAAATAGTTTCTAACCGGCCCGGAGGGTGAAATTTAATTTGTTTCATTAGGCAATCTATGGTAGCCCCGTATTCTTCCAACCAATCCATCCCCAAAATAATATCAAATGAAGTCATATCAAATGGGACTAAATTAGCATATACACGAGCATTTCCAATGAGAATTTCACAAGTAGGATAGACAGAAGTACAGATCAAGGAAGTCCCCATAGGCGATGTAACACACAACACATAGGCTAATTCTATTTCAGGTGTATCTAAGTTCTTTGCAAATTGCTTTGACACAAAAGAGTAGGTAGAGCCAGAATCAAACAAAACATAAGCAGAGTGGCCATAAACTGTAAATGTACCTGACACTACTGTTGTTGCATTCTGTATATCCCCCGGAACCAACGCAAACACCCTACCTTGCTTCATGGTGTCCTTGTTGTTATTTGGTTTGACAATGGATTTGGCACTAGGAGTCGGTGTAGACCCAGCTGAGCTTGTGGCGGCCTTACTACCGGGTTGTTGATTCCTTCGTGACATTCCCTAATCAAATGTCCTGTTTTCCACACCGAAACAAGCTCCATCAACCGATGACAAACCCCACGATGTTTCAACCCGCATTCTCGACACTCGTGAGTCGAATCGAGATGTTGTCTTGGTGAAGTTTCCCATTTCGCTTTTATGTGGTGTAGTTGTGGATCCCTTAGACCATTGTGGACTCTGCCTCTTCCCTTTCCATTCAGATATCCGATTACGAGTAGCCAAATTTCCTTCGCGATGACCGCCCAAGACATCAACGTCGCCGGTAACTTCAACACATTGATCCGATCCTGAATGGCATTCCGTAATCCTCCTTCGATTTCCGCCTTTTTATATTCTGGTCTACCATGTGAGGTGCAAACCGAGCTAGTTCGCAAACCGGGCTTCAGACTCACCATGCTTTTGTTTCCTTGTCTCAACGTTTCAAACTCGCCATTTCTTGTCTCGCATGCTTTGAGGAAAATATTTGTCATAGAATAACACCAAGAACTCCGCCCCAAGTCAACTCGGGATGCATTGTTCGTAAGCATCCACCACCTCGCGCCTCCTCTTCAAGCGTGAAAGCGGCAAGTCGCACTTTCGAACTTCAAGGTACAGGGAAGACTTCAATAGTTTCTCTATCCCTAGCACCCATGCCTCCGCCTTCATCTGCTCAATTCCTCCTTTGAACGAAGGTGGTTTCATCTTTTAAACTCCCGTAAGTGTGATGGTACGATCCTCGGCGTGAATATCTTGCATTACGGTGGGAATGCTGGGAGTGTGGTGAGGTTGTTGTTGCTGTTGTTGTCGTAGAGTTTCAGCCATATCTCTCATCATTCTTTCCATCCTATCCAACCGCACCGAGGTAGCATCTTCTGGCTCATCAGCCCTTGTCCTCACCATAGTCTACAAACAAATCATTATACCATACACAAAGGTGTACAAGGAAGTCAAATTGTTAGCATTAGGGTTAGCAGAAATCATATCACGTTGCTATCATTCCTACTTTCCCGTATGATGCCTACCACACTAGACATCCTACCGCTCAATGGATCCGTGTGTGAGATAGCAACTCGTGCTCTGATACCACTTGTCACGCCCCAACCCAGCCCCTATGAGTTTGGGCATGACTTAAGCAGAAACAGACAGAATAACCTGTATGGTATACATTGGGGGCCTGAACGGAAGCATTAAATTTAAAACGACATCTAGAAATATCCATTGAGCAACTATCAACAAGCCAGGACCATCTTAACATTCAACATAACATAGCATGCACACAAAAAGAGGTTACATAAACATTTACAATCCAGCCCAGGTTTTAGGCATACAAAACAATAAATACATAACCCTGACCAGCGATGTGGATACCAAAAATTACATTTACAAAGGAAACTGGTCTAATATGCAAGGGTTTCCTCCAGTGCCTGGTAATCCTTAGGCTGACAAAATGCATGAAGTGTGCTAGATCGGCTCCTCAAGCTGGTTCCTACAGAATCAAACAAAACTACAGAATGAGACAAGCTCAGTGAATAGTAGTGCGCAATGATAAAATCACAATGTACAGTAGTATGTGTATCCAAAACCAAATACTGAGATAACAGATTGGCCTATTGGCCCAGAATAGCCTTATGACACGTATAGCCTTTTCGACTCGGGTAGCCTTATGTACAGATAGTCTTCGACTCAGTAGCCTTTAAGCACAGATAGTCTTTTCGACTCGGGTAGCCTTTTCGACAACAGTAGCCTTTCTAAGACAACAGATATAATGGATGTGGTTATCACTTTTCATTTCCGCATCAATACATAATTTACAATTATGCCTTACAGAACAGATACATAAATGTATATGTAATGCACTATTACTCACAGCGTTGGGGCGGCGTATCAGTTCTTTCTGGAGTGTGCCCTGCACACAATATACTAATAAATTAGCATCCTTCCCCTTTTAAATCCTTATCAGTCATTCCATATGTCACTACAGTTTTATGGATATGAATATATCACCATCATAAACTCATCGGAAAAACATTCTAATAACACCAAAGAATCAAGCATGAAAAACTGAACAAAACATATTTTCTTGCTGAAACAGTCCTCCGCTCGAGCGTAGCTTTGTCCGCTCGAGCGGACAAGTAGTGTCGCTAAAATACCGATGGTCGATTTACGCTCGAAGATAGCTCTCCGCTCTAGCGGACAGGGTAATTTTCAGAAAAACTGCTGAGAGGTGCATTTTCCGCCGGCGACCACGACCTCCGCTCGAGCGGAAGACTACCCAGATTCAGGGCAGCCCGATTTTCAAGCCAAAATTCATCATTCAAACTCAATTTCTATGAAATCAAGGGTCAAATTCATGCAATACTTCTACTTAACAACACCACAACATAATTTAAAGCTTAATCATATCAAGCTAGGCCAAATTAGAGGCTTTAACAAGTCAATATTTCCACAAATCCCATCCAATGTCCCAAGTATATTCAAGTTCTACAAATTTAACAACCACATCACATAATATTAGCATGAATGCATGGATTACTGAGACACAATCTAACATGGATGCCCAAGATATCAAAATACCCAATTAATGAGAAACCCTACTTAGAGCAAGTATAGAGCATCCATGAATCAAACACAAATATATATATATCTCAACTCTTAAGTGGCTACACAAGAGAACTTGAATTACCTTCAATTAGATCACACAAATCCAATAAGTTGATGAATCACAATTTCCCCCAATTCCTCACCCACGTTTCTCTCTTCTCTCACTCTTAGAGTCCCACGTTTTTGATCTCAATCCCACAAGTCTTAGATAGATATATCAATATATATATATAAGGCATAAAAGACGAAAATCAATCGCTTTAGGGTGCCGAAATAAAAATTTCACAGAAAATCCCCTTATAGCTTAAAAATCATGTAGATTCCAAATATCAAATCAATTTCTGCAAATTAAATCTCTAAGATGCTCAATTTCCATTTTAAGTACTTCAAGTGTAACAGATACGTTCTAATTCAACAGATAGAAACTCATATCTCTAAGTTCCATGCTCTTTTACTATATTTTCACATAGATTTTCACAATAACATTCAAAGACACAGAATAGGGAATTATAAAGACAACAGAATCAGATATGAGGGTCGGGGTATTACAGCTTTACTGCTTCCTTGTCTTTCCTGGATACCTCTGGCTGGTCCAAATGTGGGGGCTTGAAGTACCGCCCACTCCGGGTCATATGGTCGACCTCCTTAGTATACCAAGTATCGTCTGGTTGATTCTGACCCCAGTCTTCATTAGTATGGGCAAGACGCAAATCATCATCTTCCCACTACATCCCCTCGGCAACCGACAGATAACTATCCAGTTCCGCTACAACTGTTCCTGTGTCCACAACACATTCTGTCCCCGCAGGACCCTAGGCTTTTCTAGCCCTCTCGTCATTCTCAATTCTCTCTTGCTCAAACCGCCTCAGTGTGGATTCTCAGTCCGGTCACCAGACACACACTACTCGATTCTCGAGCAAAATTCTTCGTATCGGTGCTCTCCGGCGGCTCCTCTTTATTCTCGACCATTCCGCCCATTGTAGATGTCCCTGTCTTGGCTGAGTTCCTTCATTAATATCCGGCTCATCACTAAGCCACCCTATATTATTTGTTGCTCTGTTCGTATCAAACCAACCGATATGCACATCCCCCATGTCCTGTTCATCAAGAACGTAGATTGCTAATATCCTCCTCCATTCCGCCTAGATCATCGACCCTTGACTCGCCCGTCCTCCCAAACAACATGTACCTCGATCCCCACTGAAAATTCCACCATCGGCTTAGCCTGATCTATTGACACAATATAATTGCATGGGTTGTATGCTTCCTCAGTAAAGCTCCAAGATCCCTCAGGTTCTAAACCAACATTCCCATTCTCCTCCAAGGTCACCACTGCTCTATCTTCGACAGTCACCACCACTGGCTTGGATTGGGTAAATGACGTGCTCATCATGCACAAGTATGTTCTTTTAGGGATGAACAACGCCGGCCCGGGTAAGTGGAAGGGAGTGATGTATATGCTAGGGTCGTACGGGACGGCCGTGGTTTGGATCAGGTTTATCTGCCTGGGTGGAGGAGGGGGGTTATTATGTGATGGGAGAGGGTTTGTGGTGACATTTTGCTTCTCGGGAGGCGTAATCACCTTCTTGTCAATGAGATCTTGGATCTCATGACACAGTCTGAAGCAGAGGTCGGTGTCATGACCGTGCTACTGGTGAAAGGTGCAATATTTGGCTAGGTTATGTGTGCGAGGGAGGTTATTTGGTAATGGCCGTGGCTCTAGGGGCTTTAGATGCCCCTTTCTGATTAGAATCCCTAAGGCCTTAGATAAGGCATGTAAAGCGGGGTGAAAGTCCTATAGACCCTAGGTGGGTATTTTGCTGGTTGTGGGTTGGTTCTGGACGCACTGGTGAAGGGTGTGGCTGTTTTTGGCATGGTAATGACCATGCCGACATTAGAAGTTCTCGTAGTTGCAGTACTACTTGTACCTGCATTCGAACTGCGTGTAAAGGACCTCTTGGGCTACTCTTTCTCCTGGTCAATCAGACCGTACTTCATAGCATCTTCTATCTGTACCCCAATCTCATGCAAATCAGCAAAGGTAGAGAGGGGTAAAACAATCATTTTTTGCATCAGCTTAGGTTGTAGGTTGCACACAACCATTCTGATTTGGTCTTTCTCAGGTGGCCGAGTTCTCATCATGGAGGCCTTGGCCCTCCATCGAGTGACAAAGTTAGAGAAGCTGTAACAACCCTCACTTTGTCTTAGTTATGCTCACATGCATTTACATGATTTTTGTCTTGTTAAGCTTGCATTTATAGACCTTGATTTGTTTTGTCTATGTGTTGCTTGCATGCTTTGTTCCTTGCTTGGTGTGTGTTAAGCCGAGGTCATCTTAAGCCTAGGTCACACCTTTGAACCTCTTACACCTAGGACCATCTTGGAACCACTTTGGTTGACCTCCACCTTCACCCTAGCATATTGGCCGACATGTCATCATCTAGGCCGAAATGTGTATCATCTAGGCCGAGATGTTATCATCTAGGCATCCTAGATCTTTGATCCGTGCACCTAGTGATCTTGTTTCTAGACTGGTATGACCTAGGCCGAGGTGTGGCATATCTAGGCGAAGGTGTGGCACAGCTAGTTCAACTGTTATCCTTCCTAGCCGAGATCATTGAGACCTTACTTGCTGAAGCCTATGTCTTGATTCGAGGTCCTCGCCTTGTCAGAGTGACCTTGTCACCTTACTTGTCATACACACTTTGTCATATCCTTGTCTTATCACTCAGACACCTTTTTTAGAAAATCCAATCCGGTAGTGCCACGTGTCGCAGCAGAGGGTTAAGTCACCCGGCAGTAGAGTAAACACATCATTTGCTATATCTTGGTCCTAGAAGAGAGAGAAGCTCTAGGAAGAGAGGAAGGAGTTCTTAGAGTGAGAGTAGATTTCCAAGCTTGATCCTTAGAGTTTGAACCGTTTGATCCGTGCTTTGAGGTTAGATTCCTGATCTACTCTTGTTATTCCTTATGTTTATCTAATCACATTGCATGATTTAGCATGATTCATGAGTCATGCATTGATTTGAGGTTGGTTTTAGAAAGAGAAAATGATGTTCATGTGTTCTTGAAGAAATGCCTTGTTTTGTTCCGAAAGTTTATAACAAGTTCCATGTTTTGTGTTTGTTTTCAAGAAGATCTTCAACTACGGGTACCCAGGTCCATGTTTTTGAACTCATGCCATGAAATCTCAGATTTTGAATAAAGAAGTTATGGTTTTAGCATTCATGTTCTTCATGTTTTTCATGTTCATGTTCTTGAAAAGAAAACCCATATTTTCCAGACTTCATTTCCCTGAGTGTGGTCTCCGGGACCACACCTCAGCCGAGAGGTGTGGGACCTCAGCCAAGACCTGGTTGGTACCCAGTACGTTTTCCCGAGATGAAATATAGTGTTTTAACTCCCAGCACATATTTTTCTTTGTTTGGACCTAGTTTTGAAAGAAATGTCGGGATCATTTACGCTCATGTAGAGCTTGTTTTAAGGATGCATTGCGCAACCATCTTTGAGCATTACTTCTTGTCTTCTTGAAATGCATTCAATGGACCTTGCCATGTATTTGTAGGTCATGGACTCTTGCCTTAAGCCCTACTCCCGAAGAGCTATGTGAGTGGTATTTTTGATAATGCTATGTTATAATGCTTGATAAAAGCTTTGCTTTGTTTCATTTTGGAAAAGTATTTGTTCAAGTATGAATGATTATCCCTAGTTTTGTATCAAGTATTATCTTGTTTTGATGACATTCTCAGAAAGTCCTTAGTGCTATGGGACTATAATGCAACTAGTAACCTTGTTTGAGATATCTCCCTTGCCACCGACGGTCTTGTACGGGTGGGTTTGTCTAATCGATTCCGGGTCGATTATTCCATAGTTTTGTCAGGAATGTCATCCCTTGTATTATATTGATGCTAGTAAGCATCCCTTGAAGCTTTGAAAGACTTGATAGATGAACTTGGTTCATCCCTTGATTTTGTACAAGCTGTGATATGTATTGTTTTGATAAAGATCTCGGATATCATTCATTTAAACCTTTATTACTAATATCATTCACTGAGTATCCAAGCTCACCCTCTCCTTTATGTATATGTAGGTGATGAGCAAGAAGGCATTTTCACCTAAGCCTTATTTGGAAGATGTTTTGGATTCATGTTTTGTTAGCACCTTGAAGATTATGCTTCTTAGTTTTTGGTTATGTCTTTTGTATGTGTCGGCTTGAGAAGCATTTTGATCAAGGTGTAATATTTAAGTTTGATTCATTTGTATCGAAGATGTAAAACCACGTCATGTATGACATTTCATTTGATCTATGCATAGCTCTTGTGGACTACTTAGATTTAAATTTATTGCGTCTGCACATGTAAGCCCCATATGTATGCTCTGATTGTGTGTGACTTTGTAAGTTGGCCTTTGGTAATCTCGGATTACTGGCCATCATGGCACCATTCTACTAGGGGCGGGATGGGGTCGTGACAGAGGCCTTCATTCGGCTCCTGCTAGGTAGCCTCGAGATCACGAGTCGTGACCTTAATTTGGGTGTTGTAAGCATATTGGGCGATGAAGGCCTTGGCCATCTCCTCCGAGCTCCTTTTCACTAAATCCTCTAGCTTGGCATACCAAATGGCCACAATAATTCGAGGTTCGACCGAGGAGATAGTTTCTAGAGTCTAGTCAAGCCCATCGAGCATAGAATATCCAAGAACAACCTCAAATGAACCATAGGATCGCCCGAACGGTCAAAGCGATCTATGTGAGGCATTTTGAATCTGTCCGGCAATGTCACCGCCGAATCCGTGTATCCATCCTCTATGTCCGGGATCGAGTTAACTCCCTGAGCTCGCTTGAACAGCTTTTCAAGCTTGCTTACTTTCAAAGCTGTTGGATCAACCTCAAATTCGAACGGTGTATCTGTTGGGTAGGGCGGTGCTTTTGAAGTCTGTTGTGGGACCGGTCTTGTTGGAACATCTGTATTCTCCTGGACGTGAGCTATCTCCCCGAGTGTTGGAAACCTAGGTGGGGGTGGGGGGGGTGGATGCGAAGCAGATGCTCCGGCTTGTTGTGGTTGCTGTTGTCGTTGAAGTTTAGCAATTATCTCAGCCTGCTAAGCTACAACCTCCATCTGACGAGCGGTAACCTCCACTTGGCGGGCAGTATCCCGCTCCATGATCTCTATGGTCGGCTGGAGTTGATGCATCATTTCCTCTATATTGTCTGTAAAGTACTGATCTGTCTGACCAGATGTGTATTCCCTCTCTGAGGTGGAAGCAGATATCTCAACCCAACTGCGCACAAGTGAGGTAGATAATGACCGTTGATCTGGTGACTGCTGCACTAGTGATCTATGCCTGGATGACCTCGCTCAGAATCGGGGTAACGGCAAACATAGGTTGTCCTTCAACTAGATCCTCGATAGATGAATTCTCCCAACTCGTCCAGAGTGCTCAGGGTATTCGCCTCGGAAGCAATGATGAAAACATTACCTTACAAAAAGGAAAATAAAGCAAAAAAAAAAAAGAAAAAAAAGAAAAGAAACAACAATAAAAAAATGGACAGCATCTCAGCTTTGATCAGGATAACACACCGTTGATAAATCGTAAGCTAGACAATCTGTACTGAAACACTGATTCTACCTCCCAAAGTTTATGCCTTAAAATTGATATCCTTGAACATTAATGTCCTCAGACTGATACCCAGACTTGCAACTGATACATACTGTAGACGTCCCCGAACGCCCCAAGAGGGTATCCCGTTCTGTTCATGTTGTGGGTCTACTACAGTTCAGGACTCAAATTGTCACGGTTCTTAATCTTGAACCAAAGAGTCCAAATCCGGCAAATCGTTTTGAGAAAACAGATTTTTTTTTTAAAGAAGTGCCAAACATGGATTGCTTTGCCAGATACAGAGTCGCCACCTAAATATTTTTTAGTGGGTGAATTTAGGAAACCCTGACTCGGTGCCAGGGTCATGTCCATCATCACCAAAGTTGCCTCGACTCAGGAGCTTGGGTACGACTGGGGAAGGTCAGCTATGAGCACCCCCTCTCGCCCGATCCGAAGATCGGCCTCTACTAACCATGATATCGCGTTTTGAAAACATTATGTGTTCTTATTCCGGTTAATTAGCTAGAATTAATATATGATGCGCACAACACAAAAGTATAGACTAGATTGCCTAATTTGGAATGAAGCATTGCATATCCGTTTGTTTGAAAAACGCTATAGAATTAGCTACTCGCAAGTAGGCTAAAATACGGATTTCAATGAATTGTTCCAACTCAAACAATCCAGCCTTCACCCACAGGCATTCAGGCAGTTTATATCACATAAACATCTAGCCACATAGTAAGCATGCTGTCATGTTAACATTCACACTCATGCGAGATGCTAAAGCATGAAATACTTACAATGTACTCCCCGCCAAAACAAGAACATGTTAGCAACTAATGCATGATCCAAGTCCATGTTCAAATGCCTAATGCATCGCATATAGAATGTCACTAGAATAGGCTTGGCTAATCTAAGGATGACATGTGAAAATGCACAGATAGCATGTATTCAAGTTAGATTTGAAATTTTTATGCAATTAGTATGATGCGCCGAGGCCAGTGCATGCAATACTGATGAATGATGCACGCATGCATAACATAAGGTGTGCTAAAGTAAACATGTCCTAATACTAACCATCAAAGCAGGTAAGTAAAAGGGAGAAAGAAGTGGGGGTTGGAAGACATGCACACACGCACCCACATTTGTTACAAATTTGCCCTCGCTCGGAGAGACCGAAAGAATAATACACTGAATTAACCTACAAGCTAATTAAATATTACAGGCCGCCTAATTAATTAACAAATCAATTGATCTAATTAAGCGAAACAAAGACCTCGGGAAGAGGATCCAATGCATGTGCGCTCGGTTCCGCTCGGAAGTCACTGCCATGCACAAGATGCCTCTGCTTTGGCTGTTCTGCTCCTCTGAAGACTGCACAAGTCCTGGGATATGCTCTCTGCACACTGTGGAACACCACCGGCTGAAGGGATTGGTCACCGGCCATGGAGAATGGTCACCGGCCACTGATTAATCCATCGGCCATTTATATATGGCCGGTCGGCACTGCAGATGGCCAGCCGGCCAAATCTTCCTGCAGAATCTAGTTTGACAGCAGCAGAGGACAAAGCAAAGCATGGCAATGTATTTCAAGCAATGTATGCACCAATCACACCCCTTATCATATTAATGACTCAAAGGTGGATGGGCCTCGATTCTCGGACCACCAATCGCGCATTTTGATGCGGATGGCCCAAGGAACCAAGTATGCATTTTTAATGTGGAATGAAATGCACATAATCAAATAATGGGGCTTAACCTCTATCACAAGCAATTCAAGAGGCAAAGCATGCATGCCAATGCAATGCAATCCTAAGCATGTTGACTAGTATGCAACATGAGCAATGCAAGCAAGCAATGCGTGTTAGGCACACAACCTAAGTAAAGAAGCATGCAAGGCATGAAGCAATGCAACCTATAAGTATGCAAGACACAATATGGATGTTCAAGCATGCAAGCAAGCATGTGACTTCATTCAATCATGCAACAACACACCAGTATGCAATAACACACAAGGTGAGCATGCAATAACACGCAAAGGGGTGGACTTAAACTAACATGGATAGCTCGCAAGCATGCCAAAATCAGTCGCCAAGATGCTAAGGAATGAGAGCTAATTGGCACACAAACATGCACGCAAACATGGACCAACACTCAAGCATTAAAGACAACTCTCAAACACACTTGAAAGGACGCAGATATGGATTAATGGCATATACATTAAGCTCTGAAAACATGCTAAGAATATGGTGCCAAACCAATTAAACCAAGCAAGCAATGCATGTAACATGGTCCAAAACTCAAGGCAAGCCAAAGGTGTATTGAACTACACTTAGAAAAATCAAACATGGCATGAATTAAATAACCAAAATCAGAGGTTTGGCATGCTAAAACAAAGCCAACAACACATCTAGATGGCATCTAAATGGCTCAAATCCAAAAGCATGCATAATTACCAAAACATGGAGCATACAACACAAGCTTTTAAAGCATCCAAGAGGCATCAAAGGCAAGCATGCAAGCATGTCATGAGGACTGAAATGATGCTATAAGTGGTGTAAAACCACTGAAATGAACCAAGCAATGGATGCTCAACACTTCACACACTTAAAGCCTACAAGCTAAACAATGCAAAGGGGCTATGCAATACATGGCAAACATGGCTAAAACAACCAAGGGCAGACCTTAACCATGGAAAAACAAGTACAAAAGCCTCACAAAGCTAAGCCCAAAACATGCTTGAACAAGGGTCAAAGCCTAGATGCATGTTAAGGCTAAATGATGGCATTACAAGACATGTATGCAAGGCATGCAAGGTGCGTCCAAACCAACTCAAAGTTGAGGTAAAACATGGCAAAATACAACCAAATACCTACTGAAACATGGCCAACATGATCTCAAAATGGTGCTCAACACATCAGGCTTAAATGGCCCTTTTCAAGGACAACAAGGAGAGGGGGTGGCCCTCTCCTTCTTGGGACGTCAAGGCACCATCCTCATCACTGAAATCCCTCAAGATTTCAGTGGTGAGGAGGCCCGAACACAATGGTCCCGGAGCTCAACCAAAATGGCACAAAATGGATCCTTACAAGGCTTAAGAGGGGTCAAACAAACCCAAAGCTTAAAACACCCTGAACAAACTATTTAGAGCACTAAAAAATAGAACTTTTCTATGTTATATGCTAAGCTCAAAAATAGATGCAAGATAGGTAAATAAGCTATGCAAAAATGGGGGAAAAAGGGCAAGTTTCTTACCCTTGTTGACCCTCTTCACAAACAATGTTCCAGCAGCTTCCTTAAGCTTGAATCAGCTCCACAATTTCAAAAACAACCCCTTAGTACCTCAGTGGCCAAGGGAAGGTGTAAGTCTAGGTGTTTGTGTGCAAATCTAAGACTAAAACACCTTAAGGGCAAAAAGAGAGAGAGAAAATAGATATAGGATAGATTCACAAACCCTAACCCTAATCAGAGCTCTCCTCTATATTTTTGCTAACCTAGAGAAGGGAGAGGGAGCTCCCTCTTATAGACAATCCAATCTTGTAAAGCTTCCAAAGGAAGCTAACAAGAGGGAGATCCCTCCATACGCGTGTATGGAGGGGAGCCAAGTGCATGCCAGCTGCACAAAAAATATCTGCAATAGCAAATGCACAGTAGTCGGCCGGCCAAAAATGCAATTGACCAAAAAAAAGATAGCCGGCCGGCCATCTATATTGCCGGCCGGCCAAACATTTGGCCGGTGGCAACAAAAAATAGCCGATGGCCTCAAGCCATGGGCGGTGATGGGTGGGGATGGTCAACAAGCCCTACCCTACCCCTCAAAGGCAAAACACAAGTGTTTGGTGCAAAACCAGACACAAAATAGTCGAGTCGAGAGATCCTGAGAAAAGGCACGTAGCCGAGACCTCCAGGAACTCAAGACAAACACAAACAAGGATGATCACTGAGTGTTCAATCAGTGACGTCCATGTCTTGAGGACGGTCAAAAATGGGGTGTCTACACATACATCCTGTAGAGACACACTCTAACAGCACATATCAAGCAAGTGAGAGCCAAAAACACCCCTATGGTGGGGTAGGGTTTCCCTGTCCTATTTTGTCAGGAGCTAGGGTTTCACTACGCATGTAGCAGTTTCATACAATCCTGCATTCAGGTGAGCAACCTGTCCCAGTTTGGAACAGTCTCTATAGCTTACGATATGCAACTAGGTCAAATAGTCAAAAAGGGTGCCTTAGCAAGACCACCTAATATGCCTCTCGCTCCTAACACCGAGAAGTGAAAGAAGGGTCAAAGCAGCAGCGGTGATCCAGATCCAAGGTTTGTGTTCCCATCGTGGCAGAGCCCGCAACCGGTCAGCCTTATGGCATGCGATTCCAAGCAAGCCTCTGACAAACCGTTCAGGAATAGCAAATGGCAAACACTGTGACTTAGGTGCACCTATGCAAATGCAATGCAAAGAAACACATAAATGTAGATAAAACAACATATCATGAGTTCGATTCAAGTTCTCTAAATCCCCAGCAGAGTCGCAAGAAACTGTAGACCTGACTTTCTTAGCGCGCCCCCCCTTTCGTAGAAGGCGCGAATTGGTCTTGCTATTACAGTTCGGACTCCCATCACAGTTCTAAATCTAATCTCACAAAGTGCAATGTAAGACTGATAAATCACCAAAGAGTCCAAATCTGGGAATTGGTTTTGGAAAATCAATTTTGAATCAAAAAGCGCCAAACATGGACTGCTTTGCCAGATTACAGAGTCACCACCTAAATATTTTGTTTTGGGAAATTTAGGAAACCCTGACTGCCAAAGGTCACATGTTAAATCATCACCAAAGTTGCCTCTGGAACTTGGGTACGAGAGGGAAGGTCCTGAAATGAGCACCCCCATTTGGCCGATCAAAGATCGGCCTCTACTAAGCATGATATGTTGTTTTAAAAACACATGTGTTCTTATTCCGGTTATTAGCTATCTTACTATGTGATGCGCACAGCATACAAGTATAGACTAAAATTACGAGAATTGGAACAAAACAACTCATGTTTGTTTTCGAAAATGGTTTGAAAATGCCACCCTCACAGTGGGCTAAAGCGCAGATTTGTCACCCTCAAGTGGGCTGAAAACATGATGATTTGCAACTTCGCAAAGTGGGCGCAAAACTCACATTCATTGAATTGTCCCAATTCAAGTAATCAAGCCTTCATCCATAGGCATTCATGCAGTTAAGTAAATAAGCACATAGCCTCATGGAAAACATGCTAAACATGGCAACACTCACACTCATGCAAGTATGCTAAAGCATAAACACTTACAATGTACTCCGAGCCAAAACAAGAAACTAGTTAGAAATCATGCATGATCCGAACTATACAAAATGCCTAATGTAACACATGCAAAATGCAACTAAATAGGCTCGGCTATCTAAGATGACATATGAATGCAACAATTCGATAACATGCTTTGAAACATGTATTCAAATAAGTATTGAAATACGATGCAGTTTAAATGATGCGACGAGCCCAAAGGCATGCAAGACAAAATGAATGATGCACGCATGCAAGCAAAAGGTATGCTGATCAAAATATGCCCTAATCTAACCATCAAAAGGGAGAAAGATGTGGGGTTGGAAGACATGCACACACACATGCACACTTATTACAACATTGCACCCTCGCGAAGGAGGGTCCGAATGAATGAGCTAAGCTAATCTAAGCTAAGCTAATCAACTAATCTAATTAATCTAATTAGACTAATTATTACCCAACCAAATTGAATAACTAGCGAACTACTAATTATTACAACACTTAATTAATTAAAAAATTAATTAAATAAATTAGAAAACCAAGCTAACTAATAACTAAAGCTTTAAACCAAGTGTAGACCGCCTGAACTCTGCTCTGTGCGCGAATTGTAGTTCTAGCTACTGCAGTTCGGACTCCTGTCACGGTTCTGAATCTAATCTCACAAAGTGCAATGTAAGACTGATAAATCACCAAAGAGTCCAAATCCGGAAAATCATTTTGAAAAATCGATTTTAATCAAGAAGTGCCAAACATGGACTGCTTTGCCAGATTTCAGAGTCACCACCTAAATATTTTGTTTTGGGAAATTTAGGAAACCCTGACTCGTGCCTGAGGCCACGTGTCCGTCATCACCAAAGTTGTCTCAGATCGGGAACTTGGGTACGAGAAGGGAAGGTCCTGAAATGAGCACCCCCGCTCACCCGATCAAAGATCAACCTCTACTAACATGATATGTTGTTTTTGAAAACACATGCATTCTTGTTCCGGTTTATTGGCTAACTTACTATGTGATGAACACAGCATACAAGTATAGAGTCAATCACGCGGATTGGAACAAGACAACTCATGTTTGTTTTTGAAAGTGCTACACGCAAGCAGGCTAAAGCGCAAATTTGCCACCCCCAAGTGCGCTTAGAAAAACATGATTTTGCCACTTCAAGTGGGCTTAAAACTCACAATCATCGAGTTATTCCAATTCAAACAATCAAGCCTCCATCCACATGCATTCAAACAGTTATAGCAGTTATGCACATAGCCTTATGGCAAGCATGCTGAACATGGCAACACTTACACGCATGCAAGGATGCTAAAGCGTAAAAAGCTTACCTAGTACTCTGAGCCAAAACAAAAGCTATGTTAGAAATCAATGCATGATCCTAGCTATGTTAAGAATGTCTAATGCAACACATGTAAAATGCAACTAAGATAGGCTCGGCTATTCTAAGATGTCATGTGAATGCAACTAGATAACATGTATTCAAATTGGTATTGAAAAACAATGCAATTTGTATGATGCGCCGAGCCCGGTGCATGCAAGACAGATGAATAGATGCACGCATGTAAAACATAAGTATGCTAATCGAAATATGCCCTAAACTAACAATCAAAAGCTGATAAGTAAAAGGGAGAAAGAAATGAGGTTAGAAGACATGCACACACATACACACACACACTTATTACAACATTTGCCCTCTCGACTGAGGGTCCGAATAATAAGCTAACTAGCAAATCTAAGCTAATTAAACTAATTATTACAAACCAAAACTAATTAACTAACAAGTTAACTAGTTATTACAAAACAAATCGATTAGCTAAGCATGTCAACTAATGAAGTACAAAACCAAAGCATTAGCTATCTTAGCAAAGCAGCTAAGTAAAGTAGTAAGAAGAGGTCCTCGGGGCGAGGGGTGCATGCATGCTCGGTCACCTCGTTGGAAAATTCATTACTATGCCCCAACTTGCCTCTGTTTGCATTTGATTTCAGAACACTGCACAAACATCCAAATAGCTTCTACTCCAACATGGAGACCTCCAGGAGGGCAGCTGACCACTTAATGGTGTTGTAGACCACTTGTAGACCACCTAAACATGCTGCAGACCAGAAAAAGTGGTCGGCCAGCTACTTTTTCTGGTCTATCGACCAAAAAATTCTGCCAAGCTCCAATTTGCTATAACAGAGAACAAGAAGGGGCACAGCAGTGTATTTGCAAGGTATGTGTGCACAACCACCCTCCCTATCATTTCTTAAGCTCAAGGGAGTGTGGTTCTCATTTCTCGTGTTTGGATTAACACTCTACCCAAACACAATGCAATGCAACATGATCAACCTATCAATGCTAATCGCTTGCAAACACAATGCAATGCAACAACATGCAAACAACATGCAATAAAACAAAATGCAAACACAATGCAATGTAACAACATGAAAACAACATGCTCTTCTATGAATGCTAGAATCGCATGTACGAGTTTCCAACATATGAACAATGCATGCATGGCAAGTTTAGAAGCCTAAGGCATCAAAGCTAGGAAAGAACATCTCACAAGAGGCATGCAGTACAATGCTCAACGGACTTAAACTGAATATAGACAGACCTAAATCATGCCAAAACAGTGGCCAAAATACTCTGAAATGATGGCATGAAAAGCAAGATAATGCATGCTCATGCGTTGGCCCATCAACTAAGCATAAGAGCATAACTCTTAAACACGATTAAGAAGTGACAACTGTGGAAGTGTGACAAAACTATATGCTCTGAAATCAGGTGTGAAATGATGCCAAATCATGCACATGTCACAAATGAAGCATGCTAGGAGGTTCAAAGCTTGAAACTAGCATAGGCACTTGCACTATAGCTACGCAATACATGAACCATATGGCCAAGACAACCCAAAACAGTCATAGAGCATGTCAAAACAATGCTAAAACATGTATGGAGTATAGCCAAAACAGGCTAGCATGAAAGCATGAAGCATGGAGCATGCTGGGCCAACAAAGAGGATTACACTACATCTACCAACACCAAGCATGAGATGACTTTGCTAACAAAAATCAGAGTTGTATCATGGCAAAATAAGACCAAAAACCCACTGAGATGGTAGCCCAAAAGCTTAAGCAAGATGGCATACACATAATGGCTCATGTTTAAGGCATAAAGCCCCAACCCTCCAAAGCATTGGAAAAGTGACACATGTGAGTGTGTGGCCACACTACATGCACTGAAATCACATATCAAATGATGCTAAATCATACAAATCGCCCAAGCAATGCATGCTAGTGACTTGCAAACTCAAAGCTAGTGAGCTAGAATGCACTATGACTATACAAAGCAAGGGATGCATGACCAAAACAACTTAAAATAGAGCTTAAGCGTAGCAAAACATGGGTAAAAGCTTCCTGGAGTGGAGCCAAAAAACATGCTAGAATGATGATCCAAAGCATGATGCATGTTAGGCTAGCGAGTGGAATTGCACTACAAGTGCAAGGAGCATGAAAGAGGTAATCAAACCAACCCAAAAACAGAGTTAAGGCATGCTAAAATAACACCAAAAACTTGCCGAGATAGGACCAAAACATGCTAGAAAGATGAGCTATCAACACAAGCATGTAAGGCTAGTATGCAAAATTTACACTACAAGTGTAACATGCAAGCATCAATGAGCAATCCACCTAAAATAGAGCTATGCCATCTTTGAAATAATGCTTAAGACATGCTAAGATGGAACCAAAACATGCTAGAAAGATATGCTCAAACATGAGGCCAACAAGGCAAGCAAGACACAAGGAGAGGGGATGACCCCCTCCTATTTGGGACCTCAAAACACACTTTCCACCACTGAAATTTCTCTTAGTTTTTGTGGGGAAACTGGGTTGGAAATACTCTTCAGATCCTGGAAGACGCCAATGATCCTCAGCTAGTCACCTGCAAAGATACAAATACTCCGGTCGGGGGTGCCGGAATTAGCACTCCGACGGACAAGTCAATTCCTCTACTCAAGAAAGCTTGTTCACTAAGTTTTTAGAAGTGATTCTTGCATACCTTTTCTAGTCCATTGCCATTATATTTATACTCGTTTCTTCTGATCCTCGGGCCAGGGCCTACTTTTTCAATCATTATCTTTTCCACTATTCGGCTCTAGGGATCGTCCCCTATTCGGCCTATTTATCCTATTCGGCCCCTTATCCTTGCGGGATATCTGCCAGCTAGCGTCAAGCTTCTGAAATATACCTCCTTTATCTTCGCCAATTATTCGGCTACCACAATTGCCCTCCGAACTCCCTGTTGACGGCAGTTGATCGGCGTGTTTGGTTCAGAATTTGAGAAGTTTAGCGTCAGGCGGCTTCGCGTGCCCCAATATGTCAGGAGGCGCACGCCTTTTTGCTCATCATTACGCTTTCCCGCTCTATTCATGTGTATCTCAGCATTTATTGCGATTTGAAACTTTGGTCCTTTCGAATTCACATTTCGTCGATTTTCTGAGACTTTTGGATCGCCAGTGCATATCCCTCCGTGACTCGCGTTTTCTGCAACTTCTTCCCGTCTTCCCTTGTCTCATCTGCTCTTCGTAAGTCTCCTTCTCCCTTCTTTGTAATCCTATTTTCTGTTTGCTATTTTAGCTTCGGCGAATATTTAGTTCTTTGCTAAGATGGCCAAACATTTGAAAGACCTCCTTTCTGAGGATCGTATCTCCGGTTTAAGCAACATTTTCTATTCTGACGGCGTCCATTTATCCCTTGTAACACAACGCACTTGCCATGGAGAGGGAAGATCAAAACACGATGGTATTCCCCGTTTTATCCATTGCGAAGGGTGGGCTTCGTTTCCCCATACTCCTACTTTTTAGGGCCGATCTCCGCTATTGGCGTTTGATTCCTTCTCAACCCAATGTAAATTTCTTCGAATCATCATGGGGTTGTAGAGTTGAATCGGCCTTAGGATTAACCTTGGGATTCCCATTCGGCATTATTACGCCTTAGCCAAATCCTCGATCGGTTTGGGCGGTATTTTCTCGGGCCAAAGATCTTGACCATCACTTGGTGAATATGCTTGCGATTCAGTAGCGGGTTGGCAACGTGATGGTCAACGTCGTAATTGGGAGTTCAGCGAAGGAGGATCACTGGACCCTATTCCCGAACATAAGGGTGACCCGAGTTGCCGCATAGCGTCTTATGTTTGTTGGTCTATCTCTTATTAAGCTCTTTTCCTAAATTGCTTTTATCTTACATAGGTAATAGGTTGAAGAAAATTGACCGGTTGTGGCGTAGTTCTTGGGAAATCAAGGCGTACTCACATATTTGACGCCCAAGCGTACAAAAACAAGGGAGAGCGCCCATATTCTCCTTGATGCGAACCCACTTACACTACTTTCTCATTGCAGACAACATTAGATTCCATCCGCAATCAACGACTCTTAGCCCTTATCTTCCCACTTTAAAACCTTAGGCGGTCGGTCTCGTACCGATTTGGGGAAGATAATGAGCTTGTAGAGGTGATTGCCGATCCCATTTGGGAGTCTCTTGAGGGTTGTAGAGGGTGGCGTCCTTTCGACATTTGAGGCCACCGAGCCATCCGCCTCGGAGACGGCGATTTCCTTCAGGGATATTTTTGCAATTTGGGGATCTACGGCGATTTCTTTGAGGGTATGGCGAAGGAAAGCCTAACGCAGATGGTAGCGTAAAGAAATCTTGGCGGATAGCCGCCCGAAAAGAAAATTTGAATCATGTCAGATCGGCTTGATCAAGCCCTTCGTACCCGTTTTGAGGGGCGGTTGAGGTTCTTGTGTCAAACCTGGGAAAAGAGGGTGGAGAAACGGCCGATGGAGAAGCGGTGATTCGAAGCAAGGCCAAAAGTGTGGTGCCGAGGGAGAAGTGAGTTCAGAAGCTGGCCCTGGTAGCAAACGGCCTCGGCTTGAAGAATTGGACATGGTCGCTCCATTCGTTATTTAACCAAAGATCAGGGATATGCCGATTTTATCTGACACTTCGGCCATCGAGGATCCAGCCGTGGCTCTGAGCCTGGCGGCTTCGATTTCTCTGCCGGCTGACAACAAAGCCTTCGGTGACGTGCCTGATATTATGGTCGTTGCCCTAACTGCTCAATCGGCACTCTTGGTAGGTCACCTTAATTTCGCTCTTGTTTGTTAAAGGCGTCTAATCATACCGAATTATTTTGCAGACGATTGGAAGGATCGCCGACTTGGGTCGCCGCTTGCGTGATGCTCTCGGGAGAATTGACCATTTGCAAGCAGTGCGAGTCGAAAAAGTAGGGCGAGTTGAAATTATGAGAGTGAAATGGAAGTCTTGTGGCCAAAGCGGAGAAAGAGAGGTTCGCGTCGTATGACAACCGTGTTGATCTTGAGGGTAAGGCAAATCTGGCGAGAATCGCTCAAACTTTCCAAGAAAGCACTTGAAGCGGAAGCTTCAGTTAGAGGAGGCGTAAAGCGAATCGGAGGCCTTTGAGGTAGGGAGAGGCGCCGCTCTAACGGAATATGTTGAAGAAGTGTCCAAATTTGGGAATCGCGGGTTCAAACATGGGTGGCTCAAAGCCTTTGCTGCCGCTGAGGTTACATTGGATTTGCCAATTCCTTATGAGCAGGTGGATGTTGAGCCACTTGAATCCGTCTGAGAGTGATCTGGGAGCGTTCTTGGCGAGCGTCTTTTTGTTTTGTTTTTCTTCTTTTGGATAGTGCTTTGTTGGTTGAGGTACTTTTCATGTATAAATTGGTTGCATCTGCTTGGCGCAATTTATTAATGAAAATTTCCTTGTAATTTTTGCTACCACCACACACTTTGTATGTAAGAGTTCTGTGGTTTAATTTTAATGAAAGAGTTCTGTGTTTGTCAATGCATTTGGTAAAATGGAATTGCATATACTGTGGGGAAACCCTGATTTGTGAATCTGCCCTTGCCCCAGGGGGTTCATGAAAAGAATTCAAGCTCTGAATCAATTTGTGAGCCGGCTGGGGTACTTGGTCCGAATAGATTGATAAATCTGCTCTTGCTAGTCAACTCGTGAGTCAGATGATTTTACTGTGGCACGAATGACTTTATCTAGAACTCTTCTAAACAAACCGTACATACAATATCGTGTGTCCAAACTTTAGTTTGTTCCTTACTTGAATATGAAGTTTTCATCAACAATCCTTGTGCGTTCTTTTTTTTTTTTTTTTTTTATATGTCGCTAACCACTGAAGGTAGAGAGGAAAAGATTGGTTAATATTTGGGTTCCTGCAGACTCAATACATATCCCATCAAAATCACCATTTGCAATTTCAGTGCCTACTGATCTTGGACCCTTAGATTGATGAATCTGCCCTTGCCCCAGGGGGTTCATGATAAGAACTCTGGCTCTGAGGAATCAATTCGTGAGTAATTTGGGGTACTTGAGCGAATAGATTGATGAATCTGCTCTTGCGAATCAACTTGTGGCAATTTGGGGTACTTGAGCGAATTTATTGATGAATCTGCTCTTGCCCTAATCAACTTGTGGTAATTTGGGGTACTTGGGCGAATATATTGATGAATCTGCTCTTGCCCTAATCAACTTGTGGTAATTTGGGGTACTTGAGCGAATATATTGATGAATCTGCTCTTGCCCTAATCAACTTGTGGTAATTTGGGGTACTTGGGCGAATAGATAGATGAATCTACTCTTGCCCTAATCAACTCGTGGTATTTGGGGTACTCGCGCCAAATTTGAACATATCCCATCAAAATCACCATTTGCAATTTCACTGCCTACTGATCTTGGACCCTTAGATTGATGAATCTGCCCTTGCCCCAGGGGGTTCATGATAAGAACTCTAGCTCCGAGGAATCAACTCGTGAGCCGGCTGGGGTACTTGAGCCGAATAGATTGATGAATCTGCCCTTGCCCTAGGGGGTTCATGATAAGAACTCTGGCTCTGAGGAATCAACTCGTGAGCCGGCTGGGGTACTTGAGCCAAATAGATTGATGAATCTACTCTTGCCCTAATCAACTCGTGGTAAAATTTGGGGTACTACGCACTTAGGCTGAAGATCTTGAGCCAAAAGCTTGTCCTGCCGTCAACTTAGTCGGCGTCAGGCGATTGGGTTTCGCGATTAATGAACTTGCCTCGATCGTGCTGCCTCTACGAGTGTTAAATGATCAAAGGTACAACTTTTAAGAGTCTGGTAGGTATCTGATTCAAACTCCTGAGAGAAAATATATTGTGCGAATGTCGAACAAACTCTTCTTCTTGACAAAGGGAAGCCAAGACATTTGAGCTTAGCGGTGATATGAATCGAAGTGAACACCGTGGTGCGCTCTTGCATCTTTGAGAGTAAGAGTTCTATGGGTCGAGAGGCGTCAATCTCCTCGGCGTCGTAGTAGGTCGCCCGAGCAGGATAAGCGATCGGAGATCACCACACGCCCAAGTCGAAAGGAGATCGAGCGAATCCGTGCAGATTAAGTTTTGCGGATTTGTGAAGAATAGGCCCATGAGCGGACTCGATCGTTCGAGATCGAGCGTGGCGGTCGAGTTTGCTCGACAAATATTTCCTCTGGAAGTTCGGTCAATGGGTAGTCGTCGGGACTCTGAAGTGTTTAGCGAGGGCATTCATGGGGCGGTGAAAGGGCTCTACTCGGCTTATGAAGTCGGCATGCGGTTCTTGCGCCGCTGAAAATGGAGAAAAAGCGAAAGAGCATATCCGGTTTGGAGGCTCGCATGGGCGGTGAGCGTAAGTTAAGAAAGATCCAAGCGGCTCGGGTACAACCAGGGTGGGTGAATCAATCGTGGAAGAGGGTTACCGATTCGACTTATAAGCGTTGCCATTGCCGATCGTGAAATGGCGAACATGTTACGCATTGGAGTCCGCAAGGGAGGTCTTATGAAAGAGGTTTTCACGAAGGCGCTTGGTTGGAATCCAAAAGACCAAGGAGAAGCTTGCGAAGAAGTTTTCGATGTGAAAATCATGGGTTTAGGCATGGTTGGATCAAAGCATCTCAAGTTCTTGAATCTCTTAAGCTTGTCGGGCATCGATTAGCGTCACCTCTCTACCGATAAGGATTTTCCGTTTTACGCTTTTCGAGGTTGAAGAGTGAGGATGAGGCGGCCATATGACTTTAATTATTGTAAGATTCGAACGCTGGTCGCGTTCGCAGTTATGTAATTTCTTGGTTTTTTGAATAAAAGACGCTTTATTGAAAATATCAAATTGTCTCATGCATTCGGCGTGTCCGTGTTTAATTTTATTGCATAAATGGTTGGATAGACGTAAATACATCAATCGGACTCAGCATCTGTTAAATCGATGCGCCGATTCGTTGGCGTGATCGGCCTACATGTAATGGCCGTTTACTTTTGAATAAAGCCATTGCAATGTGTGTTGTTGAAATTTGAAGAAGCCGTGAGCCAGGGATCGAATGCCAGATGTCTAGCCGATTGGGCTAGATAATTTTTGCCCTTGCGCAGCCTCTGTGCATTTTAGCCAACCGTTGGGTTAACTAGGTCATGGAGAATGTTGACCGACGCCTGTCTCGTGGGGTTTAGTGTTGATAAAATCACTTCAGGATTTGGGCCTCGAGATCGCGGCCATTGCTGAGAATAAAAGTGGCAGGCGCCTTATGCAATCAAACATATTTGGCTCACCAGCATCTATTGCGTGGGATGCTCAAGAGTTCTCACCATCAGATGGTGATAGTTGCAGGAGCTCAAATTCCGGCCGAACTTGGCGCTCAGATGGTTTGCGGCGGAGGATTCTCTGGTGTAGGAGGTGGACGTGAAAGGGCTGAAACTCGTCGGCCTCAAGTCGTTGAAGCGGATCGCCCGAAAGGAACACAACGACCGCCCCTAATCTCCCTTGTCTTGGATGTTGGCCTTGACATTGTCGATGGTGTCGAGGCCAACTTATCTTGCGATTCGGCGCGGTTAGATCGATGCGTTTTGAGCGCGATGGTTGTTCAAATGACAAGAGTTGGATCGTCGGTTGATTTGTCTTAGAAGAGATAGATATTGTAATGTTGAGCGGATTGCGTCTATGTAACAACTTTTAATCAAATAAAAGTGTTATTTCATATAGTTGAGTCTTACTGAAAATCTTTTGTTTAGCTATGGGATGAATGTTCCTGATCCCAACTTTTAATGGTTAAGCACGTCATTTCGTATGGTTTAATGGTTTGCTATTAGTTTGCTATCGGAAAGTTTCCTACCGGAGCTTTTGTGTAGCTTAAATATTTTTCCTGTATTCAGGGATCGGCCCTTGCCTTAGGCGGGATGCGAGTTTAACCGGAATGGGTCGTACTAAATGGTAGGCTAAAACCATACTGTCCGGCGAACCATATTAGTAATTCCGGCTTAATTAGTTGATTAAAACAGGCTTCGGATCCAAAGACTAATTCGGCCCTAAGGTGTCATGTGGCCAAGGGGGCTCCGAATCCGGAGACTTATTTTTGCCAATCGTGATATCCACGAAGGGCGCTCCGAATCCGGAGACTTATTCGGCCCTAAGGTGTCGTGCACCAAAGGGAGCTCTGAATCCGGAGACTTATTCGGCCCTAAGGTGTCATGCACCAAAGGGAGCTCCGAATCCGGAGACTTATTCGGCCCTAAGGTGACGTGCACCAAAGGGCGCTCCGAATCCGGAGGCTTAATTTGTGTCGTGATATCCTGAAGGCGCTCGAATCGGAGACATATTCGGCACTAAGGTGTCGTGCACCAAAGGGCGCTCCGATGCCAGAGACTTATTTTGACCAATCGTGACATCCACGAAGGACGCTCCGAATCCGGAGACATATTGCCGTGGGTGACTGCACCAAAGGGGCTCGAATCAGGAGACTTATTTTGTGGTGTGACATCCGAAGGCGCTCGAATCCGGAGACTTATTGACCCTAAGGTGACTGCACCAAAGGGGCTCGAATCAGGAGACTTATTGTCGTGACATCCACAAAGGCGCTCGAATCAGGAGACTTATTACCCTAAGGTGACTGCACCAAAGGGGCTCGAATCCAGGAGACTTATTTTGTGTCGTGACATCCACGAAGGGCGCTCCGAATCCGGAGACTTATTCAGCCCTAAGAGGTTTGAAGGAGAGTTTGCCAAAGAAAATCGATTTTCATTAAAACGTGGTACTAGTACAAGCATCAGATCCCACAAGTCGGGTCCATAAATGGATCTTCATAAAGTCTACGTTCGCGCGGATTGCGGTGAGCCACGGATCTCTTCAATGCCACGGTCTATTGGGAAGCGCATAAGCTGATGGTAGGTGCATGGGACAACCTTCATGACATGCAACCAGGGGCGCTCCATGATGGCATTATACGGCGATGGAAGCTTCACAACCAAGAATTCCACGTCAACCGTTTTCGAGCCCGCTCGAGCAGTATACGATCCTCTAGCGGGTATACGGATTTGTGTTGAAGCCGAGAGCGGCTGAGGCGACGGTGATAGTTCCGCCTCGTTGAGGCCGAGTTCAACAAAAGTTCTGTAGTAGAAGATTTCCGAAGTGCTTCCTAGGTCTATGAGAACGCGTTCAACGCTGAACCGTCATACGCGTAATTTGGCGACCAAAGGATCGGCGTGGTGCCTTTGTTTGACGAGTCGGAGTCATCGAAGGAAATTGTCAGAGCTTCTCGGGGCCTGCCGGTTGACATGTTATGTTTTTGGGGAATTAGGTGCGATTGAATCGTATGCACGGTCGGGGATGCCGCGGTAGTAGATTATGTGGATCACACCTGGCGGTGAATCTGTCTCAAGTCTAATGCTGCTTGGCCTTCCCTTGCTCACGTATTCTGCGATCGACCATCTTGCACAGTTCCTCGGATGATCCTTTAGCGCATAATGACTCTCGGTTTCGTGGCCATGATCTTTGTGGCATTACGCATCGTTTGTCCCTCCTCCGTGTCGGGAGGCCCCACCATCTTCGGCGGCCACTTGAAAAATGGAAGGTCTTTGGACTTTAGTCATTATTGCGATCGGCTCTGTCAACTCCGCATACTTCTTGTCGATTCGCCTTGAGCATCTGCATCGACTTGTAGTTGTTCGTTAGATTCGGTGGGAGCAGCGATCGCTTGATCGGTGAAGTCCGCCTTTTGTCTCGCTTGGTTTGTTGTAGGTGCTCGGGGCTCGGTGGCGGCCTGAGCTTATTGGTCGAACAATTTCGGGAGGGGCGTTTTCTTTGGAGATTTGTCGGCTTTTGTCCTCGGGGCATCATCTTGACTTTACGGTATTCTTCAACTTTCTTCATCAACGCCTAGGCTGTTTTGGGGGCCTTCGTCGAGGAACTGCCTTGAAACCTTTGTTAGGATGTAAGCCCATTTTGAAGGCGGTGATGGCCATGGAATCGTTAAGCGTCATCAACAAGGTTGAAGCACTCCCAATATCGTCTGAAATGCGCTCTGGCGTCTCTCGGCTGGATCTGCATAGCCCGAGAAGTCGGCTGTTCGGTTGTACCTCGTTGGTGATGAACCTAGCCCTAAAGGATTTCTGCAGTTGGCGGAAGCTTTTAATCGAAGCTGGCTCCAACATAATACCACGGCGCTAGTGGACCTAGGTGCTAGGGAATATTGGCACATGAGGGCTTCATTGTCTGCGTCTTGGCGTCATAGCTTTATTTATAATAGCCGGATATGATTAGTGGGGTCGATTTTCCGTCGTAAAGTGAATAGCCAGACTTTAAATTTCTTAGGCGAGGGCGCCCTTGCGACGTCGAGCAAAGGATCGTCTTGGTCTTCCTCGTTTGAGTTGCTTCTCCGCTTGATCCTTGTTCGCGAGATCCTTTTCGGAGGGCTGGAGGTTTCGGATCGTCCCCTTCGTCGAGCTCCGTGAATAATGAGTTGGGCTGCTATCGGTATCCTTTGGTCGAGCAGGGTCTTTGCCGTCGCCCTCGAAGGTCGCTCTGGTTCGAGCCCATGGCCTCTCTAGATTTGCTACCTCCAAGGCCAACTCTTGGCCAGTCGTTCGTTCTCGGCGATCATGTTCTCGAGCCTTTGTTAGATTACCTTTGCTTGTTCCATGATAACTGCATCGTTTCTTGTCTTTGAAGTTGTTGGCGAATCGAAGTTCAAGGCAGCGTCGTGCGCGATAGTTTCTTTCAGAGCATATTATTTGGGGTGAGGACATCTCGTGTGTGATCTCGTCGGTGGCTATCGGAGGATCTTGATCCGTCTTCCATGCATGTATTTGAGTATTCCTGAGGCAGCGCCAATTGTGGTGTAAGCGGGCTGGATATACTCTTCAGATTCTGTAAGACGCCAATGGTCCTCAGCTAGTCACTGCAAAGATACAAATACTCGGTCGGGGTGCGGAATTAGCACTCAAACGAACAAGTCGGTTCCTCTACTCAAAGCTTGTTCACTAAGTTTTTAGAAGTGATTCTTGCATACCTTTTCTAGTCCATTGCCATTATATTTATACTCGTTTCTTCTGATCCTCGGGGCCAGGGCCTACTTTTTCAATCATTATCTTTTCCACTATTCGGCTCTAGGGATCCTCCCCTATTCGGCCTATTTATCCTATTCGGCCCCTTATCCTTGCGGGATATCTGCCGGCTAGCGTCAAGCTTCTGAAATATACCTCCTTTATCTTTGCCAATTATTCGGCTACCACAGTTTTGGTGGTGAAAAGGCCAAAAAGAGGTGGTCCCAACAGCTTAAAAGGATAGCTCAAAATAAGGCAAAATGAGGCACACAAGGGGGTAGAACACCCTCAACACCAAAGAGGCCTTAAATAAGCTTTCTTAACACTTAAAATCAGAACTTTTTGCTGTATAAAGTTATGCCTAAAACATCATGCAAATAGGGCCAAAGACTTAAGCAAAACAAAGCTCTAGAGAGGATATAGTCTCACCCTTGAAGAAACACAGCAAATCAGCAACTTCTGAGGCAAAACCAAGCCTTTGAGCTTCAAATAAACCTTTAAGAACTTCAGCTCCAGAATGAAGGTGTTTCACTATATGTTTGTGTGCAAAAGTGTGAAGAAATGGCACTTTTAAGAACAAATATGTAGAGAAAGGATAAAGTATAGAGATAGATGATATGTATAGCCCTCAGCCAATTTTCTGAACCTAAAGCAAGAGGGAGGAGGCTCCCTTTTATAGAAATCCATGCCCCAAGCTTGTTTGACAAGCTATAGGCTCCAAGCAATCCCTCCATACACGTGTATGGAGGATGCTTCTGTGCTTAACAAGCTGCACGGTGGCAAGAAAAACATCTGCGAGAAAAAATGTAGAAAAGGTCTTGACCCGGGTTGAGGTGGTGGTGACCACCTTTGGTCCACCAACCAGAAAAAGTGGTCTGCAAGGTCAACAAGTGATCAGCAAGGGGGGAAAGCTGGTCTGCACAAAGAAAAGAAGGTGGTGACATGGCTACCGACCACTTTAGGTGGTCCAAAGACCACCAAGACCAGCTGGCCGACCAAAAAATTGGTGGAAGGGAAGAAAAGTGGTCTCTGAGGGAGAGCGGTCTACACCCTTATTCACCCTCAAATCCAAGGAAAACAAGGTTTGGTTCAAAACCAAACCAAAAAGGAAACAAGACAAAACTCCATGGGACAAGGCAGCAGGGAGCCCGAAAACTAGTCTCTGGTACAAAAAGTGGTCTCTGAGAGGAAAGGTGGTCAACGACCACAAAAAGTGATCTCTGAGCCTCTGTTTCCCTCCGAGCAAAAACAACATTGCATGGTCGAAAACCGCCAAGAGGAGAACATTAAGAGATTAGAGACAAAGGCTCGGTAGAAGGCTCAGGAAGCCGAAACTAGCCTCTGAGGAGGGAAAAGTAGTCTATATTTGCAAAAAGTGGTCTACGGACCTCTTTCTCCCTCCAGGCAAGGTCAACAAGGCATGATCCACAAACCAAACCAAAACACAAAGAGTTTAGAGGCCCGGAGGCAAGGCATTCAGCCGAAAACTCCAGAAACTCGAAACGAGCACAAACACGCACAATCATCGAGCGCTCAAACGATGACGTCTGAATCTTAAGGTCGGTCAAAAATGGGGTGTCTATAGTTGCCCCTCTTTGACAGAACTCGGAAGTCAGGAAGTGACAGGAGTGAATGTCAAAGCCAGAGACGACCCATTTTTGACAAGGCCGAAGACTTAGACAAACAGGCAAGATAACAAAGAGATGCGCCCGCAGGCGGGGGCAAGATGCAAATGACATGCACAATGCCAAGCATAACTTATGATCATGCAAAGAGAACATAATGAAACATCTAGATACAAAATGTTATGCAAAGAAATGCTACAGCAAACTCGTACACAAGCAAATAATCAAACACGAACCAAACTACATCTCATGCAGAAATGATGTAAGAAAATTATGCAATCTTAGCGAACATGTGCGATAGATACAAAAGGTGAACAAGTGTGATAGATACACTACGTGAGCATATGTGATAGATACACAAAAGGTGAACGAAGTGTGATAGATACACTAAGTGAGCAAAGTGTGATAGATACACTAAGTGAACAAAGTGTGATAGATACACTAAGTGAGCAAAGTACGATAGATACACAAAGTGAACAAAGTGTGATAGATACACTAAGTGAGCAAAGTGCGATAGATACACAAAGTGAGCATGTGTGATAGATACACAAAGGGTGAACAAAGTGGGATAGATACACAAAGTGAACAACGTGTGATAGATACACAAAAGGTGAACAAAGTGTGATAGATACACAAAGTGAAACGAAATATGATAGATACACTAAAGGTGAACGAAGTGTAATAGATACACAAAACGAACAAAGTGTGATAGATACACAAAGGTGGACAAAGTGTGATACGTACACTAAGTGAGCGAAGTGTGATAGATACACTAAATAAGCATGCGTGATAGATACACAAAGGTGGACAAAGTGTGATAGATACACTAAGTGAGCGTGGTCGATAGATACACAAAGTGAACATGTGTGATAGATACACTAGGTGAACAAAAGCGTGTGTGATAGATAAGTGGTATGAACAATTTTAAACAGAACTTCTTTGAATGAACCGTATACACAATATCGTCTAGTTGCACCAACCTCAAATGAACCGTACATACAATATCATGCCTGCATAAGAAAAAAACTCAATAGGTACAATATAGTAGAAACACATGTTCAACGTTACATCAAGATACAATTTCGATCTGAGATAAACCGTGCATATACAATGCAAGTGGTGCATAACAATGCAAAGTGAAAAGTGTGTATGCTTGCAAGTGAAAAGTGTGGATAACAATGCAACGGCATACACATTAAAATTGTACAACAACAATGCATTTTCAATGCAACATCAATAACATGTTTGAAGTAAAATGCCGAGTAAGGAAACAAACGCCTTAACCAGACCAATTCAAACACAACCTCCGATTTACCTCTCGGAGGGGTCACAACATACTTAAAAAGGATACATCTTGCTCTTGACGAGTGAGGATGAGTCATGCATCGAATTCGTGAGTCAAAGTTCCTGCGGGGATATTTTGCGTTGAAAATAGTGAACTTTTCTTGCACTTTTTCGAGAGCCAAGAACTCTAATCAGCATAAAAACACACAGGGAGGACAATGGTACCCTGAAGACTAACCAGGAAGGCTGCCGACCACCTAGACCAACTGTAGACCACCTGCAAACCACTTAAGTGGTCAGTCAGCTAGAAAAACTGGTCGGCCGACTAGTTTACACAACTTTGGGGCAGCTTGGTCTTTTAGCCTCAGTTTTATAAGTGTACACCTCCAAAACACATTTCACTCACACCTCTAGTGCCGAAATCACTTGTTCTCCTTCCCTAGATCCTTTTCCTCTTAGATCCAGGCTTTACACGCGTTTTCCAATGCCCCATGCGAAGTCGATTCGTGAAAAACTTTCGATTCTCTTCAATTTGAACCGATCAGCATTTGTTTTCAGAGCTTCTTTCTCCGTTTTCACCACTTGAGGTATGTTTCTCTCGAAGTTTAGCACCCTTTCCCGGGCTTTGACTTTTCTTGACTTTTTCTCTTCCCAAGAGTTGACTTTTGTTGACATTTTGCAATTTTGGCTCATTTCACTCATTTTGCACCTTTTTTCAGATGGCTGACCACATTCCACACGATGAAGGTTCTCCGCGAGTAGATGACGAGCCTAACATCATGCCATTGCCGCTGAGGATTAAACCTTTTGACCTAGAGAGGTACCACCCTCAGGAGCACGTACTACCACCGAGCACTTTTCATCATTTCACAGGCTTCGCGCGACGAGCACCCGCAGACTTGCTACAACAGGACCTGAAGTCCCACCTGTCTCACCACACGCGCGAGGTGCGTACTTCACTTTTACATTTTTTGCGTTGTATTTTGCATTTCTTACACACTTCATGCTTTCGCTATGTATTTTATATGCTTGCTCTGAACACATTTACATACACAACACTTCTGCTCATTCTGAACACCGCTCACACACTACATTTTGTTCATTCTGCAACTGAATACATCTGTTCATTCTGCACACACCTCAGACACTGCATCTCTGCTCATTCTGAAACTGAATACATCTGTTCATTCTGCACACAACTCACACACAGCATTTCTGCTTATTTTGAAACTGAATATATCTGTTCATTCTGTACACAACATTTATGCTCATTCTGAACAAAACTCACACTGTATTTCTGCTTATTTTGAATGCAGGTGGCTTCCCGTTTCACCCAGGGATATGGGTCGATCATCGCGAGGGAGTGGTATATGGAGCTCCTAGATGGTGTTCGACATATCGTTGATGAGGCAGGGTTTGGCCCATTTTGCACAGGGTTGTCACGTCTTCAGGCGAGCAGGACCCTCATGGGCGCATTAGTAGAGAGATGGTGGGACACCACCGACTCCTTCCATTTCTCTTCTACCGAGGACATGACGATGACCGGTCGACTTTTCTATCTTGGCAGACCTCGACGTGGGAGGTTGGCCGATCCCATATGACTTCGATATAGGTGAGTGGGAGGCAACCTGGACTTACGTACTCGGACCCCATTTGCTGATCTACCGATCATCATGCATGGTCAGATGCACATGGTTCACAGAGTAGTACAGATGGACTACGCGTATTTGTTGAGGCGGCGGGCGTCTGTGGGGGTTCTGATGTTCCTTCTCGGGACCACATTGTTCTCCGATAGAGGCATGCTGCGTCGTGGGGACCTCGACTCTGATTCGGACTCAATTGTGTCGCGGTTCTAAATCTGAACCAAAGAGTCCAAATCAAACCGTCGTTTGAGAAAGCAGTTTTTGAAAAGTAGTGCCAAACATGGTACTGCTGCGGATTCTGAGTCGCCACCTAAATGTTGTTAAAATGGGAAATTTAGGAAACCGACTGGTGCGAAGATAGCGTGTCCGTCATCACCAAAGTGGTCTTGGCTCGAGCTTGGAGTACGATCGGGAAGGTCACTATGAGCACCCCTTTAGCCGGTCCGAAGACCGGCCTCTACTAACCGTGATATCTGATTTTGAAAACATTACATGTTCTTATTCCAGTTATTAACCTAGAATTACTATGTGATGCGCACAACACAAAAGTATAGACTAGATTGCCTAACTTGGAAATAAACATTGCATAACCGTTTTGTTTGAAAAACGTGTTGTTTTCTTTTGCTACTACGCAAGTAGGCTAAAATACTGATTTCAATGAGTTGTTCCAACTCGGGCAATCCAACCTTCACCCAGGCATTCAAGCGGTAATATCACATAAGCATTTAGCCACATGGCGAGCATCTTGTCATGGCAACATTCACACGCATGTGGTATGCTAAAGCATAAAAACTTACATCGTGCCAAAAACAATAACCGGTTAGCAAACATGCATGACCTAGTTCATGTTAAGTGGCTAATGCAACACGAGCATAGATGCAATCTAGAGTAGGCTCGCTAACCTAAACATGGCATGTGAAATCATGAGTATACGTATTCAATTGAATTGAAAATTGCAATGCGTTTGTATGATGTCCGAGCCCTGCATGTAAACAAATGCATGAATGCACGCATGTGTAGCATAAGGTATGCTAAAATAAACGTGCCCTAATCTACCATTGTAAGCAGGTAAATAAAAGGGATAGAAAGAAGTGGGGATTGGAAGACATGCACCCACTCACACACACTTATTACAATTTTGCCCTCACTCGGAGGGACCGAATAATAATACAGAACTGAATAAATAACTAACTACTCTAGCTAATTAAATATTACAAATTAACTAAATTAATTAAATTAATTAATTAATCTAATTAAACAGTAAATCGCCTCGGGATGAGCGAATGATGCATGCTCGATCCAACTTGCCCGGAAAGCCCACATCGCACCACTGCTGCCTCTGTTTCCTTTATCTGCCTCCTGAAAAATTGCGAGTCCCGAATACCTTCCAGATTCACTGCATTGCACCAAGCTAGAGAAATAACCACCATTTGCTTGAGGTGGCCCATGGCATTTGGGAGCTTATCGGCACAAAAAAGATTGCGATGGGCAATAAATTCTGCGAGAGCAGTTTTGACAGACAACAGACGATTGCATGGCATGGAGTTTTGGACAAATGGCGTGGTTACACCCCAATCATATAATGGACTCAAGGGGGCATAACCCTCGACCCTCGGGCCATCAATGATGCATCTTGGTGCATGATGGCCTAAAAGGCCAAGTTTGCAACTTTGATTTTAAATGAAATGCACATCAAACAAACAAGTGAAACCCAACCTCTATCACTTGATCAAGAGGCAAGGCATGCATGCCGATGCCATGCAATCCTAGGCATGTTAGCTAATATGCAACATGGCATAAAAGGGAGCATACAAGCATGCAATGCGCATTAAGTACACAACCTAAGCAACAAAGCAAACAAACATGCCACAATTATACAAACCACTAGAGCATGCAAGATGTAATATAAATCATGCAATCATGCTAGCAACTTGGCCAAGGGAATGCAAGACGAATGCAAGTGGTTTCAAGCATGCAACATATGCAACCAAAGCATACAAACATGGGATAATGCAACAACACTTGAATGGCATGCAAGGGATGGACTTACACTAATTGGACAGCTCTAAGTTAGGTCCAAAACAGTGGCCAAAAGTGCCCAAAAGGATGGACAATTACTCAAGCAAACATGCAAGCAAATGGGTCCAAAACCAAGGCATCAACAAGGGGGCATTTCACTACCACTAACATGACTATTCATGGCAAGACTCAAGCAACCAAAAACAGGTTTTCAGCAGGTGAAAATACACCAAAAACTCACACTCATGGCATCCTAAAAGCTCTAAACACACAAGCATGCAAAGGGCACCCTTGAATGCATAAAGGGACACACCCTTAAAGCAAGAAAGAAGTGACAAAAATGAACATGTGAGCATGGATTAGGGTCTGAAATAGCATGTAAGAGGGTTCCAAATCCTTGAAATCATGGAAGCAATGCATCCTACACATGCACCTACTTGAAGCATACAAGCTACAATGCAAAGGGGGTATACTAAGCATGCTAAGATTGACCCAAACAACCTAGGACAGACCTTATACATGGCAAAACAAGCACATTTTCAGTTTATGACCAGCCACAAAACCAGAAGCAAGATGGGCTAACAAAGGATGCAAAATTACGGTAAATCACATGGATTTCAAAGCAAGTAGCACATGGATTATCCAAAAAATGTTGAGCCCTTCAACAATGTTGAAGAAGGGCTCAAAATAAGCCTACTTGAAGTTTACATCAGGCCCCAAAATAGATTATAAATCGGCCAAATATACTATGCAAGAATAGTGGCATACAAGGGGGTAAAGAGATAGGTGCTAGATGCAATCACCAAACGGCAAGGGGTCCTCAATCAAACATGAAGAGGACCCCAAAATAAGACTATTTGAAGTTTGGGTCGGAGCCCAAAAGTGCTTGCAAGCAAGGCTAAGAGATGATGCAAGAAAATGCTAGTTTGAGGGAAATAGACACTTACCCTTGAAGACCAATGAACCAGCAGGTTTTGATCCAAGTTTAGGTGCTCTTAAGCTCTGCAAATGACCTCCAAGTCGCTGGAAATGGAAGTGGTGGTGTTGTGCTATGGGTTGGTGAAGGAATGGTCCAAGAACAAGGTTGTTTGGAGGTGGATTGAGAGAGATATGGAGAGAGTGGGATCTATATATATATCAGATATACATATATATCTCTGGTTTTGTTCCAAACCTCTAACCTAGACAAAGGAGAGGAAGCCTCTCTTATATAGGCCAAGAACCAAGCTTCTAAGGCAAGCTTCAAAGGGTCAAGGGTGCAAGGCTTGTTGGAGAAGCTTGGACAGTGGTAAAGGCTTCTTGAGGAAGCCAAGACAAAGGGTCAAGGCTTCCTCAAGCCATGAGCAAAGGTGCAAAATAAGGGCCAAAAGGTGGTTAAAGGGTGCAAAATGGGCACATGTATGCACGTGGGTCTGGTTCTGTACATCCCGGTGGCACAGCTGGTGTGCACTATGCTGGGGGTTCAAAGAGTTCAGGTCGGCGAGAAGGTGTGATCATCGGCCAAAATAAAGTCGGTCGGCACTCTTTTCTGCCGGTCGGCTAAATAAAGTGCCGATGGATGATTCCTTGGTCAAAACATGGCCGGTGGGTATGCAAATCAAGCCCCGGAAGTTAGCTTTCAATGGCGCAAACCTTGCATCAAAATTCCTTCTGTGCAAAAAGTTATGCCCTTTTCCGTGAAGTCGCGCAGACTCGATCCAAGGATGATGCCGGCTTCAACCAATCATATCTCCTCCACCGGACTTGGCTCTAGGAGATTCTTGAGTGCAAAGTGAAGCCCCAGTCTTCTTTCCAATGATGGTGGCCTCATAGCTTAACTTCAAGTATTGAATTGAATAAGCCCGATTTAGCGAGGCTGCTCGATTCCTTCTACGGATCTATCTTGAACTTCTCCCAAACAGTTTTCTCCTCTCCTTTCCTCTTTTCTTCAACTCCAAACCCCTAGACAAAGTGTTTTGAAGGGTTTGCCTCTCTCCTTGTCAAAGGAATTGAACACATGCCTGCACATCTCTCAACACCGAGCAAACCATCGATGCCCAAGTCTTGAGGCGGTCGAAATGAGGTGTCTCTGATTGCCCCTCTTTGTGAGAACTCGAAAGTCATAACAATGGCGGAGTGAATGTCAAAGTCGAGCGACCCATTTTGACAAGGCGAAGACTTGGACAAACAAACAAAATACAAATGTATAAATGGTTGTGCCTTGTTTGCCTCGTATCCTTTTAAGGAATCAAACCCGGCGTAGTTCGGGGCAAGATGCATAGTGATGCACAATGCAAGTGCATAACTTATGATCATGCAAAGAGAGTCATAATGAAGCAATTATGCAAAATAAATGCAACATTTTAAGCAAATGAATCTGATTCTAACTACATTTCATGTAATAGATGCGATGCAAAAGAGAGTAGAATTGATGCAAAAGGGTGACAAATTCCAACCACGTTGGACTTCGTGGCGGAGGTAAGCAATTCCAAACATCTTTGCAATCATGTGAGGAAGGAACAAAGAGAAACAAAGGACATATCCGGTGTTTGGAATGGTATGAGCATTGGGCGTATTCGACGCTTTTAACGAAGAGGGAAACGTGGGGCGTGTCGCGAGAGGTTAGGGGCGTATCCCAGATGTTGGGGCGTATCCCAAAGATTAGGGGCGTATCCCAAAAGATGTTAGGGGCGTATCCCGAGACTAGGGCGTATCGAGGATTAAGGGGCGTATCCCAAAGGTTAAGGGCGTATCCCAAAGTTGGGGCGTATCCCAAAAGATTGGGGCGTATCCCAGATTGGGGCGTATCGAATGTTAAGGGGCGTATCGAGTAGACTAAGGGGCGTATCGAGGATTAGGGGCGTATCGAAGGTTAGGGCGTATCCCAAAAGGTTAGAAAAGAAGGAGAAACATAGGGCGTATCCGATGTTCCGCAGGAATGAGAAACATAGGGGCGTATCCGGTGTTTGAAAAGAGAAAGAAGGAGAAAGCGTGGGGCGCATCCCGGTGTTTGGAAGAAAGCGTGGGGCGTATCCGGTGTTTGAAGGTATAAGCGTGGGGCGTATCCGGTGTTTGAAGAAGAAAGCGAGAGGGCGTATCCGGTGTTTCGCAGAGAAGTGTGCACAACAATGCGATTGAAACGTGCATCACAATGCAAGTGAAGTGGGTGCATAACAATGCAATTTAGAGTAATCATAACAATGCTATGAAAGTGCGGACACATGTAAGTAAAGAACACGCAACAACGTGTACAATGTGTGATGGGAAAATTGAACACATGTAAGTAAAGCGATGCACGTATGCAGGCAATGTGTAATGAAATCTGAAAATACATATGTAAGTGAAGCAAGCGGTCGTGAGAGCAATGTGCATGAAAAGGAACTTGAACACATGTAAGTAAAGCGATGCGTATGCACGCAATGTGTATGAAAAGGACTTGAACACATGTAAGTAAAGCGACGACGTATGCACGCATAATGTGTATAGAAAGGAACTTGAACACATGTAAGTAAGCGATGCTGCGTATGCCGCGATGTGTATAAAAAGGAATTGAACACATGTAAGTAAGCGATGCGTATGCACACAATGTGTATGAAAAGGGACTTGAACACATGTAAAGTAAGCGATGCGTATGCGCAATGTGTATGAAAAGGACTTGAACACATGTAAGTAAAGCGATGCACGTATGCACGCAATGTGTATGAAAAGGAATTGAACACATGTAAGTAAAGCGACGCACGTATGCACGCAATGTGTATGAAAAGGAACTTGAACACATGTAAGCAAAGCGATGCACGTATGCACGCAATGTGTATAAAAGGCAATTGAACACATGTAAGTAAAGCGATGCACGTATGCACGCAATGTGTATAAAAGGCAATTGAACACATGTAAGTAAAGCGATGCACGTATGCACGCAATGTGTATAAAAGGAACTATAATGTGCATAACGATGCGGTGTAGCGATGCATAACAATGCAAGTGGAGCGTCGCGTGACAACGCATATTTGAAACGAAATGCCGAATAAGGAATGCAAGCCTTAACGAGACCAATTCAAACACAACCTCGATTTACCTCTCGGAGGGTTTGTAACATACTCTGCTGAAAAGGGACACCTGTTTATGTTGGCAAGAGATAACATTTGCTTCTTGCTTTAATTGCCATTACGACTTGAAGCGAGCTTACACTTGGAATAGAGGCGCTCATCCTTCTGAACTTGACAAGGTGCGAAGAGCACTTCGAATACAATCTCGAAATTCGAAGGTGAAACACACTCAGATGCTTCGATTTTCCCTCTTTTGCTTTTGCTTTGCAGTCCGGAACCATTATAGCTTCAGATAGGTCCTGGTTCTACTATTCACACTTATCGGGGGTGAGCCCTGCAGTTTTATGAAAGAACGAATCTATTTTGCACAAATGTGGAGAATGGCACGGCACTCTGAGCACAAGATGATTTGATTTCTCTTCTTTTTTCTTTTTTTTTGAAATTAAGAAATGAGTTCTTAACCGGGTATTGAGCCTACGACTGAACACAGCGAAAAAGACTCAACAAACAAAAACAAAGGTAAACAACCTAAAAACATCTATTGACACTCGAAACGACTCAAAACAAGAATCGAAACAGACAAAACAAAACACAAGACTCAAATGTGCACAGGGAGCCTGTTTCACCGGGTATTATTTCCCACCCTTTCTCATTTGTAATTCTCACATCACTCGGCCCTCAAGCTCTATTTTTCTGGAAAAGCCCTTTTCTCACTTTTTCTCTCATTGCACATCTCTCTATTCTTCAATCTCTCATTTTTCAATCCCTCCCCTGGGTGGTTGATGGATAGATAAAAAGTTGCGGGCTCTTGCCCCTAGCATTCTGCTAGATTTTTGTTCTAGCGATGAGTTTCTCCACGAGAGGTCGTGTTACAACTGGGTGTGTAGCAAATCTGCAGCTAACACCGGTTGATGATGCCTTGCTGGGGAGTTTGGACGTGGTTAGATCTGTCCAGATGAGGAAGTGGAACATCTTGATCCATTCCAATTCGTGCTTCGCACTTGACTTGATACCTCGCTGCTTGGAGGGTGAAAGAACTTTCAGCCGTTTGCTGTTGACTTCAGTTGTGCCCTCTTCTGGCAGGTAGAGTGCCTTTCTGGCAAGTATGTTGATGATGGGGAAAAGACAAGAAGCCTGACTCAACTATGCCCCTAGTTCATCATTTTGACCATTTTTTGTTTTTACTTTCTACTAAAACAGTTTTGACCAACATGAGAGTTAGATTAACATGCTTGTTCGATTTTTGATTTGAAATCATGCAAGTCAGGCTATGAGCACTGAAAATTTTCCCTTTTTTTTTGGGTCCAAGAAATGGTCCAGTTTTGGAAAAATGGAGTGATTTTCGAGAGAATAGTCAACCTCAGTAAAAATTCTCAAAAACTGTTTTTGGCAAACGGCCACTACTCAACAAGTACGGAACCTACCCTTGAGATGCACAACCTCGAATCCATAATAATGGAAAATTGCCCCTTGTCTGAAGGATACCGCATGGCAACGGAAAGTTGCCCCTTGTTTGAATGGCACCGCAGCGCATTGAATGGCAACGGAAAGTTGCCCCTTGTTTTGACGAGCCGCATTGCGGATTGTAGTCGATCCTTGGAGCGATGATTACACGAACTCTCGGATCTGAAGGCAAAGATGATCAAAACCATTTCATGGACACAATCGAATTTGAATTGTTTCTGGTGGACTTCAAAATGAAGTTGCCTCGTATCCCAAAGATGGGAATCAAGCCTTCGAGTTCGGGTTAAGGTACACTCGGGTATTTAACCTCTCCTTTTATGCTCTAACTTTTGCCAAGGCGCCCGATGCAGGTTTTCGACCTTGCGAGCTTTGTTCTTCTTTCTTTTCTTTCTTTTTCATTTTTTCTCTTTTTTTCTTTTAGGCTCTAACTTTTGCCAAGGCGCCCGATGCGGGTTTTCGACCTTGCGAGCTTCTTTTCCTTTTCCTTTCTTTTTCTTCTTCCCTTGTTCTTTTTTTTTCTGTATATATATTTTTTTTGTTTCGTTTTGTATGTATTTTTTGCTTGCTCTAACTTTTGCCAGGTCGCCCTTAGGGTTTTCAAATGAGCCTCTCAATGGGTAAAAGTGTAATAAGTACATGCCAAATGGTTTTTGAGATTGCAGCCGTCTGTATCCAGGAGAGTGGCTGCTGGTTCGCAAGAGAACTCATCTTCGGGTCGTCGGCACATCTGGCATCTTTGCTCCCTAGTTTGAAGGGTGCTTTTGACCTAGCTGCGAGCTTCTTCCGATGGACTGACCTTCTTGATTTGACTTTGGTGCCTCTTGTTCGAGGGCTGCTTCAAATCTGGCCACACAGGCCTCATATTGTGATTGACCTTGGAACATTCTGAATGCGAGTTCAAGGTTTGAAGGCAAGGACTCAAGTCTCGAGGCTGAGAGCGATCCTAGGCTGCACAATCTCAAGAGCGATTCCACACATGTCTTCGCGGGACCGCGAAAAACATTTTTTGAAAGTTTTTAAGAAAGCGACAAATCGCTCGCGCTGAAGACAGTGTAGAACCAATCTGGATCAAAGCTAGGATCCTTCCCAGTACTCACACTAACAAGCATGATTTCATTCATTAAGGACTTAGCACGCCTCTCTTTCTCTCAATTTGATCAAAGTTTTGCAAATCCCGAGGAATTCCTCCCTCTTTGTTTTTATCACAATATTTCGAAAAAAGTTTTGGAAAACTTAAGTCGATGCAATGAATTCAAGGCACAGAAAAGACATAGCTTCTAGTCGAATACCACCATCTCATTTAGAATTTCGCACAAGCGGCACGGCGAAGCAAACACGAGTGTGAAAATCACTCTTTGTTCCATTCAAACCTGTTGGCACAACTGGCTCCTCGGCAGAAACAGACTCAAAAGAAAGTGAAAAGACAAACACAAAACAAAATAGTGAGATCCGAGGTAATATCCCCGGAATCACCCAACTCCAATACAACAGGACTGACTCGAAACCACCACAAGACAGACCCAAAACAAAAAGACTGGCTCAAAACAAAGAGACAGACTCAAAACAAAACAACAAAATGACCCAATACCCAAGTCGAATGTACAAAACCGGCATTCACAAATGCTCAAAGCAGTCGTGCCATCGCCACATCTGAGAATAAACCGAGCGCCGCATGGTGGTCCATCCCCTGATCACATCACATTATCCCCCCACAGGTTCACTGATCAAGTGCCGATAGACTTTGCAGAGCTTGGTGCGGGGATGACCCCATTGTCGATCAAATTTTGTATCTCATGGCAGAGACGGACGAATCGGTGTCATGACCGGTTTGTTGATGGAAAGCCTGATGCTTAGCAGTCATGATTTGCGAGGAGAGGATCGGGTAGGCCGTTGTTCTAACGGTTTTGATGTCCTTTCTGAGTAGGACCCTAAAGCCTTAGACAAAGGCATAAAGAGTGTGGTGAAGACCCTCTTGCCTCGGGGTAGATAGTCCGAAGTTCGGGGTTTAAAGTGGATGTACCAACAAAGGGGTGCTTTTGGTGTGGTGGTGGCGACCATGCCCACGTCGGAAGATCTTGCGGTGCGTCACCGGTGGTCGCATTCGACTAAGTAAACGCCCTCTGAAATGCTCCTTCTCGATCAATAAGGCCTTGTTTCATAGCATCTTCGATCTGCACCCCATTTCATGTAGGTCGAGAAAAAAGTAGGAAGGGAACTACTATCATCTTTTGCATCAACTTCGGCTGTAGATTGCGCACAATCATCCGAATCTGGTCTTTGTCCGTAGGCCTCAAGGTCATCATCGAAGCCTTGGCCCTCCATCTGGTTACGAACTCTGAAAAACTCTCCTTAGGCTCTTGCCTAGTTGTCTCGAGATCACGGGTCGTGATCTCAATCTGTGTGTTGTATGAGTACTGCGCGACGAAGGCCTCAGCCATTTCGTCCCAATTTCTCTTGACGTCATCTTCTAACTTGGCATACCATGCGGATGCCACACCTGACAGGGTCCGACCGAATAAAGACAACTTCTGGAGCCTACTGAGGCCCATTGGTCTTAGAACGTCCGAAAACAGTCTTAAGTGTACCATGGGGTCCCCGGACCCATCAAATCGATCAACATGAGGCATTTTGAATCTGTCGGGCAGCGTCACGGCTGCGTCAGTGTAGCCATCTTCAATGTCGGGGATAGTCTTGACCCCTTGGGACCTCTTGAACAACTTTTCAAGCTTGCTCAACTTTAGTGCGGTGGGATCAGTCTCGAACTCAAAGGGAGAGTCCGGTGGATTGGTGGGTGTTTTTGATAGCTGAGGTTGGATTTGAGGTAGGGTTGGAGGTGGGGGTGGTCCTGTGGGCAGTTCTGTATCAGCCTGAACATTGGTTGTCTCCCCGACGTTAGGAACTCCTAGTGGGGAAGGGGCTTGATGCGAAGCAGATGCTCCAGTTTGCTGTTCCAGCCTGGCAATTGTCTCTGCCTGTTCCCTCACAACCGTGGCCTGTTGCCTGGCGAAATCTGCCTGACGGACGGCATCCTGCTGCATCGCTTTCATGCTCTCTTGAAGGTGGCGCACCATCTCTTCCAAACTCGACATATTGTCCTGATCTAACTGAGCAATCGGTATATCTGTGTCTGCAGTAGGCTTGGAAATCTCAACCCGACTACTCAAAGATCACTGATCTGGTAGCTGTTATACTGATGGTCCGTGCCCGATTAGCCTTCTCTGGCCCTGATTACCCTTGAACTGAGTCTCTGACCTGACAAAGTCTATCAGCACAAATCCAATGTACCCGGGGGATAGTGGAGCCTTCTGAAGCTATGATTCCAAGACTACCTAGCAAAAGAGAAAATAGACAGCATCTCAGCTCAACTTCCTTTGGAGCGGATATGAGCAAAATTTGAGCACTGTATTCTATTCGATCCATCGTTCCCGAAATCAACGCCCCAAATGAATCGATACGCAGATATAACGATTTTCAAAACACGTCTTGGTGCCCTCGGTAGGATACAGACTTCATAACTGGTATATGCATTCCCTGTAGAGATACACTCTAAAAGCACATAGCAAGTAAATGAGAGCCAATACACCCCTATGTTGGGGTAGGGTTTCCCTGTCCTATTTTGTCAGGAGCTAGGGTTTCACTACGCACGCAGCGGTTTCAAACAACCTAATATCGGGTGAGCAACCTGTCCTAGTTTGGAATGGTCACTACGGATTTCGATATGCACTAGGTCGAATGGTCAAAAAGGGTGCCCCGGTAAAACCGGGGTTTGTGTTCCCATACTGGCAGAGCCCGCAACCGGTCAGCCTTATGGACATGCCTTGACAAGACAAGCCTCCGGCAAACCGCTCAGGAATAGCAGATGGCCAACACGGTGTCCTAGGCGCACCAATGCACATGCAATGCAAAGAAACACATAAGTGAAATCAAAACAGGATATCACGAGTTCGAGTCAAGCTCTCTAAACTCCCAGCCAGTCGCCAGAAATCAGCACGTCATGGGGACCTCTGATTCGGACTCAATTTGTGTCGCGGTTCTAAATCTGAACCAAAGAGTCCAAATTCGGCAAATCGTTTGAGAAAACAGATTTTTGAAAAAGTAGTGCCAAACATGGACTGCTTTGCGGTCTGAGTCGCCACCTAAATGTTTTAAAATGGGAAATTTAGGAAACCACGACTCGGTGCGAAGAACGTGTCCGCTATCACCAAAGTGGCCTTGGCTCGGGAGCTTGGGTACGATCGGGGAAGGTCAGCTATGAGCACCCCCTTTCGCCCGGTCCGAAGACCGGCCTCTACTAACCGTGATATCTGATTTTGAAAACATTACATGTTCTTATTCCGGTTATTAACCTAGAATTACTATGTGATGCGCACAACACAAAAGTATAGACTAGATTGCCTAACTTGGAAATAAACATTGCATATCCGTTTTGTTTCGAAAAACGTGTTGTTTTCTTTTGCTACTCGCAAGTAGGCTAAAATACGGATTTCAATGAGTTGTTCCAACTCAGGCAATCCAACCTTCACCCACAGGCATTCAAACAGTAATATCACATAAGCATTTAGCCACATGGCAAGCATACTGTCATGGCAACATTCACACGCATGTGGTATGCTAAAGCATAAAAAACTTACATCGTACTCCGTGCCAAAAACAATAACCCGGTTAGCAAACATGCATGACCTAGTTCATGTTAAGTGGCTAATGCAACACAGGCATAGATGCAATCTAGAGTAGGCTCGGCTAACCCTAAACATGGCATGTGAAATGCGCGAGTAGCACGTATTCAATTCGGAATTGAAAATTGCAATGCAGTTTGTATGATGTACCGAGCCCATGCATGTGTAGCATAAGGTATGCTAAAATAAACGTGCCCTAATCTACCATTGTAAGCAGGTAAATAAAAGGGATAGAAAGAAGTGGGGATTGGAAGACATGCACCCACTCACACACACTTATTACAATTTTGCCCTCACTCGGAGGGACCGAATAATAATACAGAACCGAATAAATAACTAACTACTCTAGCTAATTAAATATTACAAATTAACTAAATTAATTAAATAAATTAATTAATCTAATTAAACAGTAAATCGCCTCGGGATGAGCGAATGATGCATGCTCGATCCAACTTGCCCGGAAAGCCCACATCGCACCACTGCTGCCTCTGTTTCACTGTCCTGCCTCCCTGGAAAATTGCCAGAGTCCCAGAATACCTTCCAGATTCACTGCAGTGCACCACCGGCTAGAGGAAATAACCACCGGCTGCTTGAGGTGGCCACCGGCTGCTGGGGAGCTTATCGGCACAAAAAGATTGCCGGTCGGCACTAAAAAGTGCCGGTCGGCACTAAATTCCTGCAGGAGACAGTTTTGACAGCAACAGACAGCAGACAGTGCATGGCATGGAGTTTTGGACAAATGTGAGCGTGGTTACACCCCCAATCATATAATGGACTCAAGGGGGCATAACCCTCGACCCTCGGGCCATCAATGATGCATCTTGGTGCATGATGGCCTAAAAGGCCAAGTTTGCAACTTTGATTTTAAATGAAATGCACATCAAACAAACAAGTGAAACCCAACCTCTATCACTTGATCAAGAGGCAAGGCATGTATGCCGATGCCATGCAATCCTAGGCATGTTAGCTAATATGCAACATGGCATAAAAGGGAGCATACAAGCATGCAATGCGCATTAAGTACACAACCTAAGCAACAAAGCAAACAAACATGCCACAATTATACAAACCACTAGAGCATGCAAGATGTAATCTAAATCATGCAATCATGCTAGCAACTTGGCCAAGGGAATGCAAGACGAATGCAAGTGGTTTCAAGCATGCAACATATGCAACCAAAGCATACGAACATGGGATAATGCAACAACACTTGAATGGCATGCAAGGGATGGACTTACACTAATTGGACAGCTCTAAGTTAGGTCCAAAACAGTGGCCAAAAGTGCCCAAAAGGATGGACAATTACTCAAGCAAACATGCAAGCAAATGGGTCCAAAACCAAGGCATCAACAAGGGCATTTCACTACCACTAACATGACTATTCATGGCAAGACTCAAGCAACCAAAACAGGTTTTCAGCAGGTGAAAATACACCAAAAACTCACACTCATGGCATCCTAAAAGCTCTAAACACACAAGCATGCAAAGGGCACCCTTGAATGCATAAAGGGACACACCCTTAAAGCAAGAAAGAAGTGACAAAAATGAACATGTGAGCATGGATTAGGGTCTGAAATAGCATGTAAGAGGGTTCCAAATCCTTGAAATCATGGAAGCAATGCATCCTACACATGCACCTACTTGAAGCATACAAGCTACAATGCAAAGGGGGTATACTAAGCATGCTAAGATTGACCCAAACAACCTAGGACAGACCTTATACATGGCAAAACAAGCACATTTTCAGTTTATGACCAGCCACAAAACCAGAAGCAAGATGGGCTAACAAAGGATGCAAAATTACGGTAAATCACATGGATTTCAAAGCAAGTAGCACATGGATTATCCAAAAAATGTTGAGCCCTTCAACAATGTTGAAGAAGGGCTCAAAATAAGCCTACTTGAAGTTTACATCAGGCCCCAAAACAGATTATAAATCGGCCAAATATACTATGCAAGAATAGTGGCATACAAGGGGGTAAAGAGATAGGTGCTAGATGCAATCACCAAACGGCAAGGGGTCCTCAATCAAACATGAAGAGGACCCCAAAATAAGACTATTTGAAGTTTGGGTCGGAGCCCAAAAGTGCTTGCAAGAAAGGCTAAGAGATGATGCAAGAAAATGCTAGTTTGAGGGAAATAGACACTTACCCTTGAAGACCAATGAACCAGCAGGTTTTGATCCAAGTTTAGGTGCTCTTCAGCTCTGCAAATGACCTCCAAGTCACTGGAAATGGAAGTGGTGGTGTTGTGCTATGGGTTGGTGAAGGAATGGTCCAAGAACAAGGTTGTTTGGAGGTGGATTGAGAGAGATATGGAGAGAGGGGGTGGGATCTATATGTATATATCAGATATACATATATATCTGCTGGTTTTTTGTTCCAAACCTCTAACCCTAGACAAAGGAGAGGAAGCCTCTCTTATATAGGCCAAGAACCAAGCTTCTAAGGCAAGCTTCAAAGGGTCAAAGGGTGCAAGGCTTGTTGGAGAAGCTTGGACAGCTGGTAAGGCTTCTTGAGGAAGCCAAGACAAAGGGGTCAGGGCTTCCTCAAGAAGCCATGAGCAAAGGGTGCAAAATAAGGGCCAAAGGTGGTTAAAGGGTGCAAAATGGGCACATGTATGCACGTGGGTCTGGTTCTGTACATCCCACGGTAGCACTGGTGTGCACTATGCTTGGGGGGTTCAAAGAGTTCAGGTCGGCCAGAAGGTGTGATCATCGGCCAAAATAAAGTGCCGGTCGGCACTCTTTTCTGCCGGTCGGCTAAATAGAGTGCCGATGGATGATTCCTTGGTCAAAACATGGCCGGTGGGTATGCAAATCGAAGCCCCGGAAGTTTGTTTTCCAATGGCGCAAACCTTGCATCAAAATTTCTTCTGTGCAAAAAGTTATGCCCTTTTCCGTGAAGTCGCGCAGACTCGATCCAACAGGGATGATGCCCAGCTTCAACCAATCATATCTCCTCCACCCGGACTTGGCTCTAGGAGATTCTTGAGTGCAAAGTGAAGCCCCGGAAGTCTTCTTTCCAATGATGGTGGCCTCATAGCTTAACTCCAAGTATTGAATTGAATAAGCCCGATTTAGCGAGGGCTGCTCGATTCCCTTCTACCCGGATCTATGCCGAACTTCTCCCAAACCAGTTTTCTCCTCTCCTTTCCTCTTTTCTTCAACTCCAAACCCCTAGACAAAGTGTTTTGAAGGGTTTGCCTCTCTCCTTGTCGAAGGAATTGAACCTGTGCCCTGCACATCTCTCAACACCGAGCAAACCATCAGTATTGCCCAAGTCTTGAGGGCGGTCAAAAATGGGGTGTCTACAGGAACACAGTCGGGCTATATCTTCTGAGTGCTCTAGTAGACCTATCACAGGTTCGGCACTTTGATTGGGGCGGTGCTGGCCTTGCTACCCTTTACTGCTACATAAGCGCAACCTCCCGCGGGCGCGAGAACATAGTAGGTGGCTACTGGAGAGCCTGGGAGGTACATTCTAGCCCCTTGATTTACATTTCTGCTTTTCATTACCTGTACACTGCACAGTCCACACATTGCACATATTACATTCTGTACTCCGCATTTTGCATTTTGCATTTTCTATACATTTTGTATTCTCATTCTGTACGCGGAATTCTGCATTTTGCATTATGCATTTTCTATGCATTCTGTATTTTCATTCTGTACTCAACATTCTGCATTTTCTATACATTCTGTATTCTGACTGCCACTATCTTGCCTTTCACAGCTGTGTTTATGCGCCTACTTCTCGACGCTCGCCCCTGATCCAGAGGTCGAGACACCACTCGAGGTGCCATACTCACGCAGATTCGAGAGTCAATGCCGGCCCACACCCCGGGAGACATTGCCATATCTGAGGCATTACTTTGACCTGATGCAGGCGGCCAGGTAATCCAGAACTCTTAGTTCTTCATGCTTTCAACTTTGATTCATCTTGCATATTTATGACATCTAATCATTTATCTGGAGGTCACCTGGCAGCCTTGGATAGCCATGCCAGGGTATTCTCGGTTCCAGTTCGCTGGGGCATAGGGCGCCTCCCGATATAGGATTTTGTTTGAGGGACCAGTCGGTAGAGCCTGGTTTCTTAGGGAGCGCTTCATGCGCCAGACGATGGGCAATCCCGCTCAGGAGATCCCTTCACCACCTCCCTTAGACATGCGGTCCACAGAGAGTCTCACCCCCTAGGAGGCTAGCGACCTTTTGCTAGGTCTTGACACGTCCTTTTCTGGAGGAGAAGTACGCGACATACCTTCACACATACTGCTTGCCTCCAGCAGTGTCTGCACCCCCATGAGTAGAGCTGTTGACATGGCTTCTTCGAGCACCGATCTGCAGACATCCCTTCGACTAGCAAGGCTAGCGCATCGAAAGGTAGGAGTAGGGGGATCCCCCCTACTAGGCAGTGTGCTGGGTGGCCAGATCCTCCGACCGAGCTGACAGGCTGGCGGTATGGGATGCCTTACCGGATTCTACTGGAGCCCCCATTGCTCGATCATCGATATGCCAGTGCCCCTGACTCAGCATCGGTATGTCTCACAGCTTTTCCTCTATCATTCAGATATTTAGATATTCATTCATTCACTGATGACTTGAACTTGCATCTGCATCCTCCCAGAGGATATGTTGTGGGGTTGCTCGAGGTGATGGCCTCTCTTGAGAGTATGGTCTCATGAGGAGGAAAGCTCATGGCATTCTTCTCGTACTTTTCAATTTCCTTGTATTTATCATACTTCTGATGACATACCAAAGCTGAACACTTCACTACACTGATTCACGGCATGTTTAGATCACACCCGACACATCACATTCACATACTATATCTACATGTACTCATTCCATGCGCTATACTTGCATCTGATATACATGCTCTAGCTGATGTATTCAAACTGCCTTTTCAGGTCACACCTCTACAGCCCGAGCCACCCGGGCCTTCTCGAGTAGCAGGGACAGGGATCCTGGAACACGGCCGGGGGGGACATAGAGCGCTGCGGACATGATAACGAGTCCAGCGAGGAAGAGGAGTCAGCACACCCTTAGTCAGAGACATCTACGGGCAGAGGTGACGACACTAGTTCTGATTCTGAGGGTGGAGACGACATCGATGAGGATTCTGAGGATGGCGGTACTGGTTCAGACGGTGGTGCCGGCGGCGATGGTGTAGAGGGTACTGAGCCGAAGAGGGTGAAGAGGGCCTCTCGATCTTGAGCCAGATAGCACCGACCCAGATGTTTGCTTTTGCATTATTTGTCTTTTTGCTAGTAGTTATAGCACATTGTACAACCTTAGGCAGTTTTATTTTCTTCAAGATGGAATGAAACCAGGATGGAATGAAAACTGCTTTTTTGTTCAAAAGTGTTGCATTTGTATTCTGAGCATTGCATCGCATCATTTTGCACAAAAATGAGATTGATGAGTATTGAACATCCATGTATTGCCAAGTCAGGTAGTGAACCAACGCAACAAACAAAACAACTTAAAGAGCAATTCGATAAACGGATTATAACAACTCAATAAGCAATGAGCAACAACTTGATAAACAAATCGCAACACTCGATAATCAAAGAGCAACAACTCGATAATCAAAGAGCAACAACTCGATAAACAAAACTTAACAACTCGATAAGCAAATGCATATTGGATAAACAAAGCAATGGGACGCATTTGCATCAGAAGTAGACTCAGACCTTGAGCATTCTCAGCACTTAGGAACACTAGGAACTCTCTTCTGGAAGCAAGCAACAGCTGCACACCACTTTTTGCTCATGGCCGACCACCAAAAGGGCTTGCCGACCACTTTTATGGTCTGCAGACCAGAAAATGTGGTTAGCCGACCAGAAAAAGTGGCTGGTCAACCAGCAAAAGTGGTCGGCCGACCAGTTATGTTGGTGACCTCCAGATTTTGGCCACCTGTCCTCTAAACAGTGCCTTATCCTCTTTAAAGGTTCCAGCTTCGTGGTTCCCTCATTCTAACTTAGTTTTGCACCAAATTGAGGCATTTCTTGTCCAAAATCTCACAAGTTGGATTGCTAACTTGGATGGTTCGGAAAAGCAGAATTTTTGGGGCTTCAGAATAAATGCACTATTCACGCTGAGTCGCACTCCGCTGCGTTTTCCATTCCTCCATGCCACGGCAAGGTGTTGGAATCTGGTAACTCATGTTTTTAGCTTTGGCGGACAAGAGATATGTCCCACTTTCGAAGACTTCGAAGCTTTAATGGAATCTCAGCGCGATGAAGAGATCTTGCCTCAATTCCGCTTCGGTCACATCCAAGCCTTAAGACGGATGTGCGGGCTCACTTTGCATGACGCTCGGTCTTTGATTCACGACGGAGAGTTGGACATCCCCTGCTTGATTCATCGGTTTTCTGATATCGGTGACTGCAGTGATCATCATTGGCAGGGTTTTCGGCGTCATGCGCTTTGCTTGTGCATGTTGTCTCATTTCTTGCTTGCCCTAAGCTCTGGAGGGTCTAGCGTCTATCTGATTGAGGTTGCCCAAGGCTTAAAAGAAGGCAAGAGCTGCATTACCATGGCATTAGCTGAGACATTGATGGGTTTGGATGCTTTTTATTGCTAGGAGACGACTAGATTCGCGGGGAGTTCACTACTGCTGCAGGTAATGTTTCCCATCCTATCTCACATATATTTCTCACATCACTCGGCCCTCAGTCTCGGTTTTTCTCTCAAAACCCCTTTCTCACTTTTCTCTCCACGTGCACCTCTCTATTCTTTAATCTCTCATTTTTCTTCCATCTCCAGATATGGTTGATAGATAAGTTGAAGGTTATGGACTCATGCCCAGCATATTCAGCTCGCGGCTATTTCTTCCGGCGACGTCTACTCAATGCCCCAGATGAGGGATGGTGATGCGAGTGGATGTGCAATTTGCCCACTGTCAACATTGTTTGGCGCTACACTTGGCTCAATTTACCGGTGATGAGCTACAACATGTCTTGCCAGCCCGGGATTCAGTTGATCGGCCTGACACACTTTGCCTTTTACTTGCCGTTCCGATTCTGGCGCCAGTTTGGACATGATCAGACTTGCCTGGAAGATGGGGTAGAGTACTCTGCTGCATTTCCAGTCCGAGGCGCACAGCTAGCTCGGTATGCCACAGCATAGGGGACGAGAGAGCTTCTGGCCCCCGCTCCCACTTTCAGTTACACCCTCTCTAATGAGTGCATAGCTTGGCTCGATGAAGAGGCGCAGGTTGGGCCTTCTTTGGCATCAGAGGCTTCCACAACCTCTGGGAGAGGGTGAAGGAACACCTGACTAAGCCCCGAATTTATTTGCTTTATTCAGTACTTTCAAGTTTTCTTTATGAATGTAATAAAAAGCAACTTTAATTTGTATTCAAGAGTAGGAGAACTCTGTACTGAAATCAATATAATTGAAGGTTGTGGGTACTGAAAATTTTCTGTTTGGTCCAAAAATGGTCTAAGTCATAAAAGGATTAATTTGAGCAAAATCAACATTTATTAAAACTTTTCAAAACCATTTTTGATATGGATCAAAATTGGACACGCCCGAGATCTATCACTGAGATGTACAACCTCGGATCCCAGCAACTGGAAAGTTGCCCATAGTCTGAATAGCACTGTACTGGAGATCACAACCGAGCTCTGGAATGCAGAATAGACAAAGATGACCAACATGATCACATGGACAAAGTTGATTTGGAAGTGTTTATGGCTGGACTTCAGAATGAAGTTGCCTACGTATCCTGAAGATGGGAATCAAGCCTTACGTAGTTTGGCTCAGGTTCACTCGTGTATTAACTCTCTCCTTTTGCACTCTAACTTTTGCCAAGGCCGCCCTTTCTGGGTTTTTAACCTCGCGAGCTCAGTTTTTATTATTTCAAATTTTTCATGCTCTAACTTTTGCCTAGGTCGCCCTTTCGGGTTTTCGTCCTAGCGAGCCACTCAGGGATAGTATTTCTTCAACTTGTCCACGTTGATTGGTTGGGAGAATTCAAGGCTATCTAGGTCCATCGAGCGACAAATGCACGACCCGGATAGACTTGATGATGTAAGGGCAGTCAATTGGGTGCGAACTTGCCCTAGTGCGTGGATGGGAGCTCAGTTGTCTTTGAGCACTAGATCCCCTTCCTTCAAATTCCTAGACTTAACTTTCTTGTTGAAAGCCCTGGCAAGTCTTCGTTGATAACCCTGGACATGATGCAGTGCTTTGAGCCTTCTTTCATCAAAGCGCATGAGTTCTTTGAACCTACTTTGCTGCTAATCTGCCTCAGCTATCTGACACTCAGCCAATACCCGTAATGACGGAACCTCAACTTCGATAGGCAGAACAGCCTCCATCCCATAAAACAAGGAATACGTAGTTGCCCCAGTAGAAGTTGGAATTGAAGTCCGGTAGCCCCAAAGAGCAAATGGCAGCTTATTTGGCCAGTCCCTGTAGGTTTCCACCATCTTCTGTAGAATGTGCTTGATGTTCTTCTTGGCGGCCTCAACTGCTCCATTGGTTTGCGGCCGATAGTAGATGACTTACGAAAAGCCACGTTGTATTTCTCCAATAAGTCGATCACCTCTTTCTTGAAGTGGGAACCATTATCTGAAATAATCTCATTCGGGACCCTGTAGCGAAAGATGATGTTGTTTCTGATGAACTTAGCAACATGCGATGCCTTCAACACCGGATAAGATTGAGCCTCAACCCACTTCGTAAAGTAGTCTATCACTACTAGAATATACTCATGCCCGTTGGACCCCTTCGGAGTGACAGCCCCAATTACATCAACCCCCCAAACTGAAAACGAACATGGCGAAGTCATGTTGTACAGCTTCGACGGTGGAATGTTCATGCGGTTTGCATGGATCTGACATTTGTGGCATTGCCGGACAAAGCCAATACAATCCTCCTCTATGGTTGACCAGTAATAACCCTGTCTAAGGATTTTCCGGGCTAGCATCACCCCGCTCATGTGCGCTCCGCACTCTCCTCTATGGATGGCCTCCATCAGGCGCTTGGATTCTTTAGCATCAACACATAGCTTGTGCATCCCCAGATGACCCCTCTTGTACAGTTTACCCCCACAGACAATGAACTAAGCAGCCATTCTTCGAATTGCCCTCTTATCCTTGGCATTTGCCCCTGGTGGATACTCCTCATTTTCCAAGAAGTTCCAGATCTCGTAATACCAGGGGTTCTCATCCTGTACCTCATCTATGGCAGCAATCAGCGCATAGGTTGGCACGAATTTCTGTTCAATGATGATCGGACGCATCCGGACTCTGAAAGAAATGTCTATCATAGAAGATAGAGTTGCTAATGAATCAGCGGACCTGTTGTTCTCTCTTAACAGATGGGTGAAATTCAGTTTTTCAAACCGAGGAATCAGAACATCCAAGGTCTGGTGATGAATTCTCATCTTTTCTTCTTTAACTTTCCAATCTCTTTTAGCTTGCGATACAACAAGGTTCGAGTCTCCGATGACATCAAACCGTTTTACCCCCAGCTCCAGGGCGGCTTCTAATCCAACAATACATGCCTCATACTCTGCCTCATTGTTCGACACTGAGCCGGAGTTTGAATGCTAAAGGTATACGGGAATTGTCGAGTGCTATGAGCAACACCCCTATCCCATACCCATATTGGTTTGACGCTCCGTCAAAGTACATCGTCCAAGTCTCTTCTTCAACATGCAGAATGGCCTCGTCTGGGAATAGATACTCAACTGCTTCATCCCCTTCAACTGGGTGGTCGGCTAGGAACTCCGCTACCGCTCTCCCTTTCATTGACTTGCGCATCATGTACGTCAGATCAAATTCAAAAAGCAGAAGCAACCAACGAGCAAGCCAACCCGTAATTGTTGGTTTCTCGAAGAGATATTTGATGGGATCTAATCTCAAAACCAGTATTACAAAGTGAGCTAAAAGGTAGTGCCTCAGCTTCCTAGTAGCCCATACCAAGGCCCAACAAGCCTTCTCCAGCGGAGTGTAGCGGGTCTCGTAATCCAGCATTTTCTTGCTCAGGTAGTAGATAGCCTTCTCCACTTTGTCCTTAGACTCCTATCCAACCATGCAGCCCATCGTCGTTTCGGTCACTGATAGGTACAAAATCAACGGTTTCCCAGCTTAGGCAGTGACAACACAGGTGGGTTCTGTAGATATTGCTTGATCCGTCCCATTGGAACTTCTTTCCTTTCTTCAGGAGACCAAACAGTGGTTCACAAGTCAAGGTTAATTTTGCAATAAACCGTCTTATGAATTACACTTTACCTAGAAAGCCTCGCACCTCCTTTTCAATCCTTGGTGGTGGCATTTCTAAGATGGCCTTGATTTTGGAAGGATCGACCTTGATACCTCTCTGTGTGATCAAGAACCCCAGCATTTTCCCTTCTGTAACACCAAGTGTACATTTCTGAGGAGTCAGCCGCAACCGATACTCTCTGATCCGTTGGAAGAATTTCTGCAAGGCAATGTACTGGCCCTCTCTTTCCTTGGACTTGACAATCATGTCGTCCATGTACACCTCAACCTCTTTATGGATCATATCGTGCAAAATTGTGGTCGCAGTCCGTTGATACGTAGCCCCAGCGTTCTTCAGCCCAAACGGCATCACCCTATAACAATAGGTTCCCTACGGGATGGTGAAAGCAGTCTTCTCCCTATCTTCGGGTGCCATCAAAATCTAATTGTAGCCTGAAAAGCCATCCATGAACGAGAGCAGCACATGCCTAGCAGTAAAGTCCACTAATTCATCGATATGTGGGAGAGGAAAGTCGTCCTTCGGACTGGCTTTATTCAAATCCATGAAGTCCACACGTACCCAAATTATGCCGTCCTTCTTCAACACTGGAACTATAATGGCCAACCAAGTAGGTTATTCAGATACCAACAGGAACCTTACGTCAATCTGCTTGGTGACCTCTTCTTTGATCTTCAAAGCCCAGTCCGGGTGGATCCTTCGGAGCTTCTGCTTAATAGGTCGGGCCTCTGGGTCAAGGGGGATCCGGTGATGTACAATCTTAAGATCGATTCTAGGCATGTCTTCGTAGGACCACGCGAAAACATTTTTAAAATCTTTTAATAAAGTGACTAAGCGCTTACGCTCCTTCGAAGACAACGTGGACCCGATCTGGACCAGCCACGGGTTTGTCTCAGTACCAACATTAATTGTGGTGCTTTCATTAACCAAGGGTTTCACAAACCTCTCCTGCTCTTGATCAAGCAAATATTGCAAAACCGGAGGAATTTCTTCCTCGTCGTTTTCATCAAAATTTTGAAAATCCTGATTAATGCAATAAATTAAAGGCACAGAAAAGTACTCGGAAGCCATAGCCGTACCATTCTCATTAATAACATCCATTCCTCCCGATTCCTCTATTACAACAGACTCAAAGGAAAAAAAAAACGACCTAAACAGGGCAAGGGCATCCGGTTATCACCCCAAGAATATCGGACTCAGACTGCATTTAGCTGGAACGATTCGACTCCACAGACTTAGTGGAATCAAATTCGCTCACTACGACGATCTTTGCCGATAAAAAGCCCTCCTCATATTGCCAAACGAGAGAGGGTGCGATAGATGCATCCAGAATGTTTTAAGATGGGCCCACAGCCATTTCATTGTCGATTATGGAAACTGAGAAGTTATCCCCCAAGCACTCCAGTACGATCTGAGGATCTGCGAGGAGACAAGCGACCGCTACCCCCATCTCACATTCTGTGCTCTTGGAATCCTCCTCCTGCTTCGCCAAATTTCACCGTGGGTCTGCTTTACAGCAACTTCATCCCTGGACAATTGCAAGTCAAAGAAAATCTCAAATCTCGGCAAGCACCGCCTCTCTGCATTTAGCCATGGCTCTGGGAAGCCGCAGAACAGGAAGTCTTCCCCCTCCCGGACAAAGCGTTCGTTCAGGGTCCCCTGGATAGGCCGTTGCATTAATTCATAATGTTTCCCGGCTTGTTTTTCCCTGGCTCTTCCGGCCATCTCTCTTCCCTTCCTCACACAATCCTCCTTGGTAGACATATAACCTAAACCAAAGGTATGTGGGTTATGCGGCACTTCGGCCGATGCTGCAACGCCCTTTCGGCCACTTCGCCCTAATCGCATCCCGGGCATGTGCTGTAGCTTGTTCATAAGGTAGAAAGACTGTGCGCTGATGTATAGCCCCTTATCAATAGCTAGCATATTCTGTACAACCCGGGCCTCAGCTTGGGTGAATCCTGACAAAAACACATCCTCCGCGCCATGCTTAATCTCCATAACTGGTGTAGAAACCTCTAGCGGAGGATGTATCAAAGAATTCCCAAAGTGATCGCCACTTCCTTCCCATGGGGATATTTCAACATCCGGTGCTGGGTGGAAGAGACAGCCTTCATCTGGTGCAGCCACGGCCGCCCCAGGAGTAGATTGAAGGTTACGAGAACGTCCAAGACATGAAACTCAATGTCCCATTGCCGACCCAACGAGTCCGAATACAGCCACAGGTGTTATACACCTCTCATTTGGTATTATCATAGGCGCGTATCACACTGGTAGGCACAAATCATGAGCCTCAACGATAGCATATCGTTCTCTCCATCTCCACCGTTTATATTGCCCTGAATCAACTTGAGTCCGAATCAGACATCCTATCACACTCTCACCGTATATGCCATAGGCCCGACACCGGAGGGTCGTAGCACAAAAATATGGCCTCAACCCATAGCAGATATGTCGCTCTATGTCCATACACGCTTATTATACTCAGATCCTGTGTCAACAAGGACCACCGGTACCCATTTTTCTCTACACTTAACAGAGATATAGAGCGGTTTGTTATGATCTGAGCCCTCAGGTGGCAGTTCCTTGTCAGTGAAGGTCAAGGTCGGGGAATCTCCTCCTGGGAAAACCAACCCTACCAATTGCTCGGGTGTGGTATCAATTGAAAGTTTCGCCTTGTCCATGGAAGAAAGGACGGCTTGTCTGTGAACTCTTGAGGCCATAAGCAGTCCCCAAATGGAGATGTTTGCTTGAATTTTCTTAAGCTGTTTCAATACAGCCTCCTCTTCGAGCAGTTTTTCCTTCTACCTCTCCTCTTCTTTGTCCTTTCAGGACACCTCTGGTTGATCCAAGTGTGGAGGCTTGAAGTACCACCCACTCCTGGTCATATGGTCGACCTCCTCAACGTACCAGGTGTCATCCGGTTGGTTCCGCCCCCAATCTTCGTCAGTGTGGGCAAGACGTAACTCGTCGTCGTCCCACCACATCCCATCGGCAACCGACAAATAGTTGTCTGGTCCCGCTACAACTGTTTCTATGCTCACAACACATTCCATCCCCACATGGGCTTTGGCCTTCCTAGCCCTCTCAAGATCCTCGATATTTTCTTGCTCAAGCCGCTTCAGTGCAGCCTCATGTTCAATGTCAATTGTACTCAAACTGCCTGGATCCTGAGCAAAATTCTTTACACCGATGCTCCCCGGTGATTTCTTCTGATTCTCGGCCATTCCGGCCGCTGTTGATGTCCCTGTTTCTGACGGCCCCTGTACTGGCTGAGGTTGCTCAACAACATCTAGCTTGTCACTGAGCTACCCTGTGTTTTCTACTAATCCATCCAAGTCGAACCAGTTGACAGTCACGTCCCTCGAATCCTGTTCATTGAAGAATTACAGATTCGCGATATCCTCCTCCAACTCTGCTAGGTCATCTAACTCCTGACTAGGTCCATCCTTCCAAACCACACTGATCTCTGCCCCAACCGGCAACTCTACCCTCGGCTTAGCCTGGTTTGTTGATGTGGAAGTGGAAGTACCAACAAAGGGATTGGCTGTTTTTGGAGTGGTGGTGGTGACCATGCCCACATCTGAAGTCTGGCCGCAAAGACGCCGTGTCTACATTCGACCATGGGTAAATGCCCTCTTGGGCTGCTCTCTCTCGTGGTCAATCGAACCCTACTTCATGGCGTCCTCAATCTATAACCCAATCTCGTGTAAATCCGCAAAGGTGGGAAAGGGTAAGACGATCATCTTTTGCATCAGCTTGGGTTAGAGATTGCGCACAATCATCCGTATCTGATCCTTGTCGACCGGCCTGGTGGTCATCATAGAAGCTTTGGCTCTCCAACGGGTTACAAAATCAGAGAAGCCCTCTTTTGGCTCTTGTCTAGTTGTCTCGAGATCACAAGTTGTGATCTCGATCTGCGTGCTGTAGGAGTATTGAGCTACAAAGGCGTCAGCCATCTCCTCACAGCTTCTCTTGACAAAATCTTCCAACTTCGCATACTAGATGGCCGCAACACCCGACAGGGTCCGACCGAAGAGTGATAGTTTTTGGAGTCTCGTCAAGCCCATCAGGCGCAAAATATCCGAGAATAGCCTCAGATGAACCATAGGGTCGCTCGAATCGTCAAAATGGTCGATGTGGGGCATCTTAAACCGATCCAGCAAAGTCACCACCGAATCGGTGTAACCATCCTCTATGTCTGGAAAGGAATTCACACCTTGAGCCCTCTTGAATAGCTTTTCAAGCTTACTGACCTTCAAGGCGATTGGGTCCATCTCAGATTCAAACGGTGTATCTGTTGAGAAGGTTGGTGTCTTTGAAATCTGTGGTAGAACTGGTGGCGGAATTTGTCTTCTTGGGGCGTTTGCATCTTCCTGGACATTTGCAGTATCCCCGAGTGTTGCAATTCTAGGTGGGGGTAGGGGTGGATGCGAAGCAGATGCTCCGGCTTGTTGTGGTTATGCGTTGCTATTGAAGTCGGCAAGCAACTCGCTTGTCGGGCTACAACCTCAAACTGATGCAAAGAACTCTACCTGGCAGGCAGCATCCCGCTGCATGGCGTGCATAGTCTCTTGGAGCTGACGCATCATCTTCTCCATTTTGACAGTAAAGTGTGGATTTGACTGAACTGGTGTATGTTCCCTCTTTGCGGGAGAAACAGAACTCCGATCCCTACTGTGCACAAGTGGGGTAAACAAAGACCTCTGAACTGACTGTTATACTGATGATCTGTGCTTAGATGACCTCTGTCTCGTAACCGAGGGTAATGACACAAACACTGGTTGTCCGTTAACTAGATCCTCAGATCGGGAAAGCCTTTGACCTCTGGTCTAGAGTGCTTGGGAAATATCTGCCTGGTAGGAAGCAATGATGCTAAACTACCTTGCAAAAAGATAAAATAAAGCATAAGAAGAAAACAATAAGCAGAAAAACGGACAGCAATTCGGCTTAAAATATGGACAACATATAGTTGACATTTGTAAGCTGAACACACTATTCTCAACACTGGTCACTGTCCCCGAATCACTGCCTCAAAACTGATACCCTCTGGTAAAACTGATTCCCCCAAATACTGATGCTCGCAGGCCTGATACCCAGACTTGCAAACTGATACATACATTCCTGTAGAGACACACTCTAAAAGCACATAGCAAGCAAGCGAGAGCCAAAGCACCCCTATGGAGGGGTAGGGTTTCCCTGTCCTATCTTGTCAGGAGCTAGGGTTTCACTACGCACACAGCGGTTTCAAACAACCTACAATCGGGTAAGCAACCTGTCCTAGTTTGGAATGGTCTCTATGGATTCCGATATGCACTAGGTCGAATGGTCAAAAAGGGTGCCTCGGTAAAAACTGAGGTTTTTGTTCCCATCATGGCAGAGCCCGTAACCGGTCAGCCTTATGGCACGCTTCTCAAAGCAAGCCTCCGGCAAACCGTTCAGTAATAGCAGGCGACAAACATGGTGTCATAGGTGCACCAATTCAAATGCAATGCAAAGAGACACATAAGTGTAAACAAAACAACATATCATGAGTTCGAGTCAAGTTCTCTAAATCCCCAGCAGAGTCGCCAGAAACTGTAGACCGCCCGAACTCCGCTCCGCATGTAAAGGTGCGATTTGTAGTTCTAGCTACTACGCCGGACTCATCCACGGTTCAATCTAATCTCACAAAGTGCAATGTAAGACTGATAAATCACCAAAGAGTCCAAATCCGGCAAATCGTTTTGGAAAATCGATTTTAATCAAGAACTGCCAAAGATGGACTGCTTTGCCAGATTTCAGAGTCGCCACCTAAATATTTTGTTTTCGGAAATTTGGGAAACCCTGACTCGTGCCTAAGGCCACGTGTCCGTCATCACCAAAGTTGCCTTGGCTCGGGAACTTGGGTACGAGAAGGAAAGGTCCTGAAAGAAGCACCCCCGCTCGCCCGATCAAAGATCGGCCTCTACTAACATGATATATTGTTTTTGAAAACACATGCGTTCTTATTCTGGTTTATTGGCTAACTTACTATGTGATGCGCACAGCATACAAGTATAGACTCAATCACGCGGATTAGAACAAGACAACTCATGTTAGTTTTTGAAAGTGGTTTGAAAGTGCTACTCGCAAGTAGGCCAAAGCGTGGATTTGCCACCGTCAAGTGGGCTTAGAAAAACATGATTTTGCCACTTCAAGTGGGATTAAAACTCACAATCTTTGAGTTGCTCCAATTCAGGAAATCAAGCGTCTATCCACAGGCATTCAAACAGTTATAGCAATTAAGCACATAGCCTCATGGCAAGCATGCTGAACATAGCAACACTTACACGCATGCAAGGATGCTAAAGCGTAAGAAGCTTACCTACAAAACCAAAGCATTAGCTATCTAAGCAAAGCAGCTAAGTAAAGCATTAAGAAGAGGTCCTCGGGGTGGGGGATGCATGCATGCTCGGTTGCCTCGTTCGGAAATTCATTACTATACCTCAACTTGCCTCTGTTTGCATTTGAATTCAGAACACTGCACAAACCTCCAAATAGCTTCTACTCCAACATAGAGACCTCCATGAGGGTTGCCGACCACTTAATGGTGTTGTAGACCACTTGCAGACCACCTAAACATGCTGCAGACCAGAGAAAGTGGTCACCAACAAGCTCGTCTCACACCAAAAAATCCTGCCAAGCTCCAATTTGTCGCAATAGAGAACAAGAAGGCATGAGTGTATTTGCAAGGTATGTGCACAACCACCCTCCCTATCATTTCTTAAGCTAAAGGGAGTGTGGTTCTTGACTCTCTGGCCACCAACCAAGCATCGCATTGCACAATGGTCGAGAAGTCAAGTTTGCACAATTCAATGTTAATGAATGCACAAATAACACATCAGGGCCTTAAACTCCATCATGCTTGATCAAGAGGGTCGGGGATCGAGAAATGAGGCACGTTTCATTACTTCAAGTATGAAACGTCCCTCATTTCTCGTGTTTGGATTAACACTCTACCCAAACACAATGCAATGCAACATGATCAATCTATCAATGCTAATGGCATGCAAACACAATGCAATACAACATGATCAACCTATCAATACTAATGGCATACAAACACAATGCAATTCAACAACATGCAAACAACATGCAATGCAACAAACTGCAAACACAATGCAATGTAACAACATGCAAACAGCATGCTCTTCTATGAATGCTAGAATGGCATGCACGAGTTTCCAACATATGAACAATGCATGCATGGCAAGTTTAGAAGCCTAAGGCATCAAAGCTAGGAAAGAACATCTCACAAGAGGCATGCAATACAATGCTCAACGGACTTAAACCGAAGATGGACAGACCTAAATCATGCCAAAACAGTGGCCAAAATACTCTGAAACGATGGCATGAAAAGCAAGATAATACATGCTCATGCATTGGCCCATCAACTAAGCGTAAGAGCATAACTCTCAAACATGATTAAGAAGTGACAAGTGTGGAAGTGTGACAACACTATATGCCCTGAAATCAGGTGTGAAATGATGCCAAATCATGCACATGTCACAAATGAAGCATGCTAGGAGGTTCAAAGCTTGAAACTAGCATAGGCACTTGCACTATAGCTATGCAATACATGAACCATATGTCCAAGACAACCCAAAATAGTCCTAGAGCATGTCGAAACAATGCTAAAACATGTATGAAGTATAGCCAAAACAAGCTAGCATGAAGGCATGAAGCATGGAGCATGATGGGCCAACAAAGAGGATTACACTACATCTACCAACACCAAGCATGAGATGACTTTACCAACAAAAATTAGAGTTGTATCATGGCAAAATAAGACCAAAAACCCATTGAGATTGTTGCCCAAAAGCTTAAGCAAGATGGCATACACATAATGGCTCATGTTTAAGGCATAAAGCACCAACCCTCCAAAGCATTGAAAGAGAGACACATATGAGTGTGTGGCCACATTACATGCACTGAAATCACATATCAATTGATGCTAAATCATGCAAATAGCCCGAGCAATACATGCTAGTGACTTGGAAACTCAATGCTAGTGAGCTAGAATGCACTATGACTATACAAAGCAAGGGATGCATGACCAAAACAACTTCAAATAGAGCTTAAGCATGGCAAAACATGGGTAAAAGCTTCCTGGAGTGGAGCCAAAAAAACGTTCTAGAATGATGATCCAAAGCATGATGCATGTTAGGCTAGCGAGTGGAGTTTCACTACAAGTGCAAGGAGCAAGCAAGAGGTAATCAAACCAACCCAAAACAGAGTTAAGGCATACTAAAATAGCACCAAAAACTTGCTGAGATAGGACCAAAACATGCTAGAAAGATGAGCTATCAACATAAGCATGTAAGGCTAGTATGCAGAATTTACACTACAAGTGTAACATGCAAGCAACCAATGATCAATCCATCCCAAAATAGAGCTATGCCATGCTCAAATAATGCCTAAGACATGCTAAGATGGAGCCAAAACATGCTAGAAAGATATGCTCAAACATGAGGCCAACAAGGCAAGCAACCATGACACAAGGAGTGGGGATGACCCCCTCCTATTTGGGACCTCAAAACACACTTTCCACCACTGAGTTTTAGTGGTGAGAAGGCCAAAAAGAGGTGGTCCCAATAGCTTAAAAGGATAGCTCAAAATAAGGCAAAATGAGGCACAAAAGGGGGTAGAACACCCCCAACACCAAAGAGGCCTTAAACAACCTTTCTTAACACTTAAAATTAGAACTTTTTGTAGTATAAAGTTAAGCCTAAAATATCATGCAAATAGGGCCAAAGACTTAAGAAAAACAAAGCTTTAGAGAGGATAGAGTCTCATTGTAACGAGTCCCCGAGGGACCTCATGCTACAGTTCGGACTCATTTCATCACGGTTCTTAATCTGAACCAAAGAGTCTAAATCTGGCAAATCGTTTTGAGAAAAACAGATTTTGAAAGAAGTGCCAAACATGGACTGCTTTGCCAGATACAGAGTCGCCACCTAAATATTTTATTTTTGGGAATTTAGGAAACCCTGACTCGGTGCCAAAGGCCACGTGTCCATCATCACCAAAGTTGCCTCGGCTCGGGAACTTGGGTACGATTGGGGAAGGTCAGCTATGAGCACCCCCTCTCGCCCGATTCGAAGATCGGCCTCTAGTAACCATGATATCCAATTTTGAAAACGTTATGTGTTCTTATTCTAGTTAATTAGCTAGAATTACTATGTGATGCGCACAACACAAAAGTATAGGCTAGATCGCCTAATTTTGAACGAAACATTGCATATCCGTTTGTTTGGAAAACACTTCGGAATTTGCTACTCGCAAGTAAGCTAAAATACGGATTTCAATGAGTTGTTCCAACTCAAACAATCCAACCTTCACCCACAGGCATTCAGGCAGTTTATATCACATAAGCATCTAGCCACATGGTAAGCATGCTGTCATGTTAACATTCACACTCATGCGAGATGCTAAAGCATAAATAGTTACATTGTACTCCAAGCCAAAACAAGAACATGCTAACAATCATGCATGATTCTAGTTCATGTTAAAGTGGCTAATGCATCGCATACAAAATGTCACTAGAATAGGCTCGGCTAATCTAATAATGGCATGTGAGATGCTACAGACAACATGTATTCAATTTGGAATTTGAAATACAATGCAGTTAGCATGATGTGCCGAGCCCGGTGCATGCAAGACAAGTGAATGAATGCACGCATGCATAGCATAAGAATGCTAAAGTAAACATGTCCTAATACTAACCATCAAAAGTAGATAAATAAAAGGGAGAAAGAAGCGGGGGTTGGAAGACATGCACACACGCACCCACACTTATTACAAATTTTCCCTCACTCGGAGAGGTCGAAAGAATAATACAATTTAATTAACCTACAAGCTAATTAAATAATACAAACCACCTAATTAATTAACAAATCAATTAATCTAATTAAGCAGCAAACAGCAGCCTCGGGAAGAAGGGTCCAATGCATGGGCGCTCGGTTCCACTCGGAAGTCACTGCCATGCACAAGATGCTTCTGCTTTGGCTGCTCTACTCCTCTGAAGACTGCACAAGTCCTAGGATATGCTCTCTGCACACTGTGGAACACCATCGGCTGAAGGGATTGGCCACCGGCCATGGATAATGGTCACCGGCCACAAAATACTCCATCGGCTACATATGGATGGCCGGTCGGCACTGAAGATGGCCGACCAGCCAAATCTTCCTGCAGAAACTGATTTTGACAGCAACAGAGGGCAATACTTCGCATGGCAATGCATTTCAAGCAAATATGTGCACCAACACGTCCCTTATCATGTTTATGACTCAAAGGGACATAGTCCTTGGTTCTCGGACCACCAATCGCAAATTTCAATGCGTGATGGCCCAAGAAACCAAGTATGCAATTTCAATTTCAAATGAAATGCAAACCAAATGAACACACCAAAGGGGCCTTTAACCTCTATCATGACTTGATCAGGAGGTGAAAGATACGTCCAATGATATGCAACCTAGGCATGTGACTAAGTATGCAACATGAACATACAAATGAACATGCAAAGATGCAACTAACAAGCATGCAATGTATAATGCCAATGTGCACACATGCAAGGCATACAACATGTTAGACAACTTAGCAAGACATTCATGCCAAATACACTACATACCAAAGAGGCCAAGCGTATGACAACATACAAGGTAAGCATGCTATAATACATGGAGGGTGGACTTGCACTGATTTGGACAACCTTAAACTAGGCCCAAAACAGTGGCCAAGGTGCTAAGGAATAAGGGCTAATTGACACACAAACATGCATGCAAACATGGACCAACACTTAAGCACATAACGGCAACTTCCAAGCACACTTAAAAGAAGCTAACATCAGAAAATGGCATGCAATATAAGCTCTGAATATGCATGAAATAGAGGTGCCAAACCTACTAATTAACACAAGTAATGCATGCTAGCATGGCCAAACCCAAGGCAAGCTAAAGGGGTATGGGATCACACTTAGCAAGACCAAACATGGCATGAATTAAATGACCAAAAATAGAGTTCTAGCATATTAAAACAAAGCCTAAGGACTACTTACATGGCATCTAAATGACTTAAATTCAAGAGCACGCACAATGACCAAACATGGAGCATAAGGCACAACCTTATAAGGCATCAAAGAAGCATCAAAGGCAAGCATGCAAACATGTCATGAGGACTGAAATGATGCTATAAGTGGTGCCAAACCACTGAAATAAATCAAACAATGCATGCTCAACACTTCACACACTTAAAGCCTACAAGCTAAACAATGCAAAAGGGCTATGCAATACATGGGAAACATGGCTAAAACAACCAAGGGAAGACCTTAACCATGGAAAAACAAGTACAAAAGCTTCACAAAGCTAGGCCCAAAACATGCTTGAACAAGGGTCAAAGCCTAGCTGGATGTTAAGGCTAAATGATGGCATCACAAGACATGTATGCAAGGCATGCAAGGTGTGTCCAAACCAACTCAACACAATGGTATTTCATGGAAAAATAAGTGTAAATATCAGTCAAGGCATGGTCAACACACACTTAAACTAGATGCTCCCTTAAGAGGCAAAAATGGCGCTTTTCAAGGACAACAAGGAGAGGGGGTGGCCCTCTCCTTCTTGGGACCTCAAGGCACCATCCTCACCACTGAAATCCCTTAAGATTTCAGTGGTGAGGAGGCCTAAACACAATGGTCCCAGAACTCAGCCAAAATGGCACAAAATGGAGCCTAACAAGGCTTAAGAGGGGTCAAACAACCCCAAAGCTTAAAACACCCTTAACAAACTATTTAGAGCACTAAAAAACAGAACTTTTCTATGTTATATGCTAAGCTCAAAAACAGATGCAAGATAGGTAGAAAAGCTTTACAAAAATGGGATATTTAAAGGTAAAGGACCTTATCCTTGAAGACCCTCTTCAAGAATGGAAGACCAACTGCTTCTTTGGCTCAAACCAGCTCCAAAACTTCAAAAACAACCCTCAAGGGCCTCAGCTCCAAGAAAAGGTGTGATGGTGGGTGTTTGTGTGCAAAACTAAGGCAAAACACTCACTAAACACAAGAGAGAGAGATATAGAGATGGAGGATGTATAAGCCCTAACCCTAAAACTCAAAACCCTCTGAAAATGCTGTCTAACTTGTCTAACCCTAAACAAGAGAGAAGAGGCTCCCTCTTATAGAGCTTTAATCTTGCAAGCTTACAAGACAAGCTTTCTAAGAGGGAGATCCCTCCATACGTGTATGGAGGGGAGCCAAGTGCATGCCAGCTTCACAAAAAATATCTGCAAAAGCAGATACACAGTAGCCGGCTGGCCAAAAATGCAATTGACCAAAAAAAGATAGCCAGCCGGCCAAACATTTGGCCGGTGGCAACAAAACACAGCCGGTGGCCTCAAGCCATGGCTGGTGGAGTGTGGGGATGGCCCACAAGCCATTCCTTGCCCCTCCAAGGCAAAACACAAGTGTTTGGTGCAAAACCAGACACAAAACAGTCGAGTCGAGAGATCCTGAGGCAAGGCGCGTAGCCAAGACCTCTGGGAACTCAAGAAACACAAACTGGATGATCACCGAAAGTGTTCAAATGGTGACGCCCAAGTCTCGAGGATGGTCCAAAATGGGGTGTCTGGCTTGCCCTCTTTGACGTAACTTCGAAGTCATAACAATGATGGGAGTGAATGTCAAAGCCCAAAGACGACCCATTTTTGACAAGGCCGAAGACTTAGACAAACATGCAAGACAAACAAGATATGCACCCGAAGGCAGGGGCAAAATGCAAGACAATGGACAAAGCCGAACATAACTTATGATCATGCAAAGAAAGCTGTAACGAAGCATAACAATGCAACAGTTTTAAGCTAGCATACACCAAACTACACTACAATGCAGAAAGGATGTAAGAGAATTATGCAATTCTCGACACGTCTCACTCGGAGGATACAATACCTGTCCGGTTCATCTGGTTGCACCAGCCTCAAATGAACCGTACATACAATATTGTGCCTGCAAAGAAAACAACTTAACAGGTACGATATCGTTAGCAACATGCATAACATGCAAAATGTATGCAAAATGATATGCAATATATACAAAACTATGTGTAATAATGCAAATGGAAATGCAATGTAATTGAAACAATGCAAACGATATGCAATGCAATTGAATCATGATCAAATCATGAGCGGTTCAAAACCACATAAATGTCAAATAGATTGATGGAAGTAACAAGTCCGTCTACCATAGAAAAGGTGCCGTAACACTCAAAGCGCGTGCACATGTAGAACTATGAGTGATGTAGACGGACACAAGAACGAGTATTGGGTGGAATGACATAAGTGGGGAAACAACCCGCTAACGAAAGAACAATGATCATAATGCTGGATGCAAAAATTACACTACAATGTAATATATACAGTGGATATGGCATGCAGCCAGACCAAATCTTGCCTAGGAAAGGCATGGACACAAACAAGCCATGTCTAACACGGAAAATGGCGTCGTCACCCTCAAACCAAGTTCAACAAGGAATAGGCGCGTACACCAAATCTCGTAACCGTGTTTCAACATGAAAAGTATGGGCACATACCAGACCAAGCTCAACAAGGAAAGGCGCAAGCCATAGATGAGTGTGATGCAACTAAATGCATGCAACCTACAATGCAATATATACAATATGCAATGGAATGGATAGATATGATGGACAAGGCACACAGGCCAAACCAAATCTTGCCTAGGAAAGGCATGGACACAAACAAGCCATGTCTAACACAGAAAATGTGCCGCCACCCTCAAACCAAGTTCAACAAGGAATAGGCATGTACATATGCAGAACTATGCTTCGACGTGAAAAGTATGAGCACATACCAGACCAAGCTCAACAAGGAAAGGTGCGAGCCCTAGATGAAAGGGGTGATGCAGTGAATGCATGCAAACTACAATGCAATATCTACAATATGCAATGGGATGTATGTAAATGCAATATTTACAGTGGAAATGCATGACATATGCAATATTTAAAACGATGCATGACATATGCACTATTTACAATGTAATGCATGACATATGCATTATTCAAAATGGGATGCGTGGCATATGCACTATTTACAATGTAATGCATGACATATGCACTATATACAATATAATGCATGACATATGCACTATATACAATGTAATGCATGACATATGCACTATTTACAATGTAATGCATGACATATGCACTATTTATAATGTAATGCATGACATATGCACTATATATATATTTTTTTATTTTTGAAATGATGTGTTTTTTGAGATGCATGTTGCATGGAATGCGCGACAACGCAACTCGCTTGAAATGCATGACAATGCATGATCTTTTTCTTAATGTGCGATAACGCGCGGCTTGAGGTGCGTGAACATGCATAAACTTTAAATGCGCGGCTTTTGAAATGCATGACAATGCACATGAACTGTGCACATCAATGCACCAAAGGTCTTGCACCTTCCAAGGATTTAAGGTCTCCTAGACCGTTTAGTGCACAAGACAGTGTGATGCGCAAAATAGCGTGATTGAATGCACAGGACTGTGCGATGGAGGTGTGCAAAATAGCGCGATTGAATGCATGCAAAATGCAATGAGAGGCGCAAAATAGCGCGATTGAATGCACGTAAAATGCAATGAGATGCGCAAAATAGCGCGATTGAAATGCGATGCACAAGACAGTGCGAAAGAGGTGCGCAAAATAGCGCGATGGAAATGCGATGCACAAGACAGTGCAAAAGAGGTGCGCAAAATAGCGCAATGGAAATGTGATGCACAAGACAGTGCGAAAGAGGTGCGCAAAATAGCGCGATGGAAATGCGATGCACAAGACAGTGCGAATGATTTGAAATGCACAAGATAGTGCGAGCGACATGTGTATGACACTTACAAGATATGTGCGCAACAATGCGAACTAAATAACGCATAACCAGCGTGCGTTCACGACAGAGCGTTGTAATGCAATGCAAATAAGGCAACTTTCGAAACTTGTGAGACAAAAAGGATACCAAAAGGATACGCCTTGCACAAATTCGAGTGCCACGCACAGAAGACACGGTCTGAGGATAAAACGGAGGCTGGTTGAGCTTCGGAAATGCACTGTTCTTGCACTGACTTGAGCAATGAAGGTCCCAAACCACTCATTTGACCCAAACAAGGTCAGAGGAGGCTCACTGCCATCGGGGGAGGCCACCGGCCACAAAAACACATCACCGGCCAAATATTTGGCCGGCCGGCCAAAAATGTAGCCGACCGGCCAAACATGCCTAATTCGGGGCAGTTTTGACTTTTCACCTCGGGTCTTTTAAAAATAGGGTTTCAAACCCTATTTTTCTCATTTCCCTCTAGCCGAAATTGTTTCCCTCTCTCTCTAGAGCACTTTTCCTCCTTCGTTCCTCGTTTTTCTCGTGTTTTCGCGCCCGTTTCATCTTCGATTCGCGATCTCCTTCGCGTTTCGAACATTCTGAATTAAAAATTTCTTTGTTTTGGTGTTCCTTTTGCCATTTCCACCTTTTGGGGTTTGTTCCCCTTGAGTTTCTCTCGATTCCCACACCTTTTCCATTTCCCGGCTTTTTCGGCCATTTTCCGCCCTCTCGGGGTTGACTTTTCAGTTGACCCTTCGCATTCTCATTTGATTTCCACTTTCCCGGCCATTTTCTCATCACCTTTGATATGGCGGATGATATTCCATGGGGCAGGACTCCCCCAGATCATGAGATGGATCTCGGGGCCGAGCTTCTCCCCTGGAGCGTCCGTCCGTTCGTTCCGGCGACCTACCGGCCAGCGATTCACGTACTACCTCCCGATGGACTTCGTCAGTTCAAGAGTTTTGACTGGAGCGTGCCACAGGATCTGCTTCTGCACGAGCCGGCATCTCATCTATCCTTCGGCGCTTCTGAGGTACAGTCTTCCCTCTTTTTTATTTTCCGCAATGTAGAACATGTAACTGCCATAGTTGATTCCATTCTTTAACTGCTTAACCAGATACACTGATACACTGCATGCTGTAGTTGACTGTGAACATACTTGCAATCTGATATCTGTTTGAATCAAACACGCGCACACACACTGCACTTGCCCTAAACCACTCAAACACACTGACACAGCACACATTGTAGTCCACTGTAATCACACCGGCACCTGATATATGTTTGAACTTGAAAACGTGTACACGCTACATCTGTACTGAATCACTCAAACACGCTGACACATCGCATATTGTAGTTTACTGTAAGCACACCGGCGCCCGATGTTTGTTTGAACTTGAAAAACGTGCACACACACTGTATTTGCATCAATTTTGACTCTTCTTCAAAATTGTACATTTTATATTGCTTCGCAACTGTTTGCTTTTGAACAGGGCGATTCCCATATCGTCTGTGCGTATGGGAATGTTGCTGCCAGGGATTGGTACATGGAGTTGGTGGAGGCAGTTCGTTAGATCATGGACCAGGCAAGCTTCGGTGCCTTCTGCAGAGGACTCTCACGCCTCACTACGTGCAGACCTCTCCTTGCCGCTCTGGTGGAGAGGTGGTGGGACACCACCGACTCATTCCATCTTTCCGCTACTGGGGAGATGACGATGACTCCCGTCGACTTCTCGATGCTCACAGGTATCGGGGTTGAGGGTGATCTGATCCCGTTTGACACCGACATGGACGAGTGGGAGGCCGCTCAGATATATCTGCTTGGCGAGGTGCCGCCTCTCGCCCGTCCAGGCTTCGTCCGGTATTCATGGTTCGAGGTCCAGTTCAGAGTCCAGCCAGCTTTGGCCGAGGAGGTTCCGATGACCCAGGAGGAGGTGGAGCAGTATGCCCGCGGCTTTCTGATGTTTCTACTAGGGACGACTATTTTCGCTGATCGGGCGAATACCGTGCCCCTTTGTTTGCTTAGCACCTTAGTGGATGTCACACAGATCCTGCGCTATGACTGGGGTGGTGCCGCTCAGGCTACACTCTACGGATACATGAGCTCAGCTTCCCGTGGCAGCGGACAGTTGCTCGGGGGCTATTGGCGCGCTTGGGAGGTACATTTTCCTTCTCTGCTTTACATTTCTACTTTACATTTTCTGTACTCCGTACTGTACTCTGTACACTGCACACACTGTGGTCTGCTTTACACTGACTGTATATTGCACACACGGTACACATATACTCTGCTTTACACAGACTGTACACTGCTCACACTGTACACACTGCACAATACACTGCGCAACACACGGCTCTGCTATTCTACTTTATTCTATACTCTGCTTTACCTGATAAGCATACTGGCATTTACTCTGGAGTTGTGGGTGTACGCCTACCTTCCCAGGCTTGCCCCAGTGCCTGACGTAGAGACCCCTCTTGTCATCCCATTCTCCCGGTGCTTTGACGTGAGGTGTGTGCGGAGGCCCCGGGAGACGTTCATCTTCTTCCGTCGCTACATTGACACCATCACTGCCGCGGAGGTACGTTCAATCTTTAGAGTTTGTTTAAGCTTCGCTTTGTACTATTTTTTTCAATAACAGTAGTTAACAAAATTGTATTTCATTTTCAGATCACTTGGTAGCCTTGGGCTCCACTGCCGGCTAAGATTTGGAAGCGGTTTGCAGGTGCTGTGGAGACCGCCTGGTTTAGGATTCTCTTGGAGGGCCCGGATGCTTGGTACCTAAGCGAAGTGCTTCTGCGCCAGACGCTGGTTCACGGAGCAGATAGTTCCAGCTCCACCCGCTGAGCACATGAGGGACACCGAGAGATACACTCTCGAGCAGATGGCTGAGTACACAGTCGGCTGGGATGCGATACGTCACAAAGGCATATGCGACTACACAGAGTTCATCCGGACCTTCCTTATGTAGCCTTTGAGCAGCGGCTGCCAAGCTGAGAGAGAGAGAGATTCGTGCCGAAATGGCAGAGGCAGGGACATCGAGGAGGGCTCGGGTCCGTGGGGGGAGTGGAGCCTGGAGAGGGCGGGGGGCTAGTTGGCCAGCACTGCCCACGACGATGACGTACAGAGGGCAGGGCGGGGCGACCTACCAGATTCCCTTTGCTCCTCCCCCGGCTGATCACGAGTTGGTCGGTTTCTACGACTTGCCTCCGGTATGTATTACTGCATTTTGTACAGTTGTTTCATTTCATTTTGTCTGATATTCCGCAGAATGCTGATGCTTCTAATCATTTTTTGCAGGCTTCCTCTGAGTACACTTGGCAGTCACTGGAGTTGAATGCTTCCATGATGGGGATGCTACAGCGGACTTTCGACCTCCTGGCCCTTTACGGTATCCCGGTATGTTCTCCTGACCACGGTCCCAAATGTAAGCTGTTTCACGCAATGCGATGCACAACACAAAGACTCAATACACAACCTCACAAAGATTCGATACATCAGACTCATGCACCGTGATTCTCAGACGACACACTACTCACAGTATTCACACACTGTACTCGTACACTGCATTTTGTACCGACACACTATTCATGATTCACACACTGCACTCGATTCTCATCGATATTCTATCTTGCATAGCATACTGATGCGTCTGCAATTTTATGCTTTTCAGCCTCCCATTCAGATTCCCACTGTAGGAGGTGCTCCAGCTGGACCTTCCGTTCTTGTTCGAGGAAGAGATGATGAGGGCCGAGTATACCCCCGCACCAAGGCGGGGCGCACTCACATTGGGAGTAGCTCTCGGGCGCCAGTCCCTGATGATGATGACGAGGAGTCGGAGGCTGAGGCGGAGACAGAGTCGTCGGAAGAGGAGACCGGAGACGACTCGGGCTCAGACTCAGATGATGACGGTGCTGATGATGCTCCTGGACCTTCGTCCAGGAAGAGGACTAAGACGGACCCTCAGGCTTGAGGCCACTTGACCTTGATACAAATTTTTGCTGTTTTTTTTCTTTTTTTGTACTTTTCCCTTTTTATTGGTAGCTAGGGTACCGTGTACTGCCGCAGGCAGATTTTTGTTTCCAAAACTTTGTACTTGAAAAGATGATGAAATGAAACAAACTTTTTGTCTAAAAAAAAGTGTTACATTTGTATATTTCATACATTGCATCGCATTACATCATATTACACCTGAATGTAAATGAGATTGATATGTTGTCTGAAAATTGAACACTCGTATCGTAATAACCAAGTAACTAACCAGCCAACAGCAAAACAACCCATGCAAACCACTGCTTAATCTGAACATACAGCTCATACTCTGCCAAGGATTAATCTACATACAACCCGTAACACAACACTCGGTTCATTTTGCACACGGCAACCTCCGAACAAACAGCCCAATCTGACCAGACGGAATACGAAGGTGAAACCGGCTGGAATTGAAACACACTCAGATGCCCCAAATTTTCCCCTTTCTTCTTTTGCTTCGCATAAATGTAGAGAATGGCACAGCACTCTGAGCATAAATGATTTTTGAAATTGAAAAAGGGTTTTTCAACCGGGGTATCGAGCCTAAAACTGAACGCAGCGAGAAAGACTCAAGCAAAAGGTACACGACCTAAACACAACGAGACATGCTCGGAAAAGACCAAAAACGAAAGTTGGGCTAAACAGGACAAAAGACACGACACACGGACGTGTTTTTTTTAAAAAAAAAAAAAAACGAAAGACCTCAGATCTCGAGGAGCTAGTTCCTCCGGGTATGTTTCCCACCCTTTCTGATTTGTGATTCTCACATCACTCGGCCCTCAGGCTCGATTTTTCTCTCAAAACCCTTTTCCTCACTTTTCTCTCGACTTACACCTCTCTATTCTTTATTCTATCATTTTTCATCCCTCCCCAGGGTGATTGATGGATGAATAGGAAGTTGTGGGTTCATGCCCAACACTATTGGCTCGCGGCTATTTCTTCTGGTGACGTCTAGTCGATGTTCCGGATGGGGAATTGAGTGTCTTGATCCATTCCAATTTGTGCTTCGCACTTGGCTTGATACCTCGTTGTTTGGAGGGTGAGAGAGCTTTCAGCCCTTTACTGACAGCTTCAATGGTGCCCTTTTCTGGCAAGTATGTTGATGACGGGGGAAAGACAGAACACCTGACTCGACTGTGCCCCTAGTTCATCATTTTGGCCGTTTTTTCTTGTTTTGGTTTTCTACTAAAACAGTTTTGACCAAGGTGAGAGTTAGATTAACATGCTTGTTCAATTTCTGATTTGAAAATCATGCAAGTTAGGCTTCGAGCATTGAAAATTTTCCTTTCTTGGGTCCAAGAAATGGTCCAGTTGTGGAAAATGAAATAGTTTTCGAGAAAATAGTCAACCTCAGTAAAAATTTTCAAAAACTATTTTTGTAAACGGCCAATGCTAAACGAGCACGGAATCTACCCTCGAGATGCGCAACCTCAGATCGGAGGCAATGGAGAATTGCCCCTTGCTTGGAAGGGCTGCATGGCAATGGAAAGTTGCCCTTGGTTTGAATGGCACCGCAACGCATTGTAGTCAGTCCTCAGAGTGACAAACACAGCCAAAGTCTCGGATACAGAGAAGGCAAAGACGATCAAAACCATTACATGGGTACAATCAATTGGAAGTGTTTGTGGCTGGACTTCATAATGAAGTTGCCTACGTATCCCTAACATGAGAATCAAGCCTTACGTAGTTCGGGGTTAAGGTACACTCGAGTATTAACCTTCACTTTTAGGCTCTAACTTTGCCAAGGCGCCTGCCACGGTTTTCGACCTTGCGAGCTTTGTTTTTTTCTTCTTTTTTCCAATTCTTTTTTTTTTTCTTTTTTCTTTTTTTGTACTTATTTTTTCTTTTTCTTTTCTTTTGCATTTTTTTTTGTTATTTTTCTTTTCTTTTTCCTTTTGCATATATTTTCTTTGCTCTAACTTTTGCCTGGGTCGCCCTTCTGGGTTTTTGGCCCAGCGAGCCTCTCAAAGGGGTAAAAGTGTAACAAGTCCATGCTAAATGGTTTTCAGATTGAAGTCTCCCTGTATCCGTGAGGATGGTCATGTAATGACCTGCAGAAGGATTCATCTTCGGCTTTTCGAGCACTTCTAACATTTCTTGCCCCTAGTTCGAGGGGTACTTCTATTCTGGCTTTGCAAGCTTCTGTTGACGACGTCTGACCTCTTGGTCTGACTTTGGTGCCTCTTGTTCGAGGGCTGCTTCAAGCCTGGCCACACGGGCCTCACATGACGGTTGACCGTTGAATGTTCTGAATAGGTTCAAGGCTTGAAAACAAACGGATTGAATCTTGAGGCTGAGAGCGATCCTAGGCTGCACAATCTCAAGAGTGATTCCATACAAGTCTTCACAGGACCGCGCAAAACATTTTGTTTTTGAAAGTTTTTAAGAAAGCGACAAATCACTTGTGCTGAAGATAGTGTGGAACCAATCCGGATCAAGGCAGGGTCCTTCTCAGTACTCACGCTAACATGCATGATTTCATTCATTAAAAGGCTTAGCACGCCTATCTTTCTCTCAAATTGATCAAAGTTTTGCAAGACCCGAGGAATTCCTTCCTCTTCGTTTTCATCACCACAGTGTTCAAAAAGGTTGTTGAAAAACTTAGGTCATTACAATGATTTTCAGGACACAAGAGGGCAGGTAGAATGTACTGTCATTCCATTCGAATCCTCTGACACAACTAGCTCAAAATTAGCAAGTACAAAAACAAGATAGCCGCAGCTGTTTCATTCAGATTTCCTTGTTACAACTGGCTCCACAACAGAGACAGACTCAAAAAGAAAGCAAAATGAGTAATCGCAAAACAAAACGGTGTTCGAGGCAACAACCCCAGAATCACCTGACATTCTATACAAGGGGATTGACTCGCTACAACAAGACAGACCCTTAAGCAAAAAGAACTAACTGAAGACGAAGAGATAGACTCAAAACAAAACAAAAGACTGACTCGACACCCAAGCCAGAATTTACAAAACTAGCATTCGCAGATGCTCAAAAATGCATGCTAGACGCCACATCCAAAAATATGCCAAGCGTCACCCGTAGGTGGCTCATTCCCCGATTACATACTCGCAGTATCAGTATCCTCAAAATCCAGTAGCTGGGTAGTAACAGACTTGGCTGAGGTGGGTGGGAGGATAACCTCGTTGTCGATCAAATTCTATACCTCATGACAGAGGTGGAAACAATTATCGATAGCATGACCGGTTTGCTAGTGGTACGTACAGTACAAAGCAGCATCATGTGTGAGAGGGAGATTCTTCGGGAGAGGCCGAGTCTCCAAGGGTTTAAGATGCCTTCTTTTGGCCAGGATCTGGAATGCCTTCGACAACGGCATGTAAAGAGCATGAAAGACCCTGTGCCCTCGGGGCAGGTACTTTGAAGTTTGGGTATTCTTGCTAGACGTACTAGCGAAAGGGTCGGCAGGCACTGTCTTGACTTTCTAATCTTTCCCGGGTGCAGGGTTGGGAACGGAAGGAACTATTCTGGCATGACGGGGCCTATCCCGATTTTCTGACTGGCTGGTACTGCCTTCAGTTGGAGCGGGGAAAACAACATCCACAGTCTTGGTCATGACTGCGAACACCTATTGCTTACTCATCCCCCCAGCTTTCAAAGCCTTGACTGACCACAGCAGTTGTTCAATGGGATTGGCATCTGCCTTCATTTTGTCCTTACCTCTGGCCTCAGCCTAATCGAGGGTTTGGGTTGATGTTGATACGTCATTGCTATAACCGGAGGCCACCTCGGGTTGGCTAAGTTCAATCACAATCCGTCCCAACAGTGGGGGCTCCTGGGGTACAAAATTCCTGGCATATGGTGCAGCTGGTGGTGAAGCTGACATTCCATAAGCGAGATCCGCCACGGACCTCTGGAGGTCGCCTGTCATCTCCATCAATTTGAATGGGGTGGGCTCACGAGCCTGATACAACTGGGGGTCCAGACCGGGTGCGCAACAGGCGACCTGGGTGGATGTGGCACATCAACATTGGTCTCACTTTGCAGAGTGATTCCTTGATCTAATGCGGCTGTCATAACCACGATCTCTTCCGAATTTTGCATCATCATAGATCCACTGTACTGAACGGTGACTGACGGATCAGATATCTGTTTTGCCTCAGCAAGGGGGAACACTGACTATTCTGTATCAACTCTCTGAACTGAAAGGAAAAACAAGCGAGATTTCAAATTTGCGGAACAAACAGTGTAGTCGAGCAATCAGTACTCTACTCGATCATCGTTTCCCCATAATCATCGCCCCCAAAACACTGAACCGGATATCCACAGATATAACTGATTCCCACAAACTGATACTGGTGCCCTCAGGCCTGATACTCAAATTTGCAAACTGATATGTGTGTTCCTGTAGAGATACATTCTAAAAACACATAACAAGTAAAGAGAGGCAAAACACCCCTATGTTGGGGTAGGGTTTCCCTGTCCTATTTTGTCAGGAGCTAGGGTTTCACTACGCACGCAGCGGTTTCAAACAACCTATATCCGGTAAGCAACCTGTCCTAGCTTGGAATGGTCACTATGGATTCCGAATATGCACTAGGTCGAATGGTCGAAAAAGGTGCCCCGGTAAAACCGGGGTTTGTGTTCTATCTTTGGCAGAGCCCGCAACCGGTCAGCCTTATGGCACGTTTCTCAAATCGAGCCTCTAGTAAACCGCTCAGGAATAGCAGATGGCCAACACAGTGTCCTAAGCACACCAATGCACATGTAATGCAAAGAGACACATAAGTGTAATCAAAACAGGATATCATGAGTTTGAGTCAAGCTCTCTAAACTCCCCAGCAAAGTCGCCAGAAACTGTAATGAGTCCGCGAGGGACCTCATGCTACAGTTCGGACTCATTTTGTCACGGTTCTTAATCTGAACCAAAGAGTCCAAATCTGGCAAATCGTTTTAAGAAAAACAGATTTTGAAAGAAGTGCCAAACATGGACTGCTTTGCCAGATATAGAGTCGCCACGTAAATATTTTATTTTGGGGAATTTAGGAAACCCTGACTCAGTACCGAAGGCCACGTGTCCGTCACCACCAAAGTTGCCTCGGCTCGGGAACTTGGGTACGATTGGGGAAGGTCAGCTATGAGCACCCCCTCTCGCCCGATTCGAAGATTGGCCTCTAGTAACCATGATATCCAATTTTGAAAACGTTATGTGTTCTTATTCCAGTCAATTAGCTAGAATTACTATGTGATGCGCACAACACAAAAGTATAGACTAGATCGCCTAATTTGGAACGAAACATTGCATATCCGTTTGTTTGGAAAATGCTTTGGAATTTGCTACTCGCAAGTAAGCTAAAATACGGATTTCAATGAGTTGTTCCAACTCAAACAATCCAACCTTCACCCACAGGCATTCAGGCAGTTTATATCACATAAGCATCTAGCCACATGGTAAGCATGCTGTCATCTTAACATTCACACTCATGCGAGATGCTAAAGCATAAATAGTTACATTGTACTCCAAGCCAAAACAAGAACATGCTAACAATCATGCATGATTCTAGTTCATGTTAAAGTGGCTAATACATCGCATACAAAATGTCACTAGAATAGGCTCGGCTAATCTAATAATGGCATGTGAGATGCTACAGACAGCATGTATTCAATTTGGAATTTGAAATACAATGCAGTTAGCATGACGTGCCGAGCCTAGTGCATGCAAGACAAGTGAATGAATGCACGCATGCATAGCATAAGAATGCTAAAGTAAACATGTCCTAATACCAACCATCAAAAGTAGATAAATTAAAGGCAGAAAGAAGCGGGGGTTGGAAGATATGCACACATGCACCCACACTTATTACAAATTTGCCCTCACTCGGAGAGGCCGAAAGAATAATACAATTTAATTAACCTACAAGCTAATTAAATAATATAGATCACCTAATTAAATAACAAATCAATTAATCTAATTAAGCAGTAAACAGCAGCCTCAGGAAGAAGGGTCCAACGTATACACGCTCGGTTCCGCTCAGAAGTCACTGCCATGCACAAGATGCTTCTGCTTTGGCTGCTCTACTCCTCTGAAGACTGCACAAGTCCTAGGATATGCTCTCTGCACACTGTGGAACACCACCGGCTGAAGGGATTGGCCACCGGCCATGGATAATGGTCACCGGCCACAAAATACTCCATCGGCTACTTATGGATGGCCGGTCGGCACTAAAGATGGCCAACCGGCGAAATCTTCCTGCAGAAACTGATTTTGACAGCAACAAAGGGCAATACTTGGCATGGCAATGCATTTCAAACAAATATGTGCACCAACACGTCCCTTATCATGTTTATGACTCAAAGGGACATAGTCCTTGGTTCTCGGACCACCAATCGCGCATTTCAATGTGTGATGGCCCAAGAAACCAAGTATGCAATTTCAATTTCAAATGAAATGCAAACCAAATGAACACACCAAAGGGGCCTTTAACCTCTATCATGACTTGATCAAGAGGTGAAATATGCGTGCAATGATATCATGAACATACAAATGAACATGCAAAGATGAAACTAACAAGCATGCAATGTATAATGCCAATGTGCACACATGCAAGGCATACAACATGTTAGACAACTTAGCAAGACATTCATGCCAAATACACTACCACCTAAGAATGCAACAACATACCAAAGGGGCCAAGCATGTGACAACATACAAGGTAAGCATGCTATAATACATGGAGGGTGGACTTGCACTGATTTGGACAGCCTTAAACTTGGCCCAAAATAGTGGCCAAGGTGCTAAGGAATGAGGGCTATTTGACACACAAACATGCATGCAAACATGGACCAACACTCAAGCACATAAAGGCAACTTCCAAGCACACTTAAAAGAAGCTAACATGAGAAAATGGCATGCAATATAAGCTCTGAATATGCGTGAAATAAAGGTGCCAAACGTACTAATTAACACAAATAATGCATGCTAGCATGGCCAAAACTCAAGGCAAGCTAAAGGCGTATGGGATCACACTTAGCAAGACCAAACATGGCATGAATTAGATGACCAAAAATAGAGTTTTAGCATATTAAAACAAAGCCTAAAGACCACTTAGATGGCATCTAAATGACTTAAATTCAAGAGCATGCACAATGACCGAACATGGAGCATAAGGCACAACCTCATAAGGCATCAAAGAAGCATCAAAGGCAAGCATGCAAACATGTCATGAGGACTGAAATGACGCTATAAGTAGTGCCAAACCACTGAAATAGATCAAACAATGCATGCTCAACACTTCACACACTTAAAGCCTACAAGCTAAACAATGCAAAGGGGCTATGCAATACATGGAAAACATGGCTAAAACAACCAAGGGCAGACTTTAACCATGGAAAAACAAGTACAAAAGCTTCACAAAGCTAGGCCCAAAACATGCTTCAACAAGGGTCAAAGCCTAGCTGGATGTTAAGGCTAAATGATGGCATTACAGGACATGTATGCAAGGCATGCAAGCTGTGTCCAAACCAACTCAACACAATGGTATTTCATGGAAAAATAAGCGTAAATATCAATCAAGGAATGGTCAACACACACTTAAACTAGATGCTTCCTTAAGAGGCAAAAATGGCCATTTTCAAGGACAACAAGGAAAGGGGGTGGCCCTCTCCTTCTTGGGACCTCAAGGCACCATCCTCAACACTGAAATCTCTCAAGATTTTAGTGGTGAGGAGGCCTAAACACAATGGTCCCGGAACTCAGCCAAAATGGCACAAAATGGAGCCTAATAAGGCTTAAGAGGGGTCAAACAACCCCAAAACTTAAAACACCCTTAACAAACTTTTCAGAGCACTAAAAAAAAAAACTTTTCTATGTTATATTCTAAGCTCAAAAACAGATGCAAGAGAGGTTGAAAAGTTTTGCAAAAATGGGGTATTTAAAGGTAAAGGACCTTACCCTTGAAGACCCTCTTCAAGAATGGAAGACCAGCTACTTCTTTGGCTCAAACCAGCTCCAAAACTTCAAAAACAACCCTCAAGGGCCTCAACTCCAAGAGAAGGTGTGATGGTGGGTGTTTGTGTGCAAAACTAAGGCAAAACACTCACTAAACACGAGATATATATATATATATATATGGAGATGGAAGATGTATAAACCCTAACCCTAATACTCAAAACCCTCTGAAAATGCTGTCTAACTTGTCTAACCCTAAACAAGAGAGAAGGGGCTCCCTCTTATAGAGCTTTAATCTTGCAAGCTTACAAGACAAGCTTTCTAAGAGGGAGATCCCTCCATACACGTGTATGGAGGGGAGCCAAGTGCATGCCAGCTTCACAAAAAATATCTGCAAAAGCAGATGCACAGTAGCCGGCCGGCCAAAAATGCAATTGACCAAAAAAAGATAGCCGGCCAGCCATCTATAGTGTCGGCCGACCAAACATTTGGCCGGTGGCAACAAAACACAGCCGGTGGCCTCAAGCCATGGCCGGTGGAGTGTAGGGATGGCCCACAAGCCATTCCCTACCCCTCCAAGACAAAACACAAGTGTTTGGTGCAAAACCAGACACAAAACAGTCGAGTCGAGAGATCCTGGGGCAAGGCGCGTAGCCGAGACCTCTGGGAACTCTAGACGAACACAAACATGGATGATCACTGAGTGTTCAAACGGTGACGTCCAAGTCTTGAGGACGGTCAAAAATGGGGTGTCTACAGCATGTCTTCGTAGGACCACATAAAAACGTCTTTGAAATCTTTTAATAAAGCGACTAAGCGCTCGCGCTCCTCCGAAGACAACGTGGACCCAATCTAGACCAGCCGCGGGTCCTTCTCAGTACCAACATTAATTGTGGTGATTTCATCAACCAAAGGTTTGACAAACCTTTCCTGCTCTCGATCAATCAAACATTGTAAAACTGAAAGAATTTCTTCCTCGTCATTTTCATCAAAATTTTGAAAGTCTTGGTTAATGCGATAAATTAAAGGCACAGAAAAGTACTCGAAAGCCACAGCCGTACCATTCTCATTAATAACATCCAATCCGCCTGATTCCTTTGTAACAACAGACTCAAAGAAAAAAGAAAAAGACGACAGGCGGATAAGGCATCTGGGTTATCACCCCCAAGAACACTGGACTCAGACTCAGACAAGCTGGAACCTGATTCCGACTCTACAAACTCGGTGGGATCAGATTCCGGCTCACTACCTGACTCGGTGCTACTCGATAAAAAGCCCTTCTCGTATTGCCAGACGATGGAGGGTACGATGGATGCATCCAGAATGTTTGAAGATGGGCCCACAACCGCTTCATTCCTGATCATGGAAACTAAGAAGTTATCCCCCAAGCACTCCGGTATGATCTAAGGATCTGCAAGGAGACAAGCCAACACTACCCCCATTTCAATTTCTGTGCTCTCGGAATCCTCCACCTCGCACTGCTCAGCCTCAGCTGGTGGGCCTCTGGGTTCTTTTATGTCACTCAATAGTAAATAAATTCATAACGTGAACATAAAAATTTAAAGCTTTTAATTGGCATGGTTGTAAATGATTGTTCATTCAGTTACTTCACTATAATAATTCTAGGAATATTTACCAGTAAATCCCATCTCACAAACTGTTAAACCAATCAGTCCCAACTTTGTTCTTTTGTTCCGGTAAGTCCTACTAGTGGGGAGATTTGTTTCTTTTTTATCCTATTTTCCATATTTGGCGTCATTGTGTGGATGGTTGTACCCTTTTTTGTTATGTTTCGATCTTGTGTTGTCGGATCACGTCTGTAAGGCCCCTGAAATATGTATTTACTTTTAAGACCCTAATGTTGAATTATATTTATTTATTTATTTATTTTTAGCCCCTCGTTTACTTAAATTAATTCGAATCTTGTCAGTTAGCAATTGCTATTTTTATTTTTATCGAAACAGAAATTTCACTAACTAGATTAGGTTCCCTAACTTAATTTAATTGTACCTAGGTTACATGTATTTAACTTCAAGCCGTCATATATTTTTTTAAAAAAATTTCAAAACTTGCCCCAAAATAGTACTCATATCTTGTACCTTGGTATGCCATCAATCTTGCTATATATATATACATATACACCTAGGAGAATGTGCCTAGAACTTACTAATTAAAAAAATTAGTCTCTTCACATCCCTATGGCTAGCCCTTCCTTGGAGGAGGTGAGAAATCTATTTCCAAGACACGCCATCATGAGATTCTAGGAAAAATACAACCTAGTGACCTATCTAGGATGCAAAATCCAAGAATTGGTTTTATTGCAACTAGATGTGGGCTAAACCAATGGAACACACCTCTAAGTCCCTTCCATTCCTTTAGAATTCAAGCAAAATCCTAACTTGTCCTTTCAAATTCCAACTAAAGGGCTTTTATGTCCTTTTACCCCAAATTTGCCTATATATACCACACCCTCCCTAGCTTGCAAACATACACACAACACACTCACTCACACACATTTTGGTTAGAGAGAGCAAGGAAGAGAAATCTAGAGGAGAAGAAGGAGGAAGAAAGGAGAGTTTCTTGTGCAAAGCTTGGAGGGTAAGCCACCAACACAACCTTCTCTTCATTTCCTTTTCTAATGCATGTTTTTAAAGATTCTAAATAAAGTTTCAGATCTGTTATTATCAAGTTCCTATGTTGAAAATACTAAGATTTGAGTATTGTTTCCATCTCTCATGTATTTTACCCATTTTGGCACAAAACCATCTTCTTTTGTACACATCTCTCAACTTTTCATGGGTACTCTTTCAAACAAATTTTCTGAGTTAAACATGTGATAGTTAGCATATTTTCTTCACAAAAGAAATGAAACTTTCCCATGGTGGAACCCCCTTTTTATAAATTTCCTTGTTTTGGGCATCCTACCTTAAAACCTGTTTTTTTTCAGTCAACTTTCAAAAATTCCAGAATAATGTACAAAAATATTCTGAACCTCTATTTTATTTCAAAACCTTCCTTAAGGAGTTAGCTTTCAACTAAAATTGGTTTCATCAAAAACAATTAAGCGGTTTGAAAGAAAATCAAGTTTTCGTAACGGTCGACGGATCTGGACAGATTCTGGACAGCGCTGGACTATTTTCTAAATAACTTAAAAACTAGAAAAGCAAACCCATTTCCAAAAAATGTTCTAGAAACTAGATCAAATTCTCTACGAACTATAGGAAAACCGAGTTCGGTGGATGATCTAAAGTAGTCCTTTCGTATTAATCTTCATGTGATGTTAAATCTGGAAATTTGTTATGTATGGATGTTTTGTGCCCTTGTATTCATGAAAATGTTTAATGGCTTATGATCATATCTTGGCAAGATGTTGTATGTGCATGTTATGTTATTTATCTTTCTTATCTTGAGGATGCATGCTTATGAGGATATTATTATATTGTTTAGTTGGACTAACCTTGACTTAAAACACTTAATTCAACGGGAAACCTAATTGGGTGGGTATTGGGTTTTCGAACACCTGAGTTATGAAAAGATGATAATATGTGATATATGGTTTGTTGGGATGTGTTCCCTATTCGAGGTTAAATCTTGCGCAAGTGGTTTTCGGGACCCTTGAACAGAGCGATTGTATTCGGACCCTAGGTGGTTTGGTGTAAGGAGGGATTTCGGGCAAAGCCCTATTTTTACCGTCTCTTTTGAGGCCTTGCGGTTGGCGCTACGCGGTATGTAACCGTTGGTAGGCATCCGAGGTTAGTTCTGCAACAAAGCAACAAAAGAGGGGGCATACCGAATAATCCGCGTCCGATTCTTGTGGTTGGGAGGACGAAATCTCTTTGGGGGATTTCTAGTTTACTGACATCTAACTTAACCATCTATGTATTTAATTATTTATTGGCATATCATGCTTTACTACTTGGTGCTATACTTGTGATTGTGTATTGGACTGGAAAAAAAGGGGTGGGGTGTGTGTGTGTTTACTGGGCATTCAAAGCTCACGGCGTATCATGCCAGGTGAAGAAGCGGAACTCGTAGCGGAAGACGACGAGCCGGAAACCTTTAAAGACTTTTGGTTATCCTAGAATATTAGAAGTTTTTTTTTGATAATTTTGTAAGACTCATATGAAGCTTAAAACCTTCTTTTGGGGATGTAATGTAATGGAACAATCTTTTGAAGCAAGTATATTGTGGTTATTATGTATTTATATCCTATGTATGAACCTTAACGTTGCTTATGAGACCTTGTGTCAATGCCTTGTAAGATCTGTCAAAAAGGCGGTCTTGTTGCCTAAGAAAGTTGGACCTAGAAGGGAGGCTATTTTGACTCCTCCGGCGATCTGGGATCTTACTTGGTTATTGACCATAGGACTCACTAGTGACTCTCCCTTGACTGCAACCTATAGTGTAGAATCGGGGCGTCACAACGTCATTCTGTGGATTTTGTGGGTGTTACAGTTTGTAATTTTAATGTTATGTGTATAAAGCGTTTGACCATTTGGACTTAGGGTTTTCGATGGTGTGGGTGGGTGATTTAGTGGCGGTTGTGTGACTGATTTGTCTGAGAGTATAACCAAAGTCGGTCATGCGTTGGTTCAAAGGTTTGTCTTCTTGTTTGGATAGCATTTACGTTTTATATCGTTTTGGGTTTTGTATGTATTGGTGGAAGGGGCTGTTGTACAATGGGTGTGGTGGGGGGTTATATGGTGCATTTTTTGGGGTTATTTTTTGTGTTACAAAGGTATGTCCTGTTATTTGTATATTTTCTACTGTGAGTGTGTATTGCATTATGTATTGGTGTAAGGGAGTTCTTTCAAAGGGGTGGGTTGGGGGTTATGTGGGGCATTTTTTGGGGTTGTTTTCTACTTGTGTGTGGGGATGTGGATGTAGAAATCAGGTTGTATTTTAATGGGTATGGGTTTTCAAGATGTGGGTTACGTGGCAATCAAAAACCACATCAATCTTCTACAAAAACCCTTAGTGAACTTTTTGGGTGTGTGACAATCAATTGTGTGGCACGTGACCCACCACATGCCGTTTTACCTCATCTGTGCCACACGCGCATACGAATGTACAACAAACATTACACAATAACTGATGGCAATTGCGTCATTTGACAATAGATAGGACTAAACGGAGCACTAGAAAGCATATGGGACTAATTGGATTATAAGATCAACATTTAGGGTTTATTGGTAAATTTCCCATAATTCTATTAACATATACTCAAAATATTTATTGTATTATTCTAAACAAACAGCGAGTCTACCCCCAAGAGCTGAAACACTTACTCACATATACTCATTGTATTTATTATATTAACATACAATAAATATTTATTGTATTTATTCTATTAACATTTTATTGTATTTATTGTATTTATTTTATTAACATATACTCACATATATGTCTCTAAAGAAATCCTTCACCAACCCCAAAAAATTTGAGAAACAAAAAATTAAATTAAATTAAAACATATCACAAAGGGAATCAAAGTGGACTAAAGAAGAGGTACTAATTAGGTAAACTTGGGTCCATTAAATTTTATTTAGGACGTTGATTTTAAAATATGTATAATTTATTTTATAAAAAGATTTTGCTAACTATCGTTCCAAGGCTGTTGGTTAAGAATATAATATGAATTTATGACAAATTTATGACACGATGTGCCGGTTATTTCTCATTTTATATTTTTATTTCCCCTTTTATATATTTCAATACATATTTTATCAATTAATCTTAACCAACCCTCGTTGACTAGCATTCACCTTTATAAAAATACCAAAAACTCCTCCAAACTGGGGAGAGATTGCGCCTTTTTTATTCTTTACTTCCTTGCCATTAACCGCAAAGGAATATTTGTACATTTGACGGGTTAATGATCAATGTTTCTGTGATTTTTTTTAAAATGTAATCTGATTTCATTTACACCAATAATGTCACGACCCCAACCCGCCCCTAGTAGGGTGGTGCCGAGATGGCCAGTAATCCGTGATTACCAAAGGCCGGCTTACAAAATTTCACACACAAACAGAGTTTACATAAGGGGGCTCAAAAAGAATGCGGAAGCAATAAATCAAATACAAATGGTCCATAAGAGCGTAAATCAAGCGTGTTAACATACAAAACATAAGCGCACTTCGACTAACAAAATAAAATTCAGTTACATCGATCAAAAGGCTTCTCGGCCGACATATACAAAATACAGCGATTACAAGCAAAGAAGCATAATTTTCAAGATCTGCAGACAAAAATACACTATCTTGAGGTAAAAACAAAACAAGGACGATATATGCAAAAATCCCAAAACAAGCTTTACAAATACTTCTAGGCGTCAGCCGTCACGCTCATCACCTACATATATATAGAGGGGTGAGCTTGGAAACTCGATGAATGGTACTAGAAATAAAGGTTTGCATGAATATAGCGAAGTGCATTCCAAACAAAACATATCAAAACCATCAAAACATTAGCCGAGGTTCTATCAAGCAAAGCACATCAAAACTGTACCGAATCAAGGGATGAACCGTATTCATCTATCAAATCTTACAAATCCAAACATACCAAAATCATGCAAGTGGTAGCCGAGGTTCCTTTCAAACGAAGTATAACAATCTGTACCAACCAAGAGATGAACCGTATTCACCTGTCGAGTCTTACAAGTCAAAACATGCCGGAATCACACAAGTAGTGGTGGCGAGGTTCTCCTCGAGCAAACATAATAAAACATATCAAATCAAGGGATGAACCGTATTCATCTATCGATCTTACAAGTCTGCTTGCTTATGTGACTTAGGCAGTAGCCTTTTCACCATCTTATGTCACTTAGGCGTAGCCCTTTTTGACCAAGTGATGCTACGAAGTTTAAAGTCCTCTAGCACAAGGGACTTGTGTTACTTAGGCCCGTAGCCCGCTTTAACACCTAATCTTTTCAAGATAGGACCGTATCCTTTTTAACAAGATGGTACTGCGAAAGTTTAGAGTCCTCCAGTACAAGGGACTTATGTTCCAAAGAAGGACCGTATCCTTTTATCCATAATGCTGCGAAAGTTTAGAGTCCTTCAGCTAAGGGACTTCCAAGATAACATCAAAACAAAGCTTATACTGGATGCATCAAATTAGGCTAATCATTCATGCCGAACAAATACTTTCATCAAAACAAATCAAGACAAGGTTTATCAAAAACCGTTTAACATAGCTTTATTAAAAGCACCACTCACCTCGGTCTTCAGGTGTAGGCTCAAGCAAAGATCAAAGTCCTACAATCACATGATAAACCATATTCTCAAAACGAGCTTTTCATACATGCAATGACCTCGGCACTCACACCGAATCTAGGTCAATAACCAAACAACAAACATGCTAAGAGTTTTGAAAACGTGGACTTAGGTGCCCAACCAAAGGGATATGCAAGAATAAACACAAGAACACAGTCCCTGGTCCAACTTTCGGATCAAAACGAGGTTCTTCTTCAAGAACACAAAAACATCATTTTTCTCTTTCGAAACCAATTTCAAATCAATGCATGGCATGCAAAACAGATCCAATCATGCAATGTAGCTAGATGATTGATAAGAACAATCGATGTAGAACAAGAATCTAACCTCAAATCTGAAATCCAACGGTCCGATCTTCCACGATCAAGCCCGAACTCAACTTCTCTCTCTAAAACTCTAACTCTTGTTCTAGAGCTTCTCTCTCTAAACAAAACCAAGGTTGAGACCAAATGATGCTAACAAGATACACAATAATGTATTATAGGTCTGTCGGCTGTCATAGCCTTCAGCTCGGACACGTGGCATTACCGGATTGGTGCAGTTAAAAAGGTGACTGCTAGACAAGACAAGCCTCTGAAAAAGCGTACACAACACGCTTAGTGGCAAAACACGTCGGCGAGAAATGACCTCGGCCAAAGACAAGACTTCGGCAACAGGTCAACAAAGACAACGGCTAGGGAGGACGACACTTGACTGAGCTGTGCCACACCTTGGCCTGGGTGCACCACATCTCGGCCTAGGCCATACCTTGAGGACAAAGATCACTAGCACAAAACATCTCGGCAAACATGCCGGGGTGAAGATAGAGGTCGGCTAAGGTTCCAAAACCGTTCAAAACGCAAAGGCTCAAAGACGAACTATGCCAAAATTACCTCGGCTAAGCTCCAAGCAAGGTGCAAGTTCAAGCAAGTTACAATTAACCAAGCAAAGCAAAACAAGATCTCAAGATTACAAACTTATCAAAACAAGATCACACAATTTGCATGCAACCAAGACAAATTCAAAGTGAGGGTTGTTACATCCTACCCCCCTTAAAGAAGTTTGGTCCCCAAACTTAAAATACCTTGTTCCAAGAATAACTCTGGATGTCGGGTTCTCATTTCCTCTTCCATTTCCCATGTGGCATTCTTGCCATAGTGCTCTTCCCATTCCACCTTTACCATTGGTATCGACTTGTTTCTCAATTGCTTAACTTGTCTGTCAACAATAGACGTCGGCTTCTCTTCATAGCCCAAATTCTCATTAACTTCGATTCCAGAGTATTTAATTACATGCAGTGGATCCCGAATATACTTCCTTAACATCGAAACATGAAACACGTTATGGACTTGGCTCAATTCTGGTGGCAAAGCAAGTCTGTAGGAAACGGAGTTAATCTTGTCAAGAATTTCAAATGGGCCAATATAACGGGGTGCTAATTTACCTTTCTTCCCAAATCTGGAAACCCCTTTCATTGGTGAAACCTTTAGGAATACGTGATCCCCAACTTCGAATTCTAGCTCGTTTCTTCTCTGGTCGGCATAACTCTTTTGTCGGCTCTGGGCAGTTTTGATCCTCTGCTGAATAAGTTTAATCTTCTCTGTTGTTACTTGAATTAGTTCGGGACCAAGCAGAGCCTTGTCTCCAACTTCGGTCCAACATATCGGCGATCTGCATTTTCTTCCATACAAAGCTTCATACGGTGCCATACCAATACTCGCGTGATAACTGTTGTTGTAAGCAAATTCCACTAAAGGCAAATGCATTACCCAATTTCCTTGGAAATCCAATACACAAAGTCTCAGCATATCTTCGAGTGTCTGAATTGTTCTCTCTGTTTGCCCATCTGTCTGAGGATGAAAAGCAGTGCTGAATCTCAATTCGGCTCCAAAGGCCTTCTGTAGACTCTGCCAGAATCTGGAGACGAACTTCGGATCCCTGTCCGACACGATTGACATCGGCACTCCATGAAGTTTAACAATCTCATTCACATATAGTAGGGCAAGTTGATCGGCGTTGAAAGTAGTTTTAACAGGAAAAAAGTGTGCTGACTTGGTTAGTCTATCTACCACAACCCAAATCGAATCCATACCTTTCTGTGTTCTTGGCAGTCCAGTCACAAAATCCATGGAGATGTGTTCCCACTTCCACTCAGGAATCGGCAAAGGTTGTAGAAGTCCTGCTGGTCTCTGATGTTCTGCTTTTACTTGCTGACAACATAAGCACTGAGACACGAACTCGGCTATTTCCTTTTTCATGTTCGGCCACCAAAACATCTGCTTCACATCTTGATACATTTTGGTATTCCCTGGATGAGCAGCAAACTTAGAACTATGAGCTTCCTGCAAAATTTTCCTCTTTAACTCTGGAACGTCGGCCACACACAATCTTCCTTCAAACTTGAGCACTTGGTCTTCAATGGTGTACCCTGATCTCGGCTTTGTATCAATCTCCTCGGCTACCTTCCTGAAGAACTCATCTTCCATCTGCCTTTCCTTTACTTCATCAACAATGGTCGGCTCGACTGTAATCATGGTCAAACATGCCAAAATTCCAACTGTCTTCCTGCTCAAGGCGTCGGCTACGCTGTTGGCTTTACCTGGGTGATACTGAATTTGCAAGTCATAATCCTTCAACAACTCTAGCCATCTTCTTTGTCTCAAATTCAATTCTTTCTGAGTGAACAAATACTTTAAACTCTCATGATCTGTAAAAACCTGGCAAGAGGCTCCATACAAGTAGTGTCGCCAAATCTTCAAGGCAAATACCACGGCTGCTAACTCCAAGTCATGGGTGGGATAGTTTTTCTCATGCGGTTTCAACTGTCGAGATGCATAGGCTATGACCTTACCTCCTTGCATCAATACACAACCCAAACCCTTGTGTGATGCATCACTATAAACATGAAACTCTTCATTACCTGATGGAAGTATAAGCACTGGTGCTGTAACCAACCTCGTCTTCAGTTCCTGGAAAGCTGACTCCCGATCTTCAGTCCATTCATACAGTATTCCTTTCTTAGTCAATTGCGTCAATGGAATTGCAATCCTTGAGAAATCCTTTACGAACTTCCTGTAGTAACCTGCCAAACCCAGAAAACTTCGAACCTCGGATACATTAGTCGGCCTCGGCCAATTCACTACGGCTTCAATTTTACTAGGATCAACTGAGATACCTTCTTCATCAATCACATGACCCAGAAATGAAATAGTAGAAAGCCAAAATTCACACTTCTTAAACTTAGCATACAGTTTCCGTCTCCTCAAAATTTCTAAGGCAATTCTCAAGTGATTCTCATGCTCGGCTTTACTCTTAGAATAAATCAATATATCATCGATAAAAACGACCACAAACTCATCTAAGTGGGGCTTGAAGACTCTGTTCATTAAATCCATAAATGCAGCAGGGGCATTGGTCAGTCCAAAAGGCATCACTAAAAATTCGTAGTGGCCATATCTAGTTCGGAAAGCAGTCTTCTCAACATCCTCAGCCTTAACCTTAAGCTGATGGTAGCCCGACCTAAGGTCAATCTTGGAAAAGACTCGCGCTCCTTGTAGCTGATCAAGTAAATCATCGATTCTAGGTAATGGGTACTTATTCTTAATGGTGACCTTATTGAGTTCTCTATAATCGATACAAAGACGAAGTGTGCCATCCTTCTTCTTAACAAATAAAACGGGTGCTCCCCATGGTGAAGTGCTCGGCCTAATAAATCCCTTATCTAACAATTCTTGCAACTGCAGTTTCAATTCCCTAAGTTCGGCTGGGGCCATTCTATATGGTGTCTTGGAGATCGGCTGAGTTCCCGATATAACATCAACAGTAAACTCTATTTCCCTATCAACTAATTGACCAGGCAAGTCATCCGGAAATACGTCGGCGAATTCATTAACAACTGGGATGTCGGCTAAACTAACATTTCCATCCTGATTCTTCAATATACTACACAAATAACCCTTACACCCTTTTTGGATCAACTTACAGGCCTTCATAGATGAGATTAAGTAAGGTGGGGGCACTACTCCTTTACCTTGAAAAATAACTTCGACTAGATCTAGGGGTTTCAGTGTGACACTTTTCGAAACACAATCAATGAGTGCGTGATTTGTTACTAACCAATCCATTCCCAATATAACATCAAAATGATCTATATCCAAAGGCATTAAATCAACTAGTAGTTCAACATGCTCAATAACAACAACACATGCTCTATAAATGGATGCAACAATCATGGATCTCCCAGACGGAGTAGACACAGATAGCAAACAATCAAGAGGTTCTAGTTTCCTATTAATCTTCTCGGCAAACTTAGTAGAAACAAACGAGTGTGTAGAGCCCGAATCAACTAACACATAAGCATTTCGGGAGCAAATTAGAAGTATACCTGACACCACAGTTTCAGCATTCTGAGTGTCTCCTGGCACTAGTGCAAACACTCTGCCCTGTCTCATCGGCCCTTTTTCAGCATTACCCTTCTGAACGGTTCCCAAGGTGTTCCCACCTTTCTTGCTGTTATCACTCTTTTCCTTAGGACAATCTCTCACATAATGTCCCATTTCACCACATTCATAACAGGCTCCAGACGTCCGACGACAAACTCCAAAATGCTGCTTTCCACAATCTGAACACATCGGCTTGGTATTACCTTCCTGCCTCCGGTAACTAGTATTGCCCTTATTCATCTTCTTATTGGTGTTCAACTGTGTTCGGCTACTGTCATAATTCTGTCTCTTCCTCTGGTTCTCTCCCGAGCTCTGGTATCTGTTCAAGTTAGCCTCGGCCAAAATGGCTTTGTCCAATACTTCGGCGTAGGTCGGTAGGTCGTGCAAGTTAACCCGATCTTGAATCGGTACTCGAAGTCCACTTTCAAACTTCCTTGCCTTCATATACTCATCGTTAGCCATGTGAGGTACAAACCTTACTAATTCAGTAAAGGCACGATCATATTCTGCTACCGTTCGGTTGCCCTGTGTCAAGGTCTGAAATTCAGTGGCCTTACGGTTCCGTACACTCAATGGGAAGTGTTTCTTGTAGAACAACTCCAAAAATCTAGTCCAGGTTAAGTCTGGATTCCTTTCTCGAACCATCATCCACCATCTGCGAGCGTCATCATCCAATGTGAAGGTTGCCAATGTCACCTTCTGAGTATCAGTGCTAGGGAAGATCTGAAACAGTTTTTCCATTTCCAAGGCCCATGCCTCAGCCTTCATCGGCTCTATACCTCCAGAGAATCTCGGTGGTCTCATCTTCTTAAACTCCCTGATCAATGCTATTGTGCCATCCCCATATAAGGCTGGCTATGGAGCGACTTGTGGCACTGGGGGAGGTGGAGGCGGAGCTACATTTCGGCCGTTTGTCTGTTCGGCATGAGTCGAAGTAGCACTAGCGTACTGCTGTCTTATTTGCCTCATCTCACGGGTCAATCCTTCCATTAATCTCTCCATTCTGTCCAATCTGTCCTCGGACTGATCTCGGGCAAGTGGAGGTCTACCTCTCCTCATGATACTATGATTGTGCAAAGTGTGACTCTTTAAGCAAATAATAAATAACCACGCAGGCAAGTAACAAATAAGCAAGTCAAGACAATGCACACCTTGTTCAAATAACAAGCACTATGATGCAATCTTAACATCTTTCTAAATGGAATCCTATGCTCTTTAGGACTCAAGTGTGTGAATAACGTACTCTAAGGAACTTGTGCTCTGAGACCACTCTGTCACGACCCCAACCCGCCCCTAGTAGGGTGGTGCCGAGATGGCCAGTAATCCGTGATTACCAAAGGCCGGCTTACAAAATTTCACACACAAACAGAGTTTACATAAGGGGGCTCAAAAAGAATGCGGAAGCAATAAATCAAATACAAATGGTCCATAAGAGCGGTGCGTAAATCAACTGTGTTAACATACAAAACATAACTGCACTTCGGCAGCTAACAAAATAAAATTCCAGATTACATCCTGATCAAAAGGCTTCTCAGCCGACATATACAAAATACAACGATTACAAGCAAAGAAGCATAATTTTCAAGATCTGCCGACGTAAATACACTATGCCGAGGTAAACACAAAACAAGGCCGATATATGCAAAAATCCCAAAACAAGCTTTACAAATACTTCTAGGCGTCGCCGCCGTCCTGCTCATCACCTACATATATATAGAGAGGGGTGAGCTTGGAAACTCAGTGAATGGTACTAGAAATAAAGGTTTGCATGAATATAGCCGGAGTCTGTTCCAAACAAAACATATCAAAACCATCAAAACATTAGCCGAGGTTCTATCAAGCAAAGCACATCAAAACTGTACCGAATCAAGGGATGAACCGTATTCATCTATCAAATCTTACAAATCCAAACATACCAAAATCATGCAAGTGGTAGCCGAGGTTCCTTTCAAACGAAGTATAACAATCTGTACCAACCAAGAGATGAACCGTATTCACCTGTCGAGTCTTACAAGTCAAAACATGCCGGAATCACACAAGTAGTGGCCGAGGTTCTCCTCCAGGCAAACATAATAAGCTGTATCAAATCAAGGGATGAACCGTATTCATCTATCCAGTCTTACAAGTCCTGCTTGCTTATGTGACTTAGGCCCGTAGCCCTTTTTCACCATCTTATGTCACTTAGGCCCGTAGCCCTTTTTGACCAAGTGATGCTACGAAAGTTTAAAGTCCTCTAGCACAAGGGACTTGTGTTACTTAGGCCCGTAGCCCGCTTTAACACCTAATCTTTTCAAGATAGGACCGTATCCTTTTTAACAAGATGGTACTGCGAAAGTTTAGAGTCCTCCAGTACAAGGGACTTATGTTCCAAAGAAGGACCGTATCCTTTTATCCATAATGCTGCGAAAGTTTAGAGTCCTTCAGCTAAGGGACTTCCAAGATAACATCAAAACAAAGCTTATACTGGATGCATCAAATTAGGCTAATCATTCATGCCGAACAAATACTTTCATCAAAACAAATCAAGACAAGGTTTATCAAAAACCGTTTAACATAGCTTTATTAAAAGCACCACTCACCTCGGTCTTCAGGTGTAGGCTCAAGCAAAGATCAAAGTCCTACAATCACATGATAAACCATATTCTCAAAACGAGCTTTTCATACATGCAATGACCTCGGCACTCACACCGAATCTAGGTCAATAACCAAACAACAAACATGCTAAGAGTTTTGAAAACGTGGACTTAGGTGCCCAACCAAAGGGATATGCAAGAATAAACACAAGAACACAGTCCCTGGTCCAACTTTCGGATCAAAACGAGGTTCTTCTTCAAGAACACAAAAACATCATTTTTCTCTTTCGAAACCAATTTCAAATCAATGCATGGCATGCAAAACAGATCCAATCATGCAATGTAGCTAGATGATTGATAAGAACAATCGATGTAGAACAAGAATCTAACCTCAAATCTGAAATCCAACGGTCCGATCTTCCACGATCAAGCCCGAACTCAACTTCTCTCTCTAAAACTCTAACTCTTGTTCTAGAGCTTCTCTCTCTAAACAAAACCAAGGTTGAGACCAAATGATGCTAACAAGATACACAATAATGTATTATAGATGCGTATTTGTCATAGCCTTCTCGAACACGTGGCATTACGGATTGGTGCGATTAAAAAGGTGATCGCTAGACAAGACAAGCCTCGACAAAGCGTACACAACACGCTTAGTGGCAAAACACGTCGGCGAAATGACCTCGACCAAAGACAAGACTTGACAGCAGTCAACAAAGACAACGGCTAGGGAGGGCGACACTTGGTAGGTGCCACACCTTGGCCTGGGTGCACCACATCTCGGCCTAGGCCATACCTGCCCAAGGACAAAGATCACTAGCACAAAACATCTCGGCAAACATGCCGGGGTGAAGATAGAGGTCGGCTAAGGTTCCAAAACCGTTCAAAACGCAAAGGCTCAAAGACGAACTATGCCAAAATTACCTCGGCTAAGCTCCAAGCAAGGTGCAAGTTCAAGCAAGTTACAATTAACCAAGCAAAGCAAAACAAGATCTCAAGATTACAAACTTATCAAAACAAGATCACACAATTTGCATGCAACCAAGACAAATTCAAAGTGAGGGTTGTTACAAATAATATTCTTCTATTTATAAGAGTAATAATAATATAGAATACACATAATAAATACATATAACTGTTTGGGAATGGCTTTGTAGTTTGGAAAGGTTGCTCCACTAGTTGAGCAACTCCAACAATACTATGTATTTTGCTTAGTAGAAATACATTAAAAAAAAAAGAAAGAAAAGAAATATGTTCTATATTTTGTCCAATCATTTTATTCTAACAAGAATTTACTTAACCATATAAACTAAATAGGCTAATTTTTAAAAGAAAATTGCTATAAAAAATAATATTTATGGCATAGTTGTCGACATGATATTTGCAAAACCGTAATGTTTTTCAAAAAAAAATATTTTTCTATAAAAAATAAATAACTGCGCACAAAGTTGAAGAGGACATTCTTAAAATTCTCTATCACATTCATTTATCAAATATGACAAAAACAAAATAAAACCATACTTGTGAAATCGGTGGCTGAAACAGATATAGAACAAGCAATATTTTTTTTTTGATCGGCAAAAATGAACTTTATTGATGAAAAAAAACAAGTACAAGGTACAAGAAAAATTATATCAATAAAGGAAAGGGAAGTGCAAAAGCATCATAGTGCGCTAAATGATCCCAACTAGGTGGGCACCACCGAGCTCACCCTATCATTTGCTAGCACCCCTAAGTTGGTGAGAGACCAACGGGAAAAAAATAGAAGCTCCATAGACTACACACCATATGTTAACATAGACACCATCCAAAAATAGAAGCTCATCATGTAGCTTTAATCTCCTGAAGACAACACCAAAGCTGCAGCAGCAGCTTTAATCCCCTGTAAACTCCCCTCCATGAAAATCATTGATGTTTGAACTAAAGCCTAGAACAACACTACTTCCAAGTTCTCAATGCACCAAAACAACACTTCTTCCAAGATTCTGAATGCACCAAAACAACACTGTAACAAATGGAGACCAACACCCAAACATTTCAAACCATCCAGCCTTTGAACCAATATACACCAGAATATTAATTTGCATAGAAACAGCCACTCAAGAAATGGAGGTAAAACTGTGTACATCTTGCTCACCTTAGACTCTTTTTTAGCAAGAATATTATGCACTGGGTAGTCCCCTTTTTTCTTAATCATGTTCTTTGTCTTGGCAATCTGGACTGCCTAATGTAAACTCCAAGCTCGCACTTTCCTCTATCTGATGTCCGAATCTTTGTTGTGATGGCAAGGTTAACAGTCTAAGCCCATCCATATCATTGTAGTTATTTTGCAGCCAAGCCTCTCTACTACTGCAGAAAACCAGTAGCAGACATGCTTTCTGATGAAGAAAACCAGCTTAACAGTCCCTTATAGCAGCTTAACAGTCCCTGTTCCGGGTTAAATAGAACCATTGCATTGGATGTATTGTTGGATGGAGAAGCTGATTGTTGAATTTCAGTAAAGGTAACCATAGAGCTTGGTGATCTGCTAAAAACCAATCTGCTATACTCCAACAATCAAATATATCTTAGCTAAAAATGACAGTTTCCACAATCAAATATAACCTCCCAGACCAGCTACTATCTGCCCAACACCAGATAACATCAAACAACCAGACCAGCAGAGCATTATAGCAGACCAGCTACTATCTAGTTTGTGATGCTACTGCTGCTGTTGAACCCAAAAACCACCACAACAACCATTATTCACTAAATTACTCCCTTGCAGATTAGGACCATGACAGAATATTCAGTCCAAAAGCAGAATACTAACCAGATTACTCCCTTGTAGATTAGGACCATGACAGATCATAGCACACCATCCCAAAATAACAGCCCACTGCTAGGCCAAAAACCAAACCAATGCTGCTATGCTGCTAGACAACATCATTAGCTCATCCACCAAAAAAACCACCATCTTGGTGCATACCCACACCAAATCTGCAAGCACGTCTCAACCAATTTTGCAGGCATCACCAACAAGCATAACATAGCAGAGCAAACAACAAGCATAACATAGCAAACATAGCAGACAAACAGATCAAACAACTGATAGAGAAATAGAGAACCAGCAAGCTCAACAGATCAAATCTGCAGAAGTAGAAAAACCAGTATTCTGCAGGTACCACCAACACACATAACAGAGCAAACAAACCACCATCTTGGTGCATACACAACAAACACACTAGTAGCTTGGGAGGAGGAGTAGCTCAACACCAAGATACATACCCATACCAAATCAACCAGATAAATATCCATAACAAAAACACACTCAACCACCACTCCTCGAGAACTTGACTGCGCAAGTTGTACACCAAATCATTTCTGAAGCGCCACCTGTAGTGCGATGCCTTCGTCCACAAAGCTACTCAAACTTTCACAATGTCGCATAGAGCTTCAAAATCTGGTTGTAGTCCATTGAAAACACACTCGTTTCTATGCCTCCAGAGAGACCAAAGAGTTGCCATAGGAATGACCATCTAGATTTTCTTCTCCAATTTTGACATACTACACCCATACCACCACCGCAGTCCATCTATAGAACACAGCATGACCCATTGAAAACCCCACCATCGCACAATATTTGACCAAAGCCTCCAAACAAAAGGACATACAAGAAGAATATGCTCTACAGTTTCAACATCATTATGGCAAAACACACATTCAAGATTGACACCCCCATCAAGTATACCAATTCTGTGAAGAAACCAGGAGGTTTTGACCTTACCTAGCCATGCCAACCATCCAAAAAATTGTACTTTAGGAGGAGCAAAATTATTCCATATAGAGCCTGCCATTGCCATAACCGGACCAAGAAGGGATTCACTCCATTTATATGCTGATGCTACACTATACAGTCCAAATGACTCTGCTGCCCATTTCAATACATCTGATTTTTCACTGCAAAGATCTGGTGCACGTTTGAGCAAACAAACTAATCTACATACTTCCTCCTCCTCCCAAGCCAACAAAGTTCTTCTAAACTTTAAGGTTCCACTCATCAGCTACACCCCTATTCTCAAAAAACACCCTTACCACCCCATGCTTATTAGTAGATAGAGAGAAGAGTCTAGGGAATTCCTCCTTTAAACACACGTTACCAATCCACTTGTCCAACCAGAAGTGAACTCTACTCCCATCTCCCAAAGCTATCTGAGAGTTATGAATATAGAAATTATGCAAGTCTGGATTCAACAAAGCTACATTAATTATATCAGTCCAGATCTTAGAACCTCTACCTACCAAAGTTGGCAACCATTTCCCATATTGAACATTATATTTTGCGCATATCACTTCTTTCCAGAGTGTGTGATTCTCAGCTCCAAACCTCCACCACCATTTTAACAACAAGCAGTCATTGAATGTTCTAATCCTCCTCAACCCCAAACCACCTAGATTCTTATTCTTTGCAATTACCTCCCATCGGACTAAATGCACTTTTCTTCTAAGGTCTGAACCACCCCACAAGAAAGCTGATTGTATTTTCTCAATCTCCTTAGCCACGCCAACAGGAATCTTGAACAATGATAAATAGTAAACCGGTAAATTGGACAAAACTGACTTGATTAGAGTTAACCTCCCGGCAAAAGAAAGTAGTCTTCTCTTCCAATTAGCCAATTTCCGCTTAAGTTTGACAAGAACAGGTTTCCAAGTACTTCTCTTACTTGGGTTGACCCCTAATGGCAAACCTAAATACATTATAGGTAGCTTTTGATAGAGGCATTTTAGATTAAAGGCAAACTCTTGCAATAGTCCCTCGTCAACCCCAACACCACAAATGACACTCTTATGGTAATTTATTTTCAGCCCCGAAGCCATCTCAAAGCATCTTAAAATTCTTTTGATATTACACACTTCCTTCTTCTTAGCTTCACAAAACAAAATAGTGTCATCCGCAAATTGCAAATGAGTGACTCTTAAGCCATTGGACCCCACCTCTACCCCATTGATTAAGTTTAACTCTTTTGCCCTTTCAATAATATATTGAGACCCTCTGCTATAATGTTGAACAAAAGCGGTGACAATGGATCACCTTGCGAAGGCCCTTTGTGGGGAAAATTGACGTTGGTGACCCATTAACCAAAACGAAATCTTAGCGAGAGGATACACAAGCTTTCATCCAACTCACCCATCTAGATTGAAGCCAAAGTTTGAGAGCATATTGAAAAGAAACTCCCAATTGATTGACTCATAAGCCTTTTCAAAATCCAATTTGAGAACCAAACCTTTCTTCTTGGATCTTTTCCATCCATCAACAATCTCATTAGCTATAAGAATCCCATCCATAACGTTCCGACCACCCGTAAAAAGGTTGAACCTCACTAATAATCTTGGGCATCACTTGTTTCATCCTATTTGATAACACCTTTGCTAGAATTTTATACATAGAACCAATCAGACTAATAGGCCTACACTCTTCCAAACAAGAGGGACTATCATTTTTAGGAATTAAAGCAATGAAAGAGATATTGATCCCACCCACCAGACTTGCATTTTGATGAAATTCCCTCATAAAATGTATCACATCAAATTTCACAATTTTCCAACATTTCTTGAAAAAAGCCATGTTGAATCCATCAGGTCCAGGTGCCTTATTACCATCACAAGACTTGATTACAGAACTAATTTCCTCTTCCATAAACTCAGCCTCCAATAGTTCAACAACTTGTGGTCCTCCAATGGTCTTGAAGTGCCCAGATAATTTAGGTCTGACCTTCCAATCCTCAGAGAAATGTTTTAGAAAGTGGGCCTTCACCTCAGCTTTAATTTCCATAGGGTCCTCCAGCATTGTACCATTCACAACAATGGAGCACAAGGAATTCCTACTATTCCTACTACAAGCCATGATGTGAAAATATCTTGTATTTTTATCCCCTTTAAGTGCCCAATTCACTCTGGATTTCTGCAACCAAATCCATTCTAACATTTTACTAAGCCTCCAAACCTCACTCCTCACTTCCTTTCTTCTAAGTATTTTTGTAGGTAGCAAAGGTCTATCCTCAGCAAGCAAATCAAGGGCATGAGCTTCTTCTTCTACACACTTAAGCTTATTTTCCACCTTCCCAAATACCTCCACATTCCACTGTTTTAAGGCTTGCTTCAGGGCTTTAAATTTCACGAAGCATTTAAACCCTGCCCAACCCTCCACTACAATCCCAGACCAACTGTGTTGTACAAAAGATAGAAAATTGGGATGATTATCATCCTCCATCAATATAATAGGACTGTGATCAGATAACAATCTAGGTAGCAATTCCAGAGGGGAGGTGGAGAAATTGTGTTAGGTATATCGTCTCATACTCTTCCTATCTTGCCTACTTGTTATTTTTTGTGTTCGGGGATGCTGCTATCAGGGACGGACCCAAGTGTAGAAGATGAGGGCCATGGCCCCCTGCCTTGCTCAATTGCTTTGTGTATCTTGCTACTTTCTATCCATGTCCATATGTGTATGTTATTGGCCCCTAGTTGATAAATGTTCTGTTTAATCTTCACCACCACTTTCTTATTTTTTTATTCTGCTTTTAACTCGAATAATTTCATGGGCACTCTATGTGAAAAAGTATTTACGTTGTATTTGATTAATGAATTCGAATAGAGATTTAAAAAGAATAGAGAAAAAATAAGTAAAATATGAACAAAATATATAATTACATTTCATACACATTTTTTTTTTCTTTTTCTAAATTTCTACTTAAATCCATGAATTAAACACAATCTTAATATAACCCACTTTTATGTTTCTAATGTCGCTTGTTATTCTCTCTTCTTTTTGTTTTCCCCTTCTTCTTGTGTTTTATTTTATTTTATTTATTTATTTTTCTTCTTGTGTTTTATTCTCTTTTCTAACTCCATAACAGAACAATTATATTATGATGATTATAGTTTTATGCCTAATTCATTTTATAATATTATATATTATTGCATTAGTATAATGAGTTCTATAATTCATATTTGTTGCTAATGCAATAATATTATATTATATTATAGCATAAATAAAATGTGATGAAATCTTGTTCTCTTTTTTTTTTTTTTTAATAAAAAATTGTGTAGACACCCCATTTTTGACCGACCTTAAGACTCAGACGTCACCGATTGAGCGCTCGGTGATGTTTCATATTGTGCTCGTTCAGAAGTCTCAGAGTCGCGGCCGTGCGCCCTGCCTCCGGACTTCCGAACCCTCTTCTGTGCCTTGCCTCGGTTTGCGAACCAGACTCGGTTTTCTCTGTTTTCTTTCCTGAGGGGAGAGAGAGGTCTCGTAGACCATCTCTCAGTGGCCGTGGGCTACATTTCATGGCCGTACGTCATTTTGCCCATTTCGGAGCCCGGTTCCCGGTTTTCAAAGCCGTCAGGCCGTGTGCCTCAGTTCGGGACCACCCAACCATCTCCGATTCCTCCGGTTTCTGGCATGCATCTCATCTACTCCCTTTCGAGGGACACTGGGGTCTTAGATACCCACTTCGCAGCCAAACACCACTTTCGGTGCTTAACGGCCGATTTTCGGGACCCCGAACTGCGTGTTTTGTCCCCCAAGCATTCGTTTTGCATCGGTTTTTGTTCATTTTTGGAAGGTACCTCTGTTTTATCATAAGGAAGGTCACTGGAGGGTGGGAGGCCAGCAATTGTCCCAGCAACCAGTTATGCTCCTCCGGCGCCCAGGGCCGTTTTCTCACTTCCGGGCTAATGTTGAACACCCTAGGGCCATTTTATTCGAGCGAAAACCACATATTTGTGTTGTACACACATGGGAGGACCCTAAAAAATAGAGCTCGGCCAGTAATTCAACTTTTCATTTTTGAACCTCTCCTAAAGGTGGCTTGTTGTCTCTCCTGTTTCAGAGTTGCCAGATACCAACCACAGGGCCTTGTTGTACACACTTGGGAGGACACCAACCTTTGGTGGCCGGCCAGAAATTCCCATTTTCCATTTGCCGGCCGGCCACCTCCAGCAAAAGTAGCTAGCCGGCCATGCTCCCTCAAGGCATACTTTCTGGTATAAATTTGTTTCCCCAGAAAATATCAGGGGGATATTTTGGGAGGGAAAGCTTGGGTGCATTTCCCTCCACTTTTACACCCCTTCTTTTGTCCATATAAGGAGCCTCCCAGCTCTGTCCCTAGGGTTAGAAAAATTGGTTCAAGCATATCTCTCTCCATCTCTCTCAAACTCTCAAGTTTTGGTGCCATTTCTTCATCATCTTCAAGCTCTACCATCACAACTCCATTCTAGCAGCTAGGAGAGCTTTCCAGCAGCTAAGAGGCTCCCATTCTTCAAGCAAAAGGCAACCAAGACTTGTCTACAAGGGTAAGTCTCGCTTTCTCTCTTTTGTAGCACTTTCTTGCCTCATTTCTTAAGCCTATTAGCTTATTGTTTTGTGCTCTGACCTTAACTAAAACTAGGTCTATTTTGAGCTATTCTTCATGTTTGTTCAAGGGCTCAACTCTGTTTGAGCCCTCTATCATGTACTTGCTTCAATATCATCTTGTATGTCAATATTTCTAGCCTATGAGTGATCTGTTTTCGACCATAATGTAAACTGTGAGTGGGCCTATTTTGATCCCCTCTTCAACATTGAAGAAGGGCTCAACCCTGTTTGGCCTCTCTATCATGCACTTGCTTCATAATCTCTCATATTTACTGTAAACTTGCATGATTTCTTTGGCATATATGAAATTTATTTTGGAGCATGTCATGAACTGTGAGTAAGCTTATTTTATGTCCCTCTACAACATTGTAGAAGGGATAAACCTTGTTGGGGGTCTCCATGTTGTGCTTGTCTTTATATCTCTCTTTGGCCCCCATTTTTGCATGCTTTGTTGGGCCTATCTAGCTTCTGTTTTAGGCCATCATCAGTACTGATAATATCCATATTTTAGCCTTCTTGTCATGTTTTGTTAAGGGTCCAAGGCTGTTTGATGAATGTAAGGCATACTTCATGTTCTAGCCTTTGTTGGCTTCATTCTTGCATGACATTTTTAGCAAATTTCCATACTGATTTGAGGGTTGTCATCTACTGTTAATGTGCATATTTTTGGCCCCTCATCAGTGTTGTAGAAGGAAATTTTTCAGTTTGAGCATCGTATACATCACTTGCTTCAATACCCCTCTCTTGGCCCCCATTTTTGCATGCCATTGTTGTCCTATCTATGCTTACTATTTCACCATGTTTTGTACTGTAAAAGATGCTATTTTGGGGCTGCCTTGCTACTGTTTTTCATGTCATGTACCAATTATGCATGTCTAGTGTAGCTGTAGGCCATTCCGGGTGCTTAATATCGCATTTCGGGACCATTCCGTGCATTTGGTGTCATTTCCCCCCCTTTCGGGACTGCTTTGCATCATTTGTGAGTGCTGAAATTCATTTGCATGTTTGCATATCATTTCCATGCCATTTCATGCCTTAGGGACATTGCCTCAGTTTGCGTGCCCGTGTGCGCGCATTTCGAGGCGCCTCATTTTTATCCGACGGCCTCTTATGTGAGTGTGGCTGAGGCCTTCTCATGTTAGTGTAAGCCCAATTTGCATTGTGTATGCCATTTCATTCCGTATGTCATTGCCTCGGTTTGCGTGCCCGTGTGCACGCATTTCGAGGCATCTCATTTTTCATCTCTCGGCTTCTTATGTGAGTGTGGCTGAGGCTCACCCATGTTAGTATAAGTCCATTTCGCATCCTGTATGCCATTTTAGCATCATTGCATTCCGTATGCCATCGCCTCGGTTTGCGTGCCCGTGTGCACGCATTTCGAGGCACTTCACTTTTATCCGATGGCCTCCTGTGTGAGTGTGGCTGAGGCCCTCTCATGTTGGTGGAATCACATATTGCATCGCATATCTCATTTTAGTCCCATTGCATTCTGTATGCCATTTTCTCGGTTTGCGTGCCCGTGGGCACGCATTTCGAGACATCTCATTTTAGGCTCATTATATATCATATTTTAGGCCGTTTCATGCCTTTATGCCATTGCCTCGGTTTGCGTGCCCGTGTGCACGCATTTCGAGGCACCTCATTTTTATCCGACGGCCTCTTATGTGAGTGTGGCTGAGGTCCACTCGTGTTAGTGTAAGTCCAATCGCATTGCGTATGCCATTTTATTCCTTAGGATCATTTCCTCGGTTTGCGTGCCCGTGTGCACGTATTTCGAGACATCTCATTTTCATAGCGTTGTGTATGTTAGGATTGTATCTTAGTTGCATTTCATGCATATCATGCATATTGCATCGTGTTCGGGATAGGAGTTAGCAAGCACGGAAAGCAGGCACGTTCATACCTGAGTAATGTGAGCAGGTCTCCATCCCCAAGTCACCGACACTCCGGATCACCCGTGATGGAGTTAGGTTTTGTTGTAGCATTCATGTGCATTCATCCTATATTGAGTTATGCAATTCGGCTCCTCGGCCATCATGCATCGATATGCGTGATTGGTGGCCCGAGGATCGAGGCATGCATATATTTGTGAAATACATTGCTATGCCCTTTCACCTCTGTTCGACAAGATCAAGAATCGGCCGATCTTAGGAGGCTTGCACGCATTTAGGAACATTACAAGCGAGGCTAATTGGGGCATCGGTGGATTTCAGCGCAAAGCGACCAACATGCATCATTTCATTATCCGGGCGAGTCAAGGTAGCCCACGGCTTGCGCCAATTTCTGACTTTCTTGTTTAATTTGATAATTAATTAGGAATCTGTATATTTGGACTGTATTATTCTTTTATTCGGGACTGTATTATTATTTATTCGGACCCTCTGCGCGAGGGCATAATTGTAATAAGTGTGGGTGAGTGTGATGTATGTCTTCCAACCCCACGTCTTTCTTCCCTTTTATTTACCCGCTTACGATGGTTAGATATAGGGCATATTTCAATTAGCATATAGTATGACAGCATGTTTGCATCATTCATCTGTTTTGCACGCACCGGGCTCGGCGTATCATACAAACTGCATTTGTATTTCAATTCCAAATTGAATACGTGTTAGTTGTAGCATTCCATATGCCATGTTTAGAATAGCCGAGCCTGCTACAGTTTGCATCTTTGCATGTGTTGCATTAGGCATTTCTGTACATTTAGGATCATGCATGATTTCTAATGAGCTTCTGTTTTGGCTTGGAGTACTCGGTGAGTTTTATGCTTTAGCATCCTTGCATGCATGTGAGTGACTGCCATGATAGCATGCTTACCACGAGGCTATGTGCTTATGTGATATAACTGCCTTGAATGCCTATGGGTGAAGGTTAGATTATTTGAATTGGGACAATGCATTGATTGTTCGTTTTAAGCCCACTAGATAGTGGCAAAATCATATTTTCTAAGCCCACCTGAGGGTGGCAAATCCGCGTCTTAGCCTACTTGCAGGCAGCACCATCAAACCATTTTCAAACAAACAGACATTAAATGTTTTGTTCCAATTCAGGTGATTCAGTCTATACTTGTATGCTGTGCGCATCACATAGTAACCTAGGCTAATAACCGGGATAAGAACTCACAATGTTTTCAAAAACAGATATCATGGTTAGTAGAGGCCGGTCTTTGACCGGGCGAAATGCTCAAGTGACCTTCCCATCGTACCCAAGTCCCCAAGCCGAGGCAACTTTGGTGATGACGGACACGTGGCCTTTTGGCACCGAGTCAGGGTTTCCTAAATTTCCCATTTTAAAATATTTAGGTGGCGACTCTGTATCTGGCGAAGCAGTCCATGTTTTGCACTTCTTTCAAAAATCTGTTTTCTCAAAACGATTTGCCGGATTTGGACTCTTTGGTTCAAGATTGAGAACCGTGACTTTTGAGTCCTTCGAACTGTAGTGACCCAATATCGAACGAGCGGGGATTCGCACTCCTTCCCCGGGATGCGTTGAGGGCGTCTGATTCTGGCGACTCTGCTGGGGAGTTAGAGAACTTGACTCGAACTCGTGATATCTGGTTTTGACTACACTTGTTTGTCTCTTTGCATTGCATTTGCATTGGTACGCCTAGGACACCGTGTTTGTCATCTGCTATTCCTGAGAGGTTTGTCGGAGGCTTGTCTTGTCAAGGCATGTCCATAAGGACGATTCTGACTCTGCCCGATATGGGAACACAAACCCTAGTTTTACCGGGGCACCCTTTTTGACCATTCGACCTAGTGCATATTCGGATCCATAGTGACCATTCCAAACTAGGACAGTTGCTTACCGTTTATAGGTTGTTTGAAGCATTGCGTGCGTAGTGAAACCCTAGTTCGACAAAATAGAGGCGAAACCCTACCCCAACATAGAGGTGTTTTAGCTCTCACTTATACGCTATGTGCTTGTTAGAGTGTGCCTCTCTGAGGAATGCATGTATCAGTTGAGTTTGGGCATCAGGCCTGCGGGCATCAGTCAATTATCTGAGAATCAGTTGTCTGCGGATATCCGATTGATTTTGGGGAAACGATGTCTGAGGATAGTGATCAGTGATTGAGGACAGTGTGTTTTTTCAGCTTGTCAACTGCGTGTTATATGCCCGACTGTGTGTTGTGTGTATTTAATTTAAGCTGTTATGCTGTCCGTTTTCTGGTCATTTATTTCCCTTTTTTTTTTTTGCTTTATTCTCTTTTTGCTAGGCGATTTTATACGATTGCTTCGAACCAATAGATACCCCCAAGCACTTTGGACATGAGGTCGCCGACTCAACCGATCCGAGGATCTCGTTGCGGACATCCGATGTTCCACTCTCTACCCCGATTATCGGAAGAAGGCGAAGGCGCGATGTCAAAACGAGGATTCTGGGACGGTCGCTGACGATGCTTGATCGAGTTGAGATTTACGTATGCGCCGTAGAGGTACATTTACCGGCCATTCAGATGGAACAATGAGAATACATCGAGGATGGAGGCGATGATCGCCCGGATGCATGAGAGCATAAACGGATGCAAGATGATGCCATCCGCCAAGCGGAATTTTGAAACAACAAGCCCGCGATCATGGCCCGGCGAAGTGATTACTAGGCTACCAGCGCCCGAGCGGCTTCACACTTCACAGGCTCCTCCTCCACCAGCTCCACTACTGAGCAGCATCTCTTGGTCGAATACCGCCAAACCCTCAGAATATCCCCCCAAACACTCAGAATACCTTACCCGATGTCCGGAACACTCAAGAGGACATAGGTCTTCCAACGGGGCCGGCTCCGCCCCCACTTCTGCCGCAACTATCCAAGAATCTTACACCTAACCACCCGAACTCTCCATTTGAGTTTGAGATAGATCATACAGCTCTGAAGCTGAGTAAGCTGGAAAAGCTTTTCAAGAAATCACAGGGGGTGAAGGCCATCCCAGATATTGAAGATGGCTACACTAACGTGGCGTGACAACGCCAAATAGATTCAAGATGCCACGATTGATCGTTTTCGGATCGAGGATCCTATGGTCCATCTCGCTATTTTCGGACATCTTGAGGCCAATGGGCCTAACGACCACAAAAGCTTTCTTTATTTGGCGAGAACTTTGTCGGGTGGCGGCCATCTGATGCATAAAGTTAGAGGATGATGTGAAGAAATTGGGATGAGTTGGCGAGGCCTTCGTTGCCTGATACTCATATATACGCAGACGAGATTACAACACGTTATCTCGAAACAACGGCAGAACAAAAAGACTTTCTCGATTTTGTAACTTCGGTGGAAACAAAGGCATCGATGATGACCTTAAGGCCAACAGATAAAGATCAAATTCGGATGATTGTACGCAATCTCCAACCCAAGTTAATGCAGAAAATGATCGTACTCCCTTTCCCCACCTTCTCAGATTTACACGAGATGGGGGTACAGATCAAAGATGCGATGAAGCATGGTTTAATCGACCAGGACCGAGAGCAGCCCCAAAGGACGTTCAACCGTAATAACACCGTAGGCCCGAGTGGCGCTGCCAACACAAGGACTTCGGAGGTCGGCATGGTCACCACCACTCCTGTCACGCCCCAAACCCGCCCCTAAAAGTTTGGGCATGACCCATTCGAAAACAGACACTAAACCTGTTATATATATCACACGGGGCCTGAACGGAAGCCTTTAATAATATAAAATACATAAAACATCATCCATTGAGCTACTACTACCATGCGGGACGCACACATTGCACTAAATAAATATTATACAGATAGTTTACACACATAAGACTCAGCCTCATAAATAGGCACACAACAAAAATATAAATGAAGAAGAAATTATACAATCAACCCAAAAATATACATCCAATGCATAAGTCGGAACTCGGCAGAACTTTACAAAATGAACGACCTCGGTGGTGCACGGCGCCTCAAGGTTAACAAGAGAAATACAAGCCCTAAAGGTTGGGATTTGAACTCCCGATTGGTTACCTCTGATGAACCAGACAAAATATAGAATGAGCGAACTTCGGTGAATAATAGTACATAAACAATATAATGTTTAACTTAAATAATCACACATAGAAGCTGAGATATATCGATTAATTACATTCCATAATTATTTCCAAAAGTCATGGGTCCTACTTTAAATGAGAATAGCGTTAAACTCGGTCTATCTGGATTGTCACAAGCCTCTCGGATGCTTGATGCGACCAAAGGTCCGAGATATAGCGAAGCGGCCCGCCCATAAATAACAGTAGTAAGGATAAGCGGAAATAACGATGTAGCGAGAATATCGAAATAACAGACCGCATAAAGCGTAAGTAGCAGGGCGCATATAAGCGTGGTATGAAAATGACAGATGTATGGATTCAAGAGGTGGCTCGTCGTTCCAGAGGTGGCTCCCACCAAAGTGTAGCACGTTCGTCTGACACTTTGCTCCATACGAACATTCTGAGAATGACCTAACGGTCGAATATCGAAGATAACCTTGTCGAAGCGAGTCTTATGTATTTCCGATTCCAAACCATTTTCATAACCATTTTCATATTCAGATTTTGCATAAGATAATATGTGGTACGCCCATAGTCCATCGTAATGTAGGTCAAGACCACAAAGTGAGTCCTAAGACCACAACAGTAGGTCCGAAGACCACAACAGTAGGTCCTAAGACCACAGTGTAGGTCCTAAGACCACAATGAGGTCCAAGACCACGCCCAGTATTATTACCCCGGAGGGCCATAGGCCACGTATTGTTACCCAGGCGAGGGCCATCCGGACTAAGGGTGCCACAATTACTTTTAAACAACTGAACATTTCGTTTATTCCCAACATATCATAGCTTTTCATAAATCAATCATTTAGTTTCATAGTATCTTTGAAAATACATAACGTAAGTTTAATAGAACATTCTTGATATTTATTAGCAAATGTTGAACATATGCCACATTGAACACTTTCGAAATCTGAAGGTACCATGGTTCTATACTTTAAATCAATAGATCTCGGGATACATAAACATCATTGTTCCTTGATGGTAAATCAAACACAATACTATATAAACTATAGTACAATACCGATAACCATTAATCGTGGACGGGATACAGAATAGTTTCAGATGCCGAATCCTTCTATGTTCACACCAATTCTCAAATACAACCATTGTTAGCATAATTGCCATGCAAAAAAGAATATGCATAATCATAATAAGATTGATGTACATATGTAATCTTGTTACTCCTGAGTTACAATGGAGCGTTTGTCCCTCCCGGAGTGCATTCTGTACACAGACATAACTTACAAATTAACTCCCTTTTCCTTTTTAAATCATTAAGGAATTCTTCATTGAATCATTACATTCGTATGAATTATAATCATCTTAAAGTCATCAAAATAACATTCTAAAAATACCAGAGGACTGAACATTCAAAACTGAGCAATCAATAATTTTGCCTGAAAAAAGGGTTCCCCGCTCGAGCGCCACTTTGGCCGCTCGAGCGGACTACACAAAAATACAAAACTACTGGGAGGTCGATTTTCCCGCTCGAGCGGTCCTTCCTCCGCTCGAGCGGACCAAGCAAAATTCTGAAAATCTGGATTTCCAAACTTTCTAAATCTTTCCAATCCTTAACAATACAAACAAAGCTTCAAACTAGACAAACTTAATATCAAATTAAGGTGCTAAATCACCCAATAAACCAACCACAACCCTCCTCAAGCCTTCAATCATCCAATCCATCAATTTCATATGTAAAATAACCATCACTTCCCAAAATCCTCCTTATTCAAACCCAAACTTCCCAAAAATCTCATAATTCTTCTATACACTTCAAATATATAGAAATCACATAATTCAACAATAGAAATAACTCAAATTTGATTATGATTGTAAATATTGATGTGGATTCAACCCTTACCTCAATAATCAAACAAAAAGGTGAGCTAGAGATGGAGCCTTCACAATTCCAAGTTCTAATCGGATAAAAACGTTGATCTTCCCTTAATCTCCCTCCTTGATGCCAAAAATCATGGTGGATCATGATCAAGGTAAAGGAATTCAAGAGTTTAGGGCTAGGGTTTCGGACTAGGGAGAAAAGGAAAGAAGAAGGGGAAAGAAAATATCAAAAAGTGATCCAAAATCACGATTTAAAAGCTGCTGTCCCGAAAACTCCGCTCGAGCGCACCTTTTCCCGCTCGAGCGGACCTACTCACAGCACAGATTCCAAAACTTCAAACAGGTGTATCTTTCCCATCCGGACTCCGTTTTAGGTCGTTCTTGTGTCCAAATTGAAGCCCCGGAAATAAGCTTTCCAATGGTTCTAACCTCATATCCCAATTCAAAATGTGGACAAAGAAAATGGCAAAAGAGTGGTAGCTGTTCGTAAAATAACTATCCGAATCAAATTCTTTGGTTCAATCTTACCTTACCATCACATTGCCACCTCAATCAAAATCCCCAAATCCAAAAATAACACATGAGAGTCTCCACAAACATTCACCGAACCTTTAATAACTTTACGTGCACCTAGCTTCAATTCCAAAAGATATAGTTGAATCAACGCGTATTGGGGTCGTTACATTCTCCCCACCTTAAAAAGTTTGGTCCTCCAAACTTGATTTACCTGGTTAAGTCGAGTTCCGTCCTGAACATATAACAGTTCTCAATCATTCTCAATCATCTCATAAACTATCAAACATAAATCCAACTTAGTAAGGTCACAAGTAACTCCCATTGTCACAATTCCTCAAAGGTATAAACTTCTTATAACAATTAGATCCATAAGTGCTAAATCAACGACTTTGGCACTCCAATTCATCATATGCATCAGACTTATCGGTTCAAATCAAATCTCTAACAGGCTTAATTTAAAGCCAATACGGGGTTAGCTCAAAGTCAACATTTTGACATCACACACATCATACATTGTTCAGAGGTTCAGACCCTTTCAAAAATATCAGATGATGGAATAATTCCCAATAGTATTTAACTTGATGTAAGCTTTGGAGAATAATCTCCAAACCAACTTACAACAGTAACCACAGATAAAACAGAATAGCCTAAAGCTCAATATAGCGCCGTCATCCATTATCAATTGACGGACTTATACATATATAGCAAAGTATTTCTTCCAAAAACTTGTCATCTTGGGAAAATTATCCAGAAAACTTATTATATCAAAAAAACTTGTCGAAAGTTCGTAACATTTTTGTCATTCAGACAATACTTATCAGATCAAATATTTTGTAACCTGAAACATGGATTTCCTTAAACATTGAGTAACATAGTTATAGTTAAAATCATTTATATGAAATCAATTCATCAGTTGTAACAATATCAAAATTGGCATTATATACTCTGCGTGAAACATAAAATACAAAACTGAAGAAGCATATGATTGATTACATTTTGTAACTATTTTCTTCTTCTTCTTTTTTTTTTTTTTTTCTGACCGAGGATCCAATTTTCATAGCAAAGTGAGTTTAACTCAACATGTACCAAGCAACCATAAATCCACAGATACAAAACGGCCATAAGCCCAGAACTATATATACAACTACAGAACTCAAAAGGTTATTCCAATACCATTGTATTTTCAGAATGGCCTTAGGCCCGGAAATAACAGGACGGCCCTTGGCCAGAATGTTACAGAATAAGTCACTAGATATACACAGGCTTATATCTCTGAAATGATATCTCAATTTGATTCTTCATTGAGGCAGGATTCTAATTCTTGTAGTACTTTAGTAGAGTACTACTCATTCTGGTTTAATGTTAAGTTAATCAATAATCACTTATCGTTTTGCAAATGTCATACGGACAAATATACCTCATAGGCGGGATCCTAATCACAAATTACAGATTGGCCATATACTGAGAGCAGTTGATTACGGACTTTAGATTTCAAATTGCGGATCACAAAGGTCGAATCACGGAGGACCGTCTGAGTCTGATTCCCATAGTCAAATCTTTATTACGTATAAACTATACTCATTAAATCATATAGTACTACAACTGTTGGTAATTTTCGTAGTTCCTTAAATCATATTACTTATATCTGATCTCAAGGTCAATAACCAATTTCTTATCCATAGCTCATTTTCAGAACGGTTTTTGGTCTAGTATTATAACTGTTATAAAATGGCCTATTGGCCCAGAATAATCAGAACGACCTTTCGGTCCAGAATAGCCTTTCGGCCCAGAATAACCTTTCGACTTAGCATACATAACTTCACAACCTCTTTCAATGTTTCCATAATTTCATAATTCACAAGTTGGCTCCTGGTCTTATAAATTCATCATTCACAAGTTGGCTTTCTGCCTCATAGACTTATATTTCATAAGTTCCTTAGATTCCAATTAATATGAACGTCCATAACATAAGCGTAAAGCAGAATATCATTATGGTCATTAGCATGTTCAAACAATTCATCTAAACAAATGTTACCGCAGAATGTCCTTTGAATGTCACAAAATGGCCCTCGCCCGAATGTTACAGAATGGCCCGACTTATAACTTCATAAATTCAGAAATGATCCTTGATCTAAGCATTGTTCCAGAAAGGGAGACTTAACAAATCATCAGGTAACACATATATATATTATGTGCTTTGATCTTAGATATATCCGATACTTAACATTTAATCAAGTCATTCAAATAGGTGTAAAACAACACAATTATATCGCCATCATTTCCCACAAATAATGATCAAACGATGACACACATTATATCCAACCATTTATGTATAAACTGACTTACCGAGCAATTCAAATTCTTACCACACCTCTGCAGTGCAATATTGTTAACTTGATCCCATCTGCATGTCTTGCTTCATGCACCAATCTATAGAAGATAAACAGAGGCAATAAAAGATGCAACAGACATAGATTATAATCATCAGAGTTAACAACAGACAGTTAACGTTGCCATCATTCTTTTCTTTTCATGTACTTGTAGGATATCATGCCTGATGCCTAAATCTTTCTAGACATCCTAAAGCTCAATGGACTCGTGTGTGAGATGGCAACTCGTGCTCTGATACCACTTGTCACGCCCCAAACCCGCCCCTAAAAGTTTGGGCATGACCCATTCGAAAACAGACACTAAACCTGTTATATATATCACACGGGGCCTGAACGGAAGCCTTTAATAATATAAAATACATAAAACATCATCCATTGAGCTACTACTACCATGCCAGGACCGCACACATTGCACTAAATAAATATTATACAGATAGTTTACACACATAAGACTCGACTCAGCCTCATAAATAGGCACACAACAAAAATATAAATGAAGAAGAAATTATACAATCAACCCAAAAATATACATCCAATGCATAAGTCGGAACTCGGCAGAACTTTACAAAATGAAACGACCTCAGGTGGTGCCTGGACGCCTCAAGGTTAACAAGAGAAATACAAGCCCTAAAGGTTGGGACTGAACTCCCGATTGGTTACCTACAGAAACAGACAGACAAAATATAGAATGAGCGAACTCAGTGAATAATAGTACATAAACAATATAATGTTTAACTTAAATAATCACACATAGAACTGCAGATATATCTGATTAATTACATTCCATAATTATTTCCAAAAGTCATGGGTCCTACTTTCGTAACAGAATAGCGTTAAACTCAGTCTATACAGATGTCACAAGCCTCTGGATGCTTGATGCGACCAAAGGTCCAGATATAGCAGAACGGCCACCGGCCCATAAATAACAGAAGTAGTAAGGATAACGGAAATAAGAGCGAGCGATAATATCGAAATAACGAGACCGCATAAAGCGTAAGTAGCGAGGCGCATATAGCGTGGTAGAAATAATGATGTATGGATTCAAGAGGTGGCTCGTCACGGTTCAGGTGGCTCCCACCAAAGTGTAGCACGTTCCGTCTGACACTTTGCTCCATACCGAACATTCTGAGAATGACCTAACGGTCGAGAATATCGAGAGATAACCTTGTCGAAAGCGAGTCTTATGTATTTCGATTCCAAACCATTTTCATAACCATTTTCATATTCAGATTTTGCATAAGATAATATGTGGTATGCGCCCATAGTCCATCGAGCAGTAGGTCGAAGACCACAGGTGGGTCCTAAGACCTGGCAGGTGAGTCCGAAGACCACAACGGTGGGTCCTAAGACCTGGCAGTAGGTCCTAAGACCACAGCAGTGGGTCCGAAGACCACGACCACGGTATTGTTACCCGGGCGAGGAGCCATAGGCCCGGTATTATTAGCCAGGCGAGGCCATCCGGACTAAGGGTGCCACAATTACTTTTTAAACAACTGAACATTCGTTCGTTTATTCCCAACATATCATAGCTTTTCATAAATCAATCATTTCGTTTCATAGTATACTGAAAATACATAACGTAAGTTTAATAGAACGTTGCTGATATTTATTAGCAAATGTTGAACATATGCCACAGATTGAACACTTTCAGAAATACGAAGGTACCATGGTTCTATACTTTAAATCAATAGATCTCGGGATACATAAGCATCATTGTTCCTTGATGGTAAATCAAACACAATACTATATAAACTATAGTACAATACCGATAACCATTAATCGTGGACGGGATACAGAATAGTTTCAGATGCCGAATCCTTCTATGTTCACACCAATTCTCAAATACAACCATTGTTAGCATAATTGCCATGGAAAACAGAATATGCATAATCATAATAAGATTGATGTACATATGTAGTACTGTTACCCACAGAGTTACAATGGAGCGTTCGTCCCTCCCGGAGTGCATTCTGTACACAGACATAACTTACAAATTAACTCCCTTTTCCTTTTTAAATCATTAAGGAATTCTTCATTGAATCATTACATTCGTATGAATTATAATCATCTTAAAGTCATCAAAATAACATTCTAAAAATACCAGAGGACTGAACATTCAAAACTGAGCAATCAATAATTTTGCCTGAAAAAAGGGTTCCCCGCTCGAGCGCCACTTTGGCTCGGCGGACTAAAAATACAAAACTCTTTGGGAGGTCGATTTTCCCGCTCGCGCGGTCCTTCCTCCGCTCGAGCGGACCAAGCAAAATTCTGAAAATCTGGATTTCCAAACTTTCTAAATCTTTCCAATCCTTAACAATACAAACAAAGCTTCAAACTAGACAAAACTTAATATCAAATTAAGGTGCTAAATCACCCAATAAACCAACCACAACCCTCCTCAAGCCTTCAATCATCCAATCCATCAATTTCATATGTAAAATAACCATCACTTCCCAAAATCCTCCTTATTCAAACCCAAACTTCCCAAAAATCTCATAATTCTTCTATACACTTCAAATATATAGAAATCACATAATTCAACAATAGAAATAACTCAAATTTGATTATGATTGTAAATATTGATGTGGATTCAACCCTTACCTCAATAATCAAACAAAAAGGTGAGCTAGAGATGGAGCCTTCACAATTCCAAGTTCTAATCGGATAAAACGTTGATCTTCCTTAATCTCCTCCTTGATGCCAAAAATCATGGTGGATCATGATCAAGGTAAAGGAATTCAAGAGTTTAGGGCTAGGGTTTCGGACTAGGGAGAAAAGGGAAGAAGAAGGGGAAAGAAAATATCAAAAAGTGATCCAAAATCACGATTTAAAAGCTGCTGTCCGAAAACTCCGCTCGGCGCACCTTTTTCCCGCTCGAGCGGACCTACTCACAACCTGATTCCAAAACTTCAAAGCAGGTGTATCTTTCCCATCCGGACTCCGTTTTAGGTCGTTCTTGTGTCCAAATTGAAGCCCCGGAAATAAGCTTTCCAATGGTTCTAACCTCATATCCCAATTCAAAATGTGGACAAAGAAAATGGCAAAAGAGTGGTAGCTGTTCGTAAAATAACTATCCGAATCAAATTCTTTGGTTCAATCTTACCTTACCATCACATTGCCACCTCAATCAAAATCCCCAAATCCAAAAATAACACATGAGAGTCTCCACAAACATTCACCGAACCTTTAATAACTTTACGTGCACCTAGCTTCAATTCCAAAAGATATAGTTGAATCAACGCGTATTGGGGTCGTTACAACTCCTCCTTCTCAACCAAGGCCGGCAGCGGCCACACCCTTTTCCAGTACCTCTGGGAGCAGTAACCAAGCCCCGAGATATCAATCCAGAGGCCAAAGAACCTTCACTCCACTATACATGCCCCTGTCCAAGGCTCTGGGGGTGTTAATCAGGAAGAAGCATCTGACGCCCCTAGAACCGAGGCCACTACCGAATCCACTCCCCCCTTCCCACAACCCAGCCAAGTACTGTGCGTACCACCAGCAGCATGGCCATGACACAGATCAATGTTTTCGGTTGCGTCACGAGATTCAAGACCTCGTTGACAAGAATATCATCGTACCTCCTGAAAGGCCCAACGTCACAACTAACCCACTCCCCGCACATAACCAAGATCCACCACCCAAAAGAGTCAACCTCATCCAAACCGGGTCGTTTCCTCATCCTAGTATCTATATTACTCCCTCTCACCTACCCAAGCCGAGGTGATCCTTCTGATTACACTAACTTGTGCATGTTGGACACCTTCACAACCCAATCTGAGCAGGTGGTGACCTCCGAAGATGGAACAGGCGAGTTTGAGGAGAAACGAATTGGTGAGTGCAGGATGGAGCGATCTGGGAATCTAGCTGGGAGAGCCTACGATCCGAGTGGATACATTGTATCAGTGGGCCGGTCTGAGCCGAGTGTGGGACTGCCAGAAAAAGCTGAACTGTGCATGATTCGGGGGGACGGACTAGAACAAGGGGCAAATGATCTGACAACGGTGGAAGAAGATTTTGCTAACCTCCAGTTCTTCAACGACCAAGAAGCAGGGGATGCAACGATCAATTGGTTTGAATATGGGGAGTCGGCAGAAATTACCGGGTGGTTAGATGACCAGCCAGATGTTGTGGAAATTCAACCAGCGGGGCGGCAAGGCGTAGTATCAATGATGGCCAGAGGGGCCGAGAGGCAGAATGATTTGCCGGAGAGCGCCGGTACAAAGAATTTCGCTCGGGATCAAGATATGGTGGAAACCGAACAACAAACCCTACTAACACAGGAGGAGCAAGAAAAGAAGTGGAATTCTGAGAGAATCCGGAAAGCCAAGAATCATGAAGAGGTTGAAAGTGCTGCGAGCACAAGAGCAGGACATGTTGTGAGCATGTGGGATGAAAATACCGAGAGTACGAACTTGCCAGAACCAGATAGGTGTCTGTTGAACGTTAGTGGGATGTGGTGGGAAGACGATGACTTATGTCTTTCCCACACAGATGAAGATTGGGCAGATACTCAACCAGATGATACTTGGTACCTCGATGAGGTAGATCATATGACCAGGAGTGGCGGTATTTCAAGCCCCACACCTTGACCAACTGAGACATCCGGAAAGATAAAGAGGCAGAGAAGCGAGAAAAAGCAAATTGAAGAAGAAAACGTCTTGAGACAGTTAAAGAAGATACAAGCGCACATCTCCATCTGGGGGCGCTTATGGCATCAAGGGTACATAGGCAGTGTCTTATCTTATGGACAAGGCCAAACTCTCCATCGAAACTACACCGAGAAGCGGTGGTTGGGCTGGTTTCAGAGGAGGTTCCCGGCATTAACCTTTTCGGACAAGGAATTGCGCCGAGGCGTGAATCATAACAAACCTCTCTACATCTCCGTGGAGTGTAGAGATAAGTGGATACCGGTGGTACTTGTTGATACCGGTTCGCTATCAATGTCCGCCTTGATCAAGCGGCATATGCAATCGGGTTAAAACCCGCAGACTTCATACCAACCACTCAGGTGATCAGAGCTTATGATAATACCAGTAGGGAAGTGATGGGGACTGTCAAGGTTCAGACCCAGGTTGGTCCAGGACAACACAACATTGAATTTCATGTCTTGGACGTTCCCGTAAACTTCAACTTGCTCTTGGGACGGCCGTGGTTGCACCAAGTGAAAGCAGTCTCTTCCACTCTACACCAGATGTTGAAATACCCTCACGGGAAGGGGGTTGCAATTGTTTTCGAAAATTCATCCATCCATCCACCACCAGAAGTGTCTCGCCCGGTTTTGGAAATCGAGCACGCAGCAGGACGTGTTCTTATCGGAGTTCACTTTGGCAGAGGCCCGGGTAGTGCAGAATATTATGGCTGTGAATGAAGGTGTGTACGTCAGTGCTCAATCCCTCTACCTCATGAACAAGCTACAACATATTCCCGGGATGGGATTAGGAAGAAGCGGCAGGAAAGGAGTCGCAGCATTGGCCGAAGTGCCACACGACCCGCATACCTTTGGACTGGGTTATCTGCCCACCAAAGAGGACTGGGTGAGGAAAGGAAAGGAAATGGCCGGCAGAGCCAGAGCGAAGCAGGCTGGGAAGCCTTTTGACTTAATGCACAGACCCATCCAGGGTACCCTGAACGGACGCTTCGTCCGGGAGGAAGAGGACTTTCCATTTTGCGGCTTCCCAGAGCCATGGTTAAACGCGGAGAAGAAGCGCGTACCAGGTTTCGAAATCTTCTTCGACACCGCAACTACGGGGATGACGTGGCCGTGAAGCGAGCGGACCCAACAACCGAGGTTGAGCGAGAATAAAGGCGGTGGATCCTGAGGGCACAGAATTGGAAATGGGGGTAGCTCTGGCATGTCTCCTCTCTGATCCTCCGATCGACCAAGAGGGCTTGGGGGATAACTTTGTGGGTTCCATGATTGGGGATGAAAGCGGTTTGCGAGCCGGCGGCCTATCTTGGATGCATCAATCGCGCCCTCTCTCACTTGGCAGAACGAGGAGGGATTTTTGTCCGGCAAGACCGGTGGTAGTGAGTGAATCTGATTCTACCGAGTCCTGTGAGCCGGAAACAGGTTCCAGCCTGAGTCTGAGTCTGGTACTCCTGGGGATGTTAACCCGGATGCCACAGTCCTGTCCAGGTCGTCTTTTTCCTTTTCATTTGAGTCTGTTGTAACCAATGAATCGGATGATTTGGATGTGCCTAATGAGAATGAACTATCTGTGGTTTCCGAGTACTTTTCTGTGCCCCTAATTTATTGCATTAATTGGACTTTCAAAATTTTGATCAAAGCAGCGAGGGCGAAGTTCCTCCGGGTTTACAACGTTTAATTGAGCAAGAGCAAGAGATTTGTTAAACCATTAATGGATGAAATCATTTCCGTGAACATTAGTCTTGAGGAGGACCGCGGTGGTCGGATCGGGTCTCGTTGTCTTCGGAGGAACGCGGCGCTTAGTCGCTTTATTAAAAGATTTCAAAGATGTTTTCGCGTGGTCCTCACGAAGACATGCACGGAATCGATCCGAGATTATGTACATCGGATCCCCTTGATCCGAGGCCCGACATCAGCGAAGCTTCGAAGGATCCGCCGGATTGGGCTCTTAAGATTAAGGAAGAGGTCACCAAGCAAATCGACGCAGCTTCTGCCGTATCTGAATATCCGACTTGGTTGGCCAACATTTTTCGGTCCAAGAAAGATGGCGGGATCCGGTGTGTGTAGACTTCGGACTTGAGCGAGCTAGTCCGAAGGGCGACTTTCCTTACCGCACATCGATGAGTTGGTAGATTTCCACAAAGGGGCATGCATTGCTCTCATTCATGGATGGCTTCTCGGGATACAACCAGATAGTGATGGCACGGAAGGCGTGAAAAGCGCATTCACCACCACCCGTAGGGACATCGCTACCGGGTAATGCCGTTTGGGTTGAAGAAACGCCGAGCTACTTATCAGCAGACGCGACCACAATACTACATGATATGATCCACAAAGAGGTTGAGGTGTATGTGGACGACATGATTGTCAAATCCAAAGAAAGAGAGGGCCACTACACCGCCTTGCACAAGTTTTTTCAGAGGATCAGGGAATTTTGGTTGCGGCTAAACCCTCAGAAATGTACGTTTGGTGTTACAGCGGGGAAAATGCTAGGGTTTCTGATTACACAAAGGGGCATCTGGGTCGACCCTTCCAAAATCAAGGCCATCTTAGAAATGCCACCACCAAGGACTGAAAAGGAGGTGCGAGGCTTTCTGGGTAAAGTGCAATTCATAACACGGTTTATTTCAAAATTAACCTTGACTTGTGAACCAATTTTTGGCCTTCTCAAGAAAGAAAAGAAGTTCCAATGGGACGTCCGATGTCAAGCTGCATTTGAACAGATCAAAGAATATCTACAGAACCCACCCGTTTTATCGCCACCAGAACCAGGGAAACCGTTGATTCTGTATCTGTCAGTGACTGAAACTACAATGGACTGCGTGCTTGCACAAGAATCAGAAGATAAGGTGGAGAAAGCCATCTATTATTTGAGCAAAAAGATGCTGGAGTATGAGACCCGATATACACCGCTGGAAAAGGCTTGCTTAGCTCTGGTATGGGCTACCAGGAAGCTGCGGCACTACCTGTTAGCTCACTCTGTAATGTTGGTTTCACGACTTGATCCCATCAAATATCTCTTCGAGAAACCAGCGCTTATGGGTAGGCTAGCTCGTTGGTTGCTGTTGCTCTCCGAATTTGATCTCACATATGTGACACGCAAGTCAGTAAAAGGAAGAAGCGTTGGCGAGTTCCTTGCGACCACGGTTGAGGATGAAGCGGTCGAGTACCTATTCCCAGATGAATCAATTTTGCATATCAACGAAGAAACTTGGACGATGTACTTTGACGGAGCGTCAAATCAACATGGGTATGGGATAGGAGTATTGCTGATAGCACCCGATGATTCCCGTATGCCTCTCGCCTTCAAACTCCGGTTCAAACTCTCGAACAATGAAGCAGAATACGAGGCGTGTATCGCTGGTCTAGAAGCAGCCTTGGAACTAGGGGCGAGACGGCTGGACGTCATTGGGGATTCGAACCTTGTTGTGTCTCAAGCTAAAGGAGACTGGAAAGTAAAAGAGGAAAAGATGATGATGTATCACCAAACCTTGGATTTGCTGATTTCTCGGTTTGAGAAGCTAAGTTTTACTCATCTACTAAGAGAGAACAACAGGTTCGCAGATTCTTTGGCAACTCTATCTTCTATGATAGACATCCCGTGTGGAGTCCGAATGCGTCCAGTCATTGTTGACCAGAAATTTGCACCTGCCTATGAGTCGATTGCAGCCATAGATGAAGTTCAGGACGAACACCCCTAGTATTACGACATTTGGAACTTCTTGGAGAAAGAAACATACCCACCGGGGGTAAATGCCAAAGACAAGAGGGCAATCAGAAGAATGGCAGTTCAGTTCATCATCTGCGGGGGTAAACTGTATAAACGAGGTCATCTGGGAATGCATAAACTGTGCGTTGATGCCGAAGAGTCAAAGCGTCTGATGGAAGCCATCCACCGGGGTGAATGTGGTGCACACATGAATGGGGTGATGTTGGCACGGAAGATCCTTAGACAAGGCTATTACTGGTCCACCATGGAGGAGGATTGTATTGGCTTCGTCCGGCGATGTCACAAGTGTCAAATTCATGCAAATCGCATGAACATCCCGCCGTCAAAGCTGTACAACATGACTTCGCCATGGCCATTTTCTGTCTGGGGAATTGATGTAATCGGAGCTGTTATGCCAAAGGGGTCGAATGGGCATGAGTTCATTTTGGTAGCGATAGATTATTTCACAAAGTGGGTTGAGGCCCAATCTTATGCAGTGTTGAAGGCTTATGCGTAGCAAAATTATCGAAACAACATTATCTGTGCCATTCTGAGTCCCAAATGAAATCGTTTGCACAATGGTTCCCACTTCAAAAAGGAGGTGATCAACTTGTTGGAGAAATATAATGTGGCTTTTCATAAGTCGTCTACTTACCGACGCAAACCAACGGAGGCGATTGAGGCCGCCAACAAGAACATCAAGCGCATACTACGAAGATGGTGGAAACCTATCGGGGTGGCGAGATAAAGCGCCTTCGCTCTGTGGGGCTCTGGGACTTGATCGAGAACTTCTCTGGGCGACTCGTACTCATTAGTTTATGGGATGGAGGCCGTTTTGCCTATTGAGATCGAGGTCCGTCATTACGAGTATTGGCGAGTGCGGATAAGCGAAGCAGTTAGCGACAAAAGCATTTGAGGAACTCATGCTTTTCGATGAAAGAATTTGAAAGCAACATACCACATCCAAGGTTATCAACGCAGAATCACCCGGGCTTTTAACAGGAAGGTTAAGTCCATGAATTTGAAAGAAGGAGATTTGGTACTCAAAGACAACCGAGCTCCCATCCACAACCCAAGGGGCAAGTTCAGACCCAATTGGACTGGTCCCTACATTATCAAGTCAATCTGGTCAGGTGGAGCTGTGGTTCTGATGGACCTAGATGGCTTAGAGTTTTCTCAACCGATCAATATGGACAAGTTGAAGAAATATTACCCCTGAGAGGCTCGCTAGGCCGAAAACCCGAAAGGGCGACTTAGGCAAAATCCAGAGCATAGAAAATTTGAAATTATAAAAACTGAGCTCGCAAGGTTGAAAACCCGCAAAGGGCGGCCTTGGCAAAAGTTAGAGCGCAGAAGGAGAGTAAAAATACCGGCGAACCTAAGCTGAACTACGTGAGGCTTGATTCCCATCTATGGGATCGTGGCGACTTCATCACGAAGTTCGGCTCCAATCTTTTCCCGATCAACTTCGTCCATTTGATCATCTCAGTCATCTCTATTCATCAGCATTTATCGTGATCTCCGGTACAGTGTTATTCAGACTAGGGGCAACTTTCCGTTGCAATGAAGTGTTGAGGCACCATCCAGACTAGGGGCAACTTTCCGTTGCTATGAATCGCCGAGGCACTTTTCAAACTAGGGGCAACTTTCCAGTTGCTAGGATCCGGGGTTGTGCATCTCAGTGACAGATCTCAAGCATGTCTAGTTCTGATCCATATCGAAAATAATTTTGAAAAGTTTTAATAAAAGTCGACTTTGTTCAAATTAATCTTTCCACAACTAAGACCATTTTTGGACCAAAAAACGGAGAATTTTCAGTACCATAACCTTCAATTTCTTTGATTTCAAAACAGAGTTCTCTTGCTCTTACATACAATTGAAGTTGCTTTTTATTACATTCATAAAGAAAACTTGAAAGTACTAATAAAGCAATAAATCTGGGGCATAGTCAAATCAAGTGTACCTGTGCCCCCTGCCAGAGCTAGTTGAAGCCTCTGACGTCAACCTAGGCCCAATCTATGCCTCCTCATTGAGCCAATCCTAGCACTCGTCAGATAAAGTGCAACTGAAAATAGGAGCGGGGGGCAGGAGCTCTCTAGTCCTCCAGGCCGTAGTATGTCGAGCAAGGTGTGCACCTCGAACTAGGAAAGTGACCGGGTATTCAATCCCCTCCGGAGGGCAAGTCTGGTCATGACCGAATTGGCACAGGATGCGGAATGGGAAATAGAATACACAGTGAGTCAAGCCGATCAAACGGATCCCAGTATCCTGGAACATGCTATAGCTCATCGCTGGAAGGTTAAGCCAAGGACAGCGCCAAGCAATGTGTTCAGCTGACAAGTTGCACATGCATTCAAACCATCATCCCTCATCAAGGGCGTCGACCAGGCGTTGTCGAAAGAAGTAGCCATGAAATTTGAGTAAGCGAGGCAAGAGTCCACAATTTGCAATTTATCCATCAACCATATCTAGGGAAGGATGAAAATGAGAGAATAAAGAATAGAGATGTGTGATGAGAGAAAAGTGAGATGAGGATTTTGTGAGAAAAAGCAGCACGAGGGCCAAGTGATGTGAGCAAACACATATGTGAGCTTGGGTGGGAAACATTACCTGCAGCAGTAGTGGACTCCCCACAAACCTGGTTGTCTCTTGGCGGTAGAAGGCATCCAAACCTAGCAGCGTCTCGACCAATGTCATGGTGATACAGCTTTTTCCTTCCCTCAAGCCTTGAGCGACTTCAATCAAATGGATGCTAGCCCCTCCGGAGCCCGAGACAAACAGAAAATGAGATAGCATGCACAAGCAGATGGCATGTTGTCGGAAACCTTGCCAATGATGGTTGGTGCGGTCCGCATCGATCGAAGAATCGGTAAATCGGGATATCCAACATGCCATTACCAATCAGAGATCGAGCATCATGCGCGTTGAGACTGCACATCCGCCCTAAAGCTTGGGCATGGCCAAAACGAGACTGAGGCAAGATCTCTTCTGAGCGTTCAGACTCCATCAAAGCTTGAAAATCTTCAAAAGTAGGACATACCTCTTGCCCTCCGAAGCTGAAGACATGCGTCACCGGGTTCCAAAACCTTGCCGCAGCACAGAGGAAAGGAAGATGTAGCGGAATCCGATCCAGCGTGAATAGTGCATTTAAGCCGAAACCCCGGAAGTTTAACTTTTCCGAGCCGTCTAGAGAACAGATCCAAGATGAGAGATTTTTTGCGAGAAATGCCTCCATTTTTGTGAGAAACGGTGATGAAATAATTAAGTTCCAAGGCTGGGGCTTTTATAGGGGGTAAAACACTATTCAAAGGACACGTGTCAAAATTCTGGGAATTGCGGGAGAGGTGGCCGGCCGGCCATCTATTCTAGTAGGCCGGCCACCCTCTAGTCTCCAGATGCAAAATATGTTCGGCCACGCATTGGTCCTGTTTTGCTCTCCGGAAGGAAGTTTGAGACATTTCTAGGCATCGGGAACATCGAAGGCCTCAATTTCTCTCAGTTTCGGGTACGTTCCATCATCCAGATCGTCTGTCCGAAGTACGCTTAGTTGTATTTTTGCTTATCGAGTTGTTGTTTTTCTTGTCGAGTTGTTGCTTTGTTTATCGAGTTGTAAGTTTTGTCGAGCTGCCGCATTTTGTGTTTTGAGTGGTTACTTTTTGTTTACGCGATTTTGTTGAGTCTTGTTTGTTGAGTCGTTAATATTGTTATACTTTGCTTAACGAGTTGTAAACTTGCTAAGATTCTGTTATTTCTTAGTGAGTCGGATTTTTGATTTGTTGCGTCGGTTCATTACCTGACCCGGTAAATACACAAGGCACATTTTCATTCAATTCCATTTTTTGTGCAAAATAATGCGATGCGATGCCAAGAATTTCAAACACAAACACTTTTTCAAAGCTGTTTCATTCCATCATGTTTTACAACAAAATAAAGGTACAAGTTTTACAGGAAATAAAACTGCCTAACAATACGCAAAGTGCTACAAACTACTAGCAAAAAGTAAAATAAAGCAGGAAATGGCATCAATCTCCTCGGGAACGGGAATGAGGAGGCCCTCTCATCCTCTTCTGCGGGACAACCTCTGCACCATCATCACCATCCGAGTCAGAGCTGTCATCATCCGGATCCCCCTCAGCCTCGTCTCCACTCCCGGAACCAAGACCGGAGCCTCCCTCTCCAGCGGATGTCTCTGACTCACGATCTGCGACCTCCTCCTCCTCCTCCTCAATAATGGGTGCCCTACGTCTGTGGGACGACCCTGCTCCTCGAGCTCCTCGAAAAGGCCTAGATGGCCCAGCTCCCTGAGAAGGCCTGGATGGCCCAGCTCCTCGAAAAGGCCCAGATGGCCCAGTACCATGAACAGGTCCAGTACCTCGACCCCCCTGAGAAGGCCCGGGTGGTCCGGCCTGCGACGGAGCATACACGGGAGGCATCTGAAAGTAAAAAGTTCAAATACATCAGTTCGAATATGAAAAGCAGATGCGAGTACAATATGCGAGTGGGGTGTGTGTCAGATGTGCTCTACACGGCCTATCAATACAGCAGAATGTTCAAAACCAATATGTCATCAGAAATATGCTAAACGCAGGGAAGGTGGACAGTACCTGCACGCCCATGATGGCCATCTGTGCCTCCCTCCGTAGGATCATGCCCTCGAATGTGGCCAGCATCCCGAGCAGCTCGTCCGTGTACTCAACTGGAGGCTGCAAATACAAATGCAAAACTATCAGTGAGGGAATGAATGTCCAAGTAATCGATCGATAAATCAAAGTCAGAAACATACCGGGGCGAATCAGGTCTCGAAAATATCGTGGTCGAAGGGAGGCTCTAGTGAGACACGTAAGGAGTCCCGAATCGCCAACTTCGCCAACTCGGTCGGCATGTCTGGCCACCCAGGATGATGAAGAGACGGAGGGATTGGAGGAATCGAACTACCTCTACCCCTAGATGCACCAGCCCTGCTAGAGGAGGGGATATCCGTAGCACCGGCACGACTCGAAGATGGTACATCAGTAGGCCTCCGTGATGGAGCACGCACTCCCGTCAAGGGTGGCATCAGATATATACGACGATAGGTGGCGTAGTCCCCCTCCATGAGATGTAACAAAGCATCGATGCCCTGCATAGCACTAATGACCTTCTGGGCAGAGAGTCTATCGGCAGTCCGCATAGTGGCTGGAGGTACAGCAGGAGGGTCCTGAGAATCGTACCCCCACACCTGACGCAAGAAGCGTTCCCCCAGGAACCATGCCCTACTAACTGGTCCTTCGAGCAGGAACCTATACTGGGAATTGCTCGATCCTCCGGGATACTGATGTCGGAGACCATCACCAAAGACCGCCCAGGGCTGCCAAGTAATCTGCGGATAACCAGTGCATAAATCAATCAGAAATCAGAAATATACAGGGCAAATCAAAGATGAAAATGAAAGGAACTGAGAGTTCTAAAATACCTCTGTCGTCCGCACAGTATCAAAATACTGTTGCAGGTAGAAGAGAGTCTCTCGAGCTCTCGGTTGGTGCTCGCCCTCGAATACTAATGAAAACGGAGTCGTAAGGAGTCCTGCCACCTCCATCTCCGGGGCTAATGTGGGAAAGTATACGTACACCCATAGTTGAGAAAAGCAGTGCGGAGTGTGAATACAAAGTGCTAAAACTAGAATACAGAGTGCAAAGTGCGCCGTGTGTGCAATGAACAAGTAATGAAGAGCAGAAATGTAAATCAAGAGGACAGAACGTACCTCCTAGGCTCTCCAATAGCCGCCGAGTAAGTCTCCCCACCATGAGAGTCGACTCATGTAACAATAGAGGGTAGCCTGGCCAGCGCCACCCTAGTCATATCGACTGACCTGTGATAGGTCCACCAAAGCGCTCAAAAGATATAACCCAACAGTGTTCCCCCTATCGGCAAACAGAGTGGTGCCAAAGAGGAACATAAGGAAGCCACGAGCGTACTGCTCAACCTCCTCGGGAGACTCAGGCTCCATCTCCGGCCTCCGAAAATGGGAAGAGAACCAGGTGTACCGGACTCTCCCGGAAGCTCTATCTACAGGTGGGCGAGCCCCCAATAGATGTGTCCAAGCGGCCTCCCACTCTCCCAAATCCTCGTCATAAGGTATGGGCCAACCGCCTATGTCTAGGCCGGTGAGCACAACAAAGTCTACCGGGGTCATGGTCATATCCCCGGTGGCAGAAAAGTGGAAGGAATTGGTGGTGTCCCACCATCTCTCCACCAAAGCAGCTAACAAAGTCCTCACCGCAGACAACGTGATAATCCCACGCAGAATGCTCAAACCTGCTAGATCGACGAGATCCCGACAACAGCCAGCTCGGCCAAGTCTCTCCGGCAGAGCCGCGTAGACAAGATCCACGAGAGCCACCACCTTCAGAATGAATACATGTGTCAAGACACAATGAAATCCAAGTTGTGTGCAAATGAAGTGCAAAAGTGTGCAAATGAAATGCAAGTCAAATGCAAATGAAATCAGTGTGCAAATGAAGTGAAATAGTCAGGTGCAAATGAAATGAATCAAATGTGTGTTCACTTCAAATCGGTGCGTGTTCAAGAATCTATGTTTTGGGTCGTGTTCAAATCTTACTCGATTAAATTGCGTGTTCACTTCAAATCTATTTGTGTGTTCAAGAACTGTTTTGGGTAGGTTCAATCCTTAATCGGTACGTGTGTTCACTTCAACTGGGTCAGTGTTCAAGAACTGTTTTGGGTCATGCGTGTTCAAATCTTACTCATGGGCTACGTGTTCACTTCAACTGAAATGTGTTCAAGAACTGTGTTTTGGGTCGCGTGTTCAAATCTTAAGGGGATGTGTGTTCACTTCAAATCTGGGTCGTGTTCAAGAACTCGTGTTTTGGGCATGCGTTGATGCTCAAATTTAATCAATGGTGTGTTCACTTCAAATGGGTCGTGTTCAAGAACTCTGTTTTGGGTCATGTGTTCAATCCTTAATCGATGTGTGTTCACTTCAACTGGGTCATGCGTTCAAGAATCTGTTTTGGGCTGCGTGTTCAAATTCCTAATCAGTGGGCTGTGTGTTCACTTCAAACCTGGGCTACGTGTTCAGTAAATCTGTGTTTTGGGCTGCGTGTTCAAATTCCTAATCAGTGGGCTGTGTGTTCACTTCAAACTTGGACTGCGTGTTCAGAAAAATCGGAGTTTGGGACTGTGTGTTCTACTCTCAATCAGTGTGGGCTGTGTGTTCACCATCAACTTAGACTGCGTGTTCAGAAAATCGGAGTTTGGGACTGTGCGTTCTACTCTCTACTTTCAATCAGTGTGGGCTGTGTGTTCACCATCAACTTGAATTGTGTGTTCAGAAAATCAGAGTTTGGGCTGCGTGTTCTACTCTTAGTCAGTGTGTGCTGTGTGTTCACTTTCAAAATTCGGGCTGTGTGTTCGACAAATCAGTGTTTGAGCCGTGTGTTCAATTCTTAACTAATGTGTACCGTGCGTTCACAATCAATCAGTCAGTGGGCCGTGTGTTCAGCAATTCAAGTGTTTAAACTACATGTTCAGGATGCAGGCAAAGTACTATGTCATAAGCTAAAACTGTGTGTTCAAGCATGGCAAAGCTACAAAATGCACGAAAATGTAGAAAATAGAGAAAAATACCTCTCATGCATCATGAGAGAGGTGCTGCTCCGGCTCTCGCAGAAGTAAATCCCTGGGTGCCCGGTCGTTGAACCCAGTGAAACGGCGAAAAACGGCCCGCGGAAGCATGTGTACCGATGGGGCGTATCTCCCAGGAATGAAAGGGCAGACTCTCCGGGGCAGTGTCATAATATCAAAATCATCCCCGGCGCCTGGAGGACCTCCGCCATGAGGGTAATCGCCCGCCATTTCAAGAAATCTGCAAAAAGGAGCAAAAATGAGCAAAATGAGCCAAAATTAGAAAAAGTCAACAAAAGTCAACTCCCGGGAAATGGAAAAGTCAACAAAAGTCAACTCCCGAGAAAATCTTCCAAATATTGAGACAAACTTACCTCAAGTGGTGAAAATGAGAAAAGAAGCTCCGAAATCAAAATTTAATCGTTTCAAAGTACTTAAAACTGAAAGATTTCGCGAAAACAACTTGCGTGGAAGGCCGAAAAGCACGTATAAAGTGCAGATTTGAAGAGAAAAATGGTTTGGGGAGCAAGGGAAGGAGTTTTCACAACTTTGGGAGTGATTTCGGATTGAATGGGTGAGAGGTTATATAGAAATAAGGCAAAAGACCAAATTGCCCCTGCTTTTGGACAGGTGGCCGGCCGGCCACCTTTTCTAGCTGGCCGGCCATCTACTTTTTTGCCCCTGGCCGGTGGCCTCCCCTAGGGCAACCACCTGGCCGGTGGTGTTCTCCACCCCCCCTCTAGCTCCCTGCAAATTTTGAGGAAGATCGGAGTTCCCGGGACCTGAAAAAGTTCAAGAAAAGTACACTTTCTGGCGCGAAATTGCTCCGCTGGAACTTCAGCTGCAATTTCTGACATGTGTCTCATCATCACTCATCAAAATCAAGGTGTATCCTTTTCAAACATGTTGTAACCTCTCCGGGAGGTGAATCAGAGGCCGCGATCAAGTTGCCTTTGCCGAAATGCGCGTTTCCCAGCTCGTTGTTTCGCAACAAACGGGCACCATGATTCGTGCTCATTTTGCATTGTTATGCACATAACTTGCATTCTCATCAACATTTTGCATTGTCATGCATGATTTCTTGATGTACCATACCTCTATGCTTGAGCATGCGTTGTCACGCACGTCCCTTTCTCGCATTGCGATGCATTCACTCACCGACACTCTGTGTGTCAAACTTTCAGAACCACAGGAATCACATTGAATATATGTTGTTAGCATATTGTTCTTGTTGAATTTCTCTCTTTTGCAGGCACGATATTGTATGTACGGTTCATTCGGCATTTGCGAGAATCAAGCAGTATTGTATCTTCTCCGTGTGAGACGCGACGATAATTGAATGATTCTCTGCATTCCTAACTGCATGAAATGTAGTTGTTGCTTTGCATTCTTTCTTAAAACTGTTGCATCTATTTGCGAATACTTGCCTCATTACAGCTTGCTGCATTTGCATGACCATTTGGCTCAGGCATGTCGCTTTGCATTTTGCCCCGTCATGCGGCCGCTGTGGGCACATATCTCTGCTCATCTTGTATGATTGTCTAAGTCTTCTACTTGTCAAAATGGGTCGCTCTAGGCTTTGACATTCACTCCGTTACTTCTGACTTCCGAAGTTCACAAAGAGGGGTAATCAGAGACACCCCATTTTTGACCGACCTTAAGACTCAGACGCCACCGATTGAGCGCTTCGGTGATGTTGCATATTAGGTTTCGTTCAAAGTCTCGAGTCGCGCCAGGCGCCCGCCTCCCGGACTTCAACCTCTTCAGCCTCGTTTTGCCTTGAACCAGACTCGGTTTTCTCTGCTTTTCTTTCCCGAGGGGAGGAGAGGTCCCAGACCATCTCTCAAAGGGTCAGGCTACATTTCGTGGGTCAGAGGTCATTTTGGCCATTTTGAGTCCGGCTCCGGTTTTGGAGCCAAAGCCGTGTGCCTCGGTTCGGGACCACCCAACCATCTCCGATTCCTCCGGTTTCTGGCATGCATCTCATTTACTCCCTTTCGAGGGACACTGGGGTCTTAGATACCCAGTTCGCAGCCAAACACCACTTTCGGTGCTTAACGGCCGGTTTTCAGGACCTCGAACTGCGTGTTTTGGCCCCCGAGCATTCGTTTTGCGTCGGTTTTAGTTCATTTTTGGCAGGTACCTCTGTTTTATCATAAGGAAGGTCACTGGAGGGTGGGAGGCCAACAATTGTCCCAAAGAACTGCTTATGCTCCTCGCCCGGGTCTGCTTTTCTCACTTCCGGGCTAATGTTGAACACCCTAGGGCCATTTTCTTCCAGCGAAAACCACATATTTGTGTTGTACACACATGGGAGGACCCTAAAAAATAGAACTCAGCCAGTAATTCAACTTTTCATTTTTGAACCTCTCCTAAAGGTGGCTTATTGTCTCTCATGTTTCAGAGTTGCCAGATTCCAACCACAGGACCTTGTTGTACACACTTGGGAGGACACCAACCTTTGGTGGCCGGCCAGAAATTCCCACTTTTCATTTTTGCCCTTGGCCGGCCGGCCATGGGGGGTGGCCGGCCCACCACCTCCAGCAAAAGTAGCTAGCCTACCATGCTCCTCAAGGCATACTTTACAACAGATAGTTGTTTCCCAGAAAATATCTCAGATCCTGGATATTTTGCGAGGGAAAGCTTGGGTGCATTTCCCTCCACTTTTACACCCCTTCTTTTGTCCATATAAGGAGCCTCCCAGCTCTGTCCCTAGGGTTAGAAAAATTGGTTCAAGCATATCTCTCTCCATCTCTCTCAAACTCTCAAATTTTGGTGCCATTTCTTCATCATCTTCAAGCTCTACCATCACAACTCCATTCCAGCAGCTAGGAGAGCTTTCCAGCAGCTAAGAGGCTCCCATTCTTCAAGCAAAAGGCAACCAAGACTTGTCTACAAGGGTAAGTCTCACTTTCTCTCTTTTGTAGCACTTTCTTGCCTCATTTCTTAAGCCTATTATCTTATTGTTTTGAGCTCTGACCTTAACTGAAACTAGGTCTATTTTGAGCTATTCTTCATGTTTGTTCAAGGGCTCAACCCTGTTTGAGCCCTCTATGATGTACTTACTTCAATATCATCTTGTATGTCAATATTTTGCATGCTTTTTCTAGCCTATGATTGATCTGTTTTCGACCATAATGTAAACTCTGAGTGGGCCTATTTTGAGCCCCTCTTCAATATTGAGGAAGGGCTCAACCCTGTTTGGCCTCTCTATCATGCACTTACTTCATAATCTCTCATATTTACCGTAAACTTGCATGATTTGTTTGGCTTATATGCAATTTGTTTTGGAGCATGTCATGAACTGTGAGTAAGCTTAGTTTGTGTCCCTCTACAACATTGTAGAAGGGATCAACCTTGTTGGGGGTCTCCATGTTGTGCTTGTCTTTATATCTCTCTTTGGCCCCCATTTTTGCATGCTTTGTTGGGCCTATCTAGCTTCTGTTTTCGGCCATCATCAGTACTGAGAATATCCATATTTTGGCCTTCTTGTCATGTTTTGTTAACGGTCCAAGGCTGTTTGATGAATGTAAGGCATACTTCATGTTCTAGCCTTTGTTGGCTTCATTCTTGCATGACATTTTTAGCAAATTTTCATACTGACTTGAGGGTTTTCATCTACTGTAAATGTGCATATTTTTGGTCCCTCATCAGTGTTGTAGAAGGAAATTTTTCAGTTTGAGCATCGCATACATCACTTGCTTCAATACCCCTCTCTTGGCCCCCATTTTTGCATGCCATTGTTGTCCTATCTATGCTTACTATTTCACCATGTTTTGTACTGTAAAAGATGCTATTTTGGGGCTGCCTTGCTACTGTTTTGCATGTCATGTACCAATTATGCATGTCTAGTGTGGCTGTAGGCCATTCCGGGTGCTTAATATCGCATTTCGGGACCATTCCGTGCATTTGGGGTCATTTCCCCACCTTTCGGGACTTCTTTGCATCATTTGTGAGTGCTGAAATTCATTTGCATGTTTGCATATCATTTCCATGCCATTTCATGCCTTAGAGCCATTGCCTCGGTTTGCGTGCCCGTGTGCGCGCATTTCGAGGCGCCTCATTTTTATCCGACGGCCTCTTATGTGAGTGTGGCTGAGGCCTTCTCATGTTAGTGTAAGCCCAATTTGCATTGTGTATGCCATTTCATTCCGTATGTCATTGCCTCGATTTGCGTGCCCGTGTGCACGCATTTCGAGGCATCTCATTTTTCATCTCTCGGCTTCTTATGTGAGTGTGGCTGAGGCTCACCCATGTTAGTATAAGTCCATTTCGCATCCTGTATGCCATTTTAGCATCATTGCATTCTGTATGCCATCACCTCGGTTTGCGTGCCCGTGTGCACGCATTTCGAGGCACTTCACTTTTATCCAATGGCCTCCTGTGTGAGTGTGGCTGAGGCCCTCTCATGTTGGTGTAAGCACATATTGCATCGCATATCTCATTTTAGTCTCATTGCATTATGTATGCCATGTTCTCGGTTTGCGTGCTCGTGGGCACGCATTTCGAGACATCTCATTTTAGGCTCATTATATATCATATTTTATGCCATCGCCTCGGTTTGCGTGCCCGTGTGCACGTATTTCGAGGCACCTCATTTTTATCCGACGGCCTCTTATGTGAGTGTGGCTAAGGTCCACTCGTTTTAGTGTAAGTCCAATCGCATTGCGTATGCTATTTTATGCCTTAGGATCATTTTCTCGATTTGCGTGCCCGTGTGCACGCATTTCGAGACATCTCATTTTCATAGCGTTGTGTATGTTAGGATTGTATCTTAGTTGCATTTCATGCATATCATGCATATTGCATCGTGTTCGGGATAGGAGTTAGCCCGGGCACGGGAAACGAGGCACGTTTCGTACCCCGAGTAACGGAACGGGTCTCCATTCCCAAGTCACCGACACTCCGGATCACCCATGATGGAGTTAGGTTTTGTTGTAGCATTCATCTGCATTCATCCTATATTGAGTTGCGCAATTCGATTCCTCGGCCATCATGTATCGAGATGCGTGATTGGTGGCACGAGGATCGAGGCATGCATATATTTGTGAAATACATTGCTATGCCCCTTTCCTCGCTTCTCTCGCAAAGAAAATCAAGAATCGAGCTTCCGAGGCTTGGCACGATTTCGAGGAAAACTACAAACAGAGGCTAATTGGGGCATCCCAGTGGATTTTCGCGCAAGATGCGACTCAACATGCATCATTTCATTATCCTGAGTGAGTCAAGGCACGGCTTGCACGCCAATTTTACTTTCTTATTTAATTTGATAATTAATTAGGAATTTGTATATTATTTCGATCAGATTATTCTTTTATTCGGATCAGATATTATTTATTCGACCCTCATGAGGGCATAATTGTAATAAGTGTGGGTGAGTGTGATGTATGTCTACCAACACCACCTCTATCTTGCCTTTTATTTACCCGCTTATGGACGTTAGATATATGCCATATGTCAATTACCATACAAGATGACAAAGATGTTTGCATCATTCATCTGTTTTGCACGCACCGGGCTCGGCGTATCATAAAAACTGCATTTGTATTTCAATTCCAAATTGAATACGTGTTAGTTGTAGCATTCCATATGCCATTTTTAGAATAGCCGAGCCTGCTATAGTTTGCATCTTTGCATGTGTTGCATTAGGCATTTCTGTATATTTAGGATCATGCATGATTTCTAATGAGCTTCTGTTTTGGCTTGGAGTACTCGGTGAGTTTTATGTTTTAGCATCCTTGCATGCGTGTGAGTGACTGCCATGATAGCATGCTTACCACGAGGCTATGTGCTTATGTGATATAACTGCCTTGAATGCCTGTGGGTGAAGGTTGGATTATTTGAATTGGGACAATGCATTGATTGTTTGTTTTAAGCCCACTAGATAGTGGCAAAATCATATTTTCTAAGCCCACCTGAGGGTGGCAAATCCGCGTCTTAGCCTACTTGCGGGTAGCACCATCAAACCATTTTCAAACAAACAGACATGAAATGTTTTGCTCCAATTCAGGTGATTCAGTCTATACTTGTATGCTGTGCGCATCACATAGTAACCTAGGCTAATAACCGGAATAAGAACTCACAATGTTTTCAAAAATAGATATCATGGTTAGTAGAGGCCGGTCTTTGACCGGGCGAGCGGGGGTGCTCACGAAGTGACCTTCCCCAATCGTACCCAAGTTCCCAAGCCAAGGCAACTTTGGTGATGACGGACACGTGGCCTTTTGGCACCGAGTCAGGGTTTCCTAAATTTCCCATTTTAAAATATTTAGGTGGTGACTCTGTATCTGGCGAAGCAGTCCATGTTTGGCACTTCTTTCAAAAATCTATTTTCTCAAAACGATTTGCCGGATTTGGACTCTTTGGTTCAAGATTGAGAATCGTGACATTTGAGTCCTTCGAACTGTAGTGACCCAATATCGAACCAGAACGGGGGGGATTCACACTCCCTTCCCCCGGGATGCATTCGGGGACGTCTACAAATTGTAATTTTTTTTTATTTCTTGTGTAGTGCTTACTGCTTAAGTGAGTGGTTTTTCAAAATAAAAAATGCAATTTGGTCAACAAAAAAAAATATTAATTTAAAAAACAAATAAATCTACATTAAATGAATATTTTTATTCTAGATTTTGGCCCCCTGGAGGATAGAATCCTGGAACCACAACTATAAAATTATGAATCGAACTGTGAAGTATAATTTGTCTATTTTAAGATTAAGACGAAACCATGCATTGAGAAAATTAAATCAAAACGTGTGATTTGGCCTGAATTGAATTGATTTGTAATTTCTTTTTTAATTTTTTTTTCTCAACCCTATCCATTTTAGCATCAAAGGAAAAAAAGAACATAAGTATGATTGTCTTCAATTTCAAGTCAATGAGAAAGGCTATGCATCCTTAAAAAAGGCACATAGGAAAAAAATTATAACCTTTTATGATAAAAAAATATGATTTTTTTTGGGGTGTGTTATGCTATTTTATTGTAAAAGTTATGAATGACAAATTAATAATGTGTATCTTAAAATTACAAATAATGAAATTATATCACTACATGATAAAAAATACATTTTTTTTAATGGTTAGCAAAAAGTTGGTATATGCACCCTTTTAGGAGTGCACATAATAGTATTTTCTCAAATGAATTTTTATATACTACAAGAATAGCATTTGAATAGCACTATAAAAATGATGTGATAATGTCATTTTTTTAAAGTAAAATTATATTTATAAGTATTTTTTTCATTAAAAAATTCACATTAAATTATATTAATCTATATATTTTTTTTTATGAATATTTGTTTATATATTATATTATATTAGATGGGCAAGGGAGTCAAAAGGACAAAGAAAAAAGAAAAGGATTTTTGAGAGAGAAAAAAAAGATTGAATTTGGAACAAAAAAGTGAGAGTTGGAATGAAGCCAGCAAAATGACATAGTATTAAAACATAGCAGTTGCTGCTGTGATTAACTCACAGCAGCATCCCTGAACCCCTATTTTTTCTTTGTGTATCATTTTCCTTTTTCTTTATAACCAACTAATTCCTTATTTTGATATAGATCTCTCTCTGTGTTATTATTGTCAAATCAATGGCGACAACAACAACAAGAAGAACACCTCAGCAAGGCACGCAGACAAACTTGTTTGCACAGTTCTCATTTCTCAACATTACAACACACTCCTACAACTACTCGTCGCAACGATAGAGTACCTCCTCCTCCTCTGCTTCTTGTCACGTTGTTCTGAAGTTTATTGTTCTAGTGATTCTTACCTTTTTGCAAATCAAGTATCAAGGGAAGACAGACACAACCCCATTCGACACATATCCCAAATCTATGCATGTTTCCATTGCTAGTTTTCTTTTCTATTGCTTCGCTTACTATGCCAAACTAGAATCTTCTTCTGATGAAGATCTCCGCCACTGCCAAACTTATGCTCGCCATGGGACAGTGGTGTTTGGTTGGCTTGGTTTGGTGTCTCTGGTTTCAACTCTTTTGCCAGACTCAGTTGGGTCTCTTCTCTACCCTCTTTATGTATTGTTCTTGGCAGGTAAGTTTCTACCCCGCCAGCTTCTGATGCTGTGGAATTGGCTCCATTAGATAGTCCTAGTAATGCTTTCGAGTTGGCTCACTACTCTGAGTCAGCTCGCTACTGCTCATGCCTTTTCTAACTCAAGAGGAAACAACCTACAAAGGAACATCTTACCAGTTTAATTAGCAATCAATAGACCCTTTTTTGTTTGTCTCTGATAATGTTATATCAGTAATGTTTTTTTTTTTTTCTTCTCTTGTTTTTTTGTCCTCGTAATAAGAAACAAAAAGGGTTTTGATACAATGCTGGGTTTACAATGTTTCCATTTTGCTCCCTCGATTATTATAAACCAATTGTATGATGATGCTAATGGGGTGTTGTCGTGTACTCGTAATTTCTTTATATATGTTCAAAATAAATAAATAAAGGGTTTTGCTGTATTAATTAAGTTTCTTAATTCCCTCAATTCTGTTTGGTACTGATGAGGCACAACACCATTCCAAAGCCATCTACCTAGAAACAAAAAAGCACAAGAACCAGTTGCTTCGTCCAAAAATTTAGCAAGTGATCCTTGCCACATATTAGTCCCTATTTGTATTGATATCGGTTAAAAAAAATGAGAAAATGAATCTTCTATAATTACATTTATTTTGGATGTAATACATATCACATTAAATTTAAAAATCTATATTATAAAATTTCTTTTCGATTTCATATAACTTTTGAGACTATTTTTTCTTTTTTTGAGCTCCTTACTTTTTTTTTTCTTTTTCAATTAAAAAAAATTAACGAACAAATTTCAATTTAATATTTTATTTTTATTTTTAAAGAACAAATTCATATTTTAATTTTATTTTTTTCTAAATCTCCCAACCAAACACAATATTAAAGGCATATTTTGGGAACACGGTTAAAAACAGTTTTTTAACTTTTGACTTTTTTAAGTCAAATCATCTCTTTATTTTTTAATATATTTTTTATAAAAAAAATAAAAGATAAAAAACCTAAATTTTAATCTACTTTCCAAAATAGATTAAAGTCTGAAGTTGGAATACCTTGGGCTTTTTCTGACACATAAAACTGACCTCTTTTTTTTTCTTGGGTCGAGCTTCTCTCCAGTCCGAGATCAGACTAGAGCGTGCCGTTGGTCCTGTGGAGGCTCACCACAGGTTCTTTTTTGATGATCTGAATCATTTAATATGTAGAGCTCGTCGAGTACTTTATTACTGTAAAAATCCACGTTAATCGGATATTGATATCTACTTGATCAAATCAAATTTCTATCAACAGTAAATATAATTTTTTATCCTTGTTTTTTTTTTTTTAATTTGAACAATTCAATCTCTACACTTTTAATTTTGCTTCAATTTGGTTCATCCATCACTTGTCATTAAAATTTGGAATGAAAAACAAAATTAGACAAACGAAAGTGAAATTCAAAACAAAATATAGAGACCACAGTCTCCATAATTTTTGTCAATTTCACTTTGGTTCCTTTAATTTTCAAAATGTTAACAACATATGATAGAAGGATCATATTGCAACAAAATCAAAAAATGTAGAGACTAAATTGTTCAAATTGAAATTACAGTAATTAAAGTGACACTTCACTCAAACTAAAGGGACTAGTGGTTTAATTTACCCATGTAAAAATATTGAATTAGTCAATTTGTCCGTCACTTCAAATATATCTTATCTATCCATTTAATAAAAATATTCCAATTCCTAGATTAACAAAAATACATATTAATAAATACTAAGACTTCAAAAATAGTGAGTTGAGGTTAATATTATGCACAAGAAAAATGTTTGAGACACCTAATTTATAACTCCTAAAAATTATAATGTGTGTAACAAGTGTCAAATTTTGATTTGTTAAACATTTGATCATGTAGAGTCCAACATCAATGCCACATCATTAGGGGTCATTTAGGAATGATAAATTAGGGGGATGCAGTATTGTTGTATAATATGTTACTAAGTTAGGCATGTTTGATAATCTAATTTAGTACTTAAAAATTGAAGTGCCTCTTAAAATATAAGTTAAAACTAACGGAAGAAAATTTTAAATCATATGAAACTTACTTAATTCTGACGGAATTTATAAATACTAAATATAAGTATCGATATACACTATTATAAACTCACTACCACCATCATTACCACCACCACCACAACCACAACCACAACCACCACCACCAACATCATGTCACCGCCAACACTATCGCAAATCAAGAACCGCAGCTTGTTCCCACTACCACCACCATCACCACCACCACCACCACCACCACCACCATTGTTACCACTACTACTACCACCAATACCATCATGCCACCACTACCACCACCACCACCACCATACCATTGCCACCACTACTACCATCTTCATCACCATTGTTATTGTTGCCATAAACAGCACCATCATTTTACTACCACTACGATTTCTACCACTACCACTGCACCACAATGCCACCGCCACTACCACCACCACCATCAACACTATCGTTACCACCACCACCATGCCATTGCTAGCACTACCACCACCACCATTATTACAATATAAAAATTGAAATATTCAATTTAAAATTAATAATTTTTAAAATTGATCTTATATATATCAAACAACTAATTTTTAATTTAGCATTTAAATTTTTATCAAACAGTTTTTCAGTTTAAAAATTTTAGCTTTCAATTTTTAATACTTAATTTTCATTTTTCACCTTTGTCAAGTAGCACCTTATATATAATAAGGATTTACTGTGTTAGGTTATTGGGTTGATATAATTGAAGTTCAAATTTTTTTACTTATGAATATCATTATATTATTATAATATATATTATAAATACAATATATGTTGAAGTAGTCAGTTTCAGTTTAGTTAGTGCATAAGGTGCTTGAACCGGTATTGAACCAAATTTTTTTATAAAAAAAATCAAATAAAAAAAGCGCATAAACCAATTTTTGTTTTAAAAATACACCAAATATAATCTGTTTAATTGGTTTGGTTAATTTTTTCGATTTTCTTACATCGCTAACTGTGTGTATGATACAACTATTTTTTTCTTAGTACATCGGAAGTTATCTGATATGGCCTCGTTTGGGAAGTTGGCTATTTTAGTAGGCTAAAAGATTTGTGTTTGGGAAGAGGGTTAGATTTTTTTGTAGTTAAATGTGATGCTTGTGAGAGAAAAAGTGAAATGATTATGAGTTTGATCTGACATTTTGTCTTATTAATTATTTTAGCTTTTGTCTTATTAATTATTTTAGCTTACTTTTTTTTTTGTCCTTTTTCTTCCCTTTATTTTTTGTCCATATGAACTGGGTCTCTTCCCACATCAAATAATAATAATAATAATAATAATAATAATAATAATATGCTAACTGAGTTCTGTTAAAATTTTAATTCATATAACACTTGTCATATTTTTATTAGAAATTCGTTGATCTTATAAATGTGAAAAAAAAACTTACATATCTTTTATACTGAGATGTACATTTTACTCTAATAAATAGTTTTAGATACTCAAAAAATATTTAAAATTTTATTTAAAGAATAATATGTTGTCAAAATTTATTTGAAGTGTAAACTCGGTTAAAATCTGAGTTATACAATATTTTTTGAGTAAAATTTTGAATATTTTTTTGGTATCAAAAATTATTGAACATTATAGATCATGGTTAGTAAAAAGGTAAATTACATTCAACTCTTTTGAAATTTGAAAAATATACAATAAGTCTTAAAGTTTTAATATAATTATATTAATATATTTTTAATAAGATTAAAATGATTAAAATTAATGCAGAAGATATGAAAACAGAACAATACACATTATAAAATGTACATCTCAATGTAAAAGATGTGATAATATTATTTTTACATTTATGCAACTAAGAAATTTATAATAAAAATAGAATAAGTATTATATGAATTAAGATCTTAAAAAAATTCAGTGTAATTTAGCCAAACTTATAAAGGTTATCGTATTTTCACTAAGGCTTTGTTTGGCCAGAATTTTTTTATCATCATTTTTTGACTTTTTGACTAATTTAGCCTGACTAAATTAGTTTCGTTTGGGAAGAATTTTTTAATTTTTTTTTTTAATTTTTTTACTTGTTTGTGAGAGAAGAACTGTAATGATTATGATTTGGATGTGACATTTATCGTATTAGTTTATTTAGTATTTTTGTGTTTTTTTAGTCACAAAAAAGAAGCCTTCTATTTTTATTTTTTTCATCAAAATTTTATTTTTTTCACCAAAAATGACACTAGACGTCGGATCGGGCTTTGAGTGGGCATTGAGTGGGCCGGGCCCACGGGCTTCAAAATGATAGCCTAGGCCCAGGACCAGGACTAGGCCTAGTATCCCAGGCTGGGCTCGGGCCCGGGCCCGGGCCTAACCGCCCCCGATCCCCGATAGTGAAAATTTCTCCGTCCTCGACCCCGATTCCCGACGAGGAACCTATCACAGTCCCCGCTTCCAACCCCCAATGGGGATCAGGTTTCTCGACCTCGAACATTCCTCGGCCCAAGAAAAAAAAAACAGCAACAACAACAGATCAAAATCATCAGAGCCGATGGTTTCACTTCCAAAATCAATAGCCCCCTATAGCGATCCCGATTTTTCCCCCATTGGTTATTGTATTCCGGACTCGGTTCCGTGGATGTCTATTGTTGTATATGTTGTATTTCCATTCTTTAATTATTTGTATTTGAGTTTTAGGATGTGTTAGGCAGGTTTGTAATAGGTTGGGTGTGTTTTGAAGCAAGTGGTTGCTGCCTAGTTTTTGGTGTCTTCGCTCGAGCGAGATCTGTGTTTTAGTTCCTTCACTCGAGCCAGGGTTCCTTCACTCAAGCGAGCTTTGAGTGGTGTGTCTATTGGCTCGAGCGAGCATTCTTGCGCTTGAGCGTGCGTCTGCATCTAGTTTGGACCTGAAGGTTGTGTTTCTTGGCTCAAGCGAGCTTTTCTTCGCTCGAGCGAGCGAGCTGTATGTTTTGGGTTTCTTCGCTTAAGCGAGCACTCCTGCGCTCGAGCGTGCTTCTGGGTTGCAGACTTGAAGCTTCGTGTTGTTGGCTCGAGCAAGGCTTTCTGCGCTCGAGCGAGGTCCATCTCTGTCTAGTCGCTCGAGCGACCAATCATTCGCTCAAGCGAGGCTCGATTATTGGATCACCTTCATTGTTCAAGATAGTGCAAGAACAGTGCATTTATGAAGCTAAACCGGCCTCCGATTTGACCTCAGACCGTGTCTTCTGTGCGTGGCACTCAAATATGTGCAAAGCGTATCCTTTTTGGTATCCTTTTGTCTTTTACAAGATTCAAAAGTTGCCCCATGTGCATTTCAATTCAACTACGCCGTTTAGCGCATCGCACTATCTTGTGCACCGCGTTTTAATTGCGCTATTTTACGCATCACATTGCATTTGGCATGCATTCATTGTTCGCACTGTTTTGCGCACCTCACTCGCATTGTCTTGAGTAGCCCGGTCTAGGAGACCTTAAATCCTCTGAAGGTGCAAGTCCTTCGGTGATTGTCGTGCCCGAACGACTTTTGGTAAGTTACATTATCATGCATTTCAAGCGACGTGCGCTACCGCGCACTCGAGATAGTGCGCATTGTTATGCATATCGAAAGACGTGCGTTATGACGCATCAAAAATCATGCATCATCATGCATCCTCATTTCAGAAAAGCAAAAAAGAAGAGAGAAAAAAACAACAACAAAACTCGCCCGGTCTGGCGAGACCTTAGACCCGCTCGGTTGCATTGTCATGCATTTCAAACGACGCGCGTGGCTGCGCATTCGGGTTCACATGCATTAGACATGTGTTGTTTCACACTTGCATCATTTACATTGTCATGCATATCTTAAGCCGCACGTTGCTGCGCATTTCAAGTTCACTTGCATTGTCATGCATTTCCTATGCACGTCCGGTCTAGGAGACCTTAAATCCTTGGAAGGTGCAAGACCTTTGGTGCATTGTTGTGCACAGTTCATGCATTTTCATGCATTTCAAGCCGCGCGTTGCCGCGCATTAGAAAATCCATCCATTGTCTTGCATTTAAAGCGACTTGCATTGTCACGCATTCCATGCAACATGCATTTCATGTATCATTTGCATTTTAAACAAAAAAACAAAAACAACAAACATGCATATGTAATGCATTCATTGTAAATAGAGCATTGTCATGCATACATGGTATATATTGCATTGTCATGCATCGTAGATAGTGCATTTGTCATGCATTTCCACTGTAAATATCCATATCCATTTCATTGCATATTTGTAGATATTGCATTGTAGATTGCATGCATTCATTGCATCACCTTTCACCTATGGCTTACGCCTTTCCATGTTGAGCTTGGTCTGGTATGTGTCCATACTTTTCACGTCGAAGCATAGTTTAGTAGACCATTCTATGTTAGCTGCGGTTTGTATGCGTACATGCCTTTCCTAGGCAAGATTTGGTTTGGCCCGCGTGCCATATCCATTGTATCCATTTCCATTCCATTGCATGCATTCATTGCATCCCTTCCATTTATATGGCTTGCGCCTTTCCATGTTGAGCTTGGTCTGCTATGTGTCCATACTTTTCACGTCAAAACATAGTTCAGTAGACCGTTATATGTTAGCCGCGGCTTGTATGCGTACATGCCTTTCCTAGGCAAGATTTGGTTTGGCCCGCGTGCCATATCCATTGCATTCCATTGCATATTGGTAGATATTGCATTTTAGATTGCATGCATTCATTGCATCACCTCCTCCGCCTATGGCTTGCGCCTTTCCATGTTGAGCTTGGTCTGGTATGTGCCCATACTTTTCATGTCAAAACATAGTTCAGTAGACTATTCTATGTTAGACACGGCTTGTATGTGTACATGCCTTTCCTAGGCAAGATTTGGTTTGGCCCGCGTGCCTTATCCATTGCCATTTTCCCCAGCATATCCATTGCATATATTACATTGTAGTGTAATTTTTGCATCCAGCATTAGGATCATTGTCCTTTCCCCAGCGGGTCATTTCCCCACTTATGTCATTCCCCCCAATACTCGTTCTTGTGTCCGTCTACATTACTCATAGTTCAGTAGACCGTTTTATGGTAGACTGACTTGTTACCTCCATCAATCTATTTGACATATGTGTGGTTTCAAACCGCTCATGATTGGATCATGATTCAATTGCTTTGCATATAGTTTGCATTGTTTCAATTGCATTGCATTTTCATTTGCATTGTTTATACATAGTTTTGTATATATTGCATATCATTTTGCATTTATTTTTTGCATTGTCATGCATGTTGCTAACAATATTGCACCTGTTAAGTTGCTTTCTTTGCAGGCACGATATTGTATGTACGGTTCATTTGCGGCTGGTGGAACCAGACGAACCGGACAGGTATTGTATCCTCCGCGTGAGACGTATCGAGAATTACATAATTCTCTTACATCCTTTCTGCATTGTAGTGTAGTTTGGTGTATGCTAGCTTAAAACTATTGCGTGTTATGCTTCGTTACAGCTTTCTTTGCATGATCATAAGTTATGCTCGGCCTTGTGCATTGTCTTGCATTTTGCCCCTGGCTTCGGGCGCATATCTTGTTTGTCTTGCATGCTTTGTCTAAGTCTTCGGCCTTGTCAAAAATGGGTCGTCTCTGGGCTTTGACATTCACTCCCGTCATTGTTATGACTTTCGAGTTCTGTCAAAGAGGGGCAACTGTAGACACCCCATTTTTGACCGTCCTCAAGATTTGGACGTCACCGCTTGAACACTCGGTGATCATCCATGTTTGTGTTCGTCTTGAGTTCCCGGAGGTCTCGGCTACGTGCCTTGCCTCAGGATCTCTTGACTCGACTGTTTTGTGTCTGGTTTTGCACCAAACACTTGTGTTTTGCCTTTGAGAGGTAGGGTAGGGCTTGTAGACCATCCCCACCCATCACCGGCCATGGCTTGAGGCCACCGGCTGTGTTTTGTGGCCACTGGCCAAATGTTTGTGCGGCCGGCACTATAGATGGCCGGCCGACTATCTGTTTTTAGTCAATTGCATTTTTAGTCGGCCGGCTACTGTGCATCTGCTTTTGAAGATATTTTCTCACAGCTGGCATGTATTTGGCTATGGAGGGATCTCCTTCTATTTAGCTTCCTTTGGAAGCTTTACAAGTTGGAATTGCATATAAGAGGGGGGCTTCTCTCCCTCTTTCAGGGGTTAGACATTTTAGGAAACATTTTTAGGGTTTGAGTTCTAGGGTTAGGGTTTGCTCATATCCTATCTCCATATCTGTCTCTCTTATGTGTGTTTGGGCTTAGATTTGCACACAAACACCCACCATCACACCTTTTCTTGGAGCTGAGGCCCTTAAGGGTTGTTTTGGTAGTTTTGGAGCTAGTTTCAACCTCAAGAAGCTACTGGAGCTTCATTTGTGAAGAAAGTCTTCAAGGGTAAGAAGCTTGTCTCTTTATTCCCGATTTTTGCATTGTATTTTTACCTATCTTGCAACTGTTTTTTGGCTTTGCATATAACACATAAAAGTTATGTTTTTAAGGCCTCTAAATAGTTTGTTAAGAGTGTTTTAAGCTTTGGGGTTGTTTGACCCCTCTTAAGCCTTGTTTGGCCCTTATTTTATGCCATTTTGTGTGAGCTCTAGGACCATTGTGTTTGGGCCTCCTCACCACTGAAATCTTGAGAGATTTCAGAGGTGAGTACGGTGCCTTGAGGTCCTAGGAAGGACAGGGCCACCCCCTCTCCTTGTTGTCCTCGAAAATGACCATTTTTGCCTCTTGAGGGAGCACCATGCTTAGAAGTATGTTGACTATGCCTTAGCTTTTTTTCATGCTTATTATGTCATAATATGCTTTTGTGTTGAGTTGGTTTTGGTACACCATGCTTGCATAGCATACATGCCTTGTAATGTCATTTTGTTGCCTTAACATGCATCTAGGTTTTAACCCTTGTTCAAGCTTGTTTTAGGCCTAGCTCTGTGAAGCTTCCATGTTTGTTTTGCCATGTTTAAGGTCTGTCCTTAGCTGTTTTGGTTGACCAAGGCTTGCATTGCTTAGCTCCTTTGCATTTTGGCTTGTTAGCCTTAAGTTTTGGACCATTGTTGCATGTGTAGCCTATATTGTTTGCTTGGTTTGGCACCATGTTCTTGCATTTTCAGAGCATAATGCATGCCATTTGTCCATGTTTGCATCCTCTTGAGTGTGCTTGAAAATTGCTCTTTAATGCTTGAAGTGTTGGACACTATTGGCATGCATGTTTGTGTGTCCTTTAGTCCTTCATTTTTGGGCATTTTGGCCACTATTTTAGGCCTAGTTACAACTGCCTAAATCATGTTTAAGTCCATCTCTTTGTTTGTTGCATGTACTCCCTGTATGTTGTAGCATATTGGCGAGTTGTTGCATGATTGAACTTGTATGATTGAATGAAGTCACATGCTTGCTTGCATACTTAAACGCCCACATTGTGCCTTGCACACTTGTTTGTTGCATTGTCTCATGCCTTGCATATCTTGTATGCTTGCTTGCATTATCCATGTTGCATACTAGTCAACATGCTTAGGGTTGCATTGCATTTTGCATGCATGCTAGACCTCTTGAAGTGGGTATGATAGAGGTTGGGCCTCTTTGTGTGTTTATTTGGTTTGCATTCATTTGAAATTGAAGTTGCATGCTTGATTCTTTAGGCCATCATGCATAGAAATGCGTGATTGGTGGTCTGAGAATCGAGGCCCATGTCCCTTTGAGTCATAAACATGATAAGGGATGTGATTGGTGCATACATTGCTTGAAATGCATTGCCATGCCAAGTCTTGCCCTCTGTTGCTGTCAAACACAGATTCTGCAGGAAGATTTGGCCGGCCGGCTATATTTAGTGCTGACCGGCCACCATTGTTGGCCGATGGATCAAAGTTGTGGCCGGTGACCATTCCACATGGCCAGTGGTGTTCTCCTTCAGCCAGTGGTGTTCCCTTGCATCCATAGAGCAAACCCTGAGACTTTGGCAGTCATCAGAGGAGAAGAGCAGGGAAAACAGAGGCATCTTGAGCATGTCAGTGGATTTCCGGGCAAAACCGAGCGCGCATGCATCGAGCCCTCTCCCCGAGGCTGCTGTTTATTGCTTAAATTAGATTAATTAATTTGCTTAATTAATTTAGTTGGTCTATAATAATTAATTAGCTAGGATAGTTAATTCATTATTCGAATTGTATTATTCTTTCGGTCCCTCCGTGTGAGGGCGTAATTGTAATAAGTGTGTGTGGATGTGTGTATGTATTCCAATCTCCACCTCTTTCTCCCTTTTGCTTACTTGCTTTCAATGGTTAGTATTAGGGCATATTTAAATTAGCATCCTTATGTTATGCATGCGTGCATTCATTCATTTACCTTGAATGCACCGGGCTCGGTACATCATGCTAACTGCATTTGTATTTCAATTCCAAATTGAGTACTTGTTAGTTGTAGCATTTCACATGTCATCCCTAGGATTAGCCGAGCCTATTCTAGTGACATTTTCTATGCGGTGCATTAGCCACTTAACATGAACTAGGGACACGCATGTTTGCTAACTAGTTTACTGTTTTGGCACGGAGTACACTGTAAGTATTTTATGCTTTAGCATCTCGCATGAGTGTGAATGTTAACATGACAGCATGCTTACCATGTGGCTAGATGCTTATGTGTTATAAACTGCCTGAATATCTGTGGGTGAAGGCTGAATTGTTTGAGTTGGAACAACTCATTGAAATCCGTGTTTTAGCCAACTTGCGAGTAGCAAATCCCAAAGCGTTTTCCAAAACAAACGGATATGCAATGCTTGTTTCCAAATTAGGCGATCTAGTCTATACTTGTTTGCTGTGCACATAACATAGTAATTCTAGGCTAATAACCGGAATAAGAATGCATAAAGTTTTCACAACAAGATATCACGGTTAGTAGAGGCCGATCTTCGGATCGGGCGAGAGGGGGTGCTCATAGCTGACCTTCCCCAATCGTACCCAAGCTCCCGAGCCGAGGCAACTTTGGTGATGACGGACACGTGGCCTTTGGCACCGAGTCAGGGTTTCCTAAATTCCCCCATTAAAAAATATTTAGGTGGCGACTCTGTATCTGGCAAAGTAGTCCATGTTTGGCACTTATTTTCTAAAAATCTATTTTTTCTAAAAATGATTTGCCGGATTTGGACTCTTTGGTTCAAGATTAAGAACTGTGACATTTGAGTTCGAACTGTAGTGACCCCAAAATTGAACAGAACGGGATTCATCCTCCCGGGGCGTTTGGGGACGTCTACAAACACGTATGCAAGCTAACAAGCATGCAAAATGCAATGTCAACATGCATACATGAAAGGCATGTGACATGATAGGCAACTTAGCAGGAAATGCATGCCAAATACAACAACACATAAACATGCAACAACATGTCATGAGCCAAGTATCTAAACATACAAATATGCATGCAAACATGGTCCAATACTTAGGCATCAAAGAGCAACCTTTAAGCACACTTAAAAGAAGACAAACATGGGCATATGGCAAGCATAACAAACTCTAAAATTGCATGAAAAAGAGGTGCCAAACCAACTAATCAAAACAAGCAAAGTATGCATAAAAGCTTGGAATTAGCCCAAGGACTTAAACCATGATCACGTGACACATGAAGCAAATGATCAAAGTGAATCAAAACAGTCCCAAATCATGCCAAATTAAGCCCAAAAACTACTTAGATGGCATCTAAATGACCTAATCCTAGAAGCATGCATAATGACCCGAACATGGAGCATAAAACACAAACCTTGCAAAGCATTAAAGGACCCATAAATGCAAGCATACAAGCATGCTATAAGGACTGAAATGACATGGTAAGTGGTTCCAAACCACTGAGACGAGCCAAGTAATGCATGCTCAACACTCACACACCCAAGGCTAGCAAGCCAAAATACAAGGTGGCTATAAAAAGCATGTCAAGCATGGCCAAAGCAATTAAAAATAGAGCTAAAGCATACTAAAACATGCATAAAAGCTTCACAAATCTTGGCCAAAATCATGCTAAAACAAGGCTCAAAGCACAAAGCATGTTAAGGCTATTTCATGGCATTACATGACAAGTAAGCAAGGCATGCGTGGTGTGTCTAAACCAATTAAAAACAGTGCTATATCATGGTAAAATAAGCACAAATAACACTTAAGACATGGCCAACATGCACTCAAGAATGGTGCTCACACATGAGGCTAAAATGGCACTTTTTGAGGGCAACAAGGAGAGGGGATGGCCCTCTCCTTCCTAGGACCTTAAACCACCATCCTTACCACTGAAATCCCTCAAGATTTCAATAGTGAGGAGGCCCAAACAAGGTGGTCCCGAAGCTCACCAAAATAGCACAAAAATGGGGCCAAACAAGCCCTAAGAGTGGTCAAACAACCCCAAACAACAAAGAAACCCCAAACAACTATTTTAAGCAAGTAAAAATAAGACTTTTATATGTTATATACTAAGCCAAAAAATAGGTGTAAGGTAGGCAAAAAGACTATGCAAAAATGGGGTAAAATGGGCAAGAATCTTACCCTTGAAGACCTTTCTACAAGAATGGTGCTCCAACAGCTTCCTCAAAACCAAAACCAGCTCAAGAACTCTGAAAATCACTCCTTAGCACCTCAATAGCCAAAGGAAAGTGTAACTCTAGGTGTTTGTGTGCAAAACTAAGCACAAAACACCTTAAGGCAAAAAGAGAGGGAGATAGAGATAGATAGATACACTTATGACCTAACCCTAACTCAGAGCTCCTCTGGGCCTGTTTTTGTAACCTTAGAGGAGGGGGAAGAGGCCTCCTCTTTATAGATGATCACTCTTGCAAAGCTTTCAAAACAAGCTAAGGAAGAGTGAAATCCCTCCATACACGTGTATGGAGGGGGTGCAAGGTGTATGCCAGCTAGCACAGCTGTCAGAAAAATATCTGCAAAAGCAGATGCACAGTGATCGGCCAGCCAAAAATGCCATTTTGACCAAATAAATGGTCGACCGACCAAAGATAGTGCCGACCGGCCAAAGATTTGGCCGATAGCAACAAAACACAACTGGTGGCCTCAAGCCATGGCCGGTGATGTGTGTGGATGGCCAACAAGCCATTCCCTGCCCCTCAAAGGAAAAACACAAGTGTTTGGTGCAAAACCAAACACAAAACAGGCAAGTCGGGAGATCTTGAGGCAAGGCGCGTGGCCGAGACCTCCGGGAACTCAAGACGTACACAAACATGGATGATCACCGAGTGTTCAAACGGTGATGTCCAAGTCTTGAGGACGGTCAAAAATGGGGTGTCTATAGTTGCGCCTCTTTGACAAAACTCGAAAGTCATAACAATGATGGGAGTGAGTGTCAAAGCCTAGAAACGACCCATTTTTGACAAGGCCGAAGACTTAGACGAACATGCAAGACAATAAAGATATGCGCCCGAAGGCAGGGGAAAAATGCAACTGATAATGCAAGAAGACGAACATAACTTATGATCATGCAAAGAAAGCTGTAACGAAGCATATACATACAATAAATGCAACAATTTTAAGCTAGCACAAACCAAACTACACTACAATGCAGAGAGGGTGCAAGAGAATTATTCAATTCTCAATATGTCTCATTCGGAGAATACAATACTTGTGCAGCTCGTCTGGTTGCACCAGCTTCAAATGAACCGTACATACAATATTGTGCCTGAAAGAGAAAGAAAACTCAACAGGGACAATATGGTTAGCGACATGCATAACAATGCAATCGAAAATTGCGTGACAACGCAATGCACTAACAAGTGCGAATGGATGCAAAATGATAATGCAATATATACAAAACTATGTATAAACAATGCAAATGATATGCAATGCAATTGAATTATGATCAAATCATAAATAGTTCAAAACCACACAAATGTCAGAAGGATGATGGAGATGCAAAGTCTGTCTACCATAGAAAAGGTGCCGCAACCCTCAAACCACAATACCAGCAGTGGAATAGGCGCGTACACATGCAGAACTATGAGTAATGTAGACGGAACACAAGAACAAGTAATTGGGTGGAATGACATAAGTGAGGCATGCTCTGCTCAGAAAAGCTCATGATCCTAAATGCCGGATGCAAAACATTACACTACAATGCAATGAATGAAATGGATATGGTGCGCGACCAAAACATATCTTGCCTAGGAAAGGCATGGACACAAACAAACCATGTTTAACACAGATACGGTGCCGTCACCCTCAACACTAGGTGCGTACACGTAATATCATAACTGTGCTTCAACGCGAGAAGTATGGGCACATACCAGTCCAAGCTTAATATGGAAAGGCGCAAGCCATAGATGGAGGATGCATGCATGACAATGCAAGCTATATACAATGAATGCATGACATATGCACTATTTTACAATGAATGCATGACATATGCACTATTTACAATGCAATGCATGACATATGCAAAGTAAGGAAGAATGTATACAATGCATGTAAGGAAAGATGCATGATAATGCAAGCTATGTACAATACAATATATATTCTATATGCAATAGATGGAATAGATAAGGCCTGCGGCCAAACCGTGTCTTGCCTAGGAAGGGCATGGACACATACAAACCACGTTTAACATGGAAACGGTGCTGTCAGCCACAACACTAGGTGCGTACAGAAAATTCTCAGATCCGCGTTTCAACTCGAAAAGTACGGGCACATACCAGACCAAGCTCAACCTGTAAAGGCACAAGCCGTAGGCAGGGGTGAGTGTCAATGCAAGCAATCTATAATGTAATATTTACAATATGCAATGGATATGTACAATGCAATCTGCTGTGGAGAATGCAATGGATACCATGTTATGTACAATGGATAGGGCACACGACCAAACCTTTTTTTGCCTAGGAAAGGCATGTACACATACAAGCCACGTCTAACACGGAAACGGTGCCGTCACCCACAACACTAGGTGCGTACACAAAATTCTCAGAACCGTGCTTCGACGTAAAGAGTACGGGCACATACCAGACCTAGCACAACCTGAAAAGGCGCAAGCCGGGGATGGAGGTAATGCAGCAAATGCACGCAAGTACAATGCAATATATACAATATGCATGGAATGGAGTATTTATAATGAAATATGCGTGTCAATGCAATATTTACAGTGATGCATAACAATGCAAGCTATAATGGATGTAAATGCAATATTTACAGTGAATGCATGATATGTGCATGTTGTTTTTGTTGTTTGATTTCAAAATGCATGAAAAGTGCATGATAATGCAAATGAACTCGATTGTGCGACGACGCGCGTCGTTTGAGATGCATGACAATGCGACCTAAGATAAAATCCGCCAAGAGTCGTTCGGGCACGACAAACATCGAAGGACTTGCACCTTCAGAGGATTTAAGGTTTGCCAGACCGAGCATAGTTAAGGTCTCACCAGACCGCTGGGAGGTGCATAACAATGCAAGTAAGATAAGCGTGACAATGCATGAGGACTCAAATGGGCGACAACACACGTTCTCTTTAAAATGCATGACAATGTACGTAAGGTGCGCATGACGATGCGGCCTAAGATGAAACCTACCAAAAGCCGTTCGGGCACGACAAACACCAAAGGACTTGCACCTTCAAAGTATTTAAGGTCTCCTAGACCGTCTAGTGTATAATAATGCAAGCGTAATGACGTATAACTCAACGCGTGTTCTCGGCAAAACGTTGCAATGTAATGCATGTGGGGCAACTTTCAAATCTCGCAAGAGACAAAAGGATACAAAAAGGATACACCACGCACCCATTCGAGTGCTACGCGCAGAAGACACGGTCCAAGGTCAAAACAAGGGCCGGTTAAGCTTCAAAAATGCCTGTTCTTGCACTGAGTTGAGCAATGGAGGTCCCAAACCACATATCTGACCCAAACAAGGGTGTAGGAGATCCACCGGCCATCGGGGGATGTCACTGGCCATCCATTGGCCTCAAAACAAATCCATCAGCCAAATGTTTGGCCGACCGACCAACAGTGTGGCCGACCGGCCAAATCTGCCTAAATCGGGGCAGTTTGGACATTTCGGCACGGGTCTTTTCAAATATGGCTTCTAGCCTTAAATTTTCACAAACCACAAACTCGAAATCTCTTTCCCCCTCCCTCTATGTTATTTCGCGAGCTTCTATTCTCTGTTTTTCTCGGTTTTAGGGCCCGTTTCGTTGTTTGATTCGCGTATACCTTCGCGTTTTGAACGTTTTGAACCGAACAAATCTTTGTTTCGGTGTCTCTTTCTTGATTTCCACCACTCGGGGTTTGTTTCCCTCGAGTTTTCCTTGATTTCTGTGCCTTTTCCGCACCCCGACCTTTCTGGCCATTTTCCGCCCTCTCAGGGTTGACTTTTCGGTTGACTTTTCACATTCTTGCCCGGTTTTCACATTTTCGGCCACTTTTACACTCTCTCTGAGATGGAAGACGACATTCCAGGTGGTGGGACTCCTCCGGATCAGGAGATGGACCCCGAGGCCGAGCTCTTGCCCTTGAGCGTTCGACCGTTTGATCCGGAGACCTACAGGCCGGTGATTCACGTGCTACCTCCTGACGGTCTTTGCTAGTTTAGGAGTTTCGATAGGGGCGTGCCACGAGAGGTTCTTTTGCGCGAACCAGAGTCACATCTGTCTTTCAGCGCTTCTGAGGTACAGTCTTTCCTCTGTTTTATTTTCCGCAATGTAGAACATAACTGCCATTAGTTGATTCTGTTCTTTAACTGCTTAGCCTGGATACACTGACATATTACACACTGTAATTCATCTGTGAGCACACTGATACCCGATATCTATTTGAATCTGAAAACGTGCACACACGCTATATTTTTACTAAACCACTTGAACACACTGACACATCATATGCTATAGTTCACTGTGAGCACACCGGCACCCGATGTCCATTTGAATCTGAAAACGCGCACACACGCTGTATTTGCATCAATTTTGACTGTTCTTCAAAATTGTATACTGAATATTGCTTCGCAACTGTTTGCTTCTGAATACAGGGGATTCCCATGCCTTCCGGGGGTATGGGAATGTCGTCGCACGCGATTGGTACATGGAGTTGCCTGATGCGGTCCGTCGCATCATCGATCTGGCCAGCTTTGGCACTTTCTGCAGGGGATTGTTACGCCTCACAACGAGTAGGCCTCTCCTTGCCGCTTTGGTGGAGAGGTGGTGGGACACCACCGATTCCTTCCACTTCTCTGCCACGGGAGACATGACGATGACTCTCTGTGACTTCTTGATGCTCACCGGCATCGGGGTAGGGGGTGATCCGATCCCTTTCGACACCGACATGGATGAGTGGGAGGCCGTTCAGATGTACTTGCTCGGCGTCCTGCCACCTCTTGCTCGGGCAGGATTCGTCAGATACTCGTGGTTTGAGGACCACTTCAGGATTCAGCTAACCTTGGCTGAGGAGGCACCGATGGCTCCAGAGGAGGCGGAGCGGTATGCACGCGGCTTCCTCATGTTTCTGCTAGGGACGACTATCTTCGCGGACCGAGTGAACACCGTGCCCCTCTGTTTGTTGAGCGCTTTGGTGGACGTCACACGGATCCTGTGCTACGACTGGGGTGGAGCAGCCTTGGCCACGCTCTATGGATACATGAGCTCATTCTCCTGGTGCAACGGGCAGTTGCTCGGAGGTTACTGGTGGGCTTGAGAGGTACATTTTCTTCCTCTTTTTTACATTTCTGCTCTACATTATCTGTACTCTGTACACTGCACACACTGCGGTCTGCTTCACACTGGTCATATACTGCACACACGGCACACAAATAATTTGCTTTACACACTGCACACATTGCACAATACTTCACATACTGCACAATCTGCTGGTAACTGACTATACACCGCACATACAGCAAACATGCAATCTGCTTTACACTGACTGTATACTGCACACAATGTACACTCTGCACACACTGCATAATACGCGGTTCTGCAATTTCTACTCTATTTGCATTCTTCTTTATCTGATAAGCACACTAATATTCGCTTTGTTTCACTCTATAGTTGTGAGTGTATGCCTATTTCCCGAGGCTTGCCCCAGTGCCCGACGAGGTGACCCCCCTCGTCGTTCCATTCTCCCGCCACTTTGACGTGAGATGCGTGCAGAGACCCCGGGAGTCATTCATATTTTTCCGCCGCTACTTCGACACCATTACCGTCACAGAGGTATGTTCAACTTTAGAGTTTATTTAAGCTTTGCGTTGCACTGTATTTTTTATAACAGTAGATAACAATCGGCATATCATTTACAGATCACCTGGCAGCCTTGGGCTCCATTGCCAGCTGCGATTCGGGAGCGGTATGCAGGCGCTGCTAAGTCTGCTCGATTCAGGCTCTTACTAGAGGGCCCAGTCTGTCGGGCTTGGTACCTAGGTGAGTGCTTCCTGCGGCAGACCTTGGGTTTACCGGAGCAGATATTTCCACGTCTCCCTTCCATCGACATGAGGCAGACAGAGATATACCCTCCACATGAGATGGCCGATTACACGATCGGATGGGATACTGAGTACTTCAGGGACGAGGGCGACTACACGGAGTACGTCCAGACATACATCATGCAGCCTCTGAGCAGTGGCGGTCAAGCTGAGAGAGAGAGGCCAGCGGTGCCAGCGGCTAGGGCAGGAGCAGGAGCAGGAGCAGGGGCGGGAGCACCTAGGATGGCTCGGGCCCGTGGCAGGAGTGGGCCTTGGAGAGGGCGGGGAGCTGGATGGCTAGCGTTGCCCATGATGGTGACTTACATAGGGCAGAGTGAGGAGACTTATCAGATCCCCATTGCTCCCCCTCCGGCTGATCATGAGCTAGTTGGTTTCTATGACTTGCCCAAAGTATGTACTACTGCATTTTGTACAGTCATTTCATTTCATTTCTCTTGATATTCCACAGAATACTGATACTTCTAATCACTTTTGCAGGCTTCCTCCGAGTACACTCGACAGCCTCTAGAGTTGAATGCCTCCATGATGGGGATGCTCCAGCGGAGCTTAGACCTATTGGCCCTTTACAGTATCCCGGTAGGCTATTCTGACCACAGTCTCAAATTTTACACAATCTGATATATCGCACTATCAACACAACACTTGATACACGGCCCTCACGGCATTCATACACTGCACTCAGTCACTGCATTCTGTACCGACATATTGCTCATAGCATTCATACCATGTATTCATACTCATCCGCATACAGTGCACTCAATCACTGCATTCTGTACTTATACACTGCATTGTATCTATACTCTGGTTTTGTATAGCATACTGATGCATTTGCCATTTGTGCTTTACAGCCTCCATTCCAAATTCCAGTTACAAGAGGTGCTCCAGCTGGGCCTTCTGTTCCTGCTCGAGGAGGAGGGGGAGGTAGCATAGTATTCCCCCGCACCAAAGTAGGGTGTACTCATGTTGGGAGTAGCTCGCGAGCACCAGTTCCCGATGATGATGAGTCCGAGGCGGAGGCGGAGGCAGAGGCATAGTTGTCCGAGGAGGAGACCGGAGATGGCTCGGACTCGGATGACGGTGTTGATTACGATGATCCTGGACCTTCGTCCAGGAAGAGGACAAGGTCAGACCCTCAGGCTTGAGATGACTTGACGCTGATCCAGACTTCTACTGCTTTTCTTCTTTTTGTTTTACTTTTTCTTTTTGTTGGTAGCTTGAGCACATTGTACTGCGGCAGGCAGGTTTTTTTTTTTTTTTTTTGAAGCTTTGTACTTGAAAAGATGATGAAATGAAACAAACTTTTTGTCTGAAAAAGTGTTACATTCGTACATTTCATACTTCGCATCGCATTGCATCATATTACACCTCAATGTAAATGAGATTGATCTCCTGTCTGAAAATCAAACACTTGTATTGTAATAACCAGGTAATGAACCTGTTAACACCAAACAACTTGTACAACCCACTGCTCATTCTGAACACACAACCCATAACAACAGTGCTTGGTGTACTTTGGACACAGCCCATACAGCTCACAACTGATTCTGAACACTGCTCATTCTGAACTCTTAGCCCACAACAACATATTGCTCATTCTGAATACACGGTTCAATTTGAACTTACAGAAGTTGAAGCACACTCAGATGCCCCAAAATTTCTTGCTTCGCAATCTGGAAACCGAAAGCTTCAGATAAGTCTAGGTTTTTCTGTTTACACTTATCAGGCGTGGACCTTGCAATTGTTGAAAGAACCAACTTGCCTTGCACAAATGTGGAGAGTGGCACAACACTCTGAGCACACAATGATTTGAGAAAAAAAGGTTCTCAACCGGGTATTGAGCCTATGACTGAACACAGCGAAAATGAATTGACAACAGAAAACAAAAGGTAAAAACCTAGACATATCGAGACACGCTCGGAACAGACTCAAAACAAGAGTTGAGGTAAACAAAACAAAAGACACGACACACAGACGTGTTACAAAGACAAGAGACCTCAGATCACGAGGAGCCAATTCCTCCGGGTATTATTCCCTACCCTTTTTATTTGTGATTCTCACATCACTCGGCCCTCAGGCTCGGTATTTTCTCTCAAAACCTTTTTTCTCACTTTTCTCTCAACGCACATCTCTCTATTCTTCAATCTCTCATTTTCATCCCTCCCCAGGATGATTGATGGATGAATAGGAAGTTGTGGGTTCATGCCCAACACTGTTAGCTCGTGGCTATTTTTTCTGGTGACGCCTAGTCAATGTTCCGGCCGATGGAATGGAGTATCTTGATCCATTCCGATTCGTGCTTCGCACTTGGCTTGATACCTCATTGCTCGGAGGGTGAGAGAACTTTCAGCCCTTTACAGGTACTTCCAGTTGTGCCCTTCCTGGCAAGTATGCTGGTGATGGGAGAAAGAAAGAACACCAGACTCAACTACGCCCCTAGTTCATCATTTTGACCATTTTTTTTTGTTTTGGTTTTCTGCTAAAACAATTTTGACCAAGATGAGAGTTAGATTAGCATACTTGTTCGATTTTTGATTTGAAAATCATGCAAGTCAGGCTATGAGCATTGAAAATTTTCCTTTTTTGGATCCAAGAAAATGGTCTAGTTTTAGAAAATGAAATAATTTTTGAGAAAATAGTTAACCTCAGTAAAAATTCTCAAAAACTATTTTTGCCAACGGTCAATGCTCGACGAGCACGGAACTTACTCTTGAGATGCACAACCTCGGATCGGAGGCAATGGGAAATTGCCCCTTCCTTGAAGGACATTGCATGGCAACGGAAAGTTGCCCCTGGTTTGAACGGCGACTCATGGCAACAGAAAGTTGCCCCTTTTCTGGATAACGCCGCAGCATACTGTAAACAGTCCTCATCAGTGATGATCGCAACTGAACTCTCAGATTCAGAGAAGATGAAGATGGTCAAAACCAATATATGGACACAGTCACTTTGAAAGTGATGGTGGCTGGACTTCAGGATGAAGTTGCCTACGTATCCCAAACATGGGAATCAAGCCTTACGTAGTTCTGGTTAAGGTACACTCGGGTATTAACCTTCACTTTTTATGCTCTAACTTTTGCCAAGGCGCCCGTTGCAGGTTTTCAACCTTGCGAGCTTTGTTTTTCTTTTCTTTTCAATCGTTTTCTTTTTTTGCATTTTTTTCTATTCTTTTCTTTTCTCTTTTTTCTCTTTTTTTTTTTGCTCTAACTTTTGCCTGGATTGCCCTTCCCGGTTTTCGACCCAGCGAGCCTCTCAAAGGGTAAAAGTGTAACAAGTCCATGCCAAATGGTTTTAGGGTTTTGAAGCTATCCGTATCTAGGAGAGTGGCTGTTGTATTGATTTGCAGAAGGATCCATCTCCGGCTCTTCGAGCACATCGGACATTTTTGCCCCTAGTTTGAGGGCTGCTTCTGTTCTAGCTTCGCAAGCTCCTTCTGATGAGGTATGATCTTCTTGACCTGACTTTCCTTGGCCTCTTATTCGAGGGCTGCTTCAATTCTGGCCACACAGGCCTTACATGGTGGTTGACCATTGAACACTCCGAATTGCGGTCCAAGGTTTGAAAACAAAGGCTCAAGTCTCGAGGCTGAGAGCGATCCTAGGCTGCACAATCTCAAGAGCAATTCCACACAGGTCTTCGTAGGACTGCACGAAACAGTTTGTTTTTGAAATTTTTTAAGAAAACGACTAATCGCTCGCGCTGAAGATAGTGTGGAACCAATCTGGATCAAGCTAGGGTCCTTCTCAATACTCACATTAACAAGCATGATTTCTATCATTAAGGGCTTAGCATGCCTTTCTTTCTCTCAATTGGTCAAAGTTTTGCAAATCCCGAGGAATTCCTTCCACTTCGTTTTCACCACAGTGTTAAAAAAAGTTTGAAAAACTTAGGTCAGTACAATGAGTTTAGAGCACAGAAGAGCAGGTGAGATGCTTCACCATTTCATTCGAATCTTCTAGCACGACTAGCTCAAAGTAGCAATAAGCATGGAAACATGATAGCTGCAGCTGTTTCATTCAGATTTCCCAGTTGCAACTGGCTCCATAGTAGAGATAGACTCAAAAAGAAAGCAAAAGGATAATTACAAAACAAAAACGGTGTTCGAGGCAACAACCCTGGAATCACCCGACATTCTATACAAGGGGACTGACTCGCTACAACAAGACAGACCCTTAAGCAAAAAGATCTAACTCAAGACAATGAGACTGACTCAAAACAAAACAAAAGACTAACTCGACACCCAAGCCAAAAATTACAAAAGTTAGCATACGCAAATGCTCAAAATAGTGCGTGCCAAACGCCACATCTGAAATACACTGAATGCCGCCCGTAGGTGGTCCAACCCCTAATCACATATCTGCAGTATCCTCGAAGTCTAACAGCTCAACGGTGACAGACTTTGCTGAGGTGGGTGGGAGGATGACCTCATTGTCAATCAAATCTTGCACTTCGTGGCGAAAGCAGCGATTGTCGATCTTGTGACGGTTTCTTTGGTGATACGCCAAGACAGGCAAAGATCACGTGTGAGAGGGAGATTCTTTTGGAGAGGTCGAGGCTCGAGGGGCTTAAGATGCCCTCTTTCAGCCAGGATCTGGAGTGCCTTAGACAAAGGCATGTAGAGAGCATGAAAGACCCTACGCCCTCGGGGCAAGTACTTTGAAGTCTGAGGATTCTTGCTAGACGCACTAGCAAAAGGGTCAGCAGGCACTGCCTTGGCTTTCTGATCTTTCCCAGGTGCAGAGTTAGGAGTGGAGGGTACTGTTCTGCTATGATGGGGCCTATCCCGATTTTTTGTCTGGCTTGAACTGCCTTCAGTTGGATTAGGGAAGGCATCATCCACAGTCTTGGCTACGACTGCGAATACCTGTTGCTTATTCATCCCCCAGGCTTTCAAAGCCTCGACTGCCCACAGCAGTTGTTCAACGGGATCAGGATTTGTTCCCACTTTGTTCTTACCTCTAGCCTCAGCCTGATCGAGGGTTTGGGTTGATGTTGACACGTCATTGCTATAGCTTGAGACAACCTCAGGTTGGCTGAGCTCGATCACAATTCGCCCCAATAGCGGGGGCTCCTGCGGTACGAAATTTCAGGCATATGCTATAGTTGGCGGTGAAGCTGACATTTCGTAAGTGAGATCCGCCACAGGCCTCTACAGGTCACGAATCATCCCCATCAATTCAAATGTGGTGGGCTCACAAGCTTGGTACAACTGGGGTGTCCAGATCGGGTGCGCGACAGGCGACCTGGGTGGATGTGGTACATCAGTATTGGTCTCACTCTGTAGGGTGATTCCTTGATCTAATGCGACTGTCATAACCACGATTTCCTCTGAATTCTGTATCATGATAAGCCCGCTGAATTTGAACAGTGATGGTGCAACTGGTTGACTAACGGATCAGGTATCTGCCTTGCCTCAGCGAGGGAGAACACCAAATCTCTAAACCCAAATCTCTGAACTGAAAGGAAAAACAAGCAGCATTTCAGCCTAAACGGAACAGACACAGGCGTAGCTGAATAGCTGTACTCTACTACTGATTACTGTTCCCCAAAATCGCTGCCCCAAAACACTGAATCGGATACCCGCAGATATAACTGATTCTCAAAAACACTGATACTGATGCCCGTAGGCCTAGTACTCAAACTTGCAAACTGATATGTACGTTCCTGTAGAGATACACTCTAAAAGCACATAGCAAGTAAATGAGAACCAAAACACCCCTATGTTAGGATAGGGTTTCCCTGTCCTATTTTGTCAGGGGCTAGGGTTTCACTACGCACGCAGCGGTTTCAAACAACCTATAATCGGGTAAGCAACCTGTCCTATCTTGGAATGGTCACTATAGATTACGAATATGCACTAGGTCAATGGTCAAAATGGTGCCCCGGTGACAACTGGGGTTTGTGTTCCCATCGTGGCAGAGCCCGTAAGTGGTCAGCCTTGTGGCATGCTTCTCGAAGCGAGCCTCCGGCAAACCGTTCAGGAATAGCAGACGACAAACATTGTGACTTAGGCGCACCAATGCACATGCAATGCAAAGAAACACATAAGCGAAATCAAAAACATGATATCGTGAGTTCCAGTCAACCTCTCTAAATTCCCTAGCAGAGTTGCCAGAAACTGTGGACGCGCCCTCGGGCTCCCAATGCTCTTCCACAGTTTGGACTCATTTTTGTTGTCACGGTTCTTAATCTGATCTTGCAAAGTGCAATGCAAGACTGATAAATCACCGAATAGTCCAAATCCGGCAAATCGTTTTGGAAAACAGATTTTTATGAAGAAGTGCCAAACATGGACTACTTCGCGAGATACAGAGTTGCCACCTAATTATTTTTTTATGGGGGAATTTAGGAAACCCTGACTCGTTTGCCTAAGGCCACGTGTCCGTCATCACCAAAGTTGCCTCAGCTCGGGAACTTGGGTACGATTGGGGAAGGTCAGCTATGAGCACCCGCTCTCGCCCGATCCGAAGATCGGCCTCTACTAACCATGATATCTAGTTTTGAAAACGTTATGTGTTCTTATTCTGATTAATTAGCTAATCTTACTATGTGATGCGCACAACACAAAAGTATAGACTAGATCGCCTAATTTGGAACGAAACATTGCATATCTGTTTGTTTGGAAAATGGTTTGAAATTTGCTACTCGCAATTAGGCTAAAACATAGATTTCAACGAGTTATTTCAACTCAAACAATCCAACCTTCACCCACAGGCATTCAGGCAGTTATATCAACTAAGCATATAGCCTAATGGTAAGCATGTTGTTATGTTAACATTCACACTCATGCGAGATGCTAAAGCATAAATACTTACAGTGTATTCCGAGCCAAAACAAAGAACATGTTAGCAATCATGCATGATCCAAGTCCATGTTAAATGGCTAGTGCAACACATATAAGATGCAACTAGAATAGGCTCGGCTAATCCTAGGATGGCATGTGGAATGCAACAAGTAACACGTATTCAAGTTGGATTTGAAATACTATGTAGTTAGCATGATGCGCCGAGCTCGGTGCATGCAAGACAAATGAATGACTGCACGCATGCATAGCATAAGGTATGCTAAATGAAACATGCCCTAATACTAACCATCAAAAGCAGGTAAGTAAAAGGGAGAAAGAAGTGGGGGTTGGAAGACATGCACACACGCACCCACATTTATTACAAATTTACGCTCGCTTGGAGGGAGCAAAAGAATATACAAATTAATTAACCTACAAGCTAATTAATGTTACAAGCCATCTAACTAGTTAAGCAAATTAACTAAGCTAAGAAAGCAATAAACAGCCTTGGGAAGAGGGTCCAATGCATGCATGCTCGGGTTCGCTTGGAAATCCGTCGCCATGCACAAGTGTAGACACCCCATTTTTGACCGTCCTCAAGACTTGGATGTCACCGCTTGAACACTCGGTGATTATCCATGTTTGTGTTCGTTTGGAGTTCCCGGAGTTCTCGTCTACGCGCCTTGTCTCAGGATCTCCGAACTCGACTGTTTTGTGTCAGGTTTTGCACCAAACACTTGTGTTTTGCCTTGGAGGGGCAGGGAATGCCTTGTGAGGCATCCCCACATACCATCGGCAGTGGCTAGAGGCCACTGGCTGGTTTTTGTTGCCACCGGCAATGTATATTGCCGGTCGGCACTCTTTGTTGCCGGTCGGCAGTCAATTTTGTCAAAATGACATTTTTGGCCGGCCGACTACTGTTCAGCTGCTTTTGGAGATATTTTGAAACAGCTGGCTGGCAATTGCTTCCCCTCCATACACGTGTATGGAGGGATGCCCCTCTTGTTAGCTTACATTGTAAGTTTACAAGATTGGCTCCTCTATAAGAGGAGCCCCCCTCTCCCTTGCTCAAGGGTTAGAAAAATTAGAGCTTTTTGCTTAGAAAATACAGAGGAAGCTCTGGTTTTAGGGTTAGGGTTCAATACATATCCTATCTCTATATTACTCTTGTGTGTGTTTTAGTCCATAATATTGCACACAAGCACCTAGTGCTTCACCTTCCTTTGACTACTGAGGTTCTAAGGGCTTGTTCTTGCTGTTTTTGATTGGATTGAAGCTTAAGGAGGCAACAAGACCACAATTTTTGAAGAAAGACTTCAAGGGTAAGAAACTAGTCCTTTTTACCGCATTTTTGCATCCTATTTCTACCTATCTTAGAGCTGTTTTTGTGTTTAGTGTATAACATAAAAAAGTTCTGTTTTTAGGCCCTCTTGTTTGTTTGTTAAGAGTGTTTTGTGGTTTGGGTGTGTTTGACCACCCTTAGGCCTTGAAAGGCCCCTTTTTTGTGCTATTTTGTACAAGTTTCGAGACTTTGGTGTTTGGGCCTCTTCACCGCTGAAATCTTGAGGGATTTCAGTGGAGGGGATGGTGCCTTGAAGTCTCCAAAAGGGGAGGGCCACCCCCTCTCCTTGTTGTCCTTGAAAGGGAGCTTATGTTTGAGTGTTTGTTGGTCATGACTTGGCTGCATTTCATGCTTATATTGCCATAATATAACATGGTTTTAAGTTGGTTTTGGTATACCATGCATGCCTTGCATACCTACCTTGTAATGCCTTGTGATTGCCTTAATATGTCTTAGGTTGTGTGCCTTTGTTTTAGCATGTTTTAGGCTTAGATTTGTGAAGCTTTTGTGCTTATTTTGCCATGCTTTAGGTCTGTCTTAGGTTTCTTGAGTCGACCCTAGCATGCATTATATAGCCTCTTTGCATTTTTGGGCTTGTTGGCCTTAAGTATGTAAGTGTATAGCATGCTTTGTTTGCTTTGATTTAGTGGATTGGCATCCTTTTTTTTTTTTCATGATATTTCAGTCCCTTTAACATGTTTGTATGCTTGCCTTGCATGCCTCTTTAACGCCTTATGAGCTTGTGTTGTATGCTCCTTGAAAGTGCATGTGTGCATGCTTGTGAATTCAAGCCATTTAGATGCCATCTAGGTGTTTCTCGGATGTTGTTTAGGTCTGCCTTTGACCTGTTTTGAGTCCCCTTAGCCTTGTGAGGCTTGGTGGGTTTGACCTTGGTTTAAGCCTCTTGGCTTGCCTCAAGTACTTGGGCCATTTGCATGCTTTACTTGCTTGAATTAGTTGGTTTGGCACCTCTATTTTGTGCAATTTCAGAGCTTAAGTTCCATGCTAATTGTCTATTGTTTGGTCTCTTTAAGTGTTCTTAAGAGTTGCCTTGTTTAGGCTTAAGGTGTTGGACCATGATTGCATGCATGTGTGTGTGCATTTTGGCCTTCATTCCCTTGGTTTTGGCCACTGATTTTAGGCCTAATTAGAGTTGCCTAGATCATGTTTAAGGCCATCTTTTCATTGGTTTGCCTTGCCTCTTGACTCGCAAGTTTGCTTGCATAGGTTGCATGCCTAGTGTGCATTGTTTGTTCACATGCTCATGTTGCATCCCTAGCTAACATGATTAGGTTGCAATGCATCTTGCATGCATGCCTTGTCCGTTGATTTGGTGATGGGGATCGGGCTCTTTGATTGTTTGACTTGCGTTTCATTTGACATGAAAGTGCATACATTGGTTCTTTGGGCCATCATGCATGAAAATGCACGATTGGTGGCCCGAGAATCGAGACACATACCCCTTTGAGTCGCAAACATGATAGGGGGCATGATTGGTGCATACATTGTTTGAATTGTATTGCCATGCAAGTTTTGCCCTCTGCTGCTGTGAGTTGCAGGTTCTGCAGGCATTCTTTGCCGACCGGCAACATTTTGTGCCGGCCGGCAGTAATTCATCAGCCGATGGGTTCATTTTGTGCCGATGGCCACATCCTAGTGCCGGTGGTCATTCCACTTAGCCGGTGGGATCCCCTAGTATCCTGAGAGGCATTCCTCAGACTTTGGTAGTTTTCAGAGGAGCAAAGCAGGGAAAACAGAGGCAGACTATGCATGGCAGTGCGATTCCGAGCAAATGCCGAGCATGTGCTGCATCTGATCCGCTTCCCGAGGGCTTTACTGTTTTAATTAGATTAATTAATTTGTTAATTTAATTGATCTGTAATATTTAATTAGCTTGCGTAGTTAATTAATTTGTATATTCTTTTGGTCCCTCCGAGCGAGGGCAAATCTGTAATAAGCGTGTGTGAGTGGTGTGCATGTCTTCCAACCCCCACTTCTTTCTTCCCTTTTATTTACCTGCTTATGATGGTAGATTAGGGCACGTTTATTTTAGCATACCTTATGCAACGCATGCGTGCATCCATGCATTTGTCTTACATGCACCGGGCTCGATACATCATACAAACCGCATTGTATCTTCAAATCTAACTTGAATACGTGCACCGAATGATTGCATTTCACATGCCATTTTAGGGTTAGCCGAGCCTATCCTAATCACATTCTGTATGTGATGCATTAGTCACTCTAACATGAACTAGGGCATGCATGTTTGCTAACTAGTTTATTGTTTTGGCACGGAGTACAATGTAAGTATTTATGCTTTAGCATATCGCATGCGTGTGAATGTTAACATAACGGCATAATTACCATGTGGCTAAATGCTTATATGAGATAAACTGTTTGAATGCTTGTGGGTGGAGGTTGGGTTGCTTGAGTTGGAAAAACTCGTTGAAATCCGTGTTTTAGCCTACTTGCGAGTAGCAAATTTCAAAGCGCTTTTCAAAATACAAACGGATATGCAATGCTTGTTTCCAAATTAGGCAATCTAGTCTATACTTGTTTACTGTATGCATAACATAGTAATTCTAGGCTAATAAACGGAATAAGAATGCATAACGTTTTCAAAATCGGATATCATGGTTAGTAGAGGCCGGTCTTCGGACCGGGCGAAAGGGGGTGCTCATAGCTGACCTTCCCCGATCGTACCCAAGCTCCCGAGCCAAGACAACTTTGGTGATGACGGACACGTGGCCTTCGGCACCAAGTCAGGGTTTCCTAAATTCCCCATTTTAAAAAATATTTAGGTGGCAACTCTGTATCTGGCAAAGCAGTCCATGTTTGGCACTACTTTTCAAAAATCTGTTTTTCTTCAAAACGATTTCCCAGAGTTGGACTCTTTGGTTCAGATTAAGAACCGCAACTAACAAAAAAAGGGGGGAGTCCGAACTGTAGCCGAGGTCCCTCGCGGGCGCTGTTACAACAAGCTGCCTCTGTTTACCCTACTTTGTTGTTCTGAGACTTGTACAAATCCCAAGGTACACTCTATGAACACTGTGGAGCATCACCAACCAAGTGGGAACATTGCCGGCCATGGTGGGATGGTCATCGACCATTTATAAAGCTCTCGGTCATCCATCTTTGGTCGATCGGCACTCTATGCAGTCGATCGGCCAAAACTTCCTGCAGAACCTATTTTGACAACAGCAGAGGGAAAAACAAGGCATGGCAATGCATTTCAAGCAAATGTGTGCACCAACACACCCCTTATCATGTTTATGACTCAAAGGAGTTGTGGACTCGACCCTCGGGCCACCAATCGCGCATTTCAATGCGTGATGGCCAAAGAGGCCAAGTTGTGCATTTTGATTTCAAATGAAATGCAAACCAAACAAGCAAATAAGGCCCAACCTCTATCATGCTGATTTAAAGAGGCAAGGCATGCATGCTCAATGCAATGCAACCTAGGCATGAGAACTAAGTATGCAATATGAGCATGCAAACAAGTAAGCAAAGATGCAACTATGTAACATGTATGCAAGCTGACAAGCATGCAAAATGCAATGTCAACATGCATACATGAAAGGCATGTGACATGTTAGGCAACTTAGCAGGAAATGCATGCCAAATACAACAACACATAAACATGCAACAACATGTCATGAGCCAAGTATCTAAACATACAAATATGCATGCAAACATGGTCCAATACTTAGGCATCAAAGAGCAACCTTTAAGCACACTTAAAAGAAGACAAACATGGGCATATGGCAAGCATAACAAACTCTAAAATTGCATGAAAAAGAGGTGCCAAACCAACTAATCAAAACAAGCAAAGTATGCATAAAAGCTTGGAATTAGCCCAAGGACTTAAACCATGATCACGTGACACATGAAGCAAATGATCAAAGTGAATCAAAACAGTCCCAAATCATGCCAAATTAAGCCCAAAAATCACTTAGATGGCATCTAAATGACCTAATCCTAGAAGCATGCATAATGACCTGAACATGGAGCATAAAACACAAACCTTGCAAAGCATTAAAGGACCCATAAATGCAAGCATACAAGCATGCTATAAGGACTGAAATGACATGGTAAGTGGTTCCAAACCACTAAGACGAGCCAAGTAATGCATGCTCAACACTCACACACCCGAGGCTAGCAAGCCAAAATACAAGGTGGCTATACAAAGCATGTCAAGCATGGCCAAAGCAATTAAAAACATAGCTAAAGCATACTAAAACATGCATAAAAGCTTCACAAATCTTGGCCAAAATCATGCTAAAACAAGGCTCAAAGCACAAAGCATGTTAAGGCTATTTCATGGCATTACAAGACAAGTATGCAAGGCATGCGTGGTGTGTCTAAACCAATTAAAAATAGTGCTATATCATGGAAAAATTACCACAAATAACACTTAAGACATGGCCAGCATGCACTCAAGAATGGTGCTCACACATGAGGCTAAAATGGCACTTTTTGAGGGCAACAAGGAGAGGGGATGGCCCTCTCTTTTTTATGACCTTAAACCACCATACTCACCATTGAAATCCCTTAAGATTTCAATGGTGAGGAGGCCCAAACAAGGTGGTCCCGAAGCTCACCAAAATAGCACAAAAATGGGGCCAAACATGCCCTAAGAGGGGTCAAACAACCCCAAACAACAAAGCAACCTCAAAAAACTATTTTAAGCAAGTAAAAACAAGACTTTTATATGTTATATACTAAGCCCAAAAATAGGTGTAAGGTAGGCAAAAAGACTATGCAAAAATGGGGTAAAATGTGCAAGAATCTTACCCTTGAAGACCTTCTTCAAGAATGGTGCTCCAACAGCTTCCTCAAGACCAAAACCAGCTCAAGAACTCTGAAAATCACTCCTTAGCACCTCAATAACCAAAGGAAAGTGTAACTCTAGGTGTTTGTGTGCAAAACTAAGCACAAAACACTTTAAGGGAAAAAGAGAGGGAGATAGAGATAGATAGATACACTTATGACCTAACCCTAACTCAGAGCTCCTCTGGACCTTTTTTTGTAACCCTAGAGGAGGGGGAAGAGGCCTCCTCTTTATAGGAGATCACTCTTGCAAAGCTTTTTTAAACAAGCTAAGCAAGAGTGAAATCCCTCCATACACGTGTATGGAGGGGGTGCAAGGTGTATGCCAGCTAGCACAGCTAGCACAAAAATATATGCAAAAGCAGATGCACAGTGATCGGCCAGCCAAATATGCCATTTTGACCAAATAAATGGTCGACCGACCAAAGATAGTGCCGACCGGCCAAAGATTTGGCCGATAGCAACAAAACACTGCCGGTGGCCTCAAGCCATGGCCGGTGATGTGTGGGGATGGCCAACAAGCCATTCCTTGCCCCTCAAAGGCAAAACACAAGTGTTTGGTGCAAAACCAAACACAAAACAGGCAAGTCGAGAGATCTTGAGGCAAGGTGTGTGGCCGAGACCTCCGGGAACTCAAGACGAACACAAACATAGATGATCACCGAGTGTTCAAACAATGACATTCAAGTCTTGAGGATAGTCAAAAATGGGGTGTCTACAGTATGCTAAAGCGTAAAACTTACAGTGTACTCCAAGCCAAAACAAAAAGCTAGTTAGAAACAATGCATGATCTTAACTATGCTAGATGCCTAGTACAACACATGCAATAATGCAACTAATAGGCTCGGCTATCTAAGATGGCATATGAATGCAACACTTTGATAGCACGCTTTGAAACACGTATTCAAAAAAGTGTATTTAAATACAATGCAGTTTGAATGATGCGCCTAGCCCGGTGCATGCAAGACAAATGAATGATGCAAACATGCAAGCATAAGATATGCTAATTGAAATGTGATCCCTAATCTAACCATCAAAAGCAGATAAATAAAAGGGAGAAAGACGTGGAGTTGGAAGACATGCACACACACACATGCACGTTTATTACAACATTGTGCCCTCGCGAAGGAGGGTCCGAATAAATAAGCTAAGCTAAGCTAATTATTACAAAATGAATTAATTAACTATTCTAGTTAACTAATTATTACAACACAATTGAATAACTAGCTATGCTAAGCTAATTAAAATATTACAAAACATATTAAACTAATTAATTACAACACATGTATTAATTAGCTACAACTAGCTAATAAAGCAATAAAGTGGCCTCGCGGGCGAGAGAGACATGCATGCTCGGTTGCTTCCTCCCGAAAATCCATCGCCTTACCAGCGGTTGCCTCTGTTTTCACTCGCCTTGATTGCTGAACATCGAACCAACATTCCAGAATGCTTCTGCTCCAACACAGGAACACTTTGCACAAAAATGGACTGGTGGCCGGTCGGGTAGTTCAAGTGGCCGGTCGGCCACCCCTTTTTCCAGGCTTCTTGTTTTGCTACAACAGAGAGTAACAGAGGCAAAGCATTGTATTTTTCAAGGAATGTGTGTATTGCCACCTTCCTTATCATTTCTTAAGCTCAAAGGAGTATGGCACTTGGCTCTCAAAGCCACCAATCAAGCATTTTCATGCATGATGGCCAAAGAGTCAACCTTGTACAAGCTTAATGAATGCACAAATAGCACTCAAATGGCCACCACCCTATCATGCTTGATCAAGGGTGATGGCAACCAAAAAATGTGACACGTTTCATCACTTCAAGTATAAAACGTCTCACATTTCTTGTGTTTGGATTAACATCCGATCCAAACACATGCAATGCAACAAACATATGTTTATCTTGCTCAAGTTTTACTTGGTTCATTTTGTTTACACATTTTAAATTACCGATTAATCCTTTAATCGATTAAGTCCAAAGTGAAAGTCCTCTAATTGGAAAGATGGCCTAAGCCACAAGTGCCTTGAGCATGAAAAAAGCCTCATGCTGTTGGTTAGGAGGAACCCTCAAGAGAGGGTTAAAACCATTAGGCATGAGAACCTCAAGTTCACACTCAAGCCAACAAGGGGCTCAAGACCACTTTCAAAGAAAATTGAAAAGTGAAGAATAGAGAGAGGTTGTAGAATTTTCAGTGCTGAAATGGCATAAAAATAGTGCTAAACATGCAAGCAACACATGCACAACATGTTAAGAATCAAAAGCACAAAACTAGTGAAGAGCACTACACTAGAGGCATGCAATACTAAGCTCGAATGACCAAACCAGCTCAAAATAGAGCTAAATCATGCCAAAACAGTGGCTAAAACATGCTGAAATTTAGGCACCAAAAGCAAGAAAAACATGCTCGCATGTTGGCTCGCAAACAAGACTCAAGGCACAACTCTTAAAAGCAATGAAAGAGTGAAATAAGTGAGAGTGTGACAGAGGTATATGCACTGAAATCACATGTCAAATGATGTTATATCATGCAATCATCTCAAGCAAAGCATGTTAGAGGCCTTAAAACATAAAGCTAGTGAAGACATTTGCACTACAGCTGTATAAGACAAGGTTCATATGACCAAGACAACTCAAAACAGGGTTAAAGTAGGCCAAATCAGAGCCTAAAACATGCTGAGATCAAGTCACAAAAAGGTAGAAAAACATGCTCACATGTTAGGTTATCTACACTTACAAACAAGACACAATAAGCGGAGGCCAGCCCCTCCTATTTTGGACTTCAAAACATACTTAAAGGCACAACTCTCTAGCAAACAAGCTACAAAGAGGGTAGACCACCCCTAACTCCAAAACAAACCTCAAACCATCATTTATAACCTTAAAAATAGAGGTTTTTAGAGGTTAAAACCAGCCTCAAAATAGCATGCAAAGGTGGCCAAACAAGTAACTAAAACAAAGCTTAAAAGGGATAAGCTTTATACCTTTGAAGCACAACAACAAATAGCAACAATTTTGAGCTAAAACCACTCTAAGAAGCTCAAACAAGGTCTCCAAGAACCTCAGCACCAAGGTAAAGGTGTTTGGCAAGGGTCTTAGAACAAAAGTGTAGAAAATTCTCACTTTCAAGCACAAAATGGGGGAGAGAGAGAGAGAGAGAGAATTTTAGAGGGAGAGATAGAGGAAATTTGCTCACAAAATTGTGTAACCCCTCAAATGGGGAAAAGATCTCCCCTTATATAGAAATACAAGCCAAAGGCCTGCTTTCATCCCTCCATACACGTGTATGGAGATGGCAATAAGTGATCAACAGCTGGCATAGCTGGCAAAGAAAATATCTGAAAAAGGAGAAAAATGGCCGTCAGCCACTTTAGGTGGCCGGCCGGCCACCTCCCCTAGCCAACAGACCACTTCAAGTGGCCGACAAGGAGGAAAAGTGGCCGATAATAGCCAAAAGTGGCTGACAAGGCCCTTCCCCCTCCAGGTAAGAGGCACCAAGGTTTGGTCTAAAAACAAGCACAAAAGAAAGAGGGTTTAGAGGGCCAGAGACAAGGCATTCCGCCGAGAACTTCGGACACTCAAAACGAGCAAAAACATGCCCAATCATCGAGTGCACAAACGATGACGTCTAAGTCTTGAGGTTGGTCAAAAATGGGGTGTCCACACTCTCCAATCCGCTCAAGGATTTCAAAAGGCCCAATGAACCGAGAGGACAACTTCCCACTCTTCCCAAACCTCATCAAACCCCGCCTAGGTGATATTTTCAAGAACATGTGGTCTCCCACCTCAAAGGACAAAGGTCTCCTCATACGGTCGGCATAACTTTTATGGCAACTCTGGGCCGTAACGAACCTCTTACGGATAAGTGCCACCTTATCTGCCATTTCTCGAACCAACTCCGGCCCCAACAAAGGTGCATCTCCCACCTCAGCCCAACACACTGGAGATCTACACAGTCGACCATACAAGGCCTCAAATGGTGCCATGCCAATACCCGATTGAAAACTATTATTATAGGCGAACTCCACTAAGGACAAGTGCCTCTCCCAAGACCCATTGAAGTCAAGAACACAACCTCAAAAACATATCCTCAAGGATCTGAATGGTACACTTGGACTGCCCGTCAGTCTGAGGATGATACGCGGTGCTAAAAGTCAATCTAGTGCCCAAGACATTCTACAAGCTCTGCCACAACCGAGCTGTAAAACATGGATCTCTCTCAAACAATCACAAGGACCCCCTGCAACCTCACTATGTCCCCGATTTAAAGGTCAGCAAGGTAGTCTACCGAATCACTTACACACATAGGTAAAAAGTGCGTTGACTTAGTCAACTGGTCAACTACCACCCAAATGGCATCACTGCCCCAATGAGTCCTCAGAAGATCCACAACAAAATCCATCATGACATGTTCCCATTTCCAATTGGCTATAGGCCAAGGTTGCAACAAACCCGCTGGCCTCTGATGCTCAGCCCTCACTTGTTGACAAGTAAGGCATTTCGATACGAACACAGCTACATCCTTCTTCATATCCCTTCACCAAAACTAGCAGTTAAGGTCATGATACATCTTTGTGCCTCCTAGATGCACTGCAAGGCGTGAATGGTGAAACTCTTAGAGTACTTCCTCTCGGCAAGACTCCGGTATGAACAAGCGGTCACGGTATCTCACACCCAGGTCGGGATACACATTCAAGCCCTTCTCTACATTCCCAATGGAGATCTTCTCTTGAGGGATTCCACCTCAAGGTCACCCTTCTGTGCTTCTATCACTCGGTTCACAAGTGTGGTTTGATCAACTATCGAAAATAAGGTTGTAGACTCAACAGACTCACAAAGATGCAAGTCATACTCCCCAATGGCACCAAACATTTCCCACTCCCGGATGGCAATACATGCTACACTGTTGATAGACTTCCTACTCAAAGCATCGGCCACTACATTGGCTTTCCCAGGATGATAATGCAACTCAAAGTCATAATCCTCTATAAATTCCATCCATCTCATTTGCCTCATGTTCAAGCCTTTCTGTGTAAACAAATATTTCAGACTCTTATGATCAGAAAACACCTTGAACTTCTCTCTATACAGGTAATGTCTCCCAATTTTCAAGGCAAAGATCATCGCTGCTAACTCTAGATCGTGAGTAGGGTAGTTCTTCTCATGGTTTTTCAACTGCCGTGAGTCATAAGCTACTACATTTCCCTCTTGCATCAAGACACAATCCAAACCTTCCCGTGAAACATCACAATACACTGAATAGCCCAAACGCCTCTCCGGAATAACCAAAACTGGAGCAGTGGAAAGTCTAACTATAAGCTCTTCAAATGACTTCTCACAAGTCTCACTCCACAAAAATTTTATCCCTTTTCTCATCAGCCTAATCAAAGGTGTAGCTAGCCTAGAGAAATCCTTTACAAACCGACGGTAACGCCTGGCCAATCCCAAGAAACTACAGATCTCAAAAGCATTCTTATGTTGTGCCTAATCTTGCACTGCCTCAATCTTGGATGAATCTACAGTCACCCCTTCCCCAGATACCACATAGCCTAAGAACTTAACTTCCCCTAGCCAAAATTCACACTTCCCAAACTTAGCATACAGCGTGTGGGCTCTAAGCAACTCAAGTACCACTCGCAAGTGTTCCTCATACTCCTCCTCAAAGGGTGAATAAATAAAAATGTCGTCCACAAAGACGACCACAAAATGGTCTCGGAATTCCTGGAAGATCCGGTTCATCAAGCCTATAAATATTGATGGGGCATTGGTTAGCCCAAAGGGCATCACTAGAAACTCGTAATGCCCATACCACGTACGAAATGCCGTCTTCGGAATGTCCTCCTCCCTTAGTCTCAACTGATGATAACTCGATCTCAAGTCTATCTTAGAGAAGCAACAAGATCCCTTCAATTGATCAAACAAATCATCTATACGAGGCATTAGATACTTGTTCTTAACAGTCACCCGGTTCAACTTCGGGTAATCAAAACAAAGTTGCAACGCTCCATCTTTATTTTTAGTACAGAGAGCCGAAACTCCCCAAGGTGAAGTACTAGGGTGAATAAAGTCCTTATCTAATAACTCCTAGAGTTGAATCATCAACTCACTTAACTCAGCTAGTGCAAATCGATACGGGACCATAGAAATCGATGTCGTGCCAGGCACCAAGTCAATAGAGAACTCGTTCTCTTGGTGAGGTGGTAAACCAGTAAGATCCTCTGAAAAAACATCAGGTATTCAGAAACTAGCCTTGGCAACTAAACGTGGACTTCATCACACTCACCACTTAAGAAATTGGCAGGAAGGAAACTAAACTCACTCCGCCCACGCCTGTCATACACCGGTGATAAGAACTTATCCACCCGGTCTCCCAAGAAAAGAAAACAATCACCGCTCGAGGTACATACAGTAACCCTCTGACGGTAGCAATCTATAACATCCCGGTATGATGATAGCCGGTCCATACCCAAAATAACATCAAAGCTAGACATGTTAATCAACACAAATGAAAATGGAAGTTGACCATTGGAGACCTCTATATCACAACCCCGACACCCCTGCTTCAAGACGACCTCACCACCAATAGTTGACCCTACACAAATTGGAGATGCTAACTGAGCCAACTCTAACTACAAAACTGATGAAATGTAGGCGAAATAAATGAATGGGATGCACCCATATCAATCAACACATTAGCAACCAAATTGCAAAACAAAGAAAGTATCGCCTACTACTGTAGGTGCTGGTACTAGATCTGGCACTGTAACAGCATACACACGCTCGATGCGTCTCTGCTCAACCTACTCACCCCTTGGAGCATATGTTTGATGCACTAACTAAGCCAAAGAGGCTCCCTGATTTGGTCCTCGAGGCTCAGGTGAATATGCTAGCTAGTGACTCCATATGCGTTCCTCAAACCCGATGCACTGTGTGCCACAATCAGAGACAAAACTTCTTCATGTGCCCCACCTGCCCATACCGATAGCAAGTGAGCAGTTGGCCTCTCCCTTAACTTTGACCCTAAGAGCGAGCCGAAGACGATGCAAATCATTGCCCTCCTCCTCTATGCATGCAAGCTAGAGATTTGTGGCCTGACTGACCACATTTGAAATAGGTAAAATCTCCCTGACCACCTCTCATAGAATTTGAACTTGGTATTGCAAAAGTGGACCTCAACTATGCTCCCTGGGACGACTGGGGGTTGGAACCCCTTTGCCTCTTACTGTCCCCCTAATTATCTTGACTCCTCCTGGAGCCCCTCATTCTCTCCTTCTCCATCTGCATGCTGGTCTCAAGATGGGGCGCTGCCTCCACAAGGCGCCCATAATCCCTAATCATGGACCCGGCCACTCGAAACATAAGTCCAGTCCTCAACCTCTTCTCGAACTCCAGACAACGGCGCTCCTCAGTCGCCACAAGTTCAAGTTGAAACCCCGACAAATTGGTGAATGTGGCCTCAAACTCGGGCACTAGTGTGTTCAACTCCACCAATTTAGAGAACTTTTCTCTCAACTTCTTCCCAACTGTAGGACACAAAAACTTATCCTGGAAGGCGGTGATGAATGCCTCCCAAGTCATCCCAATACGCCCACGTGCATATTCCCACTATTGATCCGCATCTCCCTTCAGCTAGAAGGATGCCAAGGTCACTCTCAACAGATCATCCTCAATGACGAGCATCTCGAACATCTTTACTATCTGCTCTAGCCACTCATCTACCATCAGTGGCTCCTTAGGATCACCTAGAAACTTGTCCGAATTTGACCACAAGTACTCTTGCTTCAGAAAAGCTGGCCATACTTCAGCTACTTGGGCCCAGACTTGATTCTCAGCCCTGAGTATGTCCATGGATTCCTTCAATGCTCCGGCCATTTCACGGGCTAAGGCGCCCATGGCCAGTTAACCAACTGGTTCTGCTACATTGGCTTGACTAACCCCTTCTTCCTGTGCTGGAATTTCATCCAGGATAGGCACTTCATGCCTCCTAGGCCTACCACGCCTACGACCACGACGATGTCCTGACATCCTGATAAAGGTAATGAAGAGATTAACACATTTACAAATGTGTCGTAGCTAACTCACTCAAGACCTAATACAATACACAACAGTAATTCACTCCACGTAAGCACATATTCAGATAAACACATACGAATTTCATTTTTAGATAACGATCGTCTTGCGGTGTTTCCAGAGTTCCAGTCAGAAACAACCATGATCAAGTGACTTTTTAACAGGACTCCTAGAAACCCATAGACTCAATCAACATCCTAGAAATTTAAATTCCATACCCACATAATCACATAAGCATGTTATCACATAGCATTACACACATACAAACGTCTCTGCCAAGCGAGATAAACTCATTGTGATACTAACCGCTTCACACGTATGCAAAGTATTCAAATGCGGTGCGGTCTGATACCAAGTTATCACGCCGAAAAAATAAAATCATAATTCTACCAAGAACATATATGAAGAATAGCATGAATCAAAATGTAATGTCCTTTCAATTCATAGAGTTAATGATATACAAGAGTTCAACATAAGTGAATGTCACATAGGCTTACATCTTTCCAAGTCATGGCTTGGTTACAACAAAATGGATACATATCCAGTACAGATATATAAAGCCCTTTGTTTAAATTACAACAGTTACCACAATACAAAAAGAGAAGCCTTCAGCTCTGTTTCCTCCCAAACTATATCCTTGGCGGAGGCATATCATCAATACCTGAAAATAGTTTTTCCCAAATAGGGTGAGCCAAAGCCCAGTAGGAACAATCTAACACAGTATATGAATTTTAATGAAGATATAAGTACAATATGCCTTTACAATGGCCCTGCTTTCGAGTAGAAATTTTATAGCTTATGCCTAAACAAATTTATAGCTTATAACTTTCAAAGTTGATTTTCACTTATTCTAAAGCATTTCGCCCACTCAAAGAATAAGATGATTTCTGACTTCCAAAAAGCTATAAGTTATAAGCTATAAGCTAAACCAAACACATCAAAATAGCTTAAATTAAGCTGAAAGTTGGAATAAGCTGATTATAAGCTGTGCCAAACAGAGCCAATGCCGATGATAAAACATTTATATTCCACATAGTCACAAAGTGCCAAAAATTCAAATCTCAATCCTTTATTCTTCTTGTCAATTCAAGTTATCTCTTTTCATCTCAATTCATGAGTCAATTTCATTATCTTTCAAACAACCCAGTGAGTCCCAAATTAACACAATCATCACACCAACACTTCAATCTTGCCATTTTATGGAAATTTCACTCGCGGGATTAGCACCTATGTATACGCGTGGTTTCAGGACTTTCACCCTAGACACATATGCTAACTTAATTTCAATGGAGTCCATCCCCTATCTCCTCCTAAACAATGGAGTACATCCCCTTTCTCCTCCTAAACAATCATACATATACAATGTATTTATAACATAGTCATGTTCAGTGGCAACCAACAAGAGATTAGTTTTTATTCACCCAATCCTCATGCAATTTCTACAACAATCATAGCTATCCTCCACTGATAACCCAATACAGATATTTCTAAACAAATATTCAATCTCAAGGCAGATAAATTATTCAAAATTTCACAAGTGTGAGGTAATACATTTCCAACATCACTATTTGTCTCAATGTCTATCGAATCTCATATTTTACAATATTAATTTCATTTATTTATACAAAATAAATAATTGAATCATTTTAGGGCAAACTCCCATTTTTGCCAAATCTCAAACCAAATGCCAAAATTAACTAAGTTGACATAATATAGTCTCATTTTTAATCCCATAACCATCTATGACTCATTCACTTAGAAACCCCCTCTTTTTATTTAACACCCAAACCCTAGGTTTTTTCATAACATCCCAAATCCCACCATTTTTATAGAATGACTCATAACTAAGTTAAAAACCATATAAAAGTGTAGAAAATGCCTACCTCAAAGAGAGAAGGTGACCCAAGCAAAGATGAAACTTCAAAGACGCCGAAACCAAAGTCCATTTGGATCAAAATGAAAATCTTGAGGTGCTCACTCTTTTTAGCAAAGGCGAATGGGTTGAGAAATCACTAGAACTAGATGAAAATCTAGAGAGAATATAAGTTTAGAGAGAGAGAGAGTCTCAACTTTTGGGTTTGGAAGGAAATAGATCTAAAAAAAATGATGTGAAAAGTCATTTTCGCGACTTGATATACGCACAGTCCGCTTGAACGCAAGAGTTGACACCTGAGTGTCAGACACAATAAGTTGTTCCGCTCGAGCGCAAGAAATGCCGCTCAAGTGCCAAGACACAATGAAAGAGACGCTCACTGCTTGAGAGCAAGAAGTGACGCTCGAGCGTAGAAAACATACAAGCAGCAGTTTTGTAGACCGACAAAAGTACTGAGAGTTTGCAAAGCCTGCTCGAGCACAAGAAGTGTCACTCGACCAAAAGACCACAAATCTAGGCAATAAATGTTTGAAAACTAATCAACCAACCTGTTCCAAACAGAAGTACAACAATCCCAAAACCAAATTTAAGGGAAAGCAAAGGGGATAGGAGATGAACCACAACACCAAACCATGAAACCCGAGTCTGGAGTACAACAAAGATCAAGTCAAAACTGGAATTGCTATACAACACAAAAGTACACTACGACTTTTTATACTTTTTGCTTTGTGGGTTGATGCATTGCATGTGACACACAGATCACTCTCCCCCTTCATTACCCGATCCATCACGTTAGATTGTCACATTTGGGAAAAGTACACTTAAGAGTTTTTATTTTTTTAGAGTGTCACATCATACTCACCACGTTGTCACGTTTGAGAAAAAAGTACACTAAGGAGTTTTTATTTTTTTTGAAGTATCACATCATACCCGTCACGTTGTCACATTAGGAAAAAGTACACTAAAGAGTTTTTTTTTAAAATGTCACATCATACCCCGTCACATTGTCACATTAAGAAAAATACACTAAGAGTTTTTTTTTGGAGTAAAAATTTTTAAGTGTCACATCATACCCACCACATTGTCACATTTAGGAAAAGTACACAAAATAGTTTTTAATTTTTTTGGAGTGTCACATCATTGAGTGTCACATTAATACATACCACATTGGAGTATATTTTTTAGAGTGTCACATCATACTCGCCACATTGCCACGCTTGAAAAAGTACACTAAGGAGTTTTTATTTTTTGAAGTGTCACATCATACCACGTTGTAACATTAGAGAAAAATATGCTAAAGAGTTTTTAATTTTTTTAAGTGTCACATCATACTTGCCACATCATAATTTTTTTAAGGAAAAGTATACTAAATTATCTAAATTATTAATTAAAATATATTTATAATGTCATTAAAAACTATTAATTGATTTGATGATTTATTAATAAAATAGACAATTTGTAATGAAATTATAAATCTCAAAAGGTGAAATGTATGTTCTAAAATTACATGGGCGATTTGTTTTTTAAGCAAATTTCAATAGGTGTATTTATAATTTACCTAATTTGAAATGATGTTTAGGCTTTGTGGACTCAATTTAGATGTTTTTGAAGGATTATTAAATATATTAATACGTAATTTTAAATTGAGTATTAAGAAAATTCTAAATCATAACAATGTGACACATCAAATAAATTATATTTAATATAATACTCATTATGAAATAATAGTTATAGAATTTTTGTGAATTTAATCATGAAATTTATTTACATTAAATCCCATAAATACAAGATAAATTTATGTGTGTCATGTGACAATGTTCATCTTGTATTCCATTTGGTCCCAATTTTTTTTCTTGTGATCCATTTGGTCCTCTCTATTGTGGAAAAAACAAAAGTTCCATTAGGTTAATAAAGGGCTACTTTATGTAAGGTTTTTACTCGGTGTAAGCTTAAAACTTACCACGTGATGTGCGTGGTTGGGTGACACACAATACAAAAGTACACTAAGGCTTTTTATACTTTTTGCTTTGTGGCTTGATGCATTGCATGTGACACACAGACCACTCTTGTAATGCCTCCAAAATAATACAATAAATCAAACTTAGAAGCAGAAGAATAATAGAAATAAGATACTTTCATTCATCAGAGTTCTTTTACCAAAGTGAACACATGCGATATACATTCCCAAATGTTCATCCTGAATCTACAGCATGTGTTGCAATGTTAAGAGAATTAAAACTAAACATATAGTCATATGCCCTATAGGCTTACATCTTTCCAAGTCATTGCTTCGTCACACAAAAAAATAAAATAAAAAATGAGCCTAGCTCAATACAAGTTAAGTCCTTGGCTATACAAAAGAACATAACAAAATAAAGAAGCTTTTGCTCCTGAAAGTCCTTCCAAGCTACTGTCGCGGCAGAGGCATCTCACCAACACCTGAAATTGGTTTTCCAAAATAGGGTGAGCCAAAGCCCAGTAGGAATAATATAACACAATATATGAGATTTAACAAAGTTACAAGTACAGTTTGCATATACAATGCTAGTGACAAAAACATTTATCTTTCGTATAATCAAAAGGTACCAAGTTCATATCTTGTTTCATTTTCTTTCAATTCATTTCAATTCATGAGCCAATTTCATTATTTTTCAACAACCCAACTGAGACTACAACTCAATGGTTCTACAATCACACAATTTCCACACAAACACTTCAATCTCCCATTTTACGAAAATTTTGTCCACGGGATTGGCACCCATGTATACAAAAGATTTCGGGACTTTCACCCAGGACACTTCGGCCAACTTAATTTCAATGGAGTCCATCCCCTATCTCCTCCAAAACAATGGAGTACAACCCCTTTCTCCTCCAAAACATCATACATATATAATGTATTTAACATATAGTCATATTGTAGACGCGGCCCGAGGACTCCCGAGGCTCCGCGCTTACAAAGGTGCGAAATCTCATTTGCTCTCTAGCATACTACAGTTCGGACTCAAATGTCACAGTTTTGAATCTAATCTTGCAAAGTGCAATGCAAGACCGATAAATCACCAAAGAGTCCAAAACCGACAAATTGTTTTGGAAAACTGATTTTTGTAAAGAAGTGCCAAACATGGACTGCTTTGCCAGATACAGAGTCACTACCTAAATGTTTTATTTTGGAAAATTTAGAAAACCCTGACTCGTGCCTAAGGCCACGTGTCTGTCATCACTAAATTTGCTTCAGCTTGGGAACTTGGGTACGAGAGGGGAAGGTCATGCAATGAGCACCCCCGCTCACCCAATCAAAGATCGGCTTGTATTAAGCATGATATCTTGTTTTTAAAAGCACATGCATTCTTATTCTAGTTATTAGCTAGAATTACTATGTGATGCGCACAACACATAAGTATAGACCAGATCGCCTAATTTAGAACAAAGCATTGCATATTTGTTGTTTGAAGAATGGTTTGAAGTTTGCTACTCGTAAGTAGGCTAAATCGAGGATTCAATGCATTGTCACGCATTCAAGTTCATATGCATTGTCATGCATTTCAAAAAAGACATGCGTTGTCGTGCATTCGAGTTCATTTGCATTGTCATGCATTTCAAAAAAAAAACAAAAAAACCAAAAAATACAACAAACAAACATGCATTGTCATGCACCTTCTTACCATGCATCGTTATGCGTACCTCACACGCATTTTCATGCATATCACGCATTGTCATGCATCTCAACATCTAGCATCATCATGCATTCATTGTATATATTGCATTGTACATAGCATTCATTGTATATATTACATTGTACACAACATTCATTGTATATATTGCATTGTACATAGTACATGTTGCATTCATTTGCTGCATTATCCATCTATGGCTTGCGCCTTTCCATGTTGAGCTTGGTCTGGTATGTGCTCGTACTTTTCACGTTGAAGCACGGTTATGATATTATGTGTACGCACCTAGTGTTGTGGGTGACGGCACCATTTCTATGTTAAACATGGTTTGTATGTGTCCATGCCTTTCCTAGGCAAGATACGGTTTGGCCGCATGCCTTATCCATTCCATCTATTGCATATAGAATATACTGCATTGTAGTTTGCATGCATTTGCTGCATTATCCATCTATGGCTTGCGCCTTTCTATGTTGAGCTTGGTCTGGTATGTGCCCGTACTTTTCACGTTGAAGCACGGTTATGATATTATGTGTACGCACCTAGTGTTGTGGGTGACGACACCGTTTCTGTGTTAGACATGGTTTGTTTGTGTTCATGCCTTTCCTAGGCAACATACGGTTTGGCCGCATGCCTTATCCATTCCATCTATTGCATATAGAATATATTGCATTGTAGCATTGAATGCATTTGCTGCATCATCCATCTATCGCTCGCGCCTTTCTATGTTGAGCTTGGTCTGGTATGTGCTCATACTTTTCACGTTGAAGCACGATTATGATACTATGTGTAAGCACCTAGTGTTGTGGGTGACAGCACCATTTCTGTGATAGACGCGGTTTGTATGCGTCCGTGCCTTTCTTAGGCAAGATACGGTTTGGCCATGTGCCTTATCTACAGCATTCATTGCATTGTAGTGTAATTTGTCGCATCCAGCATTTAGGATCATGGTCTTTCCTGAGCAGAGCATGCCTCACTTATATCATCCCACCCAATTACTTGTATCTTGTGTTCCGTCTACACACACATAGTTCTGCATGTGTACACGCCTATTCCACTGTTGGGATTGTGGTTTAAGGGTGTCGACACCTTTCCTATGGTAGACAGATTTTGCATCTCCATTATCTTTATGATATTTGTGTGGTTTTGTACTGCTCATGGTTTGAGCATCTGCATTTTTTGTACATAGTTTTGTAAATGTTGCATTATCATTTTGCATCCATTCCGCATTGTTATGCATTACGCATAGGTTGCATCGTCATGCACTTCTTCACTTGCGTTGTCACGCAGTTTTTAGATTGCATTGTTATGCATGTTTCTAATAATATTGTACCTGTTAAGTTGCTTTCTTTTGCAGGCATGATATTGTATGTACGGTTCATTTGAAGTTGGCGCAACCAGACGAACCGCACAGGTATTGTATTCTCCACGTGAAACGTAGCGAGAATTACATGATTCTCTCACATCCTTTCTGCATTGTAATGTAGTTGGATTTGTGTTTGATTGCTTAAACTGTTGCATTTACTGTATGTATATGCTTCGTTACAGCTTTCTTTGCATGATCATAAGTTATGCTCGGCTTTGTGCATTGTCTTGCATTTTTCCCCGCCGGGCATATCTTTTCAGAAGCTTGTATGCTTTGTCTAAGTCTTTGGCCGTGTCAAAAATGGGTCGTCTCTGGGCTTTGACTCTCACTCTCGTCATTGTTATGACTTTTGAGTTCTGTCAAAGAGGGGCAACCGTAGACACCCCATTTTTGACCATCCTCAAGACTTGGACGGCATCGTTTGAACACTCGATGATCATCCATGTTCATGTTCGTCCTGAGTTCTCGAAAGTCTCGGCCACGCGCCTTGCCCCAAGACCTCTCGACTTGACTATTTTGTGCTTGGTCATGGACCAAACACTTGTGCTTTTGCTTTTGAGGGTGGGAAATAACTTGTTGGCCATCCTCACACCTCACCGGCCATGGCTTGAGGCCACTGGCCCTGTTTTGTTGCTACTGGCCATTGGTGATGGCCGGTCGGCACTATTGTTGGTCGGCCGACCATATGTTTTGGTCAATTGGCCATTTTGGCTAGCCGACCCCTTTCCATCTGCCTTTGGTAGATATTTTATGCCAGCTTTCATAGCTGGCATCCACAATGCACCCCCTCTATACACGTGTATGGAGGGATTTCCCTCTTGCTTAGCTTATTTTGTAAGCTTTGCAAGATTGGAATTCCTATAAAGGGAGGGCTTGTCCTCCCTCCTCAAGGGTTCCAAGAAGTTCTAAAGCTCTGAGATTAGGGTTTAGGATATTTGTATCTATTCTATCTCTATATCTCCCTCCCTTTTGATTTGTGTGTGTATAAGTGTGTTTTGTTCTTACTTTTTTGCATAAACACCTAGCATTGCACTATACCTTGGTTCCTAAGGTGCCAAAGGTTTGTTCTTGGAGTTTTTGAGTTGGTTTTGACCTAAGGAAGATGTTGGAGTGGTCCTTTTGAAGAAGGTCTACAAGGGTAAGAAACTTATCCCTTTATTCCCCATTTTTGCACAAGCTTTTGACCTATCTTGCATCTGTTTTTAAGCTTAGTGTATAACTAGTAAAAGTTCTGTTTTTACTTGCCTTTGACAGTTGTTTAAGGTCTCTTTTGTGTTTGGGGTTTTTTACCCCCTCTAAGGCCTTGTTTAGCCACATTTTGTCCATCTTTATGTAAGCTCTGGGACCACCTTAGTTATTATCCCACCACTAAAATCCAGAGGGATTTCAAGTGGGGATAATGTTTTGGGGTCCTAAGAAGGAGAGGGTCATTCCCTCTCCTTGTTGTCTTCAATACTTGTCATTTTAGCCTCATGTGTGAGCACCTTGTTTAAGTTCATGTTGGCTATGTCTTAGCTAGTATTTGTGGTTGTTTTTCCATGATATAGCACTATTTTAAGTTGGTTTAGACACTCCATACATGCTTTGTATACTTGTCTTGTAATGCCATTATTTGCCTTAACATGTACTTAGCATTTAGACTACTATGCTTGCTTGTTTTGGCCAAGCTTTGTGAAGCTTTTATGCGTGTTTTGGTATGCTTAAGGTCTGATTTTGGTTGTTTGGGCCATCCATGACTTGCTTTGTATAGCTACCATGCAACCTAACTTGTAGGCTTTGAGTATTGGATCCTCTAGCGTGCTTTACTTGCATCATTTTAATGGTTTGGAATCACTTACCATGTTCTTTTAGTCCATTTGGCATGCTTGAATACTTGTACTTGTGACCTCTTTAATGTGTTAAAGAGTTTGTGTTTTATGCTCCATGTTTGGACCATTGTGTGTGCCACCATGCTTAGGCATTTGGGATGACATCTAGGTGTGTCTTTGGCCTTGTTTTGGTCTGCCTTGGGACTGTTTTGAGTCCCTTTGGCCCTTTGAGGCTTGGTTGGCATGGTCATGGCTTGAGCTTCTTGGCTAGCCTTGAGCCTTGGACCCTGTTGCATTCTCTGTTTGATTTGTTTAGTTGGTTTGGCACCTTTTCTAACATGATTTTAGAGCATACAATGTATGCCATTTGTCCATGCTTGTTCCTTTTAAGTGTGCTTAAAAGTTGCCTCTTTATGCTTAGGTATTGGACCATGTTTGCATGCATGTTGGTATGTGTATTTGCCTTCATTTCCTTAGCATGTTGGCCACTGATTTGGGCCTATTTGAGAGCTGCCCAAATTGGTTTAAGAACATCCTTCGCATGTTGTCGCATGCTCGCCTTGTGTGTTGTCACATACTAGGTCTATCGCATGTTGTGGCTTGCTTGAATCACATTGCATTTGACATGCATTTTCTTTGTTAAAGTTGCTTTACATGTTCCCATGCTAAGTCCCCTTCTCATGTTGTTGCATGTTGGTCATTAGCATTATTGTTACATGTCTCACATGCTTGTTTGCTTAGGTTGTATGCCTAGTACACATTGCTTGTTTGCATGCTCATATTGCATACTTAGCTCGCATGCTTAGGTTGCATTGTGCATGCATGCCTTGCCTCTTGATCAACCATGATAGAAGTTGGAGGCATCTTGTTTATTTTGTGTGCATTTCGTTCCATATTGAATTGCACACTTGACTTCTTGGGCCATCATGCATCGAAATGCGCGATTGGTGGCCCGAGGGTCGAGGGCCACACTCCCTTGAGTTCATAACATGATGGGGAGGTTGATTGTGCAGACATTTGCTTGAAAATGTATTGCCATGTTTTGCCTGCCCTCTGCTGCTATCAAAATAGGGTTCTGCAGGAAGATATGGTTGACCGACCATTCTCAGTGCCGATCGACCAATAATGGATGACCGAGAGCATCATAGATGGTTGATGACCACTTTACCATGGCCGGTGACCATTCCTCTTAGCCGGTGACCATCCACAGTGTTCAGGGAGTGTTCCAGAACCAAGCTTGGGACTTGTGCAATTTTCAAAGGCATAAAACAGTGTAAACAGAGGTAGCTTGTGCATATTGGTGGATTTCCGAGCGGAGTTGAGCAAGCATGCATTGGACCCTCTTCCCAAGGCTGTGTTGCTGCTTTATTAGCTTAGTTAATTTGCTTAACTAGTCAAGTGGTCTGTGACTATTTAATTAGCTTTTTAGTTAGTTAAATTTGTATTATTCTTTTGGTCCCTCTGAAAGAGGGCGAATTGTGTAATAAGCGTGCGTGTGTGTGATACATGTCTTCCAACCCCCACTTCTTTCTCCCTTTTACTTACCTGCTTTTGATGGTTAGTATTAGGACGTGTTTTGATTAGCATACTTATGATAGCATGTTTGCATCCATTCATTTGTATTGCATGCACCGGGCTCGGCGCATCATACTAATTGCATAGTATTTCCAATCTAACTTCAATACATGCTATCTGTTGCATTTCACATGCCATCCATAGATTATCCGAGCCTATTCTAACTGCATTTTGTCTACGATGCATTAGCCATCTTAACATGGACTTGGATCATACATTTGATTACTAACATGTTCCTTGTTTTGGCTTGGAGTACAAGGTGAGTGTTTATGCTTTAGCATCTCGCATGAGTGTGAATGTTAACCTAAAAGCATGCTTGCCATGAGGCTAACCACTTAGTTGATTTACTGCCTGAATGCCTGTGGGTGAAGGTTGGATTGTTTGAATTGGAATAATTCATTGAAATCTGTATTTTAGCCTACTTGCGAGTAGCAAATTTCAAACTATTTTCCAACCAAACGGATATGCAATACTTTGTTCCAAATTAGGCGATCTAGTCTATACTTGTTTTGCTGTGCGCATCACATAGTAATTCTAGCTAATTAACCGGAATAAGAACGCATGTGTTTCCAAAAACTAGATATCATGGTTAGTAAATGCCGATCTTTGATCAGGCGAGTGGAGGTGCTCATAGCTGACCTTCCCCAATCGTACCCAAGTTCCCGAGCCGAGGCAACTTTGGTAATGACGGACATGTGGCCTTAGGCAAACGAGTCAGGGTTTCCTAAATCCCCCCATAAAAAATGTTTAGGTGGCGACTCTGTATCTGGTAAAGCAGTCTATGTTTGGCACTTCTTTCTTAAAAATCTATTTTCCAAAACGATTTGTCGAATTTGGACACTTTGATGATTTATCAGTCATGCATTGCACATTGTGAGATCAGATTAAGAACCGTGGCAAACGGGTCCGAACTGTGGAGGCACAGGGCCTGGGGGCGTGTCCACAGCATCCCAAAGACCTAAGCGTGGAGGCATGCACAATGATCCATTCATGAGGCATAAAACATCAACTCTTTAAAGCATTAAATGAGTGATAAGTGCAAGCATTTGTGCATGAAACATGGACTGAAAACACATATGAAATGATGCCAACTCATGAAAATGGTCCAAGTAATGCATGCTAGAGGACTCAATACTCAAAGCTAACAAGCTAGATTGAACCAAGGCTATATAAAGCAATGCAAGCATGACCAAAATAACACCAAACAGACCTTAAGAATGGTAAAACAAGGCTAAAAGCTTCTTTGGGTCAAGCCAAAATCATGCTAAAAACATGGTTTAAACCACAAAGCATGTTAAGGCAAATGAGAGGATTGCAAGACAAGTCCATGGTGCATGCAAGAGACCATTAAACCAACCTTAGACAGAGGTATATCATGGCAAAATGACGCCAAATACTTGCTGAAATGAAGACAAAATAAGCTAAGCAAACATGCTACCATTATAAGCCATTTATACTAGCATACAAGACAACAAGGAGAGGGGATGACCCTCTCCTATTTGGGACTCCAAAATTGCCTTTCCGCCACTGAAAATCCTCTGGATTTCAGTGGTAGAAAGGTCATGCAAAGGCAAGAACAAGGGCCAAAAGGGATGGCTCAAAACAAGGCCTAACAAGGCCTAAGAGGGGGTAGACTATGCCCAACACAGAAGTGACCTTAAAAAAACATCACAAGCATACAAAATTAGAACTTTTATTAGTTAAGAGTTAAGCTTAAAACAATATGCAAGTGAGTCTAAAAGCTTAAGCCAAAATGGGGTATTAAAAGGTTAAGGGCTCACCCTTGTAGAACTTCTTCAAGAACACACCTCCAGCAGGTTTTCCAAGCTCAAACCAATCAAACAACACCAAAACCAACTCCTAAGGATCTTAGCAACCAAAGGATGGTGTGTTACTAGGTGTTGTAGTGCAATAGTATGAACAAAACACCCTTTTAGGCACAAACACACACATAAATGTAGAGAGAGAGGAAATATAGAGAGAGATAGATATAGAACTTCTATCTCAAAATCCTAGAACCCCTGGAAAGGGAGGGGAGGCTCCCTTCTTATAGAATTTCAATTCTCAAGCTTGTTGAACAAGTTTGAGTCATGAAACAAATCCCTTCATACACGTGTATGATGGATGTGAATTGTGGATAGCAGCTGTCACAGCTGGCAGAAAATATCTGCAAAAAGCAGATGGAAAGGTCTCGGTTCAAAAATATGGCCGATCGACCAACATAAGTGTCGACCAACCAAAAAGAGTGCCGATTGGCCAACACTTTTGGCCGATGGCAAGAACACAAGGCCGATGGCATCATGCCTTGGCCGATGGGTTGAGGGGATGGCCAACAAGCCCCCCTCTTCCTCGTATAAAAACACAAGTGTTTGGTCCACAACCAAGCACAAAACAAACAAGTTGAGAGATCCTAAGGCAAGGCACGTGGCCGAGACCTCCGGGAACTCAAAATGAATGCGAGCATGGATGATCATCGAGTGTTCAAACGATGATGCCCAAGTCTTAAGGACGGTAAAAAATGAGGTGTCTACAAATATTCAATGACAACCAACAATAGATTAGTTTTAATTCACCGAATCTGTAGCACGTCCACGGGGGACCTCGCGCTAGTTCGGACTCGATTTTGTGTCACGGTTCTAAATCTGAACCAAAGAGTCCAAATCCGGCAAATCGTTTGAGAAAACAGATTTTTGAAAAGTAGTGCCAAACATGGATCGCTTGGCCGATTATGAGTCGCCACCTAAATATTTTTTAAATTGGGAAATTTAGGAAACCTCGACTCAAGGTCAAGGCCACATGTCCGCTATCACCAAAGTGGTCTTGGCTCGGAGCTTGGGTACGATCGAAGGTCACTATGAGCACCCCTTCGCCTCCAAGACCGCCTCTACTAACCGTGATATCCGTTTTTGAAAACTTTATGCGTTCTTATTCCAGTTATTAACCTAGAATTACTATGTGATGCGCACAACACAAAAGTATAGACTAGATCGCCTAACTTGGAAATAAACATTGCATATCCGTTTCGTCTCGAAAAACGTGTTAGATTTTGCTACTCGCAAGTAGGCTAAAATGCGGATTTCAACGAGTTGTTCCAACTTAGGCAATCCAACCTCCACCCACAGGCATTCAGACAGTTTATCATGTAAGCACTTAGCCGCATGGCAAGCATACTGTCATGGCAACATTCACACGCATGCGATATGCTAAAGCGTAAAATACTTACATCGTACTCCGTGCCAAAAACAATAACCCGGTTAGCAAACATGCATGACCCAGTTCATGTTAAGTGGCTATTGCAACACAGGCACAAATGCAATCTAGAGTAGGCTCGGTTAACCCTAAACATGGCATGTGAAATGTGCGAGTAGCACGTATTCAATTTGGAATTGAAAATTGCTATGCAGTTTGTATGATGTACCGAGCCCGATGCATGTAAACAAATGCATGAATGCACACATGCATTGCATAAGGCATGCTAATTTAAATGTGCCCTAATCTACCAACATAAGCGGGTAAATAAAAGGGAGAAAGAAATGGGGATTGGGAGACATACACCCACTCACACACACTTATTACAATTGCGCCTCGCCGGAGGACCAAATAATAATACAGACCAATAAATAATTAACTAAACTAGCTAATTAAATATTACAAATCAACTAAATTAATTAAATTAAATAATTAATCTAATTACATTAAATGCCTCGGATGCGGGCTAACCGCAGTACGCCCGACTCGCTTCTTGCACTACCATGCAAGTATGCCTCTATTTCTTCGCTATCCAACTCAAAATTACCAAAGTCCTAGAAACACTTTCTTTTGGTATCGAGATCATCACCGCCGCAAATTTCCACCGGTGAAGGATTTGGCCATCGACCTAATTGTTCCATCGGTTGGGATGAATCGCCGGTCGGCACTAAAAAGTGCGGTCGGCACAAAATGTTCTGCAGATCCGCAACTCACAAAGAATAGAGGACAAACTATGCATGGCAATGTAATTCAAAGCATGTATGCACCAAACACATCCCACATCATGCTATGGACTCAAGGGGCATGTGCCTCGATTTCGACCACCAATCACAAGATTTCCATGCATGATGGCCCTAAGAACCAAGAGTGCAACTTCACTTTCAAATGCATTCAAAACACATAGGCACAAAAGGGTGCCAAACCTCTATCAAACTCACTTCAAGAGGCTTGGCATGCATGTCAATGTGGTGCAAACCTAAGCATGTCATCTAGGCATGCAAGATGTACAATGTCATGTGTCCATGCAAGCATACGAACAAGCATATAATGCAAGCATGCAAACCACAAGAGGGATGGACTTATACATGAATTAGGCAACTCAAAATGGGCCTAAAATCAGTGGCTAAAGTGCCTAGAAAATGAGACCAAATGCACATACACACATGCAAGTGTTAAGGCTCAAGACTTAGGCATACAAAAGCAACTCTCATGCACACTTGAAGAGGCCAAACATGGGCAACTAGTATGCACTTAAAGCTCTGAAATTCAAGTTAAACATGATGCCAAATCATGCAATGAAGCATGCCAAACAAAGCATGCAAATGGCCTAGGCTTAAGGCAAGTCAATTGGGCATCAAACCACACTTTGCACACACATACATGGCATGCACTAATCAACCTAAAACAGGTTTCTAGCATGTCAAAACAAAGCCAAATGGCTACTTAGATGGCATCTAAGAGTCATTAAATCAAAGGTATGCATTGAAGTCAAAACAAGGGGCATACAACACATGCTCCTAAAGCATTAACAAGGCCACTAAGGCAAGGATACAAGCACATTATGAGGTCTGAAATAGCATGTAAGAGGGTTCCAAACCCTTGAAAACATGGAGGCAATGCATCCTACACATGCACCTACTTGAAGCATACAAGCCACAATACAAAGGGGGTATACAAAGCATGTCAAGATTGACTCAAACGACCATGGACAGAGCTAAACCATGGCAAAATAAGCATACAAGCTTCACAAACACAAGTCTAAAACATGCTAGAAATAGGGGCACACTTCCTAGACATGTTAAGGCAATAAGAGGCATTACAAAGCAACTATACTAAACATGCATAGGAGACCAAAACCAACTTGAAAACATGTTATATCATGGCAATATAAGCATGGAAAACAAGCCAAATATGCTCAACACACACTCAAGCATGAAGCTCCTTAAGGAAGCAAAATTTGTCCTTTTCAAGGACATCAAGGAGAGGGGGTGGCCCTCCCCTTTTGGAGAGTTCAAGGCATGCTCTTCACCACCAAATCCTCAAGATTTCAGTGGTGAAGAGATCCTATCACCAAAATCTTGGATCTCTCACAAAATAGCACAAAAAGTGCCCTTTTCAAGGTCTAAGAGTGATCAAACTTGCTCAAACCACAAAACACTCTTAATGAACAATAAAGAGGGCCTAAAAACAGAACTTTTATGTGTTATGGACTAAGAACAAAAAACTGCTTTTAAAGCAAGCAAAAATGGAATGCAAAATGGGGTAAATAAAGTTAGTTTCTTACCCTTGATGATCCCTTCACAAAGGTTGTGGTTGATGCTTCCTTGAGCTCAAAATCACCAAGAACTCCAAGAACCAGCCCTTAGAACCTCAGTTGCAAGGAAAAGGTGGAACACTAGGTGTTTTAGTGCAATAGTGTGAACTAAAGCACCTAGTGTACTAAACAAGCAAGGAAAGAGAGAGATAGGATAGATACAACTATTCTAACCTAAAACCGCACCTTGGCTCTCTAACAATGGTTAAGTCTCTCAAGAAGCCAACCCTTGAGCAAAGGGAAGAGCTTTCCTCTTATAGGCCAAAAGCTTACAAGCTTAGCCACTAAGCTCATCCCTCCATACACGCAGTATGGAGGGAAGACACTGCACACACCGTCTGAAAATATCTCGTAAAGCAAGTGCACGGTCCGCCGCATAAAATGTCATTTTGACAAAATTTAGTGCCGACCGCACAAAGAGTGCCGACCGCACAATAAAGTGCCGATGATAACTCTAGCCACCGGTGGCTTCTAGCCCCACCGGTGGTGTGTGGGGATGCCTCACAAAGCATTCCCCGCCCTTCCACAGAACACAAGTGTTTGGTGCAAAACCAAACACAAACGGTCGAAGTTCGGAGGTCCCGAGGCAAGGCGCAGAGCCGAGAACTCCGAACTCCAAACGAACACAAACGTGATAATCACCGAGTGTTCCAACGGCGACGCCAAGTCTTGAGGACGGTCAAAATGTGGTGTCTACAGCTGCCCCTCTTGATGTAACTCTAAGTCATAATAATGACGGGAGGAATGTCAAAGCCAGAGACCCATTTTTGACAAGGTCAAGACTTGGACAAACATGCAAGACAAGTAAGCTATGCGCTCAAGGCGGGGGCAAATGCAATCGACAATGCAAGAAGCCGAGCATAACTTATGATCATGCAAAGAAAGTCAGAATGAAGCACACATGCAACAGCTTATAAGCTATCATACGCCAATCTACACTACAATGCAGAAGGATGTAAGAGAATTATGCAATTCTCAAACGCCTCACCGGAGGATACAATACTGTGCGCTCGTCCGGTTCCACCGTAAATGAACCGCATATACAATATCGCGGCTCGAAAAGAAAGCAAACTTAGTGTACAATATCATAGCAACATGCATGACATATGCAATGCGAATGATGAATGATATGCAATATATACAAAACTATGTATGAATAATGCAAATGAAAATGTAGTGCAATTAAAACTAATGCGAACTACATGTGGCAATTGAATCATGATTCAATCATGAGCGGTTCAAACCACACAAATGTCGATAGATTGATGGAAGTAACAAGTCCGCTCACCATAGAAAAGGTGTCGGTTTCTAGGCGCGCGAAAGACACGTAATCTATGAGTAATGTAGACAGACACAAGAACAAGTATTGGGTGGACTGACATAAGTGGGGAAACAACCCGCTGGAGAAAGAATAATGATCCTAATGCCGGACGCAACGATTACACTACAATGCAATAGAAATGGATATGGCGCGCGGGCCAAACCGTATCTCGCCTAGGAAAGGCATGGACACATACAAGCCATGTTTAACACAGAAAAGGGTGCCGCAACCTCAAACCAACATACCAACGTGGAGTATGTGCGATACACGAGCAGAACTATGCTTTGACATGAGAAGTATAGGCACATACCAGACCAAGCTCAACAAGGAAAGACGCAAGCCATGGATGGAAGTGATGCAGTGAAATGCATGTGATGGAATGCAATGGAAGTAGACATCTACAGAAAATGCATGACATATGCACTATACTACAATGGAATGCATGACATATGCATGTTTTTTTTTTTTGTTTTCGGTTTTTTGAAAATGCATGACATATGCAATAGTATTGATGATGCATGAGATGCATGTTTTTTTTTTGTTTTTTGAAATGCACATGATGCATGACAACGCAATATTTACAAGTGATGCGTGAGATGCATGTTTTTTGTTGTTTTGAATTTTCGAAAATGCATGACATATGCAATATGATGCAATGGCTGTAATAGCTGTGATGCAATAGATAATAGATGCGATGCAACAGAGAGTACAATAGATGCAAAATGGTGACATACTCCAACCACGCTGGACTCGTGAGAGGAGAGAGAACAAAGAAAATCAATCAAGCTGCTCCACGCAACCTAAGATAAATTCCAAACACGCCGAAATCGTGTGAGGAAGGGAGGCTCCAATCACGCCAAATCGCGAGAAGAGGTTAACAAAACAACCCACCCAAATAAGGCCCACAACGCAACCTCGATAATTCCAAACGCTACCAAATCGCCAGAAGGAAAGAAACACTCTAACCACGCTGAAATCGTGAGGAGAGGTCCAAACAATCGCCCAAAAGCGCATACAACGCAACTCGAGATAAAATCCAAACGCCGCTGAAATCACGTATGAATGGGACACTCAAACCACGCCGAAAATCATGAGAAGAGGTCCGAATAACGCCAAAGCGCATAACAACGCAACCTCGAGATAATTCCAAACGCTAAATCGCGGCGAAAGGAACACCCAACCACGCAAATCGTGAGAAGAGGTCCAAACAACCGCCTGTGTCCGCATAATAACGCAACCGAGATAAAATCCAAACGCGCCGAATCGCAGAAGGAATGGGACACTCAAACCACGCCGAAAATCGTGAGAAGAGGTCCGAATAACCGCCAAAAGCGCATAATAACGCAACCGAGATAAATTCAAACGCCAAGTCGCGTAAGGAAGAACTAAACTCTAACCACGCCGAAATCGTGAGAAGAGGAACGGACACTCAAACCACGCCAAATCGCGAGAAGAGGACCGAATAACCGCCCAAAGTGCGCATAATAACGCAACTCGAGATAAAATCCAAACGCTACCAAATCGCAGAAGGAATGGGACACTCAAACCACGCCAAAATCGTGAGAAGAGGTCCGAATAACCGCCAAAGCGCCGCATAACAACGCAACCGAGATAAAATCCAAACGCTCAAATCGCGAAGGAATGGGACACTCAAACCACGCCAAAATCGTGAGAAGAGGTCCGCATAACCGCCAAAAAGCGCATAACAACATAACCCGAGATAAAATCCAAACGCTACCAAATCGCGAAGGAATGGGACACTCAAACCACGCCGAAAATCGTGAGAAGAGGTCCCAACAACCGCCCGCGCGCATAATAACGCAACCTCGAGATAAAATCCAAACGCTACGAAATCGCTATGAATGGGACACTCAAACCACGCCGAAAATCGTGAGAAGAGGTCCGAATAACCGCCAAAAGCGCATAATAACGCAACCCGAGATAATTCCAAACGCGTAAGTCACAGAAGGAATGGGACACTCAAACCACGCCGAAAATCGTGAGAAGAGGTCCGAATAACCGCCCAAAAGCGCATAACAACGCAACCCGAGATAAAATCCAAACGCCTAAAATCGCAGAAGGAATGGGACACTCAAACCACGCCGAAAATCGTGAGAAGAGGTCCGAATAACGCCCAAAGCGCATAATAACGCACTCGAGATAAATTCAAACACGCCAATCACAGAAGCGAACGGACACTCAAACCACGCCAAATCGTGAGAGGAGGTCCAACAAATCGCCAAAGGCGTACAACGCAACTCGATAAATTCCAAACACGCCGAACAAGGTAGGAACAGACACTCAAACCACGCCAAATCGTGAGAGGAGGTCCAACAAACCGCTTAGTGCGTTTACAACGCAACTTGGGATAACCTCAACACGCCGAATCACAGCGAACAGACACTCAAACCACGCCAAATCGTGAGAGAAGGTTCAACAAACCGCCAGGCGCTTACAACGCAACTCGACAAATTCCAAACACGCCAATCGCAGTAGGAACAGGCACTCAAACCACGCCAAATCGTGAGAGGAGGTTCAACAAACCACCCAAAGGCGCTTCACAACGCAACTTGGGATAAATTCCAAACACGCGAAATCACAGCGAACGGACACTCAAACCACGCCAAATCGTGAGAGGAGGTCCAACAAATCGCCAGGCGCTTCACAACGCAACTTGGGATAAATTCCAAACACGCCGAAATCGCTGAAGGAACAGACAATCAAACCACGCCAAATCGTGAGAGGAGGTCCAACAAACTATCAAAGGCGTTCGCCAAGAACTCGAGAAAGTCTCGAGGACAACAATCCCAAACGCCGCGCTTAGCGAAAAGGATAAACAATAGAAGACAACTCAAGATGCAAATAAATGCAAGTAAGGTGTGCATGACAATACCAAAGGAAGAGTGCATAACAATGCGAAAGTGGAAGGTCAGATAACTTTGAAGCAGACTTGATCTTGCGCTTGAGGTAGGGGCACACTCATACTTCAGAGCATTGGCAAGGCCCTGAAGAGGTACATCCGGAGTACAATCACGGAATTTGCTGAAGGTGAAACACACTCAGGTGCTTCGATTTTCCCTCTTTTCTTTTGCTTTGCAATCCGAAACCTACATAGCTTCAGATAGGTCCTTGTTTTACAGTCCACACTTGACCTGGGTTGAACCCTGCGGTTTTTTTGAAAGAACAAAATTTTGTTTTGCACAAATGTGGGGAATGGCACAAAGACTCGAAAGCACAAAATGATTTTATTTTTGAATTGAGAGTGGAAATAAGCTTTCGACTGGGTATTGAGCCTACGACTGAACACAGCACACCACGACTCAACAAAAGAAAACAAAGGTAAATAGCCTAAGCACATCTATTGACACTCAAACGACTCAAAACGAGACTCGAGACAAACAAAACACAACAAAGACTCAAATGCGCATTGGGAGCCTGCTTCAACGTATTATTTCCCACCCTTTCTCATTTGTGATTCTCACATCACTGCCCTCAAGCTCTGCTTTTCCGAAAAGCCTTTTCCTCACTTTTCTCTCAAGACATCTCTATTCTTTAATCTCTCATTTTTCATTCCTCCCGTGAGTGGTTGGTGGATAAACAAGAAGTTGCGGGCTTTTGCCCCTAGCATTCTCGCTGATTCTTTTTCTTCGCCACAACAATGAACTTCCCCACAGGGGTTGTGCCACAACCGTGTAGCAACTGGCAGCCTAACATCGGTTGATGATGCCTTCATCGAGAGTTTGGACGGGTTAGATCTGTCGTATAAGGAAGTGGAACATCTCGCCCCATTCCAATTCATGCTTCGCGACATGGCTTGATACCTCCGCTTGAGGACGAGAGAGCTTTCACTTTGTTGTTGACTTCTGCCAGCTCTCTTCCGCGTGGAGTGCCCTTCTTGGCGAGCGTATTGACAATGGGGAAAGACAGGAAGCCTGACTCAACTGTGCCCCTAGTTCATCATTTCGACCATTTTTTGTTTTGGTTTTCTACTAAAATAGTTTTGACCAATGTGAGAGTTAGATTAACACACTTGTTCGATTTTTGATTTGAAATCATGCAAGTCAGGCTATGAGCACTGAAAATTTTCCTTTTTTGGGTCCAAGAAAATGGTCCAGTTTTTGGAAAAGATGGAATGATTTTTGAGAGAATAGTCAACCTCAGTAAAAGTTCTCAAAAACTGTTTTTGCAAACGGTCACCGCTCAACGAGCACGGAATCGACTCTTTGAGATGCACAACCTCGAACCCATAGCAATGGAAAATTGCCCCTTGTCTGAAGGACACTACGTGGCAACGGAAAGTTGCCCCTTGTTTGAAATGACATTGCGGCGTTTTGAATGGCAACGGAAAGTTGCCCCTTGTTTGGATGATGCCACAAAGACATTGTAGTCACCCTGAGCGATGAACACAACTGCACTCTCAGATAGAGAAGGTGAAGATGATCAAACCATCACATGGACATAGTCGAATTTGAAGTGTTTGTGGTCGACTTCAAAGTGAAGTTGCCTACGATCCCAAACATGGGAATCAAGCCTACATAGTTCGGGGTTAAGGTACACTCGTATTTAACCTCTCCTTTATGCTCTATCTTTGTCAAGGCGCCTATTGCGTGTTTTCGACCTTATGAGCTATGTTTTTCTTTTTCTTTTTCTTTCTTTTCTTTTCTTTTACATTTTCATTTTTTGCTTGCTTTCTTTTCTTTTCTCTTTTTTTGCATTTTTGTATCTTTCTTTCTTTCTTTTCTTTTTTCTTTGCTCTAACTTTTGCCTGGGCCGCCCTTCCGGGTTTTCGGCCCAGCGAGCCTCTCAAAGGGTAAAAGTGTAACAAGTCCATGCCAAATGGTTTTGAGATTGGAGCCCTCAGATCCGTGGAGAGTGGTCATTGTATTGATTTGCAGAAAAATCCACCTTTGGCTCTTCGAGCACATCGGATATTTTTTGCCCCTAGTTCGAGGGGTGCTTCTGTTCTAACTTTGCAAGCTTCTTCTGATGAGGTCTGACCTTCTTGATCTGACTTTGGTGCCTCTTGTTCGAGGGCTACTTCAAGCCTGGCCACACAGGCCTTATATTGTGGTCGACCGTTGAACATTTCTGAATGCCAGTTCAAGGTTTGAAAACAAAGGGTGGGGGCGAGTCTCGAGGCTGAGAGCGATCCTAAGCTGCACAATCTCAAGAGCGATTCCACACATGTCTTCGCAGGACCGCGTAAAACATTTTTTTTTTTTGAAAGTTTTTAAGAAAGCGACAATTTGCTCGTGCCGAAGACAGCGTGGAACCAATCTGGATCAAGCGAGGGTCATTCTCAGTACTTACGCTAACAAGCATGATTTCATTCATTAAGGGCTTAGCATGCCTCTCTTTCTCTCAATTTGATCAAAGTTTTGCAAATCCCGAGGAATTCCTCCCTCTTTGTTTTTATCACCGCAGTGTTCAAAAAGGTTTTGAAAAACTTAGGTCATTGTGACAATGTTCAAAGCACAAGAAAGTAGGCGAAAAGTACTATCATTCCATTCACATCTCTGGCGTGGTTGGTTCGAATAGTAACAGATACGGGACGTGATAGCCACAGCTGTTTCATTCAAATTTGTTGGCATAACTGGCTCCTCGGCAGAAACAAACTCAAACAACGAAAGCAACTAATTGAAAGACAAAACGGTGTTTGAGGCAACAACCCCGAAATCACCTGGTATACTATACAAAAGGGACTGACTCATTACAACAAGACAGACCTTGTAAGCAAAAGACTGACTTAATACAGAGAGACAGACTCAAAAACAAAACAAAGGACTGACTCGACACTCGAGTCAGGATTTACAAAATTAGCATTGGCAGGTGCTAAAAAATGCGTGCCAAACGCCATATCCAAAATGTACCAGATATTGCCCGCATGCAGTTGAATCCCAATCACATACTCGCAGTATCGGTGTCCTCGGTATCTGTGTCCTCACAATCCAAGAACTCTGTAGTGACTGACTTGGCCGAGGTAGGCGGGAGAATGACCTTGTTATCAATCAAATCTCAGACTTCATGCGAAGGCGAAACAATTGTCGATAGCATGGCCAGACCGCTGATGGCACGCGACAAGACCGAAAGTGGCATCATGGCTCGCCGAAGGGGTTTGGGGAGTGGCCTAGGATCGAGGGGTGTAAGATGCCCTTTTGATCAAGATCGGCGCCCTAGACAAAGGCATGTAAAGAGGATGGAAGACCCCGCGCCTCAGGCGTGTACTTGAATTTCGAGTATTCTTGCTCGACGATCGCGAACGGATCGGCAGGCGGGCTTGGATTTCGATCTTTTCCCCGTAGGATTGGGAATGAGGAGCTACTCCGCATGACGGGCTCGTCCGATTTTTCGACGACTTGACTACCCTGTAGAGTAGGAAAACATCATCCACAATTTTGGTTACAATCATGATACCGTTGTTTGCTCATTCCCGCTTTCAAAGCCTCGACCCCATTAGCTTGTTCCACGGGTCGGCATCCGCCTTCACTTTGTCTTTGCCTCGCCTCACCGTGAGAGGTTTGGGTTGGTACTGCACATCATCATAGGGTGGAGGTCATCTCCGATCGATTGAGCTCGACAATCCGCCCCAAGATCGGGGCTCGGGTTCGAATTTCCAAAGATACGGTGCAACCGTGGCGAGGTTGTCATTCCGTAAGCGAGATCTGCCACGACCTCCGGAGATCGCTTATCATCCCCATTAACTCGAATGTAGTGGGCTCATGAGCCCGATAGAACCGAGGGGACCAGATTGGGTGCAAGGCGACCTAGGCGGGTGCGGCATGTCAACAAAGAGCCTCGCCTTGTGGGTGGTTCTTGACTCAAGGCGGCCATTATGACCACAATTTCTTCGAAGTTCGTGATCATGTTCGGTCCGCCTCGCCAAGGAGAAGATACTAGCTGCTTCGACTTAACTCTCAATTCTAAATCAAACGGAAAACAAGCAAGATTTCAAACCAAACAGATCAAACACGGGTGTAGTCGAACAATCTGACTTACTATCAACATCGCTCTCAAAATCATCCCCAAATCAACTGATACCCGCAGATATAACTGATTCTCAAAACACTGATACTGGTGTCCTCAGGCCTGATACCCAAATTTTGCAAACTGATATGCATTCCCTGTAGAGATACACTCTAAAAACACATAACAAGTAAATGAAAGCCAATACACCCCTATGTTGGGGTAGGGTTTCGCCCTATTTTGTCAGAGCTAGGGTTTCACCACGCACGCAATGTTTCAAACAACCTAATATCGGGTGAGCAACCCGTCCTAGTTTGGAATGGTCACTACGGATTTCGATATGCACTAGGTCGAATGGTCGAAGGGTGCCCGTAAAACCGGGTTTGTGTTCTATATCGGGCAGAGCCCGCAACCGTCATTTTATGGTCATGCCTTGACAAGACAAGCCTCCAAAGAAACCGCCAGAATAGCAGATGGCCAACACGGTGTCCTAGGCGCACCAATGCACATGCAATGCAAAGAAACACATAAGTGTAGTCAAAACAGGATATCACGAGTTCGAGTTAAGCTCTCTAAAATCCCCAGCGGAGTCGCCAGAAACAGTAGCACGTCCGCGGGGGACCTCGCGCTAGTTCGGACTCGATTTTGTGTCACGGTTCTAAATCTGAACCAAAGAGTCCAAATCCGGCAAATCGTTTGAGAAAACAGATTTTTGAAAAGTAGTGCCAAACATGGATCATGCTGCAGACATGAGTCGCCACCTAAATATTTTTAAATTGGGAAATTTAGAAACCCGACTCAAAGGTCAAGGCCACATGTCCGCTATCACCAAAGTGGTCTTGGCTTGGGAGCTTGGGTACGATCGGGAAGGTCACTTATGAGCATTCTTTCGCCCGTCCAAGACCGCCTCTACTAACCGTGATATCCGTTTTTGAAAACTTTATGCGTTCTTATTCCAGTTATTAACCTAGAATTACTATGTGATGCGCACAACACAAAAGTATAGACTAGATCGCCTAACTTGGAAATAAACATTGCATATCCGTTTCGTCTCGAAAAACGTGTTAGATTTTGCTACTCGCAAGTAGGCTAAAATGCGGATTTCAACGAGTTGTTCCAACTTAGGCAATCCAACCTCCACCCACAGGCATTCAGACAGTTTATCATGTAAGCACTTAGCCGCATGGCAAGCATACTGTCATGGCAACATTCACACGCATGCGATATGCTAAAGCATAAAATACTTACATCGTACTCCGTGCCAAAAACAATAACCTGGTTCGCAAACATGCATGACCTAGTTCATGTTAAGTGGCTAATGCAACACAGGCGCTGATGCAATCTAGAGTAGGCTCGGTTAACCCTAAACATGGCATGTGAAATGTGCGAGTAGCACGTATTCAATTTGGAATTGAAAATTGCTATGCAGTTTGTATGATGTACCGAGCCCGATGCATGTAAACAAATGCATGAATGCACACATGCATTGCATAAGGCATGCTAATTTAAATGTGCCCTAATCTACCAACATAAGCGGGTAAATAAAAGGGAGAAAGAAATGGGGATTGGGAGACATACACCCACTCACACACACTTATTACAATTGCGCCCTCGTTCGGAGGGACCAAATAATAATACAGACCGAATAAATAATTAACTAAACTAGCTAATTAAATATTACAAATCAACTAAATTAATTAAATTAAATAATTAATCTAATTAAGCATTAAATGCCTCGGGATGAGAGCTAACTACAAACAAGACGGACTCGCTTCTAATCGCACTACCATGCAAGTATGCCTCGCTTTTCCGCTATCCAACTCAAAATTACCAAAGTCCTAGAAACACTTTCTTTGGTATCGAGATCATCACCGGCGCATGTAATTTCCACCGAAGGATTTGGCCATCGGCACCGAATTGTTCCATCGGTGGGGATGAACTCGCCGGCACTAAAAAGTGCTTGGCCGGCACAAAATGTTCCGCAGATCCCAAGAACTCACAAAGAAGAGAGGACAAACTATGCATGGCAATGTAATTCAAAGCATGTATGCACCAAACACATCCCACATCATGCTATGGACTCAAGGGCATGTGCCTCGATTCTGACCACCTATCGCTAAGATTTCCATGCATGATGGCCCTAAGAACCAAGAGTGCAACTTCACTTTCAAATGCATTCAAAACACATAGGCACAAAAGGGTGCCAAACCTCTATCAAACTCACTTCAAGAGGCTTGGCATGCATGTCAATGTGGTGCAAACCTAAGCATGTCATCTAGGCATGCAAGATGTACAATGTCATGTGTCCATGCAAGCATACGAACAAGCATATAATGCAAGCATGCAAACCACAAGAGGGATGGACTTATACATGAATTAGGCAACTCAAAATGGGCCTAAAATCAGTGGCTAAAGTGCCTAGAAAATGAGACCAAATGCACACACACACATGCAAGTGTTAAGGCTCAAGACTTAGGCATACAAAAGCAACTCTCATGCACACTTGAAGAGGCCAAACATGGGCAACTAGTATGCACTTAAAGCTCTGAAATTCAAGTTAAACATGATGCCAAATCATGCAATGAAGCATGCCAAACAAAGCATGCAAATGGCCTAGGCTTAAGGCAAGTCAATAGGGCATCAAACCACACTTTGCACACACATACATGGCATGCACTAATCAACCTAAAACAGGTTTCTAGCATGTCAAAACAAAGCCAAATGGCTACTTAGATGGCATCTAAGAGTCATTAAATCAAAGGTATGCATTGAAGTCAAAACAAGGGGCATACAACACATGCTCCTAAAGCATTAACAAGGCCACTAAGGCAAGGATACAAGCACATTATGAGGTCTGAATAGCATGTAAGAGGGTTCCAAACCCTTGAAAACATGGAGGCAATGCATCCTACACATGCACCTACTTGAAGCATACAAGCCACAATACAAAGGGGGTATACAAAGCATGTCAAGATTGACTCAAACGACCATGGACAGAGCTAAACCATGGCAAAATAAGCATACAAGCTTCACAAACACAAGTCTAAAACATGCTAGAAATAGGGGCACACTTCCTAGACATGTTAAGGCAATAAGAGGCATTACAAAGCAACTATACTAAACATGCATAGGAGACCAAAACCAACTTGAAAACATGTTATATCATGGCAATATAAGCATGGAAAATAAGCCAAATATGCTCAACACACACTCAAGCATGAAGCTCCTTAAGGAAGCAAAATTCGTCCTTTTCAAGGACATCAAGGAGAGGGGTGGCCCTCCTTTGGAGAGTTCACAGACAGCTTTCACCACCAAATCCTCAAGATTTCAAAGGGTGAAGAGATCCTATCACCAAAATCTCGGATCTCTCACAAAATAGCACAAAAAGTGCCCTTTTCAAGGTCTAAGAGTGATCAAACTTGCTCAAACCACAAAACACTCTTAATGAACAATAAAGAGGGCCTAAAAATAGAACTTTTATGTGTTATGGACTAAGCACAAAAAACTGTTTTAAAGCAAGCAAAAATGGAATGCAAAAATGGAGTAAATAAAGTTAGTTTCTTACGCTTGATGATCCCCTTCACAAAGGTTGTGGTTGATGCTTCCTTGAGCTCAAAATCAGTCAAGAACTCCAAGAACCAGCCCTTAGAACCTCAGTTGCAAGGAGAAGGTGGAACACTAGGTGTTTTAGTGCAATAGTGTGAACTAAAGCACCTAGTGTACTAAACAAGCAAGGAAAGAGAGAGATAGGATAGATACAACTATTCTAACCTAAAACCAGACCTTGGCTCTCTCTAACAATGGTTAAGTCTCTCAAGAAGCCAACCCTTGAGCAAAGGGAAGAGCTTTCCTCTTATAGGCCAAAAGCTACAAGCTTAGCCACTAAGAAGCTCATCCCTCCATACATGTGTATGGAGGGAAGACAATTGCACACACTGCCTAAAAATATCTCGTAAAGCAAGTGCACAGGTCCGCCGGCATATAATGCCATTTTGACAAAATTTAGTGCCGACCGGCACAAAAGAGTGCCGACCGGCACAATAAAGTGCCGATGACAACTCTAGCCAGCCGGTGGCTTCTAGCCCCAGCCGGTGGTGTGTGGGGATGCCTCACAAAGCATTCCCTGCCCTTCCAAGGCAAAACACAAGTGTTTGGTGCAAAACCAAACACAAACGGTCGAGCTCGAGGTCCCGAGGCAAGGCGCCGCAGCCGAGAACTCCCGAACTCCAAACGAACACAAACGTGGATAATCACCGAGTGTTCCAACGGCGACGTCCAAGTCTTGAGGACGGTCAAAAATGGGGTGTCTACACTTATGTAATTTCTACAACAATCATATCTATCCTCCACCGATAGCCCAAAATATTTATTTCTAAACAGGTATTCAATCTAAAGATAGATAATTTATTCAAAATTTCCATATGTGAGAGGTAATACATATCCAACTCCACCATCTATTTCAATATCCATCCAATTTCATATTTCCAATATCAATTTCATTTATTTACACAAAATAAACATTTGAAGTATTTAGGGCAAACTACCATTTTTCCAAACTTCAAACCAAATGCCAAAATCAATTATGTTGACCCAATATAGTCTCATATTCAATCTCATAATAATTTATTTATACAGTCACCAAAAACCCCTCTTTTCTTTCACATCCAAACCCTAGGTTTGTTAAAATTGCTCCCAATCCCACCATTGTTACACAACAACAAATAACTAAACTAAAAACCATTTGAAAGTGTAAAAAATCCTCACCTCAAACAGAGAAAACGAGCTAAGCAAGAGTGAAACTTCAAAGATGCCCAAATCCAACTCTATTCGGATCAAAATGCAGATCTTGAGATGATCTACCTTTTTATCAAAGGGATTATGGTGAAAAAACTCACTAAAACTAGGTGAAAATGTAGAGGGAGACTGTGTGTGTTTTAGAGAGAGAGGGTCCTAACTTTAGGTTTTAGGGAGAAAAGATCTGAAAAAGTGATGTAAAAAGTCATTTTGGCGATCTGATATACGCACAGTCCGCTCGGGCGAAAGAGTTGATGCTCGAGCGTCAGGTGCAATAAGTCATTCTACTCGAGCGCAAGAAAGGCCACTCGAGCACCAAGACATAATGAACAAGGCACTCAGCACTCGAGCGCAAGAAGTGATGCTCGAGCATGGAAAACACACATCCAGTAGTTTTGCAAACGACAGACCAATGCTCGAGCGCAAGAAAGGCCGCTCAAGTGCCTACCCGCTCAAGTGTAGAAAACGCCGCTCGAGCGTAGAAATCACTCTCTTGGTAGACGCGCCCTAGGGCTTCAATGCTACAGTTCAGACTCAAATGTCCTGGTTCTTAATCTGATCTCACAATGTGCGATGTGAGATTGATAAATCACCAAAGAGTCCAAATCCGGCAAATCGTTTTAGAAAACTGATTTTTTGTAAAGAAGTGCCAAATATAGACTGCTTTGCCAGATACAGAGTTGCCACCTAAATATTTTATTTTGGGGGGAATTTAGGAAACCATGACTCGTGCCTAAGGCCGCGTGTCCGTCATCACCAAAGTTGCCTCGGCTCGGGAACTTGGGTACGATTGGGGAAGGTCATCTATGAGCACCCCCACTCGCCTGATCAAAGATCGGCCTGTACTAAGCATGATATCTTGTTTTTCAAAACACATGCATTCTTATTCCGGTTAATTAGCTACAATTACTATCTGATGCGCACAACACATAAGTATAGACTAGATCGCCTAATTTGGAACAAAGCATCGCATATCCGTTTGTTTGGAAAAAGGTTTCAAAGTGCTACTCGCAAGTAGGCTAAAATACGGATTTGATGAACTGTTGCAATTCAAGTAATCCAACCTTCACCCACAGGCATTCAGGCAGTTAAACACTTAAGCAGTTAGCCTCATGGAAGCATGTTTTCATGGCAAAAAACTCACACTCATGCGAGATGCTAAAGCATAAACACTCACAGTGTACTCCGAGCCAAAACAAAAAACTAGTTAGTAATCAATGCATGATCCTAGTTCATGTTAGAATGGCTAATGCATTGCATGCAAAATGCAACTAGAATAGGCTCGGCTAATCTACGATGACATATGAGATGCGACAATTCAATACATGTATTCAATTTGGAATTGAAATACAATGCAGTTAGTATGATGCGCCAAGCCCGGTGCATGCAATACAAATGAATGATGCAAACATTCGTAGCATACGGATGCTAAATGAAATATGCCCTAGAACTAACCATCGTAAGCGAGTAAGTAAAAGGGAGAAAGACGTGAGGTTGGAAGACATTCACACACTTACGCACACTTATTACACAATTGCACCCTTTCGATGGAGGGACCGAAAGAATAATTCAAATCAACTAATTAATTAACCTAACAAGCTAATTAATTATTACACAACACTTAACTAATTAAACAAATTAATTAAGCTATGAAAAACAATAAAGCAGCCTCGGGAAGAGGGAGGAATGCATGCTTGAACGGTTTCGCTCGGAAATCCATCGCCATGCTTCATGTTGCCTCTGTTTGCACTGCTCTGTACCTTTGAAAACTGTGCCAACTTCTGTGACACTTCCGAACCACCTTGTGGGCATGCTGTGAGGCCATCGGCCAAAAGATGAGGCCGTCAGCCAAGGTAAACTGGTCGTCGACCAAAAACAGGGCTCTCAGCGAACAATTTGTAGCCGGCCAGCACTGAAGATGGCCGACCGGCCATCCCTTCCTGTTGACTGTTGCTTTTTCTGCAACAGAGGACAAACAGAGCATGGCAATATATTTGCAAGACAATGTGTGCACAACCACCCTCCCTATCATGTCATGAGCTCAAGGGAATATGGTTCTCGACCCTCGGACCATCAATCACGCATTTCAATGGATGATGGCCAAAGGAGCCAAATGTGCAATTCAATATCAAATGAAATGCACAAAACACATAAGGGCCCCAAACCTCTATCATGCTTGATCAAGAGGCAAGGGAATGCACACACAATGCTATGCAACCTAAGCATTCAAGCAAGCATGCAAGCAAGTCAAGCATGCAACAAGATTATGCAATGCAACTAACATGTGATAGGCATACAACCTAAACACATGAACATGTGTAGCATGGAACAACATGCAAAATGAAGCAAGCATGCAACAACATACAAGAGAATCATGCAACAACATGCCAAGATGGTCTTAAACTAACATGGGGAGACCTCAGCCATGCCAAAATCAGTGGCCAATACGATGAAATGATGACATGAAATGCAAGGTAAGCATGCATGCCATTGGCCTATCACCTAGGCATAAGGACACAACTCTCAAACATGAGCAATGAGTGACAAATATGAGAATATGGCAATGAAGTAAGCTCTGAAATCTCATATGAATCGATGCCAAATCAACCAAACAATGCAAGCATAGCATGTTAGGATGTTCAAAGGTTGAGGCTAGCCATAGAGCTTGTACTAAGGCCACATGAATCAAACCCCAAAGGGCCAAGGACAACCAAAACATCCTTAGATCATGCAAAATGAGTCTATAACATGCATGGACTAAGCAAAAACAAGCCAACATGAAGGGCATAAGACAATATGCATGTAAGGCCAATAAGGATGGTTACACTACACCTACCAAGACCAAGCATGGCATGACTTAACCAACAAAAATCAGAGTTATGGCATGTCAAACTAACACAAAAAATGGGCTAATACCAAGTCAGCACATGCTAGAATAATAAGCTCACTCATTAGGCATGCAAGACTAGTAAAGAGGACTTACACTACAATTGAAGAAGCAAATGAGGGATGCTCTAACCAAGTAAAAACAGAGCTATATCATAGCAAAATAGGACCAAATACACACTAAAATGGTGACCCAAAAGCCTAGGCAAGATGTCATACACATATGCTCATTCTTAAGGCATAAATAACCAACCCTTCAAAGCATTGAAAGAGTGACAAATGTGAGGGCATGGCAATGAAACATGCTCTGAAATATCATTCCAAATGATGGTAAATCATGCAAATAGCCCAAGCAATGCATGCTAGTGGCTTGGAAACTCAAGGCTAGTGAGCTAAAATGCACTATGGCTATACAAAGCATGGCATGCATGACCAAAATAACATAAATCAGACCTAGAGCATGCTTAAACATGACCAAAAGCTTCTCAGAGTCAAGCCAAAATCATGCTAGAATGATAGTCAAAAGCATGATGCATGTTAGGCTAGTGTGCAAATTTACAGTTCAAGTGTATGGAGCATGCAAGCAACAACCAAACCAGCTTAAAATAGAGTTAGAGCAGGCCCAAAAAGACACAAATACATGCTTGAAAAGAGCTGACACAAGCCACAAAAAGATGCTACTTTATAGAGCTAACAAGGCATGGTATGGGGAGACAAGGAGGGGAGGGTATCCCCTCCCATTTGGGACCTCAAAAACAGCTTTTTACCACTAAAAATCCTTTGGATTTCAGTGGTTCTAAGGCCATGAAAATTTGTTTTGAAAGGCCTTAGAAGATGGCTCAAAAGCTATACAAGTCAAGGAGCAAAATGAAGGCAACACCTCCTAGCCAAACAAGGCACAAACCAACACTTTGAGGACTGAAAAATAGAGTTTTCTTTAGTTCAAAACCAAGCCAAAAATAGTTTAAAAGGATGGCAAAACAAGCATGCAAGAATGGCCAAGATAGTGTACAAAAACGAGCTTAAAAGAGGGAGATGCTTACCCTTGAAGCACAGCTGCAAAACAACCACTTTTCTGAGCCAAACAACCTTCAATCAGCCCAAAAATGGGTTCCATGGGACCTCAAGCCAATGGTGATCAACTTTGATGAAGGAAGTGTATGCAAACTAGAAGTATTTCTCTACTTCTATGCACTTCTATGCACAAAAGGAGCAAGAGAGAGAGGCTCTAGAGAGAGAGGCAGAGATCTTGCTCTGGAAGTTTTGTAGAGATTGAGGGATTTTAGTGAGAGAAGCTCTCAAGCTTGTCCAAGAAGTTCAACCCCTTGAAAATGAGATATAAGGCTTCATTATATAGCAAAATATCAATTTTGGTCGAAAATATTTGAATTGGGACAGCTGGAGCAAGCTGGAAACAGCTGGAGGAGAAATATCTTCAAAACAATGAATTTAGGTCACTTTTGGCCAATCGGCCATCTTTAGTGCCGATCTGCTACTTTTTTGGCCGATCTGCTACTTTTGTGGCCGACTGTACACATTTGTGACCGACAGGAAATTCTGCTCTGCAAGTCCAACTTCAAATGGGCATAAATCCTTTATATGAACTCCTTTTCAGGTCATTCTTGTGTCCAAATTGAAGCCCCGGAAGTAAGAGTTCCAATGGTGGCAGCCTTGCATCAAAATTCCAACTATGAAAAAAGGTATGCCTCTTTTGGTGAAGCCACTCAGTTTCGGTCCAATCGGATTGATGCCCAACTTCAACCAATCATATCTCCCCCATTTGGACTCGGCTTTGGGAGATTCTTCAGTGTAAAATGAAGCCCTAAAAGCCTCCTTTCCAACGGTGGTAGCCTCATATCTTAAGTCCAAGTGTATAGACAGAAATGCATGATTTAGCGAGGACCGCTCGACTCTCTCTTAGCGATTCATACCCACCTTCTTCTTCAACTTGGTTTCTTCCCTCTTCTCCTCTTTTCTTTGACTCCAAACCCCTAAACAAGGTGTTTTGAAAGATTTTTCAATGATTTCATCTCTTTTTCATTCATTTCCACTTTGTCCTCGCTCAATTTATCTAAAAATGCAACATTTAACGAAATGCGAGCGTCGGAACATCGTAGGAACTTTATTTCCAAAACATTTTGAAAGAGAGGGTTTCAAGGTCTAAAATCTTTTGATCATGATTGTTTTGGTCCAAAGAGGGTATGAAGTTGGGATTTGACTCTCTCCTTGCCAAAGAAATTGAACCTTTGCCCTGCACACCTTTCACCACCAAGTAAACCATTAGTAGCGCCCAAGTCTTAAGGGCGGTCAAAAATGGGGTGTCCATAAGTTCTCTTTGACAGAACTCAGTAGTCATAAAATGACGTGAGTGAATGTCAAAGCCCAGAGACGACCCATTTTTGACAAGGCTGAAGACTTAGACAAACAGGCAAGATAATAAAGAGATGCGCCCGCAGGCAGGGGCAAAATGCAAATGATATGCACGATGTCGAACATAACTTATGATCATGCAAAGAGAGCAGTGATGAAGCAATTATGCAAAATAAATGCAACATTTTAAGCGAATGCTATGCGAAGAAATACTACAGCAAACTCATACATAAGCAAGTAAACACGATCCAAACTACGTCTCATGCAAAAAAGGATGTAAGAAAATCATGCAATCTTAGTGAACATGTGCGATAGATACACAAAGCGAACGCGTGATTGATACACAAAGTGAGCATGTGTGATGGATACACAAAGCGAACGTGGTGTGATAGATACCCAAAGTGAGCATGTGTGATGGATACACAAAGTGAGCGTGTGTGATAGATACACAAAATGAGCAAAGTGTGATAGATACACTAAAGTGAACAAAGTGTGATCGATACGCAAAAGGTGAACACAAAGTGTGATAGATGCACTAAGTGAACAAAGTGTGATGGACACACAAAAGGTGAATACAAAGTGTGATAGATGCACTAAGTGAACAAAGTGTGATGGATACACAAAGTGTGATAGATGCACTAAGTGAACAAAGTATGATAGATACACTAAAGGTGAACACAAAGTGTGATAGATGTACTAAGTGAACAAGTATGATAGATACACTAAAGGTGAACACAAACTGTGATATATGCACTAAGTGAACAAAGTATGATAGATACACGAAGGGTGAACACAAAGTGTGATAGCTGCACTTAGTGAACAAGTATGATAGTGTAGACACCCCATTTTTGACCGCCCTTAAGACTTGGGCTGATGATGGTTTGCTTCTGATGAAAGAAAGAAGTGGCAAGCAGGTTTTTTCTATTCTAGAGAGAGAGATAATCATCAACATCACAATTTACTACTTCAAAATATTTTTAGGAGTTTAATTATTAAAACCCTCTTTCAAAAAAAAAAAAAACTTTTAAAATTTCATGATGTCTGACGCCGCATTTCGTAAATTGCAAGCCGTAAATCGCAAGTCAAAAGTGAGATGAATGAAAGAGAAATGAAAAATGAAAATTAGAAAAAAAAATTTGAAAAAGAGTCAAAACACCTTAAGAAAGGGTTTGAGAAGAGGGGAGAAAAATGAAAGAGAGTCGAAGTTCTTTAATGAAAGCTGGATAAATCAAGCTTATCTCGATCTATCTACTTGGTTTTTATCTATGAGGCCACCATCGTTGAAAGAAGACTTCCGGGCTTCATTTTTCACTTAAGAATCTCTTAAAGCCAAGTCCGGTGGGGAGATATGGTTGGTTGAAGTTGAGGATCACTGCTGATCGAATCTGCGTGGCTTCACCAAAAGGGCATAACTTTTTCCACAGAGGAATTTTAATGCAAGGTTTGCGCCATTGAAAGCTAACTTCCGGCTTCAATCTAGATATCCACCGGCACTTTTTGACCTTACTGGCTACCTACCGGCCATCCATTTATCCGACCGGTATAAAGATTGCCGACCGGCACAAAAGATTGCCACGCCAAAAGTGCCTGTAACTCGATTTTTACAGATATTTATCATCCAACTGCTATACATCAGACGATATTTTCAATTGGGATATTTCGACTAAAAGCTCTTATTTTGATATATATAGAGCCTTATATCTCATATTGAGGGGTTAGAACAAAAAGCAAGTTTTGGGAGCTTCTCACCTAAAAGACCCTCTCTCTCTAGAAATTCCACAACCAAATCTCAAATCTTTCTCTTCCTATATTGTGTGTATAGAAGCATATAAATGCCCAAAAGTGAGTGTTCTTCCCATTTCTTGAGCCTCCACCCTTGATCAAACTTGCGTATATTGCAAAGGTGATTCTTGGAGGTGTATTTGGAGCTCCTAAGGCTGGTTTTGGTTCAAGAAAAACCTGTTTTGGTGCAGAGCTTAAAGGGTAAGTTCCTACTTTTCTCAAGCTTGATTTTGTGCACTTGTATAACTACTTTTGCATGCTTCTTTTGGCCTGATTTTCAACTGTCAAAATCTCTATTTTTATGTGTTAAAAGTGGTGGATTGAAGTCCTTGTGAGTTAAAGGGTGTCCCCCCCCCCTTTGTTTGTTCCTTGTTTTGTGAGATTGTGATCCACCTTTGAGCTCTTTTAAGCAAACCTCTTTTGGGCCTAAAAACAACTTTTTTTTTCAAAGATTTTTCAGTGATCAAAAACCAGTTTTGAGTTGTCAAATAGGAGGGGTTAGCCCCTCCTCCTTGTAGCTAGTTATTATGCCTTGTTAGGCTTGTAAAGTGGCATCTTTTTGTGGCTTGTTTTAGCTTAAGCCAAGCATGTTTTAGGCTCTATTTTGCCATGTTTCAGATCTGTTTTGGTCTGGTTGGGGGCTTGGTTGCTTGCTTCATACACTTGTAGTGTAATTTTGCTCCCTATCCTAGCTTATTTCATGCTTTAGCCTATCTTCCTAACATGTGCTAGCTTAACTTTGGCCTACAATAGTTCATATTTTGCTGTGATTAAGGTCTGTTTTGAGGTGTTAAGGTAGCTTGTGCATTGCTTTGCATGGTTGTGGTTTAAATGCTTAGAATGGCCTAAAGGAGAGCACGCTTTGCTAGTTTGTTTGGGCTATTTTCCAGCATGTTTTAGGCCCTAAATTAACATGTAAAAACTCTTTTTTGGGCAGGATAAAACTCTCATACATTGTATTACATAGTTGTAGTTCATGTGCTTCAAGAGCCCATTGTTTGGGCATATCATTTGAGCTTGTTTTGGTGCATGATCATGGCATTTTCAGCATGGTTTTAGCATGTAGAAACACTGTTTTGAGGTGGTTGAGACCTGCATGCATTGTACCATATAGCTATGGTTTATGTGCTTCATTGGCCTCTTGTATGAGCATGCTTCATTGACTTGTTTTTGCCTTTGTTCTATGCACTTTGGCCACTGTTTTGGACCTAATTTAGGGCTGTCCAATTAGTGTAAGTCCCTTCCTTAGCTTGTGTTGCATGCTTACTTTGTATATTGTTGCATGCTTGGTCCCATTTATGTGATGTTGCATGTTTTGCATATTTGCACATTTGGGACACATCTCACATATGCCTTGCATGATTGTTGTCTAGGCCTTGCATGATTGATGTATGTTTTGCATTGCTTGTTTGCATGCCATGTTGCATACTAGCTGACATGCTTAGGTTGCATTGCATTGAACATGCATGCCTTGCCTCTTGAAATCAAGTGATAGAGGTTAGGCCTTTATGTGCTTATTTGGTTTGCATTTCATTTGACATGAAAATGCACACTTGGTTCTTGGGCCATCACGCATGGAAATGCACGATTGATGGTCCGAGAACCAAGGACCATGTCCCTTTGAGCCTCAAACATGATAAGGGGCTTATTTGGTGCATACATGGCTTGAATTACATTGCCATGCAAGACTTTGTCCTCTGGTACTGTCAAACAGGTTCTGCAGGAATTCATTGCCGATCGACTTCATAGAGTGCCGACCGGCAATCTATTGGAGGCCGATGGATCCATTTTGTGCCGATGGCCACATCCTACTGCCGGTGGAAATTCTACTCAGCCGGGGGTGTCCCCCAGTGTCCAGGAAAGCATTCCTGAGACTTTGGTAATCTTCAGAGGGGCAGAGCAGGGAAAACAGAGGCAGCTTGCGCATGGCAGTGCAATTCCGCGCAAGACCGAGCATGCATTGCATTGGACCCGCTTCCCGAGGACTTTATTGCTTTCCTTAGCTTAGTTAAATTTGTAAATTAATTAAGTGGTCTGTAATATTTAATTAGCTTGTAGGTTAATTATTTGTATTATTCTTTTGGTCCCTCCCAAGTAGGGCAAATCAGTAATAAGTGTGGGTGAGTGGTGTATGCCTCCAACCCCCACTTCTTTCTTCCCTTTATTTACCCGCCACGCTGGTAGATTAGGGCACGTTTATTTTAGCATACCTTATGCTATGCATGCGTGCATACATACATTTGTCTTACATGCACCGGGCTCGGCGCATCATACAAACTGCATTGTATTTTCAATTCCAAATTGAATACATGCCACCTGAGCATTTCACATGCCATGCTTAGGATAGCCGGGCCTGTCTAATTGCATCCCGCATGTGTTGCATTAGCCATTTAACATGAACTAGGGCATGCATGTTTGCTAACTAGTTTATTGTTTTGGCACGGAGTACGATGTAAGTATTTATGCTTTAGCATCTCGCATGCGTGTGAATGTTAACATGACAGTATGCTTACCATGCGGCTAAATGCTTACATGAGATAAACTGCCTGAATGCCTGTGGGTGAAGGTTGGATTGTTTGAGTTGGAAAAACTCGTTGAAATCCGTGTTTTAGCCTACTTGTGAGTAGCAAATTCCAAAGCACATTCAAAACAAACGGATATGCAATGTTTATTCCCAAATTAGGCAATCTAGTCTATACTTATTTGCTGCGCGCATAACATAGTAATTCTAGGCTAATAACCGGAATAAGAACACGTAATGTTTTCAAAATCGGATATCACAGTTAGTAGAGGCCGGTCTTCGGACCGGGCGAAAGGGGGTGCTCATAGGTGACCTTCCCCGTTCGTACCCAAGCTCCCGAGCCAAGACAACTTTGGTGATGATGTACACGTGGCCTTTGGCACCGAGTCATGGTTTCCTAAATTTCCCCATTAAAAAATATTTAGGTGGCGACTCTGTATCTGGCAAAGCAGTCCATGTTTGGCGCTTCTTTTCAAAAATCTGTTTCTCAAAACGATTTGCCAGATTTGGACTCTTTGGTTCCGATTAAGAACCGTAACAACAAAAGGGAGTCTGAACTGTAGAGTGAAGCCCAAGGGCGCGTCTACAGATAGATACACTAAAGGTGAACACAAAGTGTGATAGATGCACTAAGTGAACAAGTATGATAGATACACTAAATGAATGCGTGTGATAGATACACAAAGGGTGAACACACTAATCTAGTCTACACTTCTGTGTTTCTTTGCATTGCATGTGCATTGGTGCGCCTAGGACACCGTGTTGGCCATCTGCTATTCCTGAGCGGTTTGCTGAAGGCTTGTCTTGTCAAGGCATGACCATAAGGCTAACCGGTTATGGCTCTACCAAGATAGAACACAAACCTCGCTTTTACCGAGGCACCCTTTCGACCATTCGACCTAGTGCATATTCGAATCCATAGTGACCATTCCAAACTAGGACAAAGTTTTCACCCGATATTAGGTTGTTTGAAATCATCGCATGTAGTGAAACCCTAGCTCCTAACAAAATAGGACAGGGAAACCCTACCCCAACATAGGCGTGTATTGGCTCTCATTTACTTGCTATGTGCTTTTAGAGTGTATCTCTACAGGGAATGCATATACCAGTTTGCAAGTCTAGGTATCCGCTCAAGGGCACCAAGACGTGATTTTGAGAATCGCTTATATCCGCAGTATCGATTCAGATTTGGGCAAGGATTTCGGGAACAAAGGATCGTGAATAGAATACGTGCTCAAATTTTGCTCATACCCATTCCAGTGAAGTTGAGCTGAGATGCTGTCTGTTTTCTCTTTTGCTAGGTAGCCCTGGAATCATAGCTTCAGAAGGCTCCACTATCCCCCGGGTACAATGGACTAGCGCTAATAGACTTTGTTAAGTTATAAATTCAATTCAAAGGCAACCAGTGTTCCTTCGCTGAGGCAAGGCAGACATCCGATCCGTTAGTCATCAGTCACATCACCTCTGTTCGGATCTGCAGCCTTTCGCCATTATGCAGGAGGAGGTGCGCTAACTCCAAGAGGCCATGCAGCTATGCAAGAGATGTCGCTGCCGGGCAGAGTTTACCACCCGCCAAGCAGAGGTTCTCGGTCAACAAGCGGGCTTACTCACCAAGCTTCAGCAGCAACAGCAACCCCAACAAGATAGAGCGTCTGCTTCGCACCCAGCTCCACCCCCACCTATGGTTCCAATACCCAGAGAGGCAGCTCACGTCCAGGAAAGTACAGATGTTCTGACATGGCCAGTCCCACTGCCAATCCCACCTTAGTTGTCGAAAGCACCAGCTAATCCAGTGGACACGCCCTTTGAATTTAAGGTTGACCCAACTGCACTTAAGGTCAATAAACTGGAGGAGTTGTTCAGACGAGCACATGGAGTGAACCCCATCCCGGATTTAGAGGACGGGTATATTGAATCTGCAGCTATTTTGCGGGCGCTTTAAAATGCCGCATATCGACGCTTGACGGCCTGAGACCCAAGGGTGCACCTCCACCGCTTTTCCGATATCTTGAAGGCAATGGGTTTGACGACACCGGTTGTCTCTCTTGGCCAAACCATGTCCGATAGCCGCAACCGCATGCAAAATTGAAGGACTCGTGAAATGGAATCGAAGTGCCGGCCGAGGCCTTTATTGCTCAATACTCCTACAACACACAGACGAGGTCACAACTCGTGATCTCGGCCACCCCCAAGAACTAAAGGAGGGTTTCTCAGAGTTCGTGACGAGATGGAGATCAAAGGCCTCAATGATGACTACAAGGCCTTCTGACAAAGACCAGATAAGGATGGTTGTGCGCAACCTCCAACCCAGGATGATGCAAAAAATGATAGTTTTACCCTTTCCTACCTTTGCGGACCTACACGAGATAGGGGTACAGATCGAGGACGCTATGAAGCAGGGCCTTGTTGACCAGGAGAAGGAGCAATTTAGAGGGCATTTACCCACGTCGGATGCAACCACCAAGCAGACACAGCTACTATAACTCCAGACATGGGCATGGTCACCCCCACCACACAAAAAATGACCACCCCATTCGCCGGTACATCCGAAACTAGCTCACAAATAGCCAAACACCCACCTCAGGGCCAAAGGGTGTTTACCCCATCAGACATGTCTTCAACTACCGAGGGTCCTAATCAAAAGGGTATCTGGCCACCGAGCCACAACCATTAACAAAGAAACCCCCTTCCTCACATAACCCAAATTGGACCATCAGGTTTTCCACCAATCATGGTCATGGTAATCGACGCAGTTGCCTTCATTATGAGATCCAAAATGTCATCAACAACCGGACGCTAGCTCCACCTTTAGACCCCAATGACCAAGTACCTCATCCACATCTCAACCTAATCCACACACTACCATCCACCTTTGACCCCAGCATATACATCACCCCGGTCCATCTACCCAAACCAGAGGTGTTTATCCTGGAAAGCATGGACTTATGCATGATGGGTGCATCTGAACCCCAATCATCTCAAACCTGTGAGCCCACTACTTCTGAGTTGCTGAGAATGATCGAAGATCTTCAGAGAATTGTGGCAGATTTAACCTTTGGGGTTTTGGCCCCATCATCGACCACATCACGTACCAGGGAGTTCATGTCGAAAGGCTCCCCAACCTTGGGACAGGCTGCATTGGAAGAAGGCCAATCCCTTGGCAAAATAGAGGCAGGTGGTAAGAACAAGGTAGGGGCAGGCATTGGCCCCCATGAACACCTTCACTGGGATGTTGAGGCTTTGAAAGCTGAAGGACTGAACAAAGAGCAAGTCCTTGCGGTTGTTACAGAGGCTGTGGATGACACTTTCGCCACTCAAGTTAGGGGCGGTTTGAATCAAGGGGTGAGCCGAGAGAAGGGCCTTTATACCAGGAATGTTCCTTTCAACTCTAGTCTCGTTCTCGAAACAGACAAGAAACCCAACAACCGGTCAATCCTTTTCGGTGCATCCAAAGAAAACCCACAAACCTCAAAATACCCACCTCGAGGCCAGAGGGTGTTCGCACCACTATGCATGTCTCTATCAACGGCCTTGAGGGTCCTGAGGAGGAAGGGGATCCAAACCCCAGAGTCATGCCATTGCCGGATAAACTTCCTCCCATGATCCGCCAAGTATTGTGCCTTCCATCAACAAGTTGGCCACGCCATCGATAATTGTTACCGCTTTCGCCATGAAATACAAGATCCGATTGATAAAGGAGTTATCGCCGCACTGCACTCGCAAAGTCTATCGGACCGGATCGGGTGAACTTGGGGGATAATGTGATGTGATCAGAGATGAACCACCGCGGGCGGCTCGCTTTACTTCAGATGTGGTGGACGGATACAATCGCTTTTGAGCAATGTACAAATGTCATAATTTTGCTTTCGACTTGGGTATTGGGTCACTTTTGTTGTGTTGCTTTGAGTCCGCTCCTTATTTTGAGTCAAGATTTTTATTTCAGTCCGCCTTGTTGTATCGAGTCACCTGCTTTGTTGAAGTCGTGATTCCGGAATGTTACCTCGGACATCACCATTTTGTTTTGTGTTTGTCTTTTCATTTTCTTTTGAGTCTGTTTCTGCCTTTGAGCCAGTTGTGCCAATAGATCTTGAATGAAACAGCAGTGATTTTCACACTCTCGTGTTTGCTTCTACCTTGTGCCAGTTATGCCGGAAGTTCTGAATGAGATGGTAGTATTTGACTAAGAGCTGTGTCTTTTCTGTGCCTTGAATTCATTGCATTGACCTAAGTTTTTCAAAACTTTTTGAAGATTGCGGTGAAAACAAAGAGGAAGGAATTCCTCGGGATTTGCAAAACTTTGATCAATTTGAGAGAAAGAGAGACGCGCTAAGCCCTTAATGATTAAGATCATGCTTGTTAGTGTGAGTACTGAGAAGGATCCTGGCTTGATCCAGATTGGTCCTACACTGTCTTCAGTGCGAGCGATTAGTCGCTTTCTTAAAAGATTTCAAAAAATGTTTTGCGCAGTCCTACGAAGACCTATGTGGAATCGCTCTTGAGATTGCATGGATTAGGATCGCTCTCAGCCTCGAGACTCGACCCCCCTTTGCTTTCAAACCGTGAACCTGGAGTTAGAGTGTTCAACGGTCACCCGCAACATAAGGCCCAGGTGGTCAGATTTCAAGCAACCTCAACTAGAAGATAAAGATGTCGATTCGCCAAGAGCCAAGATGAGTCCTCTTGCAAATCAATGCCCATCGCCCCGATACAGAGAGGCTTCAAAACCCTACAACCATTTGGCATGGACTTGTTACACTTTTACCCATTGAGAGGCTCGCTGGGCCGAAAACCCGGAAAGGCGACCCAGGCAAAAGTTAGAGCAAAAGAAAAACACGAGAAGAAAAGAAAAGAATGCAAAGAAGAAAAGAAAAAAAGAAAAAATGAAAGTGAAAAGAAAAGAATTGAAAAGAAAAGAAGAACAAAGCTCGCAAGGTCGAAAACCCGCAACGGGCGCCTTAGCAAAAGTTAGAGCCTAAAAAGTAGAGGTTAAATACCCGAGTGTACCTTAGACCCCGAACTACGTAAAGCTTGATTCCCATGTTTGGGATACGTAGGCAACTTCACTTTGAAGTCCAGCCACAAACACTTCAAATTCGATTGTGTCCATGTGATGGTTCTGGTCATCTTTGTCTTCTCTGTATCTGAGGATTTGGTTGTGTTCATCGCCCGAGGATCGACTACAACGCTACCAAGCATCATCCAAACAAGGGGCAACTTTCCGTTGCCATTCAATGCGCTGCGGTGCCGATTAAACAAGGGGCAACTTTCCATTGCCGTATAGCTCTCTTCAAACAAGGGGCAATTTTCCATTGTTTTGGATCCGAGGTTGTACGTCTCAAGAATAGGTTCTGTGCTGATTAAACATTGGCCGTTTGCAAAATAGTTTTTGAAAATTTTTACTGAGGTTGACTAATTCTCTTGAAAATTATTCCATTTTTCTAAAACTAGACCACTTTCTTGGACCCGAAAAAGGAAAATTTCCAGTGCTCATAGCCTGACTTGCATGACTTTAAATCAGAAAATTGAACAAGCATGTTAATCTAATTCTCATTTTGGTCAAATTTTTTTTTTAGGAGAAAACTAAAACAAAAAATGGTCGAAATGATGAACTAGGGGCACAGTTGAGTCAGGTGTCCTGTCTTTCCCTATTGTCAACTGTAGACGTCCCCGAACGCATCCCGGGGAAAGGCAGTGCGAGTCCCCCCCATTCTTGTTCGATATTGGGTCACTACAGTTCGAAGGACTCAAATGTCACGGTTCTTAATCTTGAACCAAAGAGTCCAAATTCGGCAAATCGTTTTGAGAAAACATATTTTTTTGAAAGAAGTGCCAAACATGGACTGCTTTGCCAGATACAGAGTCGCCACCTAAATGTTTTTTAAATGGGAAATTTAGGAAACCCTGACTCGGTGCCAAAGGCCACGTGTCCGTCATCACCAAAGTTGCCTCGCTCGAACTTGCGACGATTGGGGAAGGTCACTGCGTGAGCACCTCGCCACTCCTGGTCAAAGACCGGCCTCTACTAACCATGATATCTATTTTTGAAAACATTGCGAGTTCTTATTCCGATTATTAGCCTAGGTTACTATGTGATGCGCACAGCATACAAGTATAGACTGAATCGCCTGAATTGGAACAAAACATTTCATGCTTGTTTGTTTGAAAATGGTTTGATGGTGCTACTCGCAAGTAGGCTAAGACGTGGATTTGCCACCCTCGGGTGGGCTTAGAAAAACGTGATTTTGCCACTATCTAGTGGGCTTAAAACAAACATTTGATGAATTATTCCAATCCAAGTAACTCAACCTCCACCCACAGGCATTCAAGGCAGTTATATCACATAAGCATTTAGCCTCATGGTAAGCATGCTATTCATGGCAGTCACTCACACGCATGCAAGGATGCTAAAGCATAAAACTTACCGAGTACTCCAAGCCAAAACAGAAAAACGATTAGAAATCGTGCATGATCCTAAATATACAGAATTGCCTAATGCAACACATGCGAAGATGCAAACTATAGCAGGCTCGGCTATTCTAAACATGGTATATGAAATGCTACAATTATCACGTACTCAATTCTAATTGAAATACAAATGCAGCTTTGTATGATGCGCCGAGTTCTATGCGGCAAAACAGATGAATGATGCAAACATGTCATTACATCAGAAGCTAATTGAAATGTGCCCTATATCTAACCATCGAAGGTGTAAATAAAAGGGAGAAAGAAATGGGGGTGGAAGACATACATCACACTCACCCACACTTATTACAATCTTGTTCTCAGAGAGGGTCCGAATAAATAATAATACATCCTAATGAAAGAATAATACAAATCAAATATTACAATCAATAATATACAAATTTCTAATTAATTAACAAATTAAAGAAGAAAAATTGTAATCGGCATGCAAGCCGTGGACCGCTTTGACTTCGCCCAGATAATGAAGTGATGCATGTTTGAGCTTCATGCGAAATCCATTGGGATGCCCCAATTAGCCTCGCTTGCAATGTTTTCAAAATGTGTGCGACCAAAAGTTGCTGATTCTTTATTTTTGCTGCAACAGAGAGCAGGAAAGGGGCATAGCAATGTATTTCACAAAATATATGCATACCTCGATCCTCGTACACCAATCACGATATCGATGCATGATGGCCGAGGAGCCGAATTGCACAAAATCAATATAGGATGAATGCATATGAACACTACAACAAAACCTAACTCCATCATGGATAATCCGGAGTGTCGGTGATTTGGGAATTGAGACCCGCTCACACTGAGTACGTAAACGCTTCATTTCGTGCTTGCTAACTCCTATCCCGAACACGATGCAATATGCATGATATGCATGAATGCAACTAAAATACAATCCTAGCATGCACAATGCTATGAAAATGAGATGCCTCGAAATGCATGCACGCGGGCACGCAAACCGAGGCGATGATCCTAAGGCATGAAATGGCATATGCAATGCAAATGGACTTACACGAACATGAGTGGACCTCAGCCACACTCACATAAGAGGCCGCTTGATAGTGAAGTGTTTCAATTGCATGCACACGGGCACGCAAATCGAGGCAATGGCATACGGAATGCAATGATGCTAAAATGACATAAACAATACAATATGGGCTTACACTAACATGAGAGAGCCTCAGCCACACTCACATAAGAGGCCGGGAGATGAAAAATGAGATGCCTCAAAATGCGTGCACACGGGCACGCAAACTGAGGCAATGGCATATACGATGCAATGAGACTAAAATGGCATACAGAATGCAAAATGGACTTACACTAACATGAGAGAGCCTCAGCCACACTCACAGAAGAGGCCGTCGGATAAAAGTGAAGTGCCTCAAAATGCGGTAACACGGCACGCAAAACCGAGGCAATGGTATGTATATGAAATGGCACTCCAAATGCAAATTGGACTTACACTAACATGAGAGAGCCTCAGCCACACTCACATAAGAGGCCGCTTGATAGTGAAGTGCTCAAATGAGGCACACGGCACGCAAAACCGAGGCAATGGCCCTAAGGCATGAAATGGCATGGAATATGATATGTAAACATGCAAATGGAATTTCAGCACTGAAATGTGGGGGGAAACAGTCCCGAAACATGGCCAAAGTGCACCCGAAGCATGGAATGATCCCGAAATGCGATATTAGGCGCCCGAAATGGCCTATAGCTATGCAATGCATGCACAATATGGACATGGAATGAAAATACAGTGGAAAGGCAGCCCCAAGAAAAGCATTTTTCAGTCATAAAAAGGGCTAAACCGCAAGCACACATAGGATTAACCAAGAATGCAAAAATGGCCCCGCAAGAGGGGTATTGAAGCAAGTGATACAGGCGATGCCCAAATGGAAAAATACCCTTCTAAAACACTGATGAGGGACTAAAAATATGAACATTTTCAGTAGATGACATCCCCAAACTCAGTATGAAAACATGCTAAAAATGTCATGCAAGAACTAGGATACATAAGGCTATAACATGAGGTACCCCAAACATTCATCAAACCAGAAAAGACCCTTAATGAAATATGTCAAGAAGATCAAAATATGACTCTTTCCAGTTCTGATGATGGCCGAAAACAGAAGCTAGATAAACTTAAAAAAGCATGCAAAAATGGGGGTCAAAGAGGGGTATAATGACAAGTATAACATGGAGACCCCCAACAAGGTTTATCCCTTCTACAATATTGTATAGGGACACAATATAAGTCTACTCACAGTTCATGACATGCTCTGAAACAGGCTGCATGTAGGCCAAACAAGTCATGCAAACTTACGGTAAATAGGAGAGATTGTGAAGCAAGTACAAGATAGGGGGCCCAAACAGAGTTGAGCCCTTCTTCAATATTGAAGAGGGGATCAAAATAGACCCAATTACAGTTTACATTATGCTCGAAAACAGATCACTCATAGGCTAGAAATTTCATACAAAATAAAGGCATATAAGATGATATTGAAGCAAGTGCCAAATGGAGGGCTTAAACAGGGTTGAGCCCTTAAACAAACATGAAGATAAGCTCAAAAGAGTGACCCTTTCAGTTAGTGTCGGAGCCTAAAACAGTGATCAAATAGGTTTAAGAAATGAAGCAAGAAAATGCTACAAAAGAGGGAAATGGAGACTTACCCTTGTAGACCTTTTCTTTTCTACTTATTGGCTTGAGGAATGTTGCTTCTAAGCCTCTGAGAACCTCTCCTTGCTTCTGGAAATGGCGTGGTGGTGGTGGTGCTTGATGATGATGAAGAAATGGCACCAAACTTGAGAAGAATCAAAGAGATGGAGATGGATATGTGTTTGTAAGCTTGAGGCAAGTGTTCTAACTCTTGAGGGAGAGAGAGAGAGAGATGTATGCATGCAAGGATGGTGACCAAAAAGTGTGAAAGAGTGTAGGCCTTAAGGGATTAAGTTCCCTTGCTTACAAAATATCCCCCGAAATCAGATATTTTGGGGGATACAGCTATATAGCTGCCATGCACACCTCTCAAGGAGTATTGCCGGCCATCTACTTTTACTGGAGGTGGCCGGTCGGCTACCTCCTATGGCCGGTCGGCTAGGGGTCAAAAGAGCCAATGAGAATTTCTGGCCGGCCACCAAAGATTGGTGTCCTCCCATGTGTGTACAACATGACCCTATGGTTGGAAATTGGCAACTCTGAAACAATAGAGACAACATGCCACTTTTAGAAGGGGTTCAAAAGGTCCAATTGAAATTACTGAGCGGCCATGTGTTTTTAGGGTCCTCCCATGTGTGTACAACACAAATATGTGGTTTTGGCTCGAAGAGAATGGCCCTAGGGTGTTCAACATTAGCCTGGAAGTGAGAAAACGGCACGGGGCCGAGGAGCATAATCTGTTGCTAAGACAATTGCTGGCCTCCCACCCTCCAAAGGATCTTCTTGGTGATAAAACAGAGGTACCGCCAAAATGAACAAAAACCGATGCAAAACGAATGCTCGGGGCCAAACACGCAGTCAGATCCGAAAATCGGCCGTTAATCGAAGTGGTGTTTGGCCACGGCGGGTATCTAATACCCAAGTGTCCTCGAAAGGAGTAAATGAGATGCATGCCAAAAACCGAGGAATCGGAGATGGTTGGGTGGTCTCAACCGAGGCACACGGCCCGACGGTTCAAAACCGAACCGGCTCGAATGGCAAAATGGCCTCACGGCCACGAAATGTAGCCTATGGCCACGAGAGATGGTCTATGGACCTCTCCCTCCCTTAGAAAGAAAAACAGAAAACCGAGTCCTGCTTCGCAAACCGAGACAAGGCATGTAAGAGAGTTCTAAGTCCGGAGGCAGGCGACGGCCATGATTATGAGACTTCGGACAAGCACAATATGCAACATCACCGAAGTGCCGCCAGGACGCTCGAAGTCTTAAGGTCGGTCAAAAATGGGGTGTCTACATCAACATACTTGCCAAGAAGGGCACTCTACCTGCCAGAAAAGGCACAACTGAGGTTAACAACAAAAGGGCTGAAAGCTCTCAACATCCTCCAAGCAACGAGGTATCAAGCCAAGTGCGAAGCACGAACTGCACTGCGGCGAGATATTCCACTCCATCATCTGGACAGATCTAATCATGTCCAAACTCCCCTGTAGAGCATCGTCGACCGATGTCGGCTGCAGATTTGCTACACACCCAGTTGTAGCACAGCCCCTCTGTGGAAGAAACTCACTGTTGTAAACAAGAAGAAGAATCTGGTGGAACGCTAGGGGCAAGACCCCGAAACTTTCTATTTATCCATCAACCATACCTGGGGAGGGATTGAAAATGAGAGATTGAAGAATAGAGAGATGTGCGTTGAGAGAAAAAGTGAGAAAAGGGCTTTTCCGTGAGAAACCGAGCATGAGGGCCGAGTGATGTGAGTATCACAAATCAGAAAGGGTGGGAATAATACCCGGAGAAACTGGCTCCTCGTGCACTGAGAGGTCTCTCGTCATTGTAACACGTCTGTGTGTCGTGTCTTTTGTTTTGTTTGCCTCGATTCTTGCTTTGAGTCGTTCCGAGCGTGTCTCGATGTGTTTAGGTTGTTTACCTATCGTTTTCCGTTGTTGAGTCTTTTTCGCTGTGTTCAATTGTAGGCTCAATACCCGGTCGAGAACTCATTTTCTCAATTTCAAAAATGATTTGTTGTGTGCTCAGAGTGCTGTGCCATTCTCCACATTTGTGCAAAAAAGGAATTTGTTCTTTCAAAAACTGTAGGGTTTAACCCAGGTCATGTGAAAACAGTAAAATCAGGATCTATCTGAAGCTATATAGGTTCCATCGCAGCAAAAGAAAAGAGGAAAATCGGGCATCTGAGTGTGTTTCACCTCCAAAGAAATTCCGTGGATGTACCCGCCAAGCCTTGTCAATGCTCAAGTATGGGTGTGCCTCTACCTCAAGCTCAAAATGTTTCATGAAGTGTCAATCGATGTCTCCGGCGCGTAGCTCATCATCGGTTCGCATGCACGAGTTGTATCCTTTTGAATCTATTGTGACTCCTCCGAAAGGTAAATCGGAGGTTGCTTTGAATTGGTCTCATATATGCAGTATTTCCTTATTTGACATTTTATTTCAAATACACCGCTGAGATTGCATCAATATGCATTGATTATTGTGCATGCACGTGTATACACACTCGTCCCACTTGCATTATGTTGCATGTTCCAATTGCATTGTTATGCACTCATTTCACTTGCGCTGTCATGCATGTTTCGCCCACATTGTTGTGCGCCTTTTTACTTGCTTTCCTCTTTCCTCTCGCATGTACTACCGAGAGGTTTCTTTTCTTTCCTCTTTCCTCTCGCAGTACTACCGAGAGGTTTCTTTTTCGCTTTCCTTTCCTCTCTCGCAGTACTACCGAGAGGCTTTTTCTTTCCTCTCGCTGTACTACCGAGAGGTTTCTTTTGCTTTCCTCTTTCCTCTCGCTGTACTACCGAGAGGTTTCTTTTTGCTTTCCTCTTTCCTCTCGGTACCACGCTTAAGAGGTTTCTTTTCGCTTTTCCCTTTCCTCTCTCGGTACTACTACCGAGAGGCTTTTCTTCCTCTCTCGTGTACTACCGAGAGGTTTCTTTTTGCTTTTCTCTTTCCTCTCTCAGGTACTACCGATGAGGTTTCTCTTTGCCTTTCCTTCTTCTCTTGCGTGTACTACGCTGAGAAATTTTATCCTTCTTCTCTTGCGTGTACTACACTGAGAAATTTTATCTTTCTTCTCTCGCATGTACTACACTAAGAAGTGTTACTCTTTCCTCTCCTGTGTACGATACGCTGAGAGATGTTGTGCTTGGGACTCCGAGTATTCTCGGTAGTCGTTTTTAGCCTTCTCCGCGTAAGGCGCCGTGAGAATTGCTTAATTCTCGTACATTCTTTCTGCATGAGATGTAGTTTGGTTCATGTTTACTTGCTTGCATAGCATTCGCTTAAAATGTTGCATTTATTTTGCATAATTGCTTCATCACAGCTTTCTTTGCATGATCATAAGTTATGCACTTGCATTGTGCATCACTTTGCATCCCCGCCTCAACTACGCCGGTTTGATTCTCGCAAAGGGATACGAGGCGTGGGGCACAACCATTCATTCATCTGTATTTTGTTTGTCCAAGTCTTCGGCCTTGTCAAAAATGAGTCGTCTCTGGGCTTTGACATTCACTCACGTCATTGTTATGACTTTCGAGTTCTGTCAAAGAGGGGCAACTGTAGACACCCCATTTTTGACCGCCCTTAAGACTTGGGCGCTACTGATGGTTTGCTCGGTGATGAAAGATGTGCAGGGCAAAGGTGCAATTTCTTCTACAATGAGAGAGACAAATCTCAGCTTCACACCCTATTTTGGACCAAAGCTATTTTGAATGGTTTTTAGACATTAAAACCCTCTCTTTCAAAACTTTTTTGAAATAATATTTCTGCGATGTTCCGACGCTCGCATTTTGGTAAATGTTGCGTTTTTCGGTAAATCGAGCAAGGTCAAAGTGGAGATGAATGAAAGAGAGATGAAATCTTTGAAAAATCTTTCAAAACACCTTAGTTAGGGGTTGGAAGTTGAAAAGAAGAGGAGAAGAAGGGAGAAACCAAGTTAGAGAAGAGGTTCGGCATGAATCCGGGTAGAAGGGAGTCGAGCAGTCCTCGCTAAATCAAGCTTATCTATCTGCATACTTGGATTTTATCTATGAGGCCACCATCGTTGGAAAGAAGACTTCCGGGGCTTCATTTTGCACTTAAGAATCTCTTAAAGCCAAGTCCGGGTGGGGGAGATATGGTTGGTTGAAGTAGAGGATCAGCCCGGTTGGATTGAATCTGCGCGGCTTCACCAAAAAGGGCATAACTTTTTCCACAGGAGGAATTTTAATGCAAGGTTTGCACCATTGGAAAGCTAACTTCCGGGGCTTCAATCTGGATATCCACCGGCACTTTTTGACCTTACCGGCTACCTACCAGCCATCCATTTATCCGACCGGTACAAAAGATTGCCGATCCCGCCGCCAAAAGTGCCCGTAACTCGATTTTTGATAGATATTTAACATCCAACTGCGATACACTATATCAGATATTTTTAATTGGGATATTTCGACCAAAGGCCCTTATTTTGATATATATAGAGCCTTATATCTCATATTGGAGGGGTTAGAACAAAAAAGCAAGTTTTGGGAGCTTCTCACTCTAAAAGACCCCTCTCTCTAGAAATTCCACAACCAAATCTCAGCCCTCTTTCTCTTCCTATATTGTGTGTATAGAAGCATATAAGTGCCCAAAAGTGAGTGTTCTTCCCATTTCTTGAGCCTCCACCCTTGATCAAACTTGCCTATATTGCAAAGGTGATTCTTGGAGGTGTATTTGGAGCTCCTAAGGCTGGTTTTGGTTCAAGAAAACCTGCTTTTGGTGCAAGAGCTTCAAGGGTAAGATCATACTTTTCTCAAGCTTGATTTTGTGCACTTGTATAACTACTTTTGCATGCTTCTTTTGGCCTGATTTTCAACCTGTCAAAATCTCTATTTTTATGTGTTAAAAGTGGTGGATTGAAGTCCTTCAGTGTTAAGGGTGTGCCCCCTTTGTTTGTTCCTTGTTTTGTGAGATTGTGATCCACCTTGAGCTCTTTTAAGCAAACCTCTTTTGGGCCTAAAAACAACTTTTTTTTCAAAGATTTTTCAGTGATCAAAAACCAGTTTTGAGGTCTCAAATAGAAGGGGTTAGCCCCTCCTCCTTGTAGCTAGTTATTATGCCTTGTTAGGCTTGTAAAGTGGCATCTTTTTGTGGCTTGTTTTCGCTTAAGCCAAGCGTGTCTGAGCCCTTATTTTGCCATGTTTTAGATCTGTTTTGGTCTGGTTGGGGGCTTGGTTGCTTGCTTCATACACTTGTAGTGTAATTTTGCTCCCTAGCCTAGCTTATTTCATGCTTTAGCCTATCTTCCTAATATGTGCTAGCTTAACTTTGGCCTACAATAGTTCATATTTTGCTGTGATTAAGCTCTGTTTTGTGGTGTTAAGGTAGCTTGTGCATTGCTTTGCATGGTTGTGGTTTAAATGCTTAGAATGGCCTAAAGGAGAGCACGCTTTGCTATTTTGTTTGGGCTATTTTCCAGCATGTTTTAGGCCCTAAATTAACATGTAAAAACTCTGTTTTGGGCAGGATAAAACTCTGATACATTGTGTTACATAGTTGTAGTTCATGTGCTTCAAGAGCCCATTGTTTGGGCATATCATTTGAGCTTGTTTTGGTGCATGATCATGGCATTTTCAGCATGGTTTTAGCATGTAGAAACACTGTTTTGAGGTGGTTGAGACCTGCATGCATTGTACCATATAGCTATGGTTTATGTGCTTCATTGGCCTCTTGTATGAGCATGCTTCATTGACTTGTTTTTGCCTTTGTTCTATGCACTTTGGCCACTGTTTTGGACCTAATTTAGGGCTGTCCAATTAGTGTAAGTCCCTCCCTTAGCTTGTGTTGCATGCTTACTTTGTATATTGTTGCATGCTTGGTCCCATTTATGTGATGTTGCATGTTTTGCATATTTGCACATTTGGGACACATCTCACATATGCCTTGCATGATTGATGTATGTTTTGCATTGCTTGTTTGCATGCCATGTTGCATACTAGCTGACATGCTTAGGTTGCATTGCATTGAATATGCATGCCTTGCTCTTGAAATCAAGTGATAGAGGTTAGGCCTTTATGTGCTTATTTGGTTTGCATTTCATTTGACATGAAAATGCACACTTGGTTCTTGGGCCATCACGCATGGAAATGCGCGATTGATGGTCCGAGAACCAAGGACCATGTCCCTTTGAGCCTTAAACATGATAAGGGGCTTGTTTGGTGCATACATGGCTTGAATTACATTGCCATGCAAGACTTTGTCCTCTGCTGCTGTCAAACAGGTTCTGTAGGAATTCATTGCCGATCGACTTCATAGAGTGCCGACCGGAAATCTATTGGAGGCCGATGGATCCATTTTGTGCCGATTGCCACATCCTACTGCTGGTGGAAATTCTACTCAGACGGTGGTGTCCCCCAGTGTCCAGGGAAGCATTCCAGAGACTTTGGTAATCTTTAGAGAGGCAGAGTAGGGAAAACAGAGGCAGCTTGCGCATGGCAGTGCAATTCCGAGCAAAACCGAGCATGCATTGCATTGGACCCGCTTCCCGAGGACTTTATTGCTTTCCTTAGCTTAGTTAAATTTGTAAATTAATTAAGTGGTCTATAATATTTAATTAGCTTTTAGGTTAATTATTTGTATTATCTTTTTGGTCCCTTCGGGCGAGGGCAAATCTGTAATAAGTGTGGGTGAGTGGTGTGTATGCCCTCCAACCCCCACTTCTTTCTTCCTTTTATTTACCCGCTTACGATGGTAGATTAGGGCACGTTTATTTTAGCATACCTTATGCTATGCATGCGTGCATACATACATTTGTCTTACATGCATCGGGCTCGGCGCATCATACAAACTGCATCGTATTTTCAATTCCAAATTGAATACATGCCAGCTGAGTATTTCACATGCCATGCTCAGGATAGTCGGGCCTGTCTAATTGTATCCCGCATGTGTTGCATTAGCCATTTAACATGAACTAGGGCATGCATGTTTGCTAACTAGTTTATTGTTTTGGCACGGAGTACGATGTAGGTATTTATGCTTTAGCATCTCGCATGCGTGTGAATGTTAACATGACAGTATGCTTACCATGCGGCTAAATGCTTACATGAGATAAACTGCCTGAATGCCTGTGGGTGAAGATTGGATTGTTTGAGTTGGAAAAACTCGTTGAAATCCGTGTTTTAGCCTACTTACGAGTAGCAAATTCCAAAGCACTTTCAAAACAAACGGATATGCAATGTTTATTCCCAAATTAGGCAATCTAGTCTATACTTATTTGCTGCGCGCATAACATAGTAATTCTTGGCTAATAACCGGAATAAGAACACGTAATGTTTTCAAAATCAGATATCACTTGCTAGTACAGCCGCCTTCTGGACAGGTGAAAGGGGTGCTCATAGTGACCTTCCCGATCGCATCTAAGCTCCGAGCCAAGACAACTTTGGTGATGACGGACACGCGGCCTTTGGCACCGAGTCGTGGTTTCTAAATTTCTCCATTAAAAATATTTAGGTGGCGACTCAGATCCGCAAAGCAACCATGTTTGGCGCTTCTTTTCAAAAATCTGTTTCTCAAAACGATTTGCCAGATTTGGACTCTTTGGTTTAGATTAAGAACTGTAACAACAAAAGGGAGTCTGAACTGTAGACTGAAGCCCGAGGGCCCGTCTATAGATAGATACACTAAAGGTGAACACAAAGTGTGATAGATGCACTAAGTGAACAAGTTTGATAGATACACTAAATGAATGCGTGTGATAGATACACAAAGGGTGAACACAAAGTGTGATAGATGCACTTAGTGAACAAGTATGATAGATACATTAAATGAATGAAGTGTGATTGATACACTGAATGAATGAAGTGAGTGAAGTGTGATTGACACATTAAATGAATGAAGTGTGATTGATACACTGAATGAATGAAGTGTGATTGATACACTAAATAAAGGAAATGAAGTGTGATTGATACACTAGAGCAAATGAAGAGAGTGAAGTGTGATTGATACACTAAATAAATGAAGTGTGATGGATACACTAAAGTAAATAAAGTGTGATTGATACACTAAGTGAATGATCTTAAACGGAACTTCTTTGAATGAACCGTACATACAATATCATGCATAAATGAGAAAGAAACTTGATAGGTACAATGCAAATAACGTTCGTGACAGCACAAGTAAAGTGTGCATAACAATGCAAGTGGAGAGTGCACAACAATGCAAGTGAAACGTGCATAACGATGTAGGTGGAACGATGCATAACAGTGCAAGTAAATGTGCGTGACAACGCAAGAAAAGAGAGTGCAAAACAATGCAAGTAACGTGCGTGACAGCGCAAGATAGATTGGCAAAACAATGCAAGTAAAGTGTGTGACAGCGCACGATAGATATGCAAAACAATGCAAATAAAATGGTGCATAACAATGCAACTGAAAAGTGCATAACAATGCAACTAGAGTGTGCATAACAATGCAAGTGTAGTGTGCATAACAATGTGGGTGAAAAGTGCATAACAATGTGGGTGAAGTGTGCATAACAATGCAATCGAGCGCGTATAACAATGCAGGTGGAGTGTGCATAACAATGCACGTGAGACATGTATAGCGAGGCAAGTGCAAGAAATGTATTCTCCATGCAACATTTAAGATGCGCATTTCATGCCAGGGTGAGAAGTGCACATTCTATGCATGCAAGGTTAAAACTTGCTCCATGCAACGTACATACTCTATGCAAAAAGATCAATGACGTACATCCAATGTAACGTGTATATTCTATGCGACAACAAGAATAAGCATAGTACATGATGCATTTATGCAATATTTGTGATGATATGATACATGTTACAAGCAATGTAGAGCATGATGTCTAGGGAATGCAATAAACAAACAAAGTGGCGCTTTAGAAAGCACCTCATGGGGCGAGTGGCGATGGACCGCTCTACTCTGACGGAGATCTCCCCTTGTGTTCTTTGAACACTTACCTTCAACTCACAGTCAAAGGTGCTGAAATACTGACAAAGAGCAACATCTGCTGGGGAAACCACGGATGCCGCTTTTCTTCCTGATCACATTCGCAACTTTCCCTATTCTCCAACGGGGTGACAGACTTGGTTGGTTCAGTATCCAGAATTAAGGCGCATACACGCTACCTCAACCTATGGGGCTTCCATATAGATTTCAAGCCAGGGATACACCCCTGGGTATTTAAACCAAACTTTAGTCTTGGAAATCCCGAACCTCTGTGTTCTAGGCATCAGCCATTCGAACTCTAGTTTCCATCATCGCAGTTGGTCTCCTAGGAACTCATTGCAAACACAGCCAAGATGCCTTTGGCAGGGAATGATACTCGAGGAAGCACTTCTGATCGCCATTTTGGCTGTAAATCAGGCTTGATCTTGAGTTTGAGGTAGAGGCACACTCATACATCAGAGCATTAGCAAGACCTGAAGAGGTACACACGGAATGCAATCTCGGAACTTACTGAAGTTGAAACAAACTCAGATGCTTCAAATTTTTCTCTTTTCTTTTGGTTTGCAGTCCGGAACCCATATAACTTTAGATAGGTCATGGTTTTACTTTTTTCACATGACCTGGGTTGAACCCTGCGGTTTATGAGAGAACAAATCCTGTTCTGCACAAATGTGGAGAACAGCACAGCACTCCGAGCACAAAACGATTTGATTTTTTTTTTTTAAATTGAAATGAGAAAAGGATTCTCAATGGGGTATTGAGCCTACAACTGACCACAGCCAAAATGACTCAACAACATAAAACAAAAAGGTAAACAACCTAAACACATCGAGAAACACTCGAAATGACTCAAAACAAGAATCGAGACAAACAAAACACGCACACAACACTAGACTCAAATGTGCATAGGGAGCTTGTTTCTCCAGGTATTGTTTCCCACCCTTTCTCATTTGTGATTCTCACATCACTCTGACACTCAATCTCTATTTTTCTTAAAAAGCCCTTTTTCTCACCTTTTCTCTCAGTGTGCATCTCTCTATTCTTTAATCTCTCTTCTTTTTTTATCCCTCCCCTAGGTGGTTGATGGATAAATAGGAAATTGCGGGCTTTTGCCCCTAGCATTCTGCTAGATTCTTCTTCTTCTGCTCATAATAGTGAACTTTCCCACAGAGGGGCTGCGCCATATTTGGGTGTGTAGCAAATCTGCAGCTGACATCGGTTGATGATGCCCTTGGCCAGTTTGGATGTGATCAGACCTGTCCAGATGAGGCAATGGAATATCCTAATCCATTCCAATTCGTGCCTTGCACTTGGCTTGATACCTCGCTACTTGGAGGATGAGATAGCTTTCGGCCTTTTGCTGTTAGCTTCAGTTGTCCCCTTTTCTGGCAGGTAGAGTGCCCTCTCCGGCAAGTGTGTTGACAATGGGAAAAACACAGGAAGCCTAACTCAACTGCGCCCCTAATTCATCATTTTGACCATTTTTTGCTTTTTGACTTTCTACTAAAACAAGTTTGACCAATATGGGAGTTAGATTAACATACTTGTTCGATTTTCTGATTTGAAATCATGCAAGTCAGGCTATGAGCACTAAAAATTTTCCTTTTTTGGGTCCAAGAAATGGTCCAGTTTTGGAAAAAAAAATAGGATAATTTTCGAGAAAATTAGTCAACTTCATTAAAAATTTTCAAAAACTATTTTTACAAATGGCCACTGCTCAACCAACATAGAATTTACTTTTGAGATGCACAACCTCAGATCCAAAACAATGAAAAATTGCCCCTTGTCTAAATGGCCCCGCACGACAACGGAAAGTTGCCCCTTGATTGAATGGTACACAACGCACTGTAATCAGTCCTCAAAGTGACAATCACAATCGAACTCTCGGATACAGAGAAGACAAAGATGATTAGAACCATTACATGGGCACAATCGATTTGGAAGTGTTTATGGCTGGACTTCATAATGAAGTTGCCTACATATCCCGAACATGGGAATCAAGCCTGACGTAGTTCCGGGTTAAGGTACACTCGGGTATTTAACCTCTCCTTTTGTTCTCTAACTTTTGCCAAGGCCGCCCTTTCCGGGTTTTCAACCTTGCGAGCTTTCTTTTTCTTTTCTTTTCTTTTCTTCTTTTTTTCTTTGTTCAATTCTTTTCATTTTTTTCATTTCTTTTTTTGTTCTTTTTGTTCTTTTTTCCTTTTCTCCAGCTCTAACTTTTGCCTGGGTCGCCCTTCTGGGTTTTCGGCCCAGCGAGCCTCTCAAGTGTAAAAAGTCTAACAAGTCCATGTTGAATGGTCGTAGGATCTCAAATCCATCTGAATCCAAGAGAATGGCTACTGTTTGCTGATGATGTAGGAGTCCATCCAACCGGGTCTGAATTGCCCCCAATGTTGTGGATAGGAACTCGGTTGTTCTTCAGCAACACTTTCTTCTTTCCTCCCTTTTGGGATTTGGCATTCTTGCCGATCTTCATTGGTTTATAGAATGATCCATCTTTGGCTCTTCGAGCGCATCTGACATTTTTGCCTCTAGCTCAAGGGCTATTTCTGATCTAGCTTTGCAAGCTTTCTTTTGATCAATCTGATCTTCTTGATCTGACTTTCTTGCCCCTAGTTCATGGGCTGCTTCGATTCTGGCCACACAGGCCTCACATTGCGATTGACCGTTGAACATTCTGAATTCAGGTTCAAAGTTTGAAAGCAAGGGGTCGAGTCTCGAGGCTGAGAGCGATCCTAAGCTGCACAATCACAAGAGCGATTCCACACAGGTCTTCGCAGGACCACGCAAAACATTTTTTTTGAAATCTTTTAAGAAAGTGACTAGTCGCTCGCGCCGAAGACAATGTAGAACCAATCTGGATCAAACCAGGATCCTTCTCAGTACTCACATTAATAAACATGAGTTCATTCATTAAGGGCTTAGCATGCCACTCTTTTTCTCAATTGATCAAATTTTGCAAATCCCGAGGAATTCCTCCCTCTTTGTTTTCATGACAGTGTTCAACAAGTTTTGAAAAGCTTAGGTCAAAACAATGACTTAAAAGGCACAGAAAAGCGGATGAAAAGCACTGCCGTCTCATCCAAACTTTTGGCACAACTGGCGCAAGGCATAAGCAAACACAAGAGTGTGAAAATCACTACTGCTTCATTCAAAAACTTCTGGTGTAACTGGCTCCATGGCAGAAATGGACTCAAAAGAAAGTGAAAAGAGAAACACAAAACAAAATAGTGATGTCCGAGGTAACAGCCCCGAAATCACCCGACTCCTGTACAGTAGGACTGACTCGATACAACAAGATAGACCCAACTGACATAGCACAAAAAGACTTATTATATACAAGACAACAAAACTGACTGAATACCCAAGTTAGAAAGTACAAAAACTAGCATTCGCAAATGCTCAAAATAGTGCGTGCCATACGCCACATCTAAAGTAAACTGAACGCCGCTCGCAGGTGGTTCATCCCCTGATCACATAATCACATTATCCCCCAAGTTCACTGATCCAGTGCCGATAGACTTTGCAAGACCTGGCGCGACAATGACCTTGTTATCAATCAGATCTTGTATTTCGTGGGTAAGACGAAAACACATGTCAGTGTCATGGCCGACTTATTGATGGAAGGCATAGAACTTGGCCGGATCATGGGAGACAGGAAGTTTATCTGGCAGTGGCCGCGACTGCAGGGGTTTCAAATCCCTCTTTCTAATAAGCAGCCTCAAGGCCGCTGATAGAGACATGTACAGTGGGGTGAACACCCTCTGGCCCTGAGGTGGGTGTTTTGAGGTTCGTGGAGTTTTGCTAGATGCACCAGCAAAGGGATTGACAGGCACTGGCTGGGTTTGCTGATCTCTTCTGAGCATGGGATTAGTGTTGAAAGGAACATTCCTAGTACAATGGCCCTTCACCCAGCTTGCCCCTTTATTCAAACTGCCCTCAACTTGAGCGACAAAAGTGTCATCCACGATTTTTGCAGCAACTGCAAGCACTTGCTGTTTGTTCAGTCCCTCGGCTTTCAAAGCCTCAACAGCCCACTGAAGGTATTCATGGGGACCAATGCCTACCCCTACCTTGTTCTTACCACTTGCCTCCACTTTGCCAACGGATTGGCCTTCTTCAAATGCGGCCCGTCCCAAGGTTAGGGAGCCTTTTGACATGAGATCCCTGGTATGTGATGTGGTCGATGATGGGGCCAAAACCCCAAAGGTTAAATCTGCCACTCTTCTCTGAAGATCTTCAATCATGCTCCCGAGCTCAGAAGTAGTGGGTTCACGGGTTTGAGATGATTGGGGTTCAAGTGCATCCATTGTGCTTAAGCCCATGCTTTCCGGGATAAATACCTCGGGCTTGAGTGTATGGGTCGGGGTGTATATACTGGGGTTGTAGGTGGGTGGCAGTGTATGGCCGAGGTTGAGATGTGAATGAGGTACTTGGTCCTTGGGGTTTTGAGGTAGAACTATTGTCCGGTTGTCAATGAGATTCTGGATCTCATGACGAAGGCGGTAGCAACCATCGGTGCCATGGTCAGGTCAACGATGATATACATGATTTGGGGTTATGTCTGGCAGGGAGTGAGTTAGGTAAAGGTTGAGGATTAAGGGGTTTGAGATGCCCTCTTTCCATCAGGACTTTTAATGCACTGGTCAGGCTCATATGGAGGGCGGTGAAAAATCTACCCTGAGCTCGGGCTTAGCTGGCTATTTGTAGGCTGGCCTTGGCAAAGGGGTCGACTATGGTGACTGTGTTGACTTTAGCGGGTTTGGAAACAGTGCTACCCCCAGCACTAGTACTCCCGACTGGGAGACTTACGGCAACCTTGGTGGACCCATCCTCAATGTCGTGAATGGAGTTAAGGCCCTGTGCCATTTTGACCTACTTCTCAAGGTTCGTAATTTTTTTCGAGCTTAGTTCAAGATCAGTAGTATCAAGGGGATAAAGCCCCTCAGTAGGCTGTGCCAAGGGTCTGAAAACTCGGGCTTAAGCCAACCCTTCTCGGGGATCCAGACCATGCAAATCTTCAGCTAGCGGGAGTGGGTCCAAGTTCGGCTAGGGTCCCGAGACTGGATATGTGGTAGGTGCCCTAGATGGGCGTTGCATTTCAGCATCGGTCTCACCTTGCATGGCAATTCCCTGGTTTAATACCACTATCATGGTCTCAACTTCTTCTGAACTCTGTGCCATCATGGTCTGCTGAGTTTGAACAAAGGTGATGTGACTGGTGACTGTCGGATCAGATGAACCTATGAGCCCCGGACCGCCTTTTTTGCCTTGCCTTCGGCTAAAGGAACACCGTTGCCCTTGAATCAATCTCGACCGACAAAGTCTATCAACACAAGTCCGGTACTCGGGGATATTGGAGCCTTCTGAAGCTATGGTTCCAAGATTACCTTGCAAAAGAGAAAATAGGCAGCATCTCAGGCTGATTTTACCATAACAAATATGAGCACAAATTAATGATCGTGACTCTCATCGATTCGCCTCAAGTCCCGCTTATAAATCGACACGCCAGTAAAATTGTTTCTAATATCGATGCCCTCGGCTCGATACCCATTTGTTGCAAACCGATACATACAACTCAGAGACGCACTCTGACAGTACATATCAAGCAAGTAAGAGCCAAAACACCCCTATGGAGGGCTAGGGTTTCCCTGTCCTAGTTTCGTCAAGAACTAGGGTTTCACTACGCACACAGCAGTTTTCAAACAACAAATAATCGGGTAAGCAACATGTCCTAGCATGGAATGGTCACTACAATTTCCAATATGTACTAAGTCGAATGGTCAAAAGGGGTGCCCCAGTGACAACCAGGGTTTGTGTTCCCATCGTGGCAGAGCCCGCAACCGATCAGCCTTATGGCACGTTTCTCAAAGCAAGCCTCCGACAAACCGTTCAGGAATAGCATACGAAAAACACGGTGTCCTAGGCGCACCAATGCAAATGCAATGCAAAGAGACACATAAGTGTAGTCAAAACAAGATATCATGAGTTCGAGTCAAGTTCTTTAAATCCCTAGCAGAGTCGCCAAAAACTGTAGATGCGCCCTAGGGCTTCAATGCTACAGTTTGGACTCAAATGTCATGGTTCTTAATTTGATCTCACAATGTGCGATGCGAGATTGATAAATCACCAAAGAGTCCAAATCCGGCAAATCGTTTTGGAAAACTGATTTTTTGTAAAGAAGTGCCAAACATGGACTGCTTTGCCAGATACAGAGTTGCCACCTAAATATTTTATTTTGAGGGGAATTTAGGAAACCCTGACTCGTGCCTAAGGCCGCGTGTCCATCATCACCAAAGTTGCCTCGGCTCGGGAACTTGGGTACGATTGGGGAAGGTCATCTATGAGCACCCCCGCTCGCCCGATCAAAGATCGGCCTGTACTAAGCATGATATCTTGTTTTTGAAAACACATGCGTTCTTATTCCGGTTAATTAGCTAGAATTACTATGTGATGCACACAACACACAAGTATAGACTAGCTCGCCTAATTTGGAACAAAGCATCGCATATCCGTTTGTTTGGAAAATGGTTTGAAAGTGCTACTCGCAAGTAGGCTAAAATACGGATTTGATATACTGTTCCAATTCAAGTAATCCAACCTTCACCCACAGGCATTCAGGCAGTTAAACACTTAAGCAGTTAGCCTCATGGCAAGCATGCTTTCATGGCAAAAACTCATACTCATGCGAGATGCTAAAGCATAAACACTCAGTGTACTCTGAGCCAAAACAAAGAACTAGTTAGTAATCAATGCATGATCCCAGTTCATGTTAGAATGGCTAATGCATCGCATGCAAAATGCAACTAGAATAGGCTCGGCTAATCTAAAATGACACATGAGATACGACAATTCAATACATGTATTCAATTTGGAATTGAAATACAATGCAGTTAGTATGATGCGCCGAGCCCGGTGCATGCAATACAAATGAATGATGCAAACATTTGTAGCATATGGATGCTAAATGAAATATGCCCTAGAACTAACCATCGTAAGCGGGTAAGTAAAAGGGAGAAAGACGTGAGGTTGGAAGACATTCACACACTCACGCACACTTATTACACCATTGCGCCCTCTCGACGGAGGGATCGAAAGAATAATACAAATCAACTAATTAATTAACCTAACAAGCTAATTAATTATTACACAACACTTAACTAATTAAACAAATTAATTAAGTTATGAAAAATAGCAAAGTAGCCTCGGGAAGAGGGACGAATGCATGCTTGAACGGTTTCGCTCGGAAATCCATCGCCATGCTTCATGTTGCCTATGTTTGCACTGCTCTGTACCTCTGAAAACTGTGCCAACTTCTGTGACACTTCTGAGCCACCTTGTGGTCATGCTGTGAGGCCATCGGCCAAAAGATGAGGCCGTCGGCCAAGGTAAACTGGTCGTCGACCAAAAATAGGGCTCCCGGCCAACAATTTGTAGCCGGCTGGCACTGAAGATGGCCGACCGGCCATCCTTCCTCGCCGACCGCTTTTTGCTGCAACATAGGACAGACAGAGCATGGCAATACATTTGCAAGACAATGTGTGCACAACCACCCTCCCTATCATGTCATGAGCTCAAGGGAGTATGGTTCTCGACCCTCGGACCATCAATCACGCATTTCAATGCATGATGGTCAAAGGAGCCAAATGTGTAATTCAATATCAAATGAAATGTACAAAACACATATACGCCAAACCTCTATCATGCTTGATCAAGAGGCAAGGGAATGCACACACAATGCTATGCAACCTAAGCATTCAAGCAAGCATGCAAGCAACTCAAGCATGCAACAAGATTATGCAATGCAACTAATGTGCGATAGGCATACAACCTAAACATATGAACATGTGTGGCATGTAACAACATGCAAAATGAAGCAAGCATGCAACAACATACAAGAGAATCATGCAAAAACATGCCAAGATGGACTTAAACTAACATGGGTAGACCTCAGCCATGCCAAAATCAATGGCCAATACGATTAAATTTTGACATGAAATGCAAGGCAAGCATGCATGCCATTGGCCTATCACCTAGACATAAGGACACAACTCTCAAACATGAGCAAGGAGTGACAAACATGAGAATATGGCAATGAAGTAAGCTCTGAAATCTCATATGAATCGATGCCAAATCAACCAAACAATGCCAGCATAGCATGTTAGGATGTTCAAAGTTTGAGGCTAGCCATAGAGCTTGTACTAAGGCCACATGAATCAAACCCCAAAGGGCCAAGGACAACCAAAACAGCCCTAGATCATGCCAAAATGTGTCTAAAATATGCATGGACTAAAGCTAAAACAAGCCAACATGAAGGGCATAAGACAAGATGCATGTAAGGCCAATAAGGAGGGTTACACTACACCTACCAAGACCAAGCATGGCATGAATTAACAAACAAAAATCAGAGTTATGGCATGGCAAACTAACACCAAAAATGGGCTAATACCAAGTCAACACATGCTAGAATAATAAGATCACTCATTAGGCATGCAAGACTAGTAAAGAGGACTTACACTACAAGTGTAAGAAGCAAATGAGGGATGCTCTAACCAAGTAAAAATAGAGCTAAATCATGGCAAAATAGGACCAAATACACATTGAAATGGTGACCCAAAAGCCTAGGCAAGATGGCATACACATATGCTCATTCTTAACGCATAAATAACCAACCCTTCAAAGCATTGAAAGAGTGACAAATGTGAGGGCATGGCAATGAAACATGATTTGAAATATCAGTCGAAATGATGCTAAATCATGCAAATAGCCCAAGCAATGCATGCTAGTGGCTTGGAAACTCAAGGCTAGTGAGCTAAAATGCACTATGGCTATACAAAGCATGGCATGCATGACCAAAACAACATAAATCAGACCTAGAGCATGCAAAAACATGACCAAAATCTTCTCTGAGTCAAGCCAAAATCTTGCTAGAATGATAGTTAAAAGCATGATGCATGTTAGGCTAGTGTGCAAATTTACACTACAAGTGTATAGAGCATGAAAGAAACAACCAATCCGGCTTAAAATAGAGTTAGAGCAGGCCCAAAAAGTCAGAAAAAGATGCTTGAAAAGAGCTAACATAAGCCACAAAAAGATGCTACTTTATAGAGCTAATAGGGCATGGTATGGTGAGACAAGGATGGGAGGCTATCCCCTCCCATTTGGGACCTCAAAACAAGATTTTTACCATTCAAAATCCTCTAGATTTTAGTGGTTCTAGGGCAATGAAAATTTGTTTTGAAATGCCTTAGAAGATGGGTCAAAAGCTATACAAGTGAATGAGCAAAATGAAGGAAACACTTCCTAGCCAAACAAGGCACAAACCAACACTTTGAGGACTGAAAAACAAAGTTTTCTTCAGTTCAAAACCAAGCCAAAAATAGTTTAAAAGGGTGGCAAAACAAGCGTGCAAGAATGGCCAAGATAGTGCACAAAAATGAGCTTAAAAGAGGGATATGCTTACCCTTGAAGCACAGCTGCAAAACAACCACTTTTCTGCCAAACAACCTTCAATCAGCCCAAGAATGGGTTCCAAGGGACCTCAATCCAATGGTGATCAACTTTGATGAAGGAAGTGTATGCAAACTAGAAGTATTTCTCTACTTCTATGCACTTCTATGCACAAAAGGAGCAAGAGAGAGAGGCTCTAGAGAGAGAGGCAGAGATCTTGCTCTGGAAGTTTTGTAGGGAGAGGGATTTTAGTGAGAGAAGCTCTCAAGCTTGCCCAAGAAGTTCAACCCCTTGAAAATGAGATATAAGGCTTCATATCAATTTTGGTCAAAAATATCTGAATTGGTACAACTGGAGCCAGCTGGAAACAGCTGGGGGAGAAATATCTTCAAAAAAAAATGAATTTTGGTCACTTTTGGCCGATCAGCCATCTTTAGTGCCAATCTGCAACTTTTTTGGCCGATCTGCAACTTTTTTGCCCGACTGTACACATTTATGGCCGACAGGAAATTCTGCTCTGCAGGTCCAACTTCAAATGGGCATAAATCCTTTATATGAACTCCTTTTCAGGTCATTCTTGTATCCAAATTTAAGCCCCAGAAGTAAGCTTTCTAATGGTGGTAACCTTGCATCATAATTCGAAATGCGAAAAAAATTATGCCTCTTTTGGTGAAGCCACTCAGTTTCAGTCCAATCGGATTGATGCCCTACTTCAACCAATCCTATCTCCCCCATCCAGACTCGGCTTCAGGAGATTCTTGAGTGTAAAATGAAGCCCTAGAAGTCTCCTCTCCAACGGCAGTAGCCTCATATGTTAAATCCAAGTGTATAGATAGATAGACATGATTTAGCGAGGACCGCTCGACACTCTCTTAGCGATTCATACCCACCTTCTTCTTCAACTTGGTTTCTTCCCTCTTCTCCACTTTTTTTTCAACTCCAAACCCCTAAACGAGGTGTTTTGAAAGATTTTTCGATGATTTCATCTCTCTTTCATTCATTTCCACTTTGTCCTCGCTCGGTTTAACGAAATGCGAGCGTCGGAATATCGTAGGAACTTTATTTCCAAAACATTTTGAAAGAGAGGGTTTCAAGGTCTAAAATCTTTTGATTAAGATTGTTTTGGTCCAAAGAGGGTATGAAGTTGGGATTTGACTCTCTCCTTGCCAAAGAAATTGAACCTTTGCCCTGCACACCTTTCACCACCAAGTAAACCATCAGTAGTGCCCAAGTCTTAAGGGCGGTCAAAAATGGGGTGTCTACACTCGAGCATGGAAAACAGGCATCCAGTAGTTTTGCAGACGATAGACCAATGCTCAAGCGCAAGAATGGTAGCTCAAACGCCTACCAGCTCAAGTGTAGAAAATGCCGCTCGAGCGTAGAAATCACTCTCTTGGTACTTTTGCAGACCTGTAAATGTACTGAGTGTTTGCAAAGCCTACTCGAGCTCAAGAAGTGCCGCTCGAGCGGAGGACCAAAATTCTAGGCAACACAAGCTTTGAAAAACAAGCGACCAACCTGCCCAGACTCAGCCACAATAACCCAAAAGCTAATTTCAAAGACGTAGAATGGAAGAAAGAGGTAAACAACACTATGAAAGCATTAAACCCAAGTCCGGAATACCACAAGAGTGTGGTCAAAACTGAGATCGCTATAACATCCCCTTTTAATGAATTTCGTCCCCGAAATTACAAATCACATTTCAAAACCATGTTTTAAACAAATTTCCACAATGATTACAAATCAATTTTCAACACCATGACCCATCCACCAGTCACTCAATCCCATCACATGATGAACAAATCTCAATATACATCTCAACATACATTTCCTGAAGTTTTAACCGATTTCAATATATATTCCATATTTCCAAAATATATTAAATGTTTATGATAAATTCACACTTCCCAAAACTTAAACAACATATACAAAGGTTGATGTTAAGCCCATGCTTTCAAAACATCTTCAATATATACAATGTTCTCATATTTCAAAACATATACAATGCTTTTACATTTCATTAACATAGTCAAAATCTCGATATATGTCAAACACCAACAAATAAGTCCATATATTTCTCTCGGACTTCCGATTCACGCTCCCAAGTTACTTTCTCAACCTCGTGATGTTTCCATAATACCTTAACCAAGGGAATCATCTTGCCTCGAAAGACTTGGTCCTGAGTATCCAAGACGCCACCTTCTCTCCACATACGAGACGTCCTCATCTGCCTCTAGGTTGGTCCAATCCAACACGTGCGATGGATCCGCCTTGTACTTCCGAAGCATGCTAATATGAAATACATCATAAATCCCAGAAAGTTGTGACGACAACGCCAAATGGTAAGCAACCTCTCCGATCCGCTCAAGGATCTCAAAAGGCCCAATAAATCGAATGGACAACTTCCCACTCTTTCCAAATCTCATCACACCCCGCCTAGGTGATATTTTGAAGAACACATGGTCTCCCACCTCAAAAGACAAAGATCTCCTCCTATGGTCGCCATAACTTTTCTAACGACTCTGAGCAGTAATCAACCTTTTACGGATAAGTGCCACTTTCTCCGTCACTTTCCAAACTCAGACCCAACAAAGGTGCATCACCCATCTCATCCCAACGCACAGGGGATCTACACAGTCGACCACACAAGGCCTCAAACGGTGCCATGCCAATACTCGATTGGAAGCTATTGTTATAGGCAAACTCCACTAAGGGCAAACGCCTCTCCGATGAGCCCTGAAGTCAAGGACACAACCTCGAAGCATATCCTCAAGGATCTGAATAGTACGCTTGGACTGCCCGTTAGTTTGAGGATGGTACACAGTACTAAAGGTCAATCTAGTGCCCACGGCACTCTGCAAGCTCTACCATAACCAAGCTATGAAACGCGGATCTCTATGCGAAACAATTGTCACAAGAACCCCATGCAACCTCACTATGTCCATGATATATAGGTCAACAAGATAGTCTACCGAATCACTCACACGCATAGGTATAATGTGTGCTGACTTGGTCAACCGGTCAACTGCCACCCAAATGGCATCACTGCCCCGTTGAGTCCTCGGAAGGCTCACAACAAAATCCATCGTGATATGCTTCTATTTCCACTTGGCTAGAGGTAAGGGTTGCAACAAACCCGCTGGCCTCTAATGCTCGGCCTTCACTTGTTGACAAGTAAGGCACTTCGACACAAACACGACCACGTCCTTTTTCATACCTCTCCACCAAAACTGATGACTCAGGTCATGATACATCTTTGTGCCTTCTAGATGCTGCGCAAGGTGTGAATGGTGAAACTCTCGAAGTAATTCCTCTCGGCAAGACTCTGGCACGAACAAACGGTCTTGGTATCTCACACTCTGGTCGGGATACACATTCATGCCTCTCTCCACTTTCCAACTATAGATCTTCTCCCAGAGGGTTTCTACCTCAAGATCACCCATCTGTGCTTCCATTTCTCGGTTCACAAGTGTAGGTTGGGAAACTACCGCAAACAAAGCCGCAGATTCAACAGACTCGCCAAGATGCAAGTCAAACTCCCCAAGAGCACCCAATATCTCCCACTCTTGGATGGCAATCCTAGCCAAACTGCTAACAAATTTTCTACTCAAGGCATTGGTTAAAATGTTGGCCTTTCCCGAGTGATAATGCAACTTAAAATCATAATCCTCTATGAATTCTATCCACTTTCTCTGTCTCAAATTCAAATCCTTCTGTGTAAACAGATATTTCAAACTCTTATGATTGGAAAACACCTCAAATTTTTCAGCATACAGATATTGTCTCCAAATCTTCAAGGCAAAGATCACCGCCGCTAACTTTAGGTCGTGAGTAGGGTAGTTCCTCTCATGTGTCTTCAACTGTCATGAACCGTAGGCTACTACCTTTCCCTCTTGCATCAAAATGCAGCCCATACCTTCTCGTGAAGCATCACATTAAACTGAAGAACCGAAACCCCTCTCTTGAATAATCAAGATTGGAGCAGCGGTAAGTCTAACCTTAAGTTCTTGAAATGACTTCTCATTGGTCTCATTCCACACAACTTACCTCCTTCCTCGTCAGTCTAGTTAACGATGAAGCTAGTATAGGGAAATCCTTCACAAATTTCCGATAATACCTGACCAACCGCAGGAAACTACGGATCTCAATAGTGTTCTTTGGTTGTGCCCAATCTTGCACTTCCTCTATCTTGGATGGGTCTACAGTCACCCCTTCCCCGGACATCACATGGCCTAAGAACTTAACCTCTTTCAGCCAAAACTCACACTTTCCAAACTTAGCATACAGTTTGTGGGCTCTAAGTAATTCATATACTACTTGCAAATGTTCCTCGTGCTCCTCCTCAAAGGGTGAGTAAATCAAAATATCATCCATGAAGACGACCACGAAATGGTCTAGAAACTCCCAGACGATCCGGTTCATCAAATTCATAAATACAGTCGATGCATTGGTCCACCCAAAAGGCATCACTAGATACTCACAATGGCCATACCGCGTACAGAATGCTGTCTTCAGGATATCCTCCTCTCTTACTCTCAACTGGTGATAACCTGATCTCAGGTCTATCTTAGAGAAGCAATAAGACCCCTTCAACTGGTCAAACAAGTCGTCCATACGAGGCGTTAGGTGCTTGTTCTTAACAGTTACCCAGTTCAACTTCTAGTAATCTATACAAAGTCACAACACTCCATCTTTCTTTTTATCAAAGAGAGTCGGTGCTCCCCAAGGTGAAGTACTAGGGAAAATAAAACCCTTATCTAATAATTCTTAGAGTTGAATCTTCAACTCACTCAACTCAGTAGGTGCAAACCGATACAGTGCCATAGAAATCGATGCCGTTGTAGACACCCCAATTTTGACCGCTCGTAAGACTTAGGTGCTTCATTCCGAGAACTCGATGATGATGATTACATTGAGTCAGTGGTTTGAATTCTCAATAAAAGAATCCGAGTTCGAGCTCTAAACAAATCCAACCTGCCATACCCACTGTATTTCTACTCCAGAACTTTAGTTTTGCACCTTGTACCAATCTGTATTGAACCTAAAAGTGAGGAACAATGGAGATACATTGAAGACCGGCTGGACATTAGTGAAATCCAACCGGATACACCAAGGTCCTGTTGGACCTCTTGACTTTTCTGGCAGATTCAGCAGTGTTCTGCCAGCTGCCCAATTCTGCAGATATTTGTGCTCAAACCTGCTCGAGTTCTATAAATACACAACTCAAATTGCTGTGTCAAGCGTTAGAGAATAATATCAAGAATGATAGATATTAGTTACAAAGATCAAGCATGGAAATATCCAAGACAAAATATCAAAGAGAGGTGAGAACTGTACAATAGTTGAGTTCATCTTTGTTCTTCCATAGCCTTAAAGCTCTCATATCATCCATACATACCATACAAGAGCTTGAATTTGGAACTTGATTTCAGAATTGAAAATCATATTCAAACTTGAGGGTGCTTTGGAATCAAGTTTGATTCACAACAAGAACACCTCTCTACAAGAGGTAAAACTTCCTTCCTTTTATTTCAATCTTTGTTCATCTTATTCTTGTTGTTTCATATTATTCTTGGACTGTTTTAAGGGCTGAAACTTTTGATTAAAAGCTACCCAAAGGTGGAGGGGTTAATCACCATTTCTTGAACCTTATTCCTAGCTTAAATCCTTGTGTTTCCCACTTGTTTTCTCTAATTTTTTCCATTGTTTTGGGGCTGATTTGGGACTGTTTTAGGGCTGTTTTTCAACATCTAAACTATGTGATTTAAAGTTGTAAAAGTGGAGGGCTTAGCCACCCTTCCTTATACTTGTTTACTAGCTTTAATCTCTTTATGATTGTGCACCTTGTATAGCTTAATTTCAGCATTTTTTTATGCTATTTAGGGGCTGTTTAATTTATTTCAATAATTTTGTTTTGAATAATATGTTTGTGTTGTACTAACCAATTAATCAACTTTACATAATCATCTCTACAATCTCCTCCATTCTTTAATTATTTTGATTAAAAGTTATGAAAAATTAAGATTGTTATTCAAGTATAAGAACAAAACTTTATATGCTTAGTGGTTTAATCTCTTAGGAGGTTCACTACCAAAGGCATAAAACTTTCTCATGCTTAATGATTTAATCTCTTAGGAGGTTCATTACCAAAAGCATACATCTCTCATATCTTGAAACACAATCTTTTCATTTTCATTTCTCTTTATCGCCAGTGTGCTTACTTTTAAGGGATTAATTGACCCTTGGAAATCACCAAGGAAAGTGTCATTATCACTTATTATCAAGTTTGGATTTCAAGTCATTATCACTCACTGTGGGTTTTTCTAAGTCATTATTACTCTTTTGAGTTTGACTAGTCCTTGTTGCGCATCTTCAGTTTGACTTAAAATCCCTTATCGCTTGTAAATGGGTTTGACTCTTCATTTGTAATTTCTCCCGAAGAAAATAAGGTTTGTTTCTCGGGTTAAGTTGATGCTTGTTTCTCTTTATTGTATTTTCAACTTAGTGGACGTAGATATCACTTTTGCACAAGCAGGAGAAAAGATAAAGAAATGGAAAGGTAATAAAAAAAAGGCTAATAAAACTGGTTAAAATTGGATTACAACCGACATAAAGAACTAACAAGATTGATTGGACTCGGTCGAACGTTATACCGAGTCTATTGTGTCAAGGCTTGTCTTACATCAATTCATGATATCTTGATGAACCTTAAAGTGTCTCTACTTCCCTTCTTGAATTCACTTCATGATAGGATGGAGGGGTGGTTGTTACTCATTGCATTTATTGATCTTTGTCCAAATTGTATCCGAAATCATCAAGCAATCAACTTGTTAATTGATGGTTTTGGAGATGATTCCAACCCTCTCTTGAGTATTTCTATGATGGAGAAGGGTAAAAGGGACAAACATGGCTAGAATACCTCATCAATACTATTTCACCTCAGCAAAAAATAGATTTCTACAAGAAAACAAGACATGATTGGATTTATTTGGATCGATTGATCAGACATGGGTCGGCAAGGCTCCAATGAATTGCAAAAATACACTTTTGGTTGAAAGCGTGATGAAGGGTGAAATAACAATCCCAAAGAAGGTAGACAGAGTAATTCCCGAGGAGCATCGAGCAATCATTCCATATTATTATTGTAATAAATTAGATGTCCCTTTCATTTATTTTTCATTCATATTTGTAATAATTATTTATTCAGACACTTGGACATTCCAACCCTCCTTCATGAGGACAAATATGTAATAAATTACATGTCTTCCAACCCCACGTATTACTCCTTTTTATTTATTTGCTTATGATGGTTAGCATATGGACATCATATTTTCAAATTAGTATTTCTCATGACTTGCATCCATTCGTTTTGCATACATAAAAGTTCGGCTCATCATATTATTCAAATGTCAAATTTAAACTTCTTGCTTGAATACATGCGCTATCACATGTCTTGAATTGACTCACATGCCATGCTAGTAGCCGAGCTTATTAATTGCATGTTGTCTGTGTTGCATTAGTCATATTACATTAATTAAGATCGTGCATTTTTCTAACTAGTTTCTCTTTTGGCTTGGAGTACGAGGTAAGTTTTTATGTTTTAGCATATTACATAAGTGTGATTGCTATCATATCAAACATACTACCATGAGGCTAAATGCTTAATTGATATACTTGTTTGAATGCCTATGGATGAAGGCTATTCACTAAAATTGGGATACTTTGACTAATGTTTATATGAGATCACTGTTTCCAGTGGTACATATTCAAAACACGTTTTTCAAAACGAACAATAAATCAAACATTCCAACTTTCTGTGAAATTAGTCTATACTTGTATGTTAAAAATAGAATAAGAACATATACTGTACATAAAAATTACATCATGGTTAGTAGAGGCCGATCTTTGATCGGGTGAGTGGGGTGCTCAATTAATGATCTTCCCTTATCATACCTAAGTTCTTGAACCAAGACACTTTGGTAATGATGGACTAATGGCCTTTGGCACGAGTCATGGACTAATGGCCTTTGGCACGAGTCACGGGTTTCCTAAATCTCCCAAAATAAATATTTAGGTGGCGACTCTGATATCTGGCAAAGCAGTCCATTTTGGCATTTGATTCAAAACATTGATTTTTTAAAAGAAATTGTCAGATTTAGACTCTTTTTGTGTTTCACTGTTTCACATTGCACTTGTGAAATGAGATTTAGAACCACACAAGCGGAGTTTGAACTATAAAAGGCTATTCATTCTTCCGAAAAGGAGTGCGAAAAGCCGAGCAACAGCCATGCCAGGCACTAAATCAATAGAAAACTCGATCTCTCGGTGAGGTGGTAAACTAGTAAGATCGTCAGGAAAGACATCCGAGTATTTGCAAACTACCTTTGCAACTCAACCCGAACTTCATCACCCTTACCACTCAAGAAGCTAGTAAGTAGGCAACTAAGTTCACTCTGCCCACGCCAGATCATATACCAAAGGATAAGACTATCCATACGATCCCCCAAGAGTAAAAGCAATCACCACTTGAGGTACATACAGTAACCCTCTAACGGTAGCAATCTATAACAGCCCTGTATGACGATAACCAGTCCACACCCAAGGTGACATCAAAACTAGGCATATCAAGCAATACGAATGAAAAAGGTAATCGATGACCGGCAACCTCAATGTCACAACCCCGACACCTGCTTCAAGATAACCTCCCCACCAATAGATGACTCTACACTAATAGAAGATGATAACTGCCAACTCCAACCCCAACACCGATGCAAATGCGCATTTAAATAAAAGAATGTGATGCACTCAGATTAATTAATACATTAGCAACTAAATTGCAAAGCAAGAAGGTACCTCTCACTATCGAAAGAGCAGTACAAGATCCGGCCAGAATAATGTACGCCAAGACCCAGAGGTCTCGCCACCCTCGTGAGCATATGCCTAATGCACGGACTAAGCCAAAGAGGCTCCAGATTGGCCCTTGAGGCTTGTGCTAACTATGTTGGTCGGTGACTCCATGATCGCCAAACCAAATGCACCAGATGTGCCACCTAATCGTAAGCAAACCTCTTCATGTGCCTCGCCTACCCACACTAATAGCAAGTGAGCTGGCCTCTCCATTGACTCGCCATGAGAACAAGCCAAAGATGATGTCGCCGCCCTCCTTCTCTTCAAGGCAAGCCGAGACTTGTGGCCCAACTAACCACATTTGAAACAAGTGATGTCTCCCCGACCACCCTCCCGTAACCCGAACTCAGATAGAAAAGTGGACCTCGATCGAGCTCCCTAGAATGACCGGGATTAGAACCCTCTCGCTTTCTTCATTCCCTTGATCGCCCCGCTTCTCCGAGCCCTTCATCCTCTTTTTCTCTCGCTGTATAATAGTCTCAAGATGGGCCACCTCCACAAGACGCCCATAATCTATAATCATGTATCCAGACACTCTAAACATAAGTTCGGTCCTTAACCGCTTCTCAAACTCTGACAACAACGCCTCGGGCCACAAGTTCCGTAAACCTCGACAAACCGGGTCAATGAGGCTTCAAACTCGCCACCGAGGTGTTCAATCGCACCAACTTAGAGAACTAGTCTCTCAACTTCTCCCTAATAGTGGGAGGGAAAACTTGCCTTGGAAGATGTCGACAAAAGCCTCCCAAGTCCCCCCAATACGCCATCGCACATACTTCCACCATTGACCCGCTGCTCTCTTCAACTCGAAGGACGCCAAGGTCACTCTCAAACCCCGCCTTTGATGCCAAGCATCTCAAACATCTTCACCATCTGTTTCTAGCCATCCGCTTAGTGGCTCCTTGGGATCTCCCAAAACTCATCCGAATTCGATTGAAAACTCCTCTTCGTAAAAGATGGCCTTGCCTCAATGACTTGGGCTCGACTTCATTCTCACTTTGAGAATGTCCATAGATTCCTATAAAGCTTCGACCATTTCGCGAACTAAGGCATCCATGGCCCGTTGACCAACCGGTTCAGCCTCATTGGCCTGACCAACCCCCTCCTCGTCTGCTAGAGTATTATCCGGTATGGGCACCTCGTGCCTTCTAGGGCAACCACGCCTACTACCACCATGTCCATGTCCTGACATCTTAATAAAGGTAACAATAGGTATTAGCACATTTGCAAATGTGTCAAAGCTAACTCACTCGGGTCCTAATGCGATGGACAACAATAAATCACTCTATATAAGCATGTAATCACATAAACACATACAAATTTCCTTTCTAGATAATGGCCGTCCCGCGGCGTTGCTAGAGTTCCAATTAGAAACAACAGTGATCAAGTGCTCTTCTAATATGACTTTTAGAAACTTGTGGACCCAATCATCATCTTAGGAACTAAATCCCATACCCATATAATCATATAAGTATGTTATCACATAAGCACGCAATACATAGCAACATCTCAACCAAACGAGACAGACCCATTGTGGTACTAACCACTTCCCACGTACCCAAAGTATTCAAACCTAGTATACTCTGATACCAAGTTGTAACACCCCCAAAATAATACAATAAATCCAACTCAGAAGCGGAAGAATAATAGAAATAAGATACTTTCATTTATCAGAGTTCTTTTACAAAAGTTAACACATGTGATATACATTCACAAATGTTCATCCTGAATCTACAGTATGTGTTGCAATGTTAAGAGAATTAAAACTAAACATATAGTCATATGCCCTATAGGCTTACATCTTTCTAAGTCATTGCTTGTTTACACAAAAAAAAATGAGCCTAGCTCAATACAAGTTAAGCCCTTGGCTATACAAAAGAACATAACAAAATAAAGAAGCTCTTGCTCGAAAGTCCTTCCAAGCTAATGTCGTAAGTAGACATGTCACCAACACTGAAAATGATTTTCCCAAATAGGGTGAGCCAAAGCTCAAGAGGAATAATCTAACATAATATATGAGATTTAACAAAGTTATAAGTACAGGTGCATATACAATGCAAAGGACAAAACATTTATCTTTCATACAACCAAAAGGTACCAAGTTCATATCATATTTCATTTTCCTTCAATTCATTTCAATTCATGAGCCAATTTCATTATTTTTCAACAAACCAACTGAGACCACAACTCAGTGGTTCTACAATCACACAATTTCTACACAAATACTTGATTCTACCATTTTACGAAAATTTCGTTCATGGATCGCACCCATGTATACAAAAGATTTCAACACTCTCACCCAGCACACTCCGACCAACATAATTTCAATGGAGTCCATCCCCTATCTCCTCCCAAACAATGGAGTAAATCTCTTTTCTCCTCCCAAACATCATATATATACAATGTATTTAACATATAGTCATCTTCAATGACAACCAACAATAGATTAGTTTTAATTCACCTAATCCTCATGCAATTTCTACAACAATCATAGCTCTCATCCATCGATAGCCCAATATAGTTATTTCTAAACAGGTATTCAATCTCAAGACAGATAATTTATTCCAAATTTCCATAGGTGAGAGGTAATACATATCTAACTCCACCATCCATTTCAATATCCATCCAATATCATATTTACAATATCAATTTCATTTATTTATACAAAATAAACATTTGAAGTATTTAGGGAAAACTCCCAATTTTCCAAACTTCAAACGAAATGCCAAAATCAATTATGTTGACCCAATATAGTCTCATATTCAATCCCATACCCATTTATTTATACATTCACCAAAAACCCCTCTTTTATTTCACACCCAAACCCTAGATTTGTTCAAATTACTCCCAATCCCACCATTGTTACACAACGACAAATAACTAAGCTAAAATCCATATGAAAGTGTAGAAAATTCCTACCTCAAAGAGAGAAAACGAGCTAAGCAAGAGTGAAACTTCAAAGAAGCCCAAATCCAACTCTATTAAGACCAAAATGGAGATCTTGAGATGATCTACCTTTTTATCAAAGAGATTAGGGTGAAGAAATCACTAAAACTAGGTGAAAATGTAGAGAGATAGAGAGTGAGTGTTTTAGAGAGAAAGGGTCCCAACTTTAGGTTTTAGGGAGAAAAAACCTGAAAAAGTGATGTAAAAACCCATTTTCGCGATCTGATATACGCAAAGTCCGCTCAAGCGAAAAGTTGACGCAAGCGCCGACACAATAAGTTGTTCCGCCGAGCATAAGAAAGGCTACTCGAAAGCCAAGACACAATGAACAAGACGCTCACCGCTCGAGCGCAAGAAGTGACGCTCGAGCGCCCACCCGCTCGAGCATAGAAAACGCCACTCAAGTGTAGAAATCACTCTCCCAGTACTTTTGCAAACTTGCAAAAGTACTAAGTGTTTGCAAAGCTCGCTTGAGCGCAAGAAGTGCTGCTCGAGCGAAGGACCAAAATTCTAGGCAACACAAGGTTTGAAAACACAAGCAACCAACCTGGCCAAATGAAACCACAACAACCCAAAAGCCAATTTCAAAGAGGTACAAGGGAAGAAAGAGGTAAACAACAACATAAAAGTATTAAACCCGAGTCCGAAATACCACAAGAGTCGGGTCAAAACTAGGATCGCTATAACTTCCCCCCTTTACAGAATTTCGTCCACAAAATTACAAACCACATTTCAAAACCATGTGTTGAACAAATTTCCACAATGATTACAAATTAATTTTCAACACCATGACCCATCCACCGGTCACTCAATCCCATCACATGAGGAACAAATCTCAATATACATCTCAACATACATTTCCCGAAGTTTTAACCAATCTCAATATATACTCCATATTTCCAAAACATATTCAATGTTTATAATAAATTCACATATCCCAAAACTTAAACAACATATACAACGTTCAAGTTTATGCTTTCGAAAACATTTTCAACATATACAATGTTCTTATATTTCAAAACATATACAATGCTTTTACTTTTCATTAACATAGTCAAAATATCGATATGTCAAATGCCAACAAATAAGTCTGAATATTTCTCTCGGACTTTCGATTCATGCTCCCAAGTTACTTCCTCAACCCGTGATGTTTCCACAATACCTTAACCAAGGGAATCATCTTACCTTGCAAGACTTGGTCCCGAGTATCAAAGACCCTCACCGATCTCTCCACATATGAGACATCCTCATCTGCCTCTAGGTCAGTCCAATCCAACACATGTGATGGATCTGCCTCGTACTTCCGAAGCATGCTAATATGAAATACATCATAAACCCAAGAAAGTTATGGCGGCAATGTCAAACGGTAAGGAACCTCTCTGATCTGCTCAAGGATCTCAAAAGGCCTAATAAACCGAGGAGACAACTTCCCACCCTTTCCAAATCTCATCACACCTCGCCTAGGTGATATTTTCAAGAACACATGGTCTCCCACCTCAAAAGACAAGGGTCTCCTCCTACGGTTGGCATAACTTTTCTGACGACTCTGAGCAGTAATCAACCTCTTATGAATAAGTGCCACTTTCTCTATCGTTTTCTGAACCAACTTTGGACCCAACAAAGGTGTATCACCCACCTTGGCCCAACACACAGGGGATCTACACGGTCGACCATACAAGGCCTCAGACGGTGCCTTGCTAATACTCGATTTGAAGCTATTGTTACAGGCAAACTCCACTAAGGAAAAGTGCCTCTCCCACGATCCCTTGAAGTCAAGGACACAACCTCAAAGCATATTCTCAAGGATCCTAATGCAATAGCCGGACGCCTGTTAGTTTGAGGATGGTATACAGTACTAAAGGTAAATCTAGTGCCCAAGGCACTCTACAAGCCCTACCATAACCAAGCTGTGAAACGTGTATCTCTATGCGAAACAATCCCCACAAGAATCCCGTGCAACCTCACTATGTCCCTAATATACAGGTCGACAGGATAGTCTACCGAATCAATCAAGCGCATAAGTACAAAGTGTGCCGACTTGTTCAACCGTCAACTACCACCCAAATGGCATCACTACCCGCTGAGTCCTCAAGGACCACAACAAAATCCATCTTGATATGCTCCCACTTCCACTCGCCTATAGGCAAGGGTTGCAACAAACCGCCGCCTATGATGCTCGCCCTTCACTTGTTGACAAGTAAGCCACTTCGACACAAACACGGCCACATCCTTTTTCATACCTCTCCACCAAAATTGAAGACTCTGGTCATGATACATCTTTGTGCCTCCTGGATGCACCACAAGGCGTAAATGGTGAAACTCTCGGAGTACTTCCTCTCGGCAAGACTACGGCACGAACAAACGGTCTCGGTATCTCACACTCTGGTCGGGATACACATTCAAGCCTCTCTTCACTTTCCCACTAGAGATCTTCTTCGGAAGGGTTTCTACCTCAAGAGCACCCATCTGTGCTTCCATCTCTCGGTTCACAAGTGTAAGTTAGGCAACTACCGCAAACAAAGCGGCAGATTCAACGGACTCGCCAAGATGCAAGTCAAACTAAAGGCGTTGGCCACAACGTTGGCCTTCCCCGGGTGATAATGCAACTCAAAATCATAATCTTCTATGAATTCTATCCACCACCTTTGCCTCAAATTTAGATCCTTCTGTGTAAACAGATATTTCAAACTCTTATGATCGGAAAACACCTCAAATTTCTCACCATACAGATAGTATCTCCAAATCTTCAAGGCAAAGATCACCGCCGCTAACTCTAGGTTGTGAGTATCGTAGTTCCTCCCATGTGTCTTCAACTACCATGAGCCGTAGGCTACAACCTTCCCCTCTTGCATTAAAATGCAGCCTAAACCTTCTCGTGAAGTATCACAATAAATTAAATAACCCAAACCCCTCTCTGGAATAATCAAGACTAGAGCAATGGTAAGTCTAACCTTAAGTTCTTAAAATGACTTCTCACAAGTCTCATTCCACACAAACTTAACTCCCTTCCTCGTCAATCTAGTTGATGGTGAAGCTAATCTAGAGAAATCCTTCATAAATCTCTGATAATACCCAGCCAGCCCCAGGAAACTACGCATCTCAAAAGCATTCTTAGGTTGTGGCCCAATCTTGCATCATCTATCTTGATGGGTCTACACCCCTTCCCTGCACACCACATGACCTAAGAAATTAACCTCTTTCAAATTAACTCACACTTTCCAAATTTAGCATACAACTTGTGCGCCTAAGTAATTCAAGCATCACGGCAAATGTTCCTTGTGCTCCTCCTTAGAGGGTGAGTAAATCAAAATATCATCCACGAAGACGACCACAAAACGGTGTAGAAACTCCTGGAAGATCCGGTTCATCAAATCCATAAATACAGTCAGTGCATTGGTCCGCCCAAAAGGCATCACTAGAAACTCATAATGGCTATACTGCGCACGGAATGCCATCTTCGAGATATCCTCCTCTCTTATTCTCAACTAGTGATAACTGTAGACACCCCATTTTTTACCGTCGTTAAGACTTGGACGTCATCATTTGAACACTTGATGATCGTCCATGCTTGTGTTCATTTTGAGTTCCCGAAGGCCTCGGTTGCACGCCTTGCCATATGATCTCTCAACTTGTCTATTTTATGCTTGGTTGTGGACCAAACACTTGTGGTTTAGCTGTTGAGGAAATGGGGTGGCTTGTTGGTCATCCACACACCCCATCGGCTATGACATGATGCCATCGACCATGTTTCCTTGCCATCGGCCATAAATTTTGGCCAACGGCACTTTTGTTGGTCGGTCGGCACTTATTTTGGTCGATCGGTTATATTTTTCTAGCCGAGGCCTTTTCTTTGCCCTTTTCAGCATTAGGCATGCCACCGTGCTGCCTAGTGAGCACAGATTTCTCCATACACATGTATGGAGGATTTGAACTAAAACTTAGCTTCTCTAAGAAGCTTTGAATTTGATTTATAAAAGGAGCCTCCTCCCTTTCCGTGGGGTTCAAAGAAATTGATATAGAAGATATATATATATATATATATATATTTGTGTGTGTGTTTGTGACCTAAAGTGTGTTTTTCTTGATACTTTTGCACTAGAGCACCTAGTAGAATACCTTCCTTTGGTTGCTGAGGCACTAGGAAGTTAGTTTCTGAGTTCTTGGGTTGGTTTTGATACAAGGGAGTGGCTGGAGTTGTGTTCTTGAAGGTGTTCTTCAATGGCGAGCAACTAACTTTTTGTTTTCCCATTTTGGCGTAAGCTTTTAGACCTATTTGCATATTGTTTCAAGCTTAACTATAAACCTAAAAAGTCCTGCTTTTATATGTTTAAGATGATTGTTTAAGGTCTTTTTTGGGTTGGGGTTGCCTACCCCTCTTAGGCCTTGTTTGGCATTATTTTGGGTCATCCTTTTGGCCTTTGTTCTTGCTTTGGCTTGATTTTTCTACCACTAAAATCTAGAGGATTTTCAGTGGTGGAAAGGTGGTTTTAGAGTCTTGTATAGGAGAGGGACACCCCTCTCTCCTTGTGTCTCATTTGCTTGCATTATTGGCTCATAATGGTAGCATGATTGGTTAGCATGTTTTGACTTCATTTCAGCATGTATTAGGCCTTATTTTTCCATGTTACACCTCTATCCAAAGTTGGTTTTGTGGGAGCCGAATAAATAGAGGAACGAAATCTGGTATACCCGAGGAGCCAGAACCGACGGCTCCATTCTCGCTTCAACTAGGACGCCGAATACGTTTAAGGCGTAATGCACTTGAGAAGGCATATCAGACAAATGAAAGAATAATAAATAGTAGACTCGGCCCCGAGGTCCGGAGAATGGATATAAATACAACATTTCAGATTTGTAAAGGTATGTAAGAATCACTTCTAAAAACTTAGTGAACAAACTTTCTTGAGGAGAAGAACCGACTTGTCCGTTGAGTGCTAATTCCGCACCCCAACCGTAATATTTGTATCTTTGCCGTGGCTAGTGAGGATCATTGGCGCCTTCCAGATCTCAAGAGTATTTCCTTATCCACTTCCCACAATTACGCCGCCTGTGGAATACTCAAATATATCCATGAAAGACGCGACTGAAGATCCTCCGATAGCCACCGACGAGACCGCACAGAGAGACGACTTCACTCCGGCAAATACGCTCGGAAAGGAAACCGTACAGCCGACGCGCCGCCAACTCTAACTCACCAACGACTTCAACGACGGAGACGATGTAAGCGACCATAGACCAAACAGAGTTTGGACAACATCATTGCTGAGAACGAACGCCTTCGCCGCGATCTGGCCTTAGAAAAAGCAAAGTCCAAACAGGCAGGGCTCAAGGTTCCTGAGCGATTCCCACGGGCAGGTCCTCAACGACCTCGAGGCCAACAGCACAATGCCGACGATCGCCGTGCCTTAACCGATTACCTTGAGGAGGTGATAGAGGACGCACGTCGCCCAAGAGGCGTCCCGCTTGACACCGTGTATATGATATACAGCCTGCCGATAGCCCCGACTGTACATGAAATCCAGTCACTTCCAAGCCCCCAGCATCGGCTCACACCAACAAAGTGACCCCGGCTCCGAGAAGCGCCAAGCATCACCTTCGACGACTCTGATTTGAGCGGCGTAACACTTCCTCACGTAGATCCTCTGGTTGTTGCGCTACGCGTAAACAGGTTCACCGTTGAACGCGTCCTTATCGACCAGGGAAGCACTTTAGAGGTTATGTACTATAAAACCTTCATCAAACTCGGGTTCAACGATTTGGATCGACTCACTCCATATCCACTATTCGCTTCAACGCCAACCCGGAGTACCCATTGGGAAAGATCACCACCGCTCGATGGCTCGCATCGGTGGATGGGAATTCTTGGTCGTCAGCACCGCATCACAATAATCTCATCATGGGGCGATCATGGTTGCATACCCCGCAGCCGCTTCAAGCACCTACCACACCGTTATGTTTCCCAACGAACACGACGTTGAGCGAATCCGTGGCTCTCAAATAAGAAGCATGTTACCTTCTCGCCGCCAAGTCGCCAAGGAACCAAGTAAACTCCATTGAAGTGCTCGGTCGAGATCTGGATGACGCTTCGGCCAACCAAACGAAAAGGCCACGGAAGGTTTAGACGGGTTGACATTGATGGAAGCCCGAAAAGTTTTTATGATCGGCGCCTCGAGCGAAGTCGACAGACAAGAATGATCACTTTCTTACTCGGCAACCTCGACGTCTTTGCGGACTCCATACGAGATACCGAGTTGACCCGGGCCTCACAAAGACCACCTCAATGTCGACCCCCGGTGCAAGCCAATCATTCAGAAAGGTCGTTGATCCTCCGCAGAACACACCGCCGCCGTTGTAGAAGAAGTTGACAAATTGCTTGACGCCGGGGCAATTAGAGAAGTCACCTACCCCACGTGGCTCTCCAACACAGTGGTGGTGAAAAAGAAAAATGGAACTTGGCGAGTGTGCGTCGATTTCACGGATCTAAACAAAGCTTGCCCCAAAGACTGCTTCCCCTTACCTAGAATTGACCAACTCGTCGATGCGGCGGCACGCCACCGGCGCATGAGTTTTCTCGATGCCTACAGAGGCTACCATCGACGCTATGAATCAGATGATCAGACAAACCGCATTCCTCACTCCAAGAGGAACCTACTACTGTGGTTATGCCTTTTGACCAAGAATACAGGGCAACTTACCAAAGATCGTCACCACGATGTTCAAAGAACAAATTGGACACACTATGGAAGTATACATCGATGACATGGTGGTCAAATCCAAAGAAGAACAAAACCATATAGCCGATCTGGAAAAGACATTCAACACCCTATGCAAATACAGAATGAAGCTAAACGCTTCCAAATGCGCATTAGGGATCGGCTCCGGCAAATTCCTGGGTTATATCATGAACCACCGAGGAATCGAAGCCAACCCGAGGCAAGTCACAGCAATTTTGGAACTGAGTTCCCCCCATTCAGTGAAAGAAGTCCAAAAGTTGATTGGAATGGTCGCACTCAACAGTTCATCACGATCTACGATCATCGCAGACAATTCTTTCGTGACACTACGCCAGGCGTAGCTTTCAATGGTCCGCCGAATGCGGCGCCTTTAATCTGCTCAAGACCTACCTCCCGACAAGACTCTTCTATCAACACCACGCCATCGGGCGACCCCTCATTCTATATCCGCAGCTCCGACAAGCCGTCAGCCGATATTAAAAGATGAGGAAGCGTACAACACCGAGGTATTATGTGAGCAAGGCAATGGTGGACGCCAAACACGCCACCTATCATTGAAAAACTCGTCCCCAAATTTTGGTCATGGCAAGAAGAAAACCGATGCATTACTTCCAAGGACACAAGATTAGGGTGCTAATGGACTATCCCTTCGATCAAGATTCTACGGAATGCGTACATCGTATGGTTTCAAGCGGGCTCTCAAACTCGCCAATACGACATTCGGTTTACCCAAACCGCAATCACGGGCGGTGCTTGCCGACTTTGTCGCCGACCACAGAGGGCTTGCCGACCTCAAGCTCGATGACGCCCAAATTAAGGTCAAGTTCGTCAAAGCCGATGGAGAATTTATGTTGGGGACATTTGGCAGTTATACTGTGATGGATCGTCTAACCAACGGGGTAGCGGCGCCGGCATCGTAATTATGTCTCCAGACGGCGTAGTAATTGAGTAGGCCATCAAGCTCGGCTTCGAAGCATCAAATAACGAAGCCGAATATGAAGCCCTTTTAGCCGGATCATGAACGCACATCTGCTTTCAAGGCAAGCTGGTGTTTTGTGACTCAAAATTGGTAATCAACCAGCTGAAGGGGGAGTACGCGGCAAGAGACGAGCGTATGGCGGCCTATATGAAAACGGCTAACTCCTTGCTGACGAAATTTGACCATCATGAACTAAACCAAATAACACGCGATCAAAATACACACGCGGATGCCCTGGCTTGCTTAGCCTCCGCCATCAACTCCGAGCTCAAGCGTACCATCGAAGTAGGTTTCGTCCCGGAACCAAGTATCGGCCTCGAGGAAACCCACATCAACATTATAGAATCTCCAAGTTGGAAGGACCCCATTGTCGCATTCCTTTCTTGAGCAACTCCCAGAGGACAAAAAGAAGCACACAAGTTACTTAAACAAGGCCTGCGGTACTACTTAGATCCACAAGGAGGGCTTTACAAAAAGTCCTCTCTCGTCCATACTTGGAATGCGTGCACCGGCAGAGTGGAGAGCTCACCACGAGATACACGAGGGCAGTTGTGGTGCCCATTCGGGGGGACGCTCCCTGGCCTATTAGGCGATAACACAGGGATATTATTGGCCGACGATGAGAGCTGACGCACAAAATTATGTCAAGAAATGCGAACAATGCCAAAAGTTCTCCCCACTAACCCATCAGCCGGCAGAAGCTTTGAATTCTATCACAAGCCCCTGGCCGTTTGCTCAGTGGGGACTTGATATCGTAGGACCATTGCCGAGGGCCCCAGGGAACAAGCGATTTCTAATCGTAGCAACAGATTACTTCACAGAGTGGGTCGAAGTGGAGGCTCTAACCCATATATGAGATTCCGACATTAAGCGCTTTGCGTGGAGGAACATCATTACGCGATTCGGCATTCCAAGAGCATTGATCTCGGATAATGGTACTCAGTTCGATTGTGGCGTATATCGAGAATTGTGCAGCCAGTATGGTATTGAGCCTTACTTTTCTACGCCAGCCTACCCCCAAAGTAACGGTCAAGCGGAAGCTTCAAACAAATCCATCTTGGACGGTATCAAAAAGAGGCTGGAAAGTGCCAAAGGCAGATGGGTTGAAGAGTTGCCGAGTGTACTGTGGGCCCATCGTACAACGCCAAGACGATCTAGCGGAGAAACGCCGTTTGCCTTATGCTTCGGAACCCAGGCAATCTTACCCCTAGAGATCGGCTTACCAACTCTGAGATCGCAAGCCTTTGACACAGGCCGAAATGACATGATGCTCGCCCGACTCGTTACGATTGAAGAACGAAGAGACCGCGCTTAGCATCCATGGCACGCTATCGCCAGCAGCTTGTTAAGTCATACAATCGGCGAGTTCGGGCCATACGCCACAATCAGAGAATCGGTCCTAAAGAAGGTACTACCAAATTAACGAGGCCGCCGATGGAAAGCTTGGTCCGAATCGACGACCCTATCGATAGATTCCGCCAGCACAGGGGCATATCGGCTCTCAGACATGTCAAGAAGAAGCCTGCCACGGCCGTGGAATTCAACACATCTACGTAAATTTTATCAATGACCCGACCTGTGGGCTTGATACTTGTACACACGTCGTTGTAATCCAAGGTTTCGTGTTTTTACATGTTTGAGCTCAACACCTTAGGGCCAAATAAGTCTCCGGATTCGGAGCTCCCTTTGGTGCATGACACCTTAGGGCCGAATAAGTCTCCGGATTCAGAGCGCCCTTCGTGGATGTCACGATTGGCCCAAACAAGTCTCCGGATTCGGAGCCCCCTTTGGTAAATGACACCTTAGGGCCGAATAAGTATCCGGATTCGGAGCGCCCTTCGTGGATGTCACGATTGGCCCAAACAAGTCTCCGGATTCGGAGCCCCCTTTGGTGCATGACACCTTAGGGCCGAATAAGTCTCCGGATTCGGAGCGCCCTTCGTGGATGTCACGACACAAAACAAGTCTCGATTCGAGCGCCTTCGTGGATGTCACGACACAAAACAAGTCTCCTGATTCAGAGTCCCTTTGGTGCATGAGGAAATTATAAGTGTAATAACCCGACCTCGACATGATTTCAAGTATATTTTAGTCCTCAATTGATACTATTAAATACTTATTGTGAAATCCTATGGAAAATTATGAGTAAGTGAGTGAAAGCTATGTTTATAGATGCCTATCTGTCTCACAAGAAACCTATCTGTCACAATTAACACATTAGAGTCAGGAACTTGAAGCCTTAATGACTTAATTATCAGAAATTGATAATATATTTGAGATCCTCATAATTTTTAAGTAATTTTAAGTATGTTCGTGAAATTTTAATTTTGGGATGATTAAACGATTCATTTTTGTCTTTATGTGCTTAGTTAAGAATATATAAACTTGAGTCTTATTGAGATTTGGGGCAAAAAAACGTGGAGCATCTTTTGGGAGGAACTAAGGGTTTGAGAGAAGAGAAAATGAGAACAAAGAAAAGGTTCAAAAGGAAGGAAATTGAGGGGAAATTAGGAGATCAAACTTAAGGTATGTTCAATTTTATATATCTATGAGAATCATTATTTCAATTGTGAAGAAGAGTTGTTGTATTTTATGTTGATGATGTAGGGTTTCTCAATGATTGTCTACTTTGACACTTAAATGAAGTGATGTATGAAATTACACTTAAATCCTTGGTTTTATGTTATCATTTCATGGAAACATGATAGTGCCATGGGTTATACTTGTTGAATTTGAATGTAGAGTGGGATTTGAGGAAGAGATGACTTGTTGAAGCCTCTAAATTAACTTAAATTGTTATAATCAAGTTAGAATCTTTGTTATGGTATTGTTGAGTTGACGCTGCTGTATGAATTTTGCCCTTGATTGCGTGAAAATGAGTTTGGGTTCTGTCAATTTTGGAGGAAATCGTCGCCTCAATTTCAGTTGTCGCTTTCGAGCGGAGGGCAAGGCCGCCGCGGAAAATGTATCTCTAAGTCCTCAGATTACCTGTCGCTGAAGGAGAAAATTTACGCCGAAGCGTAAATATCGACCTCTCAAAGATTTTTTGATAACATTGCACCGTCTCGCCGAAAGGACAATCTTGCGCTCGAGCAGAAGACTGTTTCAAAGAAAATTGTGTGTGGTTCAGTTTTACATGCTTATTCCTCTGGTGTTTTTAGAATATTTTCCCGATGATCTTAGAATGGTTATAAATGCATATGAAGTGTAAGAATTCAGGAAATAAAGTAAGAAAGAAAAGGAGACTAATGTGCAAGTTTAATCAGGTGCAGGACACACCAGGAGGAAGTAACACGCCATCTCAATACTGTGAGTAGTAATACCTCTCTACACGTTATGCAATTACGTCCATGTATCAAGGCAAATATGTTCATGTTCTAAGCACATAATTTATATAAGCTAGTGTTCAACGTATGAGAATGTAAATGTTAATGTCCATATAAAGTATGTAAAGATTGCAAGGGCTTAATGCGACACATTTTCAAGGGCCGTAGTGCCATTTTCAAGGGCCATAGTGCCAACAAGTTTACAAGGGCTTTATGCCACACTTTCAAGGGCCATCGTGCCAACAAGTTTACAAGGGCTATATGCCACTTCCAAGGGCATCACGCCACTTTCAAGGGCCGTAGTGCCAACATGTTACCAAGGGCTTTACGCCACATTTTCAAGGGCCTCGTGCCACCACTTCCAAGGGCTTATAGCCACCAAGTTATGTTACAAGATTGGGCCTAAGGCCATTATGTATGTGACATGTAATCGACTCACGTGGATACGTAATATGAACAAGTTAACAGTACTTTATTTATGTATTATTACTCACTGAGCCCAACTCACTCTCAGTTATGTCTGTTTCTGTAGGTCATTCAGCAGGCGGTCAATCCTAACTCAGGACGCCGTTTCCCTTGGTCAACCATTACGTGTCCAGGCACTAACCCAAGCTACTTATTTTGATGAAACCGTGGAGATGTTTGCTTATCTTTTGAGTGCCACCCAAGTCTTGTATATAACTTTTGTGGTCTTTTGTATATGCCCGTTTGGACTGGGACTGTAAATATCTGTGGTTGTAACCAATGTTGCAAGGGTATAGTTTCACGCTTTATTTGCTCATGAAAATGTTTACGTTTTATGAGATCCTGGCATGCTAGCAGTAGCTCAATGGAATGTTTCTGGTATCTATATTATATTACTACTTTATGCTTCCGATAAGGCCCCGTATGTTATATATATATCAGGTGTTATGTCCGGCTACGCATAGGTCATGCCCAAACTTTTAGGGGCGGGTTTGGGGCGTGACAAGTGGTATCAGAGCACGAGTTGCTATCTCACACACGGGTCCATTGAGCTTAGGGTGTCTAGAAAGCTTTAGGCATTTGCATGACATCCTGAAAGTATAAGAGAGAGCGATGGCAACGTCACGTAAACTCGATAAAGCAATAATTTTAAATCAGATTTCAGATATCATTATTTGTCGTGCAGAAATGGTGAGAACAAGGATGATGAACCGTAAGATGCCACTTCGCATTGATAGGATGGAGAGAATGATTATGGAGATGGTCGAGACTTTACGACAAAGAATAACAATAAAGAATAACAAAGCAACAACAATGACAACCGAAGAACAACCACCACCCCCGATCCCCCCACTAGTAGCACCAGATCACCATGCTGAAGACCGGACTATTACCCTTACCAAAGAGTTTAAAAAGATGAACCCGCCAGTCTACAAGGGAGGAATAGAACCGATGAAAGCGGAGGCCTGGGTGTTGGGTATAGAGAAATTATTTGAAGTTTTCTCTTGCACCGAAGCTCAAAAGTGTAATTGGTCGCTTTCACCCTAGAAGATGAAGCACGAGGTGGTGGATGCTCACGAACGACCCATCCAGGGCTAACTTGGGACAGATTTCTGGAGCTGTTTTATGATAAATACTTTCCTCAAAGTATGCGGGATAAAAAGGTGACTGAATTTGAGACTCTTAGACAAGGGAACAAGACTGTTGCGGAATATGAGGCCCAATTTGCGGAGCTAGCTCGGTTTGCACCGCACATGGTGGACACAGACACAAAAGGCACGAAAATTTGAAGGGGATTACGAGGAGCAATTGGATCGTGTCAATATGTTAAAGTTGCCTACCACGAGAAGTTTTGGAGAGGGTCATATAGCCGAGGAAATCTTGCCGCCGTAGTCAAGCGTTTATGGAAGGGAAAAAGACAAAACAATCAATGGTCAAAGGGAGTGATTACTCCACCAAACAAGAAACAAAATTCAGGGGCGATAACTAGTTCTGCTCCTAATCAGGGCGCGATCCCTACTTGTTCAGAATGTGGAAGGAAACATCGTGGGGTATGCCAATGGAAGTCTGGAGCTTGTTATCACTGTGGCAAAACGGGTCATTTGATCAAGGATTGCCCCCAAAGAATTCAACGAAATGGCAACAGAGCTGCTACTAGTTCAGCGGGGTCCACACCAACTATGAACACCAAGGCACCGGTAAAACCTAACAATAACAAAGACACAGCAAGACAAGGCAGAGTGTTTGCATTGGTTCCAGGGGACGTGCAGAATGCAACAACGGTGGTGTCAGGTACATTTATGGTTCATGGTCATTCTGCTTCTGTCTTATTTGATTCCGGATCTACTCATTCTTATGTGTCAAAATTGTTTGCACCAAACTTAGATAAACCTGAAAACAATTTGTCTTATCTCACAGCGATCTTCACCCTTGGGAGATTCTATGTTTTGTACTTCACCACTTTAATTGTGAACTTGAACTTGGGGATATTCCGTATATGCCAACTTGCTACCACTTGACATGACTTATTTTGATATCATTCGAATGGATTGGTTGCGAGAATAGTGCAACTATCAATTGTTTGACTAAACAGACGCTTTCCACCTCCCGCCAACCAGTAGTCTATGGTTCAGTGACGAAGTGACCTCTCCACCTTACCAGGGTTTCAAGGCAAAGGCGTAAACCGATTCGTAGGTGTCGTGGATACTTATGCGTTGTTTTGGAAGACCAAGTGGTGAATGAAGATGTCAATAAAATTTCAAGGTTTGTGAATTTCCTGACGCTTTTCCTCAAGAGTTGCCAGGCGCTTGATAGACCGAAATTGAATTTATAATTGAAGTGGTACCGAACTCAACCCATTTCAAAGACTCCGATAGAATGTCGCCATTGAAATGAAGGAATTAAAACCGCAATTGCAAGATTTATTAGACAAAGGGATTCATCCGCCCAAGTGTATCACGTAAGTGCGCCCGGTTTTGTTTGTTAAGAAGAAGGATGGAACACTCCGGCTTTGTATTGATTATAGGGAACTGAATAAAGTTACCATCAAGAATAAGTATCCATTACCAAGGATCGATGACCTCTTTGATCAGCTTCAGGGAGCACAGGTCTTCTCCAAGATTGATCTACGGTCTGGGTACCATCAGTTAAAAGTTAAGGCCGAGGATGTTGAGAAAACGGCGTTTCGAACTCGGTATGGTCATTTTGAATTTTTGGTTATGCCCTTTGGGGTCACTAATGCGCCGGCAGCTTTTATGGATTTGATGAACCGTGTTTTCAAGCCCTATTTGGATGATTTTGTAGTGGTCTTCATTGATGATATTCTCATCTACTCAAGGGATGGAAAAGCTCATGAGACTCATCTTCGATTGATACTTCAAACCCTCCGGGACAAGAAATTGTATGCAAAACTGAAGAAATGTGAATTTTGGCTACAAGAGGTGGCGTTTCTGGGGCATATTATCACGAAGGAAGGAGTTTCCGTTGACCCATACAAGATTGAGGCAATCGTAAAGTGGCCAACTCCTACAAATGTGACTGAGGTGCGTAGTTTTATGGGGTTGGCTGGCTATTATCGGAGATTTGTTCAAGATTTTTCAAAAATTGCTGTGCCACTTACACAACTGACTCAAAAGGGGGTAGCATTCAAATGGTCAGAAGAACGAGAATCTGCTTTTCAAGAATTGAAGACAAGGTTGACAACAGCACGAGTTTTAGCCCTACCATCCGGAACAGAGGGATTTGTAATCTACAGTGACGCTTCGCACAAAGGGCTTGGTTGTGTACTGATGCAAAATGGAAGAGTCATCGCTTATGCTTCTCGGCAGTTGAAACCCCATGAGAAAAATTATCCCACACATGATCTTGAGCTAGCAGCTGTAGTTTTTGCTTTGAAGATATGGAGACATTACTTGTATGGTACTACCTGCGAAGTCTATACTGACCACAAGAGTCTTAAGTACCTCTTTACTCAGAAAGAGTTAAATATGCGACAACGACGGTGGTTGGAATTACTTAAAGATTACGATCTGCAGATCTGTTACCATCCTGGTAAAGCCAACACGGTTGCAGATGCACTCAGTCGGAAAAATATGGGAAGTATGGAAAGTATGGTGACAGAGCAAAAGGAATTAGTGATTGAATTGGAGAAAATGGAATTGGATTTTGTGTTGTATGGTCAAAAAGCTTTAGTGGCAACAGTGGTCGCCCAACCAACCTTGCTTGAGGAAATGAAAGTGCACCAAATGGAAGATGACACTTTGAGGAAGATATATGATGAGTTAAACACAAAACCAAAACTGGGATTTCAGGTAGTAGGTTCAGTGCTCAAGTTTCAAAACCGAATATGTGTTCCCAATGTGATGAATCTTAAGCGAAAACTGATGGAAGATGCACACGCCTCGAGGCTTACGATGCACCCAGGGAGTACGAAAATGTATCGAGACTTGAAGCAGAATTTTTGGTGGCCAAGTATGAAGAAAGAGATCGCGGAATTTGTCGCCAAGTGCCTACAATGTCAACAAGTAAAAGCGGAGCATCAAAAACCTGCCGGACTGTTACAATCTCTTCCCATCCCGGAGTGGAAATGGGAGCATTTAACCATGGATTTTGTTGCGGGGTTACCTCGGACTCCACGGGGTATGAATTCAATCTGGGTCATTGTGGACCGATTAACTAAGTCCGCCCACTTCTTACCAGTGAAAACTCATTATAATGCAGACAAATTGGAAGAAGTTTATGTGAACGAAATTGTGAAGCTTCATGGTGTTCCGGTCTCGATTGTGTCGGATAGGGATCCTAAGTTTGTTTCCAAATTCTGGCAGAGTTTACAAAAAGCACCGGTACAAATTTTAAAGTTTAGCACGGCCACCCCGCATCGATGGTCAATCCGAAAGAACAATCCAAACGCTAGAAGATATGCTTCGGATGTGTGTGTTGGATTTTCAAGGAAGTTGGGAAACTCACCTACCGTTGATAGAATTTGTGTACAACAATAGCTACCACTCGAGTATAGACATGGCACCCTATGAGGCTCTGTATGGAAGACCATGTCGTTCTCTCAGATGTTTGAAGTTGGGGATAAATCCCTGTTAGGGCCTGAAATTATTCAATTGACAACAGAAAAGGTTCGAGTTATTCGAGAAAGGTTGAAAACGGCTCAAAGTAGGCAGAAACGTTATGCAGATAACCGAAGGAGGGATTTGGAATTTGAAATCGATAGTCACGTTTTTGTGAAGGTTACCCCGATGAAAGGCCATCCAAGATTTGGAAAGAAGGGTAAGTTGACGCCTCGCTATGTCGGTCCCTTTCCGATTCTGGAGAGAATTGGTCCGGTGGCCTACCGAATAGCCCTTCCACCACATATGAGTCAAGTGCATAACGTGTTTCATGTCTCTATGCTTCGTGGATATCTTCCGGATCCGTCGCATGTTATTGATTACCATCAGATTGAATTGGATGACAAGTTGAGTTACGAAGAAAAACCAATTCGCGTTTTGGACCGTCAGGTAAAACAATTACGAAACCGTGAAATTTCCATGGTAAAAGTTGAGTGGCAAGAACATTATGGAACTGACGCAACGTGGGAAAGAGAGGAAGAAATGCAACAACAATACCCACACCTGTTTCAATCCTAAGGTAACACAAGTTTGGAGGACCAAACTTATTTAAGGGGGGGAGAGTGTAATAACCCGACCCTCGCACATGATTTCTGTTATATTTTTAGTCCTCAATTGATACTATTAAATACTTATTGTGAAATCCTATGGAAAATTATGAGTAAGTGAGTGAAAGCTATGTTTATAGATGCCTATCTGTCTCACAAGAAACCTATCTGTCACAATTAACACATTAGAGTCAGGAACTTGAAGCCTTAATGACTTAATTATCAGAAATTGATAATATATTTGAGATCCTCATAATTTTTAAGTAATTTTAAGTATGTTCGTGAAATTTTAATTTTGGGATGATTAAACGATTCATTTTTGTCTTTATGTGCTTAGTTAAGAATATATAAACTTGAGTCTTATTGAGATTTGGGGCAAAAAAACGTGGAGCATCTTTTGGGAGGAACTAAGGGTTTGAGAGAAGAGAAAATGAGAACAAAGAAAAGGTTCAAAAGGAAGGAAATTGAGGGGAAATTAGGAGATCAAACTTAAGGTATGTTCAATTTTATATATCTATGAGAATCATTATTTCAATTGTGAAGAAGAGTTGTTGTATTTTATGTTGATGATGTAGGGTTTCTCAATGATTGTCTACTTTGACACTTAAATGAAGTGATGTATGAAATTACACTTAAATCCTTGGTTTTATGTTATCATTTCATGGAAACATGATAGTGCCATGGGTTATACTTGTTGAATTTGAATGTAGAGTGGGATTTGAGGAAGAGATGACTTGTTGAAGCCTCTAAATTAACTTAAATTGTTATAATCAAGTTAGAATCTTTGTTATGGTATTGTTGAGTTGACGCGTTGCATGAATTTTGCCCTTGATTGCATGAAAAATGAGTTTGGGTTGCTGAATTTTGGAGTGAAATCGGCCGCTCAATTTCAGTTGTCGTCCGCCGAGCGGAGGTGGGCCGCCGAAGCGGAAAATGTATCTCGAAGTCCTCGATTACCCTCTGGCTGAAGGAGAAAATTTACGCCGAGCGAATATCGACCTCAAAGATTTTTGATAACATTGCACTGCCCGCCGGCGTGACAATCTGCGCTTGCGGAAGACTGTTTCAAAGAAAATTGTGTGTGGTTCAGTTTTACATGCTTATTCCTCTGGTGTTTTTAGAATATTTTCCCGATGATCTTAGAATGGTTATAAATGCATATGAAGTGTAAGAATTCAGGAAATAAAGTAAGAAAGAAAAGGAGACTAATGTGCAAGTTTAACTGTGTGCAGGACACACACCAGGAGGAAGTAACACGCCATCTCAATACTGTGAGTAGTAATACCTCTCTACACGTTATGCAATTACGTCCATGTATCAAGGCAAATATGTTCATGTTCTAAGCACATAATTTATATAAGCTAGTGTTCAACGTATGAGAATGTAAATGTTAATGTCCATATAAAGTATGTAAAGATTGCAAGGGCTTAATGCGACACATTTTCAAGGGCCGTAGTGCCATTTTCAAGGGCCATAGTGCCAACAAGTTTACAAGGGCTTTATGCCACACTTTCAAGGGCCATCGTGCCAACAAGTTTACAAGGGCTATATGCCACTTCCAAGGGCATCACGCCACTTTCAAGGGCCGTAGTGCCAACATGTTACCAAGGGCTTTACGCCACATTTTCAAGGGCCTCGTGCCACCACTTCCAAGGGCTTATAGCCACCAAGTTATGTTACAAGATTGGGCCTAAGGCCATTATGTATGTGACACAGAATCAGACTCACGTAGTGATACGTAATATGAACAAGTTAACAGTACTTTATTTATGTATTATTACTCACTGAGCCCAACTCACTCTCGCTTATCTGCTTTCAGAGGTCATTCAAAGAAAGGTCAATCCTAACTCAGGACGCCGTTTCCCTTGGTCAACCATTACGTGTCCAGGCACTAACCCAAGCTACTTATTTTGATGAAACCGTGGAGATGTTTGCTTACCTTTTGAGTGCCACCCAAGTCTTGTATATAACTTTTGTGGTCTTTTGTATATGCCCGTTTGGACTGGGACTGTAAATATCTGTGGTTGTAACCAATGTTGCAAGGGTATAGTTTCACGCTTTATTTGCTCATGAAAATGTTTACGTTTTATGAGATCCTGGCATGCTAGCAGTAGCTCAATGGAATGTTTCTGGTATCTATATTATATTACTACTTTATGCTTCCGATAAGGCCCCGTATGTTATATATATATCAGGTGTTATGTCCGGCTACGCATAGGTCATGCCCAAACTTTTAGGGGCGGGTTTGGGGCGTGACAATAAGTCTCCGGATTCGGAGCGCCCTTCGTGGACGTCACGATTGGCCAAAACAAGTCTCCGGATTCGGAGCGCCCTTCGTGGATGTCACGATTGGCCCAAACAAGTCTCCGGATTCGGTGCCCCCTTTGGTGCATGACACCTTAGGGCCGAATAAGTCTCCGGATTCGGAGCGCCCTTCGTGGATGTCACGATTGGCCCAAACAAGTCTCCGGATTCGGAGCCCCCTTTGGTGCATGACACCTTAGGGCCGAATAAGTCTCCGGATTCGGAGCGCCCTTCGTGGATGTCACGATTGGCCAAAACAAGTCTCCGAATTCGGAGCGCCCTTCGTGGATGTCACGATTGGCCAAAACAAGTCTCCAGATTCGGAGCCCCCTTTGGTGCATGACGCCTTAGGGCCGAATAAGTCTCCGGATTCGGAGCGCCCTTCGTGGACGTCACGATTGGCCAAAACAAGTCTCCGGATTCGGAGCGCCCTTCGTGGATGTCACGATTGGCCAAAACAAGTCTCCGGATTCGGAGCGCCCTTCGTGGATGTCACGATTGGCCAAAACAAGTCTCCAGATTCGGTGCGCCCTTCGTGGATATCACGATCGGCCAAAACAAGTCCCCGGATTCGGAGCGCCCTTTGGGGCATGATGCCTTAGGGCCGAATAAGTCTCCGGATTCAGAGCGCCCTTCGTGGATGTCACGATTGGCCCAAACAAGTTTCCGGATTCGGAGCGCCCTTTGGGGCATGACGCCTTGAGGCCGAATAAGTCTCCGGATTCAGAGCGCCCTTCGTGGATGTCACGATTGGTCGAAACAAGTCCCCGGATATGGAGCCCCTTAGGGGCATGATGCCCACCCACTAATGCATTTCGCGTTTATACCATGCAAAGGCAAAATATTTTAATCAAAATCTAAATATTCCAATAAATGAATCGACATCGCTTGAACTAGAAATATTTTACAATCAAAATATTTTACGATCAAAGACGACATTGAAAATGAAAGCCTATTTATTCATAGTGAAGTCTGTTGTTGCATTACACTCTAGTTAATCGGCCTCCTCATCGCCGCTTCTTCTCGATTTCAAATTGAATAGGGAAGGTAATGCTCGCGGATATAGGGTGAAGCTAATCTATGCCTAGGGACCTAAGAACCTCCACGGTTTGAAGGGCCTTGATCCACCAAGCTTAAAACCGCGATTTTCGATGGACAAACTTCCTCAAGAAGGTCTCTGTCTTGGTTTTATCAACCCCGCCCTTGTAACCATCCCGATATCCTTTCTCGTAACTCGGGGCCTTTTGGGACGATTTACCACTTTGTTGACGTACCGCCGCTCAGCCATTCGAACCTTCTTAAGCTCCCGAAGCTCACTCTCGGCCTTTTTTGCGCGAGCTTCCAGACTGTGACTCCTTTCGTCCTTTTTCTCAATGTCACATCTCATCGCACGCAGACGTATGCCAATCTCATAAGCATTATACAACCCCTTTACAGCCCCATGTATGCCGTCCCGAAACACTTCGAAATCACGACGACCAACCACCGATTGTCGGACTTCCGGTGGAAAAATCTATCGAGCAAACTCGACTGCCACATCTGGGTCTTTAATGATGGAATCCGCCTCTGTCATCGGTTTATTCTTCACAAAAACCACAAAATTCAATGGCGGCGTCAAGATCCACCTCGATTCCCTGGTCGCGGCATGGGGAACCTCCGTTGAACGCCCTTTGAGGGGACTCGCTTCGACGACTATAAGCGCCATTTTCCCGATCCTGATGCACTTCTTCCCATACCAAGGCTCATCAGCGATACATTTCGACGTTTGAATTCACCAATCGGGTCCTTCCCGATTGGCTCAACCTCGCACTCCAAATAAATAGGACCCTTGGTACGAACTTACCCCATTTATTTTGAGATACGATCGCTTCCCAAAGGCAAATCAAGATGACCGAACGCCAAACGTCGGACGACGATCCGGCGTACAACGAGTATGAACCATTCGGCCTCACGCCGCGCCTGCCAAGGCAAGGGTAGATTTATTAATCTAATCGCCACCTGAAGATGCCTCGCCACCATGAAAGTATGAACCATTTGGTTTCACGCCGCTACCGCCAAGGCAAAGCGGTTATTAATCTAACCCGCCTTTTCAAAGATGCCTCGCCACCCAGTGTGAACCATTCGCTCTTCACGCCGCGCCGAGGCAAGGCGGATAATAATCTAATCGCCGCTTAAAGATGCCTCGCCACCATGAAAGTATGAACCACTTCGGCCACGCCGCGCCGCCAAGGCAAGGGCGGTTATGAATCTAACCGCCGCCTTTTCAAAGATGCTCGCCACCGAGTGTGAACCATTCGCTTTACGCCGCGCTTTAGCGTGGCAATGGCGGTTATTAATCTAATCGCCGCTTAAAGATGCCTCGCCAGCCCATGAGTATGAACCATTCGCACTTCACGCCGCTACTCGCCAAGGCAAGGGTAGATTTATTCATCTAACCCGCTTTTTCAAAGATGCTCGCCAAATTTCGAGTGTGAACCATTCGCCATGCTCGCGCTCGCCAGGCAAGGGCAGATGATTAATCTAATCGGCCGCTTTCATTACAGATGCCTCGCCAAATTTACCAGTATGAACCATTCGGCTCTTCACGCCGCTCGCCAAGGCAAGGGTAGATTTATTAATCTAATCGCCACCTTTTCAAAGATGCTCGCCACCATGAGTGTGAACCACTCGGGCTTGAAACACGCCGAGCCTCGCCAAGGCAAGGGCAGATGTATTAATCTAATCGGCCGCCTTAAAGATGCTCGCCACCATGAAGTTTGAACCATTCGCTTTCACGCCGCTGCCAAGGCAAGGGCAGATATTAATCTAATCGCCGCTTTTTCAAAGATGTTCGCTTAGCCCACGAGTGTGAACCATTCGCTTTCACGCCGCTCGCTAAGGCAAGGACAGACATAGATCTATTAAGAAATATCACCATAAAATTACGGAAACATCAAGACATTGAGCGTAATGCATAACATTTTATAACTACGAAAAGTATCGACGTCCATTTCAGATCATAACATTTTATAATATCACCGCATGAAAAATGTCCGATAAACAAATACAAAATAACAAAAACAAACGAAAAAGTATTTTCTAAATCATAACAATTGTGTATCGTAAGATCAACCCTCTAATCGCCTCCAACGGATCGATGTCCACTTGCTCATACGGTATTGGCATATTCAAATAAACTCCAACCGCAAAGAAGGGCCTTGTGCCAACCGTGTTTGAAGCCCCGATTCTCAAACCGAGAGACTGTCCACATACTCGGAGTCCAACCTCTTTCCGGCCAAACTTTTGAATCGGCAATCACCTTCGCCGCCTTCATTTCAGCCAACTCAACCTCCAGGCTGGTAACTGCCTTTTGGGACAAGCCAAGTGCAGCTTCCATATCGTCGGGCTTCATCTCGCCTCGCCTCAACTTATCCGCATCATGAGCTGCTACCGTGGCCTCTGCCGAGAAGCCTCTGGTTCGCTCTTAAAAATTCGCCTCGCCCTTTTCCTCCGCCCTTAACTTGCTTTCAGAATGACTAACTGCTTGATCTGCCGAGATGGCGGCCTACATCGGCTATCCTACCAACGGTCCGCAAAAGAAAATTTCAAAAACGAACGTGAACAATGTTTGATGAAGTGAAGGAAAATCGAATACGCACCAAAAGGGCCGATCGCTGCTAACATTGTCGATTCAACCGTTCCAACCGAAAGCCTCCATATCAAATGGCAACGACAAAGACGTTGCCACGCTAACGCGACCTCGGGTCTTTAAGCGCCAAGATCCAAGGAACCAAAGATGTTTCTTACCATCGGTCGAATCACAAAGGGCACAACCTCACTCGATCTCTCCATTCGAGGACGTTTGCCGCCGTGATCTTCTAAACCGACCTCACGATCCCTAGCGCGTTTCTCCGCCTTTCCCTCAACATCCTGAACGGCTTTCCCAACCAATGCGCATTCGGCATTCTTATTTGTTGCCGCCTCCTCAACAATTCCCAAGGATCTCGATTCGGTAACTGGGAGGGAATGTTGAGATTCACTGGTGGGCAGTACGATCGAAAGGCCCTCCGCTCTTCGCCGTGCGGCTAACCTCTCCGCATTCGCCTTCTTAGCAAGCTTTGTCAGGCTTAACCAAGCCATGTTAGTTGAGCCCGAGATGGGAAGATTGTCTGTACGTTGAGGAACGTCGTCAACAGAAAGGTTCCCCCGCCCCGAAGTAGGGAGGATCGACAGAATCCAATACCTCCTCAGATTCGGCCTCGAACTGATCTGATTCGCAAGACGGATACTTCAAGATTCTCCGACCGGACCCTTCAAAACCTACTGCCTCAAGTTTTGGAAGTCGGATAAAATACGGGCGACGAGAAAATTTTCCCCCTTCGGAATCGGTATGTTTTCCGCAGCCAAAAAGGTTGTATATGTAGGCTCGTAGCAAAGCAGAACGTGGGCCGCTTCTTCCTCGCTATGAAGATCGCGACGGCGGAAATACCTAAGAGCAATCCTAATGTCCGAAAGAACGGCGACGTCAGTTGAAGCTTGGACTTTTTTCAAATCGCTCCCTCCACAAGACAAGCCGTAAGACCCAAGAAAACAAGGTATGGCAAATATGAACACACAATACGAAAGAAGAGGGCATTCGCGACCGGTTCGCCTCACGCCTAGGAATAGGATCGACACGATCCTCCCCTTCGCTAAACTCCCAGCTGTCGCGACAACCACCATGACGCTCAGAATAAGCCTGGGGACCTCGCCATACTCGGACTCTTTAAGTTTGTTGCGTTCTAAATCAACCAAAGAGTCCACCTGCAAATCGCTTTAAGGAAAACAGATTTTCAAAAGTAGTGCCAAACATGGATCGCTTTGCAGACATGAGTCGCCACCTAAATATTTTTAAAATGGGGAATTTAGGAAACCCCGACTCGTCAAGGCCACACGTCCGTCATCACCAAAGTGGTCTTGGCTCGAGCTTGGGTACGATCGAAGGTCATTTATGAGCACTTTCGCCGTCCAAGACCGGCCTCTACTAACCGTGATATCCGTTTTTGAAAACTTTATGCGTTCTTATTCCTGTTATTAACCTAGAATCACTATGTGATGCGCACAACACAAAAGTATAGACTAGATCGCCTAATTTGGAAATAAACATTGCATATCCGTTTTGTTTTGAAAAACGTGTTAGATTTTGCTACTCGCAAGTAGGCTAAAATACGGATTTCAACGAGTACTCCCAACTCATACAATCCAACCTCCACCCACAGGCATACAAACAGTTATATCACATAAGCACTTAGCCGCATGGCAATCCTATTGTCATGTTAACATTCACACGCATGCGATATGCTAAAGCGATAAAGACTTACATCGCACTGCGCCAAAAACAAAACCCTATAGCAAACAAACGCATGACCTAGTTTCATGTTAAGTGGCTAATGCGACATGCATAGATGTAAGCTAGACTAGGCTCGGCTAACCCTAACATGGCATATGAAATGCTACCACATAGCACGATTCAATTTGGAAACCGAAGTGCGATGCGCTTTGCGTGATGTGAGCCCAATGTATGCAATACTTATGAATGATGCACGATGCATTTACATAAGGTATGCTAATTGAAAATGCCCTAATCTACCACGTAAGCGGTAAATAAAAGGGTTAGAAAGAAGTGGGGATTGGAAGACATACATGCCCACTCACACACACTTATTACATTTTGCCCTCACCGAGGGACCTAATAAATAATTACAGAATAAATAAATAATTAACTAAACTAGCTAATTAAATATTACAAATCAACTAAATTAATTAAATCAAATAATTAATCTATTTAAGCGATAAATGCCTCTAAGGAGGGTCGATCGCAGCTACCGACTCGCTGAATCGACCGCCAGGCAAGTGTGCCTCTGCTTCTCTCGCTTCTTTCTCTCAAAATTCCCAAAACTTCGTGGAGTACCTCTCGTGAGCACCGGAAGTATCATCGTCGAGTCGTGAGCCACCGGTCAAGAAGGAATCCACCGGCTCGATTTCATTATCGGCCGCTTCAAGGCGCGGTTTCGGCACTAAAAGTGCCGGTCGGCACAAAGTCTCGCAGAACCTCGCAACTCACAAAGAGCAGAGGGAACAAAAGGCAAGGCAATGCAATTCAAGGTATATATGCACCAAACACATCCCAAATCATGCTATGGACTTAAGAGGGCATGTGCCTCGATTCCTGCCACCAATCGCGATTTACGCGTGATGGCCCTAAGGACCAAGAATGCAACTTTGATTTCAAATGCATGCAATGCAAACAAAGGTACCAAACCTCTATCAAACTCACTTCAAGAGGCTTGGCATGCACAATGCCAAATGCAACCCTAAGCATGTCATCTAGCATGCAATATGGCGATGCAATGCAAGAATATTGTTGTATGAACATACAAGCATGCAAAGCAAAGTAGGAATGGACTTATACATGAATTGGACAGCTCTAAAAGGCCCAAGAACAAAGGGCCAACATGCTCGAAAATGAGGGCTAGAATGTACACACACATGTATACAATTATGGTCCAACACTTAGGCATTCACAAGCAACTCTCATGCATTCTTAAACAAGCCAAACATGGACTAATAGCATGCATTGTAAGCTCAAAAATCAAAAAACATGTTGCCAAACATGCAACAAAGCGAGCCAAATACACAATAAATGGCCCAAGTATTTGAAACAAGCCATGAAGGCTTAAACCAAGGCCAATCTACCAAGCCTCACAAGGCTAAAGGGGACTGAAATAGGTCACAAGCGCATCTAAACAAATCCTAAGGAGCACCTAGATGGCATCTAAGAGGCTCAAGCACAAAGGCATACAACATGACCAAAACAAGGAGCATTCAACACATGCTTTTAAAGCATTTAAAGAAGCAACCAAAGCATGCATACAAGCACATCATAAGGTCTGAAATGGCATGTTGGATGGTTTTAAACCACCAAAAATGAAGCAAGCATGGCATGCTACACACTCATATTCTCAAGGCCAACAAGCCAAATACAAAGGAGCTATATAATGCATGATAGGATCGACCCAAAAGGCTATGGACAGAGCTAAATCATGGCAAAATAAGCACACAACCTTCATGGATACAAGCCTAAAACATGCTAGAAATATAGACACACTACCTGGACATGTTGAGACATAAAAGAGGTATTACAAGGCAACTATACTAAGCATGTATAGGAGACCAAAACCAACTTAAAACCAAGTTAAAACATGGTATAATAAGCATGGAAAACAAGTCAAACATGCCCAACACACACTCAAGCATGAAGCTCCTTAAGGAAGCAAAATTTGTCCTTTTCAAGGACATCAAGGAGAGGGGGTGGCCCTCTCCTTCTTGAGACTTCAAGGCATGTTTTCACCACAAATCCTCAAGATTTCAGTGAAGAGATCCCAAGACCAAAGTCTCGGATCTCTCACAAAATGGCAAAAAGTGGCCTTTTCAAGGCCTAAAGGTGGTCAAAGTTCTCAAACCACAAAGCACTCTTGATATACAATAAAGAGGACTTAAAAACAGAGATTTGATGTGCCTAAAACTAGGCCAAAAACTGCTTTTAAACTAGGTAAAACAAGTTGCAAGAATGGGGAATAAAGTGTAAGTTTCTTACCCTTGTTGACTACCTTCACAAAGGTTGTTGTGCTTGGTCCCTTGAGCTCCAATACAGCCAAGAATCACCAAAAACTAACCTCTAGAACCTCTCAACCAAGAGAAGTAGGGACACTAGGTGCTAGTGTGCAAAAGTAAGGCACAAAACACCTAGTTAAACAAGAGAATGGGAGAGATATAGAAGTTATATCTATTCTAACCCTAAAACCAGAGCTCTAGCTCTCTAACAATGGCTAACCTTCTCGAAAATTGCTAACCCCAAGCCAAGAGGGAGAGCTTCCTCTTATAGGCCAAAAGCTTACAAGCTTGGCCACTAAGAAGCCCATCCCTCCATACACGCATGGAGGGGAAACAAGTTGCAAACAAATGTGAGAAAATATCTCACCAAGCAAGTGCATGGTCGGCAGGCAAAATGGTCATTTCGCCCAAAACAAGGCCGACCGCACAAATAGTGCCGACCGCACAATATAGTGCCTGATAACTACACAGCCGGTAGCCTCTAGCCCCAACTGGCAGTGTGGGGATGCCTCGTAAGGCATTCCCCGCCTCAAAGGTAACCACGTGTGTTTGGTGCAAAACCAAACACAACGGTCGAAGTTCGGAGGTCCCGAGGCACGAGACGCGAGCCGAGAACTCCGAACTCCAAACGAACACACACATGGATGATCACCGAAAGTGTCCAGCGGTGACGCCCAAGTCTTGAGGACGGTCAAAAATGGGGTGTCTACGCTGTTCTCTTGACAGTAACTCGAAAGTCATAACAATGACGGAGGAATGTCAAAGCCCAGAGACGACCCATTTTGACAAGGTCAAGACTTGGACAAACATGCAAAGCGCAAATGGTTGAACTCAGAAGTCGCCACGATCCTCAAGGAATCAAACCAACAGAAGTTCATGCAAGAGGCACACATGCCAACGATAAGATATGCGCCAGAGGCGGGGCAAATGCAACCGAAAATGCAAGAAGCCAAGCATAACTTATGATCATGCAAAGAAAGTCAGAATGAGGCACACATGCGCTTATAAGCTAACATGCAACAGTCTACACTACAATGTAGAAAGGATGTAAGAGAATTATGCAATTCTCAAAACGTCTCACTCGGAGAGATACAATACTGTGGCGACTCGTCCGGTTTCACCAATGCAAATGAGTCAGATATACAATATCGCGGCTCGAAAGAAAACAAACTTAACAGTACAATATGATTAGCAACATGCATGTCATATGCAATGTGAATGTCAATGGTATGCAATATATACAAAACTATGTATAGATAATGCAAATGAAAATGTAGTGCAATTAAAACTAAATGCGAACTACATGCAGGCAATTGAATCATGATTCAATCATGAGCGGTTCAAAACCTCACAAATGTCAAATAGATTGATGGAGGTAACAAGTCCGCTCCCATAGATCGATGTCCGATCTATGAGTACTTCGACGGACACAAGAACAAGTATTGGGTGGATTGACATAAGTGGGTGACGACCACCGATGAAAGAACAATGATCCTAATGCCGATGCAACAATTACACTACAATGTAATGGAAATGGATAAATGATACAATGGATATGGCACGGGCCAAACCAAATCTTGTTTAGGAAAGGCATGTACACATACAACCCATGTCTAACACAAAGAACGGTGCCGCTACCCTCTAGGCTCGGACACAAAAGCTCTATTAACCGTGCTTCCAGACACGAAAAATATGGGCACATACCAGACCTAGCTCAACTTGGAAAGGCGCAAGCCATAGATGGAAGGTGATGCAATGGATGCATGCAATGGAATAGATACAATGGATATGGCACGCGGGCCAAACCAAATCTTGCCTAGGAAAGGCATGTACACATACAAGCCATGTCTAACACAGCAACGGTGCCGCTACCCTCTAGGCTCCTGACACAAAAGCTCGATTAACCGTGTTCGACACGAACAACATGGGCACATACCATCAAGCTCGACTTGAAAGACGCAAGCCATAGATGGAAGGTGATGCAATGGATGCATGCAGCTACAATGCAATGGGTATTTACAGAAAATGCATGACATATGCACTATACTACAATGATGCATGACATATGCATGTTTTTTTTTTTGTTTTTTGTAATGCAATGCATGACATATGCAATATTTACAATGATGCATGACAATGCATGTTGATGCAATGACTATGATTGCGATTTTCCCTATCTTACCAACCGGGCGATACACTAGGTTGGTTCAAGATCCGCACTGAGGCGTAGACACGACGCCTCAACCTATGGGGCTACCATACGTATTTCTGCCGAGGGTACATCCTCGGTATTTAAACCAGATTTTAGTCTCGAAATTAACCTTTATGTTCTAGGCATAAGCCGTCAACTCTAGTTTTCACCGTCCAGCTTGATCTTCTAGGAACTCATCGCGAGCATAGACAGTGGCTTTACACCACCGAAAAGTCGTCGGCACGACAAAACCGAAGGAATTGCACCTTCAGAGGATTTAAGGTCTCCTAGACCGGGATGCGAGCGTATGCATGACAATGCATGTTGTGTTTTTTCTTTGAAATGCGCGCCAACGCGCGGCTTTGAGATGCATGATAATGCAAATGAGCGGGTTTAAGGTCTCGCCGGACCTAGGGGGGGCAACCGATGAGGTGCGCTAAACAATGCGATGGGATGCATGCCAAATGCAATGAGGTGCACAACACAACGCTATGGAATGCATGCCAAATGCAATGAGGTGCTCTTGTAATGCACCGGAGGTCTTACACCTCCCGAGGACTTAAGGTCTCCTAGACCGGGCGTGTTTAAGGTCTCGCCAGACCGGGGCAAATCGTTACACAAGATTCAAGGGCATGCGATGCAATGGGGCAATTGAGACGCGTGTCTCAAAAGATGGAAAATGGAGTGCAATGAGGTACACGTGCCTCAAAGGATGGAAAATGAAATGCAAATGAGGGTGCGCTAAACACATGATTTAAATGCGTGCCAAATGCAATGAGGGCGACTTAACACATCAAGGTCTTGCACCTCCCGAGATTTAAGGTCTCTAGACCGGCGTGTTTAAGGTCTCGCCGACCAAGGCAACGGTGCAAAGTGCAATGCATGATAGTGCTTGTAATAAAGCACGGACAATGTAGTCAAGGTTTAAGGTCTCGCTGCATCACAAGATTCTTGGTCCCGCCGACCAGCGTGTTTAAGGTCTCGCCAGACCGTATGGGTAATTGTATAATGTGACACACGATCACACGGATGCGAAAACAATGTGAGTGAAGAAGAAACGAAACAAGAGGCACGATACCTCATTGGATGGAAAATGAAGTGCAAACGAGGCCTACATGCCTCGAGATGCAATGAAATGCGAAATGGGGCACACGCACTCATTTGATGGAAAATGAAGTGCAAAACGAGGCGACGTGCCTCGAGATGCAATGAATGCTAAATGAGGCACACGTACCTCATTTGATGGAAAATGAAGTGCAAAACGAGGCGACGCGTGCCTCGAGATGCGATGAATGCGAAATGAGGCACACGACTCATTTGATGGAAAATGAAGTGCAAAACGAGGCGACGTGCTCGAGATGCGATGAAATGCGAATGAGGCACACGCACCTCATTTGATGGAAAATGAAGTGCAAAATGAAGCGGTATGACACGATGCCACATGACAATGCAAAACGGTGCAAGTCGCGAGAGACGGCGAGATGGCGCGACACGACGCACGGACAACATGATGGATGCACGTGACACACGGGCAACTTTTGGATCTCCGAGATGACAAAAGGATACAAAAGGATACAATCTTCGCTGAAATTGAGCACCACGCATAGTAGAGACAAATCAAGTCAAACGGAGGCCGGTTGAGCATCGGGACGATTTTCTCGATTTTCTTGAGACTTGAAGACCCAAAGTCGATAATATAGCCCAAACAAGGCCCAAGGAACACCACCGGGTGGAATGGCCACCGGCTGGCCACCCGATAAAAACTTCATCGGCATTAAAGTGCAGTGCCGACCGGCAAAAATGTGCCGACCGCAAAAGTTGTCGATCGGGGCGCTTCGCCATTTCACCTTGCTTTATAAAATAGGGCTTGAAGCCCTATTTCTTCACTTTTCTTCCGCCGAGATCTCTCATTTCTCTCTCTAGAGTCTCTTTCTCCTCCTTTGCTCATTTCTTTGAGTTTTTCGCCATTTTTAAACTGGATTCGCGATCTCCTTCAAGTTGGACATTTTCAACCGAACAAATCTTTGTTTCGATTTTTTTGCTATTTTCACCTTTTCGACTCGCCCTTGGTTTCTATATTTCGTGATATTCCCATCTTCCGACCTTCCCGCCATTTCCTACCTCTCGGTTGACTTTGCCGGTTGACTTTTCGCATTCCGCCCGCTTTTCATCTTTTCGGCTCATTTTTCACCACCACTACACATGCCGGGCGATGTCCCACATGCTCGACTCCCGGATCTTGAGATGGATCCCGGTCGAGCTCTTATCGAAGCGGCGCCCCTTCGATCCGGCGACCTATCGGCCCGCCATCCACGCATAACACTGACGGACTCCGCCACTTCCGCGGCTTCGAGAGGGCTTTGGATCCAGAGGTTCTGCTACGTGAGCCGACCTCACACTTGTCTTTTGGCGTCGCCGAGGTAACACTCTTGCCTCTTATTTTCTGCAATGTAGGATTTTCACAACCGCCATAGCTAATCGAACCCATCAATCGCTGATCCTCGATGTGTCAGATCAGAGTTGATTGTGGACAACTTCGTAACTGACATCTGCTTAGGACCGACGCACATGCATACACACTGCACTAGACCCAAACACACGGCATACATCACACTGCAAATTTACTAACACCCGGTGCTCATTTGAACCCGAAAACTCGCACGCATGCCAGACTTGCAGAAAACTACACAAACACGCAGACATATCACACGTCGTTTACACTGATCCTCACAGGAGCACTGACATATCACAGACCGCAATCTACCCACCGATATCAAACCCGATATCTGCTTGAATCTAAAAAATGTGCACACATGCACCAAGTTTACACAGGAGCATCCAAAACACACTGATGTATCACGACCAGAGTTTATCAGAAGCACACCCAAGACCCCAGATCTTGTTAGAAATCAAAACTTGTACGCATGCTATATTTACTCTAGAGTTTTTCATGCCTTTAGATAAAGATAAATCCGTGTATTCATCATTGCTTCAAGAATCGCATTTTGAAAACAGGGGATTCCCATACCATCCGCTGGTATGGGAACGCGTCCGTCAGACTTGGTACGCAGAGCTTCCCGAGGAGGTTCGTTACATCGAGACGAGGGGGCTTCGGCGTCAGGGGACTTACCAGCTTTTGTGCCTCTTCTTGCCGCCTGGCAGAGAGGTGGTGGGACACCACAGATTCGTTTAATTGTCGGCCGGGGACATGACGATGACCCCTTATGACTTCTCGATGCTTACGCCGGTGGGGGGTGATCCGATCCCCTTTGATACGCACATGGACGAGTGGATCGCCGCCAGTCTATTTACTCGCAGCCTCCGCCTCGCCGCCCGCTTTGTCCGCTACTCTTGGTTTGAGGGCGGCTTAGGGCCCAAAGATGCCCTTGGTGATGCAAATCCGATGACCCCAGAGGAGGTGGATCGGCACGCACGCTTTCGATGTTTTGCTAGGGACGACGATTCGCCCGGGCGAACCAAAGGTTTCTGCCTCCTCAACAGACCGGTGGATGTCGAGACATTTTATGCTTTTGGGTGGTACCGCCACCTCTATGGCTATATGAGTTCGGTTTGCAAGGATCGCTCGGGGGCTCTGGCCAGCGGGCTTGGGAGGTATGTCTCCTTCTCGCTTACATTTCGCTTACATACTTTCAGATTCTACACCGACATCGCCACATCGATCAGAGGTCGTATACATACGCACACATACATACTGCTTAATCGACCGTTAACAGTTCACACTATACCTTCACTCAATACACCGCACAACACATGGCTCGATATTTCGCTTGTTCTACATTCCGCTTATCCGATGAAGCTCGATATCGGTTTTGGTGTGGGTGTATGCCTACTTTCAGTGCCGAGCTGCCCGTGACGGAGACCTCTGGTCGCCCCTTCTCTCGCCGATGGGAGGTGCACACGGCGACCCGACACCTTCAATTTCTTCCGGCGTTACTTTGACACCATTACCCCCTAGAGGTATGTTTTACTTGTAGTTCATCCAAGTTTCGCTTCCAATCGTATATTTGCAATACCAATAGATAACAAATCAGATTGATTTCAGATCACCCGGCGACCATGGGCCTTTGCTGCGGTGACGAGGATCGACACGCCGTGCCGAGGAGACCTCACACGGATTCTTTTGGAGGGCCCTGGCCTCGGGCTTGGTACTGGGGAGCTGCTTACGCTGCACTGGGTTGCGAGCAGATAGTCCTGCTCACCCTCCCGAGCATATGAGGATAATGAGAGGTTCACTGCTGACCGATGGTGGACTACACCCTTGGTGGGCAGACGGTTTCAGAGGCGAGGGCGACTATTCGAGTACGTCCGGACTTTTATCATGCGACCTCGAGAGGTGGGGATAGAGCGGAGGAGCCGTCACAGCGCAGGCTCGAGTCCGAGGCGAAGTGCAGAGGGACGAGGTGCCGGTTGGCCGCTCGCCTACTATGTTGACGCACAGGGGCGAGCGGAGACCTACCAGATCCCTTTTTCTCCTCCTACCGGGTCATGAGTTGGGCATTCTGACTTGCCTCCTAGATGTATCACTTTATTTCAGATCTTGCATTGTTATTTCACTTCCATTCAGATATCCCACGTATCATCGATGTATTTAATACTTTTGCAGACTTCTTCCGAGTATACCCGTCATTGCGGAGTTGAATGCCTCCTCGGGGATGTTTGCAGCAATGACTTCGACGCTTTGACCGCCTACGGCTTGCAGGTATGTTCTATTGACCACGCCTCAAATCATATTCTCGCTTCACACACCGCTATATCGCACAAAATCGACAGATCGCCACACGGCTTTCATACACCACTCATACACCGTGATTCTCAGACCGATAAACCGCCCACGGCTGCTCACACATCGTAGACTATACACCGCATCCCACACCGATAGACCGCCACGGTTTTTCGATGTGTTTACTCTTGTACTTTCACCTCCTTTCCGATCCCTCCAAAGGGTGGCGCTGGCGACCGGGCCTCCTTTCGACCCGGATGGCGTATGCCTCGCACTGAGGAGGGCATTCTCATGCGGGGAGTAGCTCATGAGCCGCAGCCCAGATGATGAGTCCGAGGAGGAGACAGAGGAGGTGAGGGCATCGAGGAGGAGACCGGGACAGCTGGCCGGCTCGCATGTGATGCTCTCGATGATGCTCCCGGCTTCGCCAGAAGAGGGCGAGGACGGATCCCATGCGAGGCCACCGATGATGATCATGCATCATTGCTTTTTCTTTTATTTTCGTACCTTTTCCCTTTTGTAGATAGAGCACTATGTATCGCCAAGCAGTGTGTTTTGCTTTCCAAAACTGTAATCGAAAAGATTATATATAAACAAACTTTTGTCTAAAAGAGTGTTATATCGTATGTTTATGTATACCGCACATTTCATACTTTGCATCGCATTGCATCATACCACACCTCAAATGTAAATGGCATTGATATACTGCTTAACAAAACAACCAAGCATTTGCACCGCAAGATGTGATAACCAATCAACTAGCAGAAATAATTCAAATAAGCCACTACCAAATCAATACGTTCCATGCTCGCCGGGATTAATCATTGGGATTGATCTCAAGATTAGCCCATAATTCAAGATTCGGTTCATTCCGCACAAAGAAACTTTGAACAAAAATTTCAATCTGACGAGACGGATCACTTAAATCGATATGGTTGCGCTTGAAACACCCTCGGATGTCTCAAATCTTCCCTTTCTTTCTTGCCTTGCACGGATGTAGAGAATGGCACAAAGATCCTCGAAAGTACAAACAACTGCTTGAAGAGGATGGGTTTTCAACCGGTATCGAGCCTACCACAGACGCGACGAGACAGACTCAAACGAAGAAACAAAAGGCACACGACCTAGCACAACGAGACACACTTTAAAAAGACTCAAAGAACATTGAGATCGATAAGTCAAAAGACACGACACACGGACATGTTTTTTTTTTTTTTAATAAAGACCCTGCTTGAGGAGCCAATTCCTCCGTAGATTTCCCACCCTTCTCGATTTGTGACTCTCACATCACTGCCCTCAAGCTTCGGTTTTTCTCACAAAACCCTTCTCCCATTTTTTTCTCAACTTACTCCTCTCTATTCTTTATTCTCTCATTTTTCATCCCTCCCCAAGGTGAATGAGATGAATAGGAAGTTATGGGTTCATGCCCCACACGGCCCTATACTAGCTTAGCTCACGGCTACTTCTTCGTAGATGGGGGGCTTTTCAGCTTAATGCATGCCGACGGTGGGGAAGACAGATTTGACTCGACGTTCCCTGGTTCATTATCTTGACCATTTTTGTTTTCTTCTTAAAACAGCTTTTGATCAGAGAGAGTTGGATAAACAACCTTATTCGCTTTTTGATTTGAAAATCATGTGAATCAGTCAGGAGCACCTAAAATTCTCCTTTTGGGTCCAAACATGGTCCAATTTTGAAAATGAAACAGCTGAGAGAAAATAAGTCAACCTCGCGAAAATTTTCAAAACCATTTTTTAAACAAACGATGCTCAACGAAAGCATGAAACTTACCCTCGAGATATGCAAACTCTGGACGGAGGTAGTGGAAAATTGCCCCGGCTTGAAGGGGGATAAGGCAACGGAAAGTTGCCCCTAGTTTGAATGGTAGCTTAGGGCAACTTTTGGACATGGATGGCGACGGTGGCAACGGAAAGTTGCCCTTGTTTGATGATGCCGCATGTTGTATGTCACTCCTTATTGACGCCGACGGACCCTGACACGGAGAGGAGTTGAAGATGGCTTGAATCAATATGTGGACATAGTCACCGAAGGTGTTGGTGGTTAGGAAGTTAATCACGTGGTTCCGGTTGTCAGAATCAAGGCATTAGATTCGAGAAGGCAAAAGTGATCAAAACCATGACATGGCCTCGAGACGCTTATGGAAGCGTTGGGCTGGACTTCGTGATGAAGTTGCCTCACGATCCCAAACATGGGAATCAAGCCCACGAGTTCCTATAAGGTACACTCCTGCATTTAACCTCCTTTTTATGCTCTAACTTTTTGCCAAGGCTCGATGTTTTCGACCTTATGAGCTTTTTTCTTCTTTTTCAATTTTTTTCATTTTTTTCTTTATTTTCTCTTTTTTTTTTTTTTTTTTTTTTTTAGGCTCTAACTTTTGCCAAGGCGCCCGATATGGTTTTCGACCTTATGTAGCTTCTTTTCCTATATTTTTGTATTACCTTTTCTTTTTTTTCTTTCTTTTTTTTTTCTTTTCATTCTTTGCTCTAACTTTTGTTCGGTCGCCTTCCGTTTTCGCCCAAATGAGCCTCTCAAAGGATAAAAATGTAACAAGTCCATGCCAAATGGTTTTGGGGTTTTGAAGCCATCTCAGATCCAAGAGAGTGGCTATTGATTTGCGTAAGAACCCATCATGGTCACGAATGAACCTTGCTTGGTGATCTCGATCTCTTGATCTCGACGTTGGTGCCTCTTGTTCGAGGGCTACTAATTGGGCCACACAGCGTTGCGGACATCGATCGTCTTGAACCGATCCCGGGTTTGCAAATGATTTAAACCGAATTATGAGATCGAGCGATCCTGGCCGCACGATCTCGAGAGCGATTCCACAGTGTCGCAAGACCAAGAAAATATTTTGAAAATTTTTTAAGGAGCGACAAATCGTCATACCAAGACAACAGAGGACCAATCGACCAAAGCTAGGGTCCTTCTCAAGACTACGCCGACAAGCATGATTTCATTCATTAAGGGCTTAGTATGCCTTCTTTCCCTCATTTGATCAAAGTTTTGCAAATCCCGAGGAATTCCTTCCTCTTCGTTTTCACCACATTGTTCAAAAGGTTTTTTTTTTTTTTTTTTTTTTTAAAAAAAAAACTTAAGTCAAAGCAATAATTTTTAGGGCACAAAAGAGCAAAGTGAATGCGCCACCCCATTCGATTCTCTAGCACAACTAGCACAACACAGCTAATAAACATGGGAACACCAGAGGTACTACTGCTTTATCAGATTCTCGATGTAAATTGGCTCCAACAGAGGCAGACCCAAAAGGAAAGCAAAAGAAGTATTTACAAAACAAAACGGTGCTTGAGGCAACAACCCTGAAGTCACCTAGCATTCTGTACAGAAGAGGGATTGACTCATTACAATTAGATGTAATTCCTTAAAAAGGACCGCCTCAAAACAATGAGACAAACTTAACAACAAAATGTAAGACCGACTCGACACCCAAGTCAGATTTACAAAACTAGCATCACGGTACTCAAAATTACGTACAAACACCACATCAAAATGTAATTTAATGTTGTTCAAGCAGCGATTCATCTTCGATCACATACTGCAGATTCAGTGCCTTCAGATCAGATCCTCAGAGTCCAAGAACTCAGTAGTAATTGACTTGGCCCATATCGTCGTAAGGATGATCTTATTATCAATCAAGTCTTGTACCTCGTGGGCGAGGCGAAGCGCTTATCGCGAGTAGCATGGCTGACCGTTGATGGTACGCACAAGATCGAGTGGCATCATGGTCTCCGGAAGGGGTTTGGGAGTGGCCTAGGATCGAGAGGCGAAGATGCCCCTTCTTGGCCAAAATCAAAAGTGCCCTAGACAAAGGCATGTAAAGAGGATGGAAGGCCCGCGCCTCGGCAGTACTTTGGAGCCCGAACACTCGCTAGATGTATCGCGAATGGTCAAAGTGCGCCTTGGGTTTCGATTCTTTCCCGGCAGATTGGGAATGGGAGAAGCTGCTGGCATGACGGGCTCGCCCCGATTCTCTCGTCGACTGCATCGCCTCAAAGTGTGGGGAAGGCATTCTCCATAGCTTTTGTCATAATCATGATACGCCGCTCATTCATTCCCCGGCATTAAAGCCTCTACCGCCTAAATAGCTTGTTCAATGGGGTCGGTTCTGCTTTCATCTTATCTTTTCTTCGCCTCGCCGATGAGAAGTTTGGGTTGATATCGTACATCATCATAGGGTGGAGGTCATCTCGATCGATTGAGCTCGATCACAATCCGCCCCAAGACGGAGGCCTCGGGTTCGAATTTTCAACATACGGTGCAACCGTGGCGAGGTTGACATTCTATAAGCAAGGTCCGCCATAGACCTTGGAGATCACCTATCATCCCCATTAACTCGAATGTGGTGGGCTCATGAGAGCCTGATAACTGGAGTCCAGACTGGTTGTGCAAGTGACTAAAAGTGCGGTATATCAACAAAGAAGATCACTCAGGATGGTTTCGACTCAACGCTGCCATTATGACCACAATCTCAGAGTTCAGAGTTCTCATGTTCACCCCGCCAAGAAGGAGAAGACACTAATCGCTCGACTCAACTCTCAATTCAATCAAACGGAAAATGACGGTATTTCAAATTTCGCATGATCAAACATGTGTAGCCGAACAACGTATTATATCGCCGATCATCGTTTCAGATTTACTGCTCCAAATCAAACCGATTTCCACAGATATAATCGATTCTCAAAATATCGAGCATCGATGCCCTCAGTCAATACGCAAGAACCGGTATATGCATTCTCAGAGAGATACACTCTAAAAGCATATAGCAAGTAAATGAGAGCCAATACACCCCTATGTTGGGGTAGGGCTTCGCCCTATTTTGTCGAACTAGGGTTTTACTACGCACGCAATGTTTCAAACAACCTAAATCGGGTAAGCAACCGTCCTAGTATGGGATGGTCACTATGGATTCCGACTAAGCAACTAGCTCGAATGGACAAAAGGGTGCCCCAAGAAACCGGGTTTGTGTTCTACATCGGCAGAGCTCGCAACCGTCACCTTACGGACATGCCTTGACAAGACAAGCCTCCCAAGAACCGCCAGAATAGCAGATGGCCAACACGGTGTCCTAGGCGCATCAATGCACATGCAATGCAAAGAAACACATAAGTGAAATCAAACAGATATCACGAAGTTCGAGTCAAGCTTTCTAAACTCCCCAAAGAGAGTCGCCAGAACCGAATAAGCTCGGGGACTCCATGCCGGACTCTTTAAGTTTGTTATGTTCTAAATCAACCAAAGAGTCCACTGCAAATCGCTTTTAAGGAAAACATTTTTAAAAGTAGTGCCAAACATGGACCAAGCCTGAGACATGAGTCGCCACCTAAATATTTTTAAAATGGGGAATTTAGGAAACCCCGACTCAAGGTCTAAGGCCACACGTCCGTCATCACCAAAGTGGTCTTGGCTCGAGCTTGGGTACGATCGGAAGGTCATTTATGAGCACTTTCGCCCGTCCGAAGACCGCCTCTACTAACCGTGATATCCGCTTTTGAAAACTTTATCCGTTTATTCCCGTTATTAACCTAGAATCACTATGTGATGCGACAACACAAAAGTATAGACTAGATCGCCTAATTTGAAATAAACATTGCATATCCGCTTTTGTTTTGAAAAACGTGTTAGATTTTGCTACTGAAGTAGGCTAAAATACGGATTTCAACGAAAACTCCCAACTCATACAATCCAACCTCCACCCACGTGCATACAAACGCTTATATCACATAAGCACTTAGTCGCATGGCAATCCTATTGTCATGTTAACATTCACACGCATGCGATATGCTAAAGATAAAGACTTACATCGATTCGCTACCAAAAACAAAACCCTATAGCAAACGCATGACCTAGTTTCATGTTAAGTGGCTAATGCGACATGCATAGATGTAAGCCAGACTAGGCTCGGCTAACCCTAACATGGCATATGAAATGCTACCACATAGCACGATTCAATTTGGAAACCGAAGTGCGATGCGCTTATGGATGTGCCGAGCCCAATGTATGCAATACTTATGAATGATGCACGATGCATTTACATAAGGTATGCTAATTGAAAATGCCCTAATCTACCACCGTAAGCGGTAAATAAAAGGGTTAGAAAGAAGTGGGGATTGGAAGACATACATGCCCACTCACACACACTTATTACATTTTGCCCTCACTCGAGGGACCTAATAAATAATTACAGAATAAATAAATAATTAACTAAACTAGCTAATTAAATATTACAAATCAACTAAATTAATTAAATCAAATAATTAATCTATTTAAGCGATAAATGCCTTAAGGAGGGTCGATCAAGGCTACCCGACTCGCTTTGAATCAAGACCGCCGCAGTGTGTGCTCGCTTCTCTCGCTTTCTCTCAAAATTCCCAAAACTTCAGAGTACCTCTCAGAGCACCGGAAGTATCATCGGCCGAAGTCAGGAGCCACCTCAAGAAGGAATCCACCGCTCGATTTCATTATCGGCTCAAGGGCAAATGGCTTTGTCAAGACTAAAAGTGCCGGTCGGCACAAAGTCCTCGCAGAACTCGCAACTCACAAGAGCAGAGGGAACAAAAGGCAAGGCAATGCAATTCAAGGTATATATGCACCAAACACATCCCAAATCATGCTATGGACTTAAGAGGGCATGTGTTTCGATTCCTGCCACCAATCGCAAGATTTACGCGTGATGGCCCTAAGGACCAAGAATGCAACTTTGATTTCAAATGCATGCAATGCAAACAAAGGTACCACACCTCTATCAAACTCACTTCAAGAGGCTTGGCACGCACAAAGCCAAATGCAACCCTAAGCATGTCATCTAGCATGCAATATGGCGATGCAATGCAAGAATATTGTTGTATGAACATACAAGCATGCAAAGCAAAGTAGGAATGGACTTATACATGAATTGGACAGCTCTAAAAGGCCCAAGAACAAGGGCCAACATGCTCGAAAATGAAGGCTAGAATGTACACACACATGTATACAATTATGGTCCAACACTTAGGCATTGACAAGCAACTCTCATGCATTCTTAGACAAGCCAAACATGGTCTACTAGCATGCATTGTAAGCTCAAAAATCAAAAACATGTTGCCAAAACATGCAACAAAGCGAGCCAAATACACAATAAATGGCCCAAGTATTTGAAACAAGCCATGAAGGCTTAAACCAAGGCCAAATCTACCAAGCCTCACAAGGCTAAGGACTAAATAGGTCACAAGGCATCTAAACAAATCCTAAGGAGCACCTAGATGGCATGTAAGAGGCTCAAGCACAAAGGCATACAACATGACCAAAACAAGGACCATTCAACTCATGCTTTTAAAGCATTTAAAGAAGAAACCAAAGCTTGCATACAAGCACATCATAAGGTCTGAAATGGCATGTTGGATGGTTTTAAACCACCAAAAATGAAGCAAGCATGGCATGCTACACACTCATATTCTCAAGGCCAACAAGCCAAATACAAAGGAGCTATATAATGCATGATAGAATCGACCCAAAAGGCTATGGACAGAGCTAAATCATGGCAAAATAAGCACACAACCTTCATGGATACAAGCCTAAAACATGCTAGAAATATAGACACACTACTGGACATGTTGAGACATAAAAGTGGTATTACAAGGCAACTATACTAAGCATGTATAGGAGTCCAAAACCAACTTAAAACCAAGTTAAAACATGGTATAATAAGCATGGAAAACAAGTCAAACATGCCCAACACACACTCAAGGATGAAGCTCCTTAAGGAAGCAAAATTTGTCCTTTTCAGGACATCAAGGAGGGGTGGCCCTCTCCTTCTTGAGACTTCAGACATGCTCTTCACCACCAAATCCTCAAGATTTCAGTGAAGAGATCCCAAGACCAAAGTCTCGGATCTCTCACAAAATGGCACAAAAAGTGGCCTTTTCAAGGCCTAAAGGTGGTCAAAGTTCTCAAACCACAAAGCACTCTTGATATACAATAAAGAGGACTTAAAACAGAGATTTGATGTGCCTAACACTAGGCCAAAAACTGTTTTTAAACTAGGTAAAAACAAGTTGCAAGAATGGGGAATAAAGTGTAAGTTTCTTACCCTTGTTGACTACCTTCACAAAGGTTGTTGTGCTTGGTCCCTTGAGCTCCAATACACCAAGAATCACCAAAAACTAACCTCTAGAACCTCTCAACCAAGAGAGTGGGACACTAGGTGCTAGTGTGCAAAAGTAAGGCACAAAACACCTAGTTAAACAAGAGAATGGGAGAGATATAGAAGTTATATCTATTCTAACCCTAAAACCAGAGCTCTAGCTCTCTAACAATGGCTAACCTTCAAAATTGCTAACCCAAGCCAAGAGGGAGAGCTTCCTCTTATAGGCCAAAAGCTTACAAGCTTGGCCACTAAGCAGCCCATCCCTCCATACACGTGTATGGAGGGGAAACAAGTTGCAAACAAATGTGAGAAAATATCTCACCAAGCAAGTGCATGGTCGGCAGGCAAAATGGTCATTTCGCCAAATAGGCCGACCGCACAATATAGTGCCGGGTGACACCACTACCAGCCAGTAGCCTCTAGCCCCAAATGGTGTGTGGGGATGCCTCGTAAGGCATTCCCCGCCTCAAAGGTAATCATAGGTGTTTGGTGCAAAACCAAACACAACGGTCGAGTTCGAGGTCCTGAGGCACGGCACGCGAGCCGAGAACTCCGGGAACTCCAAACGAACACACACATGGATGATCACCGAGTGTCCAAGCGGTGACGTCCAAGTCTTGAGGACGGTCAAAAATGGGGTGTCTACAACGTCATCAACTCGTTTCCCAGAGCTGGAAAGCATAGTGATCAACTGATGATCTGTATCCTTAGCTTTTTGAAGTAACGCGCCGTTTACCCAAAGGACTTGGCCAAAGCATAACAGTACCGAATGGTAGGAATACCAAGATTAATTCCAAGGCAACGGTTTAGCGCTACGACCCCCATTATAATTCTAAAGAAATTCATTATTGGGCGGAAGGATCAAATCTGATGGCGAAGAACGACTCTCGGCGGGTGAAGGGGAAAGCGGACTCCACCTCTGCGATTGACAAAGGAAAGACAATCGTGGTTTGTCCTCCCTCTCCATGTCAAGAGTGCCATGCCACAACGATGGACATCGTTAGAATAGAGAAATGGCGTCTAAAGCCGCAATTCGATCCGATGAAAGGAGGTCTTTCAAATGTTACCATAACCTACAACTATAAGAACATGCGATGGAATAAACAAACTAGGAAAAGCTTCGAGCAGGGAGAGAAAACTTACAAAAATGAAGAGAGTATCACAGATGGAAGAATTGCAAGAACGATTCAAGAGCAACCCAAAGAAATCCAGTCATAGAACACGGATTCGAAAGGACATCAGATTTCAAATCATAATAAATAGGCGTGTACAAAGGGGCGGGAAGTTGAGACGACGATTAAAGGGGGAGTAATTAAACGTCCGCGTGATAAGTCTAACACCCAAACTTCGGTTCAGAGTATTTGAAAATCGGAACCAAGCATTTCACCCAACTGTCATTGACAGAACGCTTGGGGGGGCAATTGTGGGAGCCGAATAAATAGAGGAACGGAATCTGGTATACCCGAGGAGCGAGGAACTGAACGGCCCCATTCTGCTCAACTAGGATGCCGAATACGTTCTTAAGGCCGAACAGACTTGAGAAGGCATATCAGGACAAATGAAAGAATAATAAATAAAAAGTAGACTCTGGCCCTGAGGTCCACAGAATGGATATAAATGCAAGAGCTTCAGATTTGTAAAGGTATGTAAGAATCACTTCTAAAAACTTAGTGAACAAACTTTCTTGAGGAGAAGAACCGACTTGTCGTCGAGTGCTAATTCAAATGACCGACCTAATATTTGTATCTTTGCAGGTGGCTAGCTGAGGATCATTGGCGTGTTCCAGGATCTCAAGAGTAATTCCTTATCCACTTCCCCACAGGTTTAATAGCATCTTGCATGCACCATGCACTTGCCTTGCAATCCTCTCATTTGCCTTAACATGTATCATGCATTTAGACCATCATGCTTGCATATTTTGGCTCAACTCCATGGAAATTTTAGTCATGTTTTACCATGTTTAAGCTCTGTTTCATGTTGTTTTGATCATGCATACATTGCTTTGTATAGCTACCATATATCCTAGCTTGTTAGCTTCGAGTGTCCAAGCCATTAGCATGCACTACTTAGATCTTTTTCATGATTTGGCATCATCCCATATGAGATTTCAGTCCATAAAGTGTGGCTATGCATTCACGTTCATCCCCTTTTCCATGCATTGGAAGGTTTGTGTTTCATGCTTTAAGAGTGCATCATTGTGCATGCCACCATGCTTAGGCATTTAGGAAGCCATCTAAGTGGGTTTGGGGGCTTATTTTGACATGTCATAACTCTGATTTTTATTGTTTAAGTCATGCCATGTTTGGTTGTAAAAGGTGTAGTGTAATCTCCCTTGTTAGCTTTGCATGCCTCATGCCTTTTAGACCCTTGTTCTAGCTTGAGTGGGCTAGGTTGAATCCTCAAAAATGTACGTTTGGTGTTACAGCGGGAAAAATGTTGGGATTTCTGATTACACAAAGGGGCATCGAAGTCGACCCTTCTAAAATCAAGGCCATCTTAGAAATGCCACCACCAATGACTGAAAAGGAGGTGCGAGGCTTTCTGGGTAAAGTGCAATTCATAAGGCGGTTTATCTCAAAACTAACCTTAACTTGTGAACCACTTTTTGGTCTTTTGAAGAAAGGAAAGAAGTTCCAATGGGATGGCCGATGCCAAGCTGCGTTTGAACAGATTAAAGAGTATCTCAGAATCCGCGTATTGTCACCACCGGAGGAAGCCGTTGATGTTGTATCTTTCGATGAATCGAAACTACGATGGGTCATGCTCACAAGAAGAATCGGAAGACAAAGTGGAAAGGGCCATCTACTATCTGAGCAAGAAGATGCTAGATTACGAGACCCGCTACACTCTGCTGGAGAAGGCATGTATGGCCTTGGTATGGGCTACTAGGAAGCTGCGGCACTACCTGTTAGCTCACTCTGTAATGTTGGTTTCACGACTTGATCCCATCAAATATCTTTTCGAGAAACCGGCACTTACGGGTAGGCTAGCTCGTTGGCTGTTGTTGCTCTCCGAATTTGATCTCAAGTATGTGACGCGCAAGTCCGTAAAAGGGAGAGCGGTGGCAGAGTTCCTTGCTGACCACCCGGTTGAAGGGGATGAAACGATTGAGTACCTATTCCCAGATGACGCTATTTTGCACATCGAAAATGAGACTTGGACGATGTACTTTGACGGAGCGTCAAATCAATACGGATATGGGATAGGGGTGTTGCTGATAGCGCCCGACGACTCCCGTATCCCTTTAGCATTCAAGCTTCGGTTCAAGGTCTCGAACAATGAGGCAGAATACGAGGCGTGTATTGCCGATTTAGAAGCTGCCCTAGAACTAGGGGCAAGGCGATTGGACGTCATTGGAGATTTGAACCTGGTTGTGTCTCAAGCGAAAGGAGATTGGAAAGTGAAGGAGGAAAAGATGATAACTTACCACCAGACCTTGGATTTGTTAATCCCTCGGTTTGAAAAACTAAATTTCACTCACCTAGTGAGAGAGAACAACAGGTTTGCAGACTCGCTAGCAACTCTATCTTCCATGATAGACATCCCATCTGGGGTCCGAATGCGTCCAGTCATTATTGACCAGAAATTTGTACCTGCCTACGAATCAATCTCTGTCATAAATGAAGTACAAGATAACAACCCTTGGTATCACGACATATGGAACTTCTTGGAGAAGGAGGCCTATCCACCAGGAACAAATGCCAAGGACAAGAGGGCCATCAGAAGAATAGTATTCGATTTATCATCTGCGGGGGTAAATTGTACAAGAGAGGTCATCCTGGAATGCACAAGCCGTGGAAGCCGAAGAGTCGGTTACCGATGGAGGCCATCCATGGAGGAGAATGTGGGGCACATATGAATGGGGTGATGCTGGCACGAAAGATTCTCAGACAAGGCTACTACTGGTCTACTATGGAGGAAGATTGTATCGGTTTTGTTCGGCGATGCCATAAATGCCAGATTCACGCAAACCGCATGAACATCCCGCCATCAAAGTTATACAACATGACATCACCATGGCCGTTCTCAGTTTGGGGAATCGATGTGATCGAGTCGCATTCCGAAGGGGTCGAATGGGCATGAGTTTATCTTGGTAGCAATAGACTATTTCACAAAGTGGGTCGAGGCCCAATCTTATGCCTTGTTGAAGGCTGCGCACGTCGCGAAGTTTATCCGAAACAACATTATCTGCCGTTATGGGGTTCCAAATGAGATCATTTCGGACAATGGTTCTCACTTCAAGAAGGAGGTGATTGATTTGCTGGAGAAGTATAATGTGGCTTTTCATAAGTCATCCACATATCGGCCGCAGACCAACGGAGCAGTTGAGGCCGCCAACAAGAACATCAAACACACACTGCAGAAGATGGTGGAAACCTATCGGGACTGGCCAGACAAGTTGCCATTCGCTCTGTGGGGCTACCGGACTTCAATTAGAACTTCGACTGGAGCAACTCCTTATTCGCTGGTCTATGGGATGGAAGCCGTTCTACCAATTGAGATTGAGGTTCCGTCATCATTACGAAAGTGTCGATAGCCGAGGCAGACAAGCGTGAGTAGGTTCGAGGAACTCATGCTCTTTGATGAAAGAAGGCTGAAAGCACTGTACCATGTCCAAGGTTATCAACGCAGAATCGCCCGGGCTTTTAACAAGAGAGTTAAGTCTAGGAATCTGAAGGAAGGAGATTTGGTGCTCAAGGACAACCGAGCTCCCATCCATGACCCAAGGGGCAAGTTCAGACCCAATTGGACTGGTCCCTATATCATCAAGTCTATATGGTCGGTGGAGCTGTGGTTCGATGGACCTAGATGGCCTAGAGTTCTCCCAACCGATCAACATGGACAAGTGAAGAAATATTACCCTGAGAGGCTCGCTAGGCGAAAACCCTAAGGGCGACCTAGGCAAAATTGAGCACAAAAAAATTAGAAAATATAAAACCGAGCTCATAAGGTTGAAAACCCATAAAGGGCGGCCTTGGCAAAAGTTAGAGCGCAAAAGGAGAGTGAAAATACTGAGTGAACCCAAGCCCGAACTACGAAGGCTTGATTCCCATCTTTGGGATCGAGGCGCTTCATCCCGAGTTCGCCATAACCATTTTCCCCGATCAGCTTTGTCCGTTTGATCATCTTGGTCATCTTTGTCCATCGGTACTCATCGCAATCTCCGGTGCAGTGCTATTCAGACTAGGGGCAACTTTCCGTTGCCAATGCAGCGCCGCGGCACTATTCAAACTAGGGCCAATTGCAGGAATCCGGGGTTATGCATCTCAGTGACAAATTTCAGCGTGTCGATTGATCCATATCGAAAATGGTTTTGAAAAGTTTTAATGAAGATGACTTTGTTCAAATAAATCTTTTTACAACTAAGACCATTTCTGGACCAAAACGGAAAATTTTCAGTACCACAACCTTCAATTTCATTGATTTCAAATAGAGTTCTCTTGCTCTTGCATACAATTGAAGTTGCTTTTTATTACATTCATAAAGAAAACTTGAAAGTACTGATAAAGCAATAAATCCGGGGCATGGTAAAGTCAAATGTCCCTGCGCCCCCTCCCAGAGCTGGTCGAAGCCTCTGATGCCAAAGTGGGCCCTTCCTGTGCCTCTTCATTAAGCCAATCCAAGCACTCATCAGACAAAGTGCAACTGAAAGTGGGGGCAGGGGCCAGGAGCTCTCTCGTCCTCCATGCTGTGGCATACCGGGCCAGCTGTGAGCCTCGGATAAGGAATGCAGCCGGATACTCTATCCCTTCTGGCGGGCAAGTCTGATCATGACCAAACTGGCGCAGGATACGGAATGGGAAGTAGAAAACACAGTGAGTCAAGCCAATCAATTGGATCCCCGGCTGACGGGTCATGCTGTAACTCATCATTGGGAGATTGAGCCAAGGGCACCGCCAAGCAATGCGATCCGCGGACAAACTGCACATCCATTCAAACCACCAACCCTCATCAAGGGCGTCAACTAGGCGTTGCCTGAAGAAATAGCCGCGCGCTGAATATGCTGGGCAAGAGTCCACAACTTTCAGTTTATCCATTAACCACACCTGGGGAGGGATAAAAAATGAGAGAATAAAGAATAGAGAGAAGTGCGATGAGAGAAAAGGTGAGAAAAGGTTTCTGTGAGAAAAACCGAGCCTGAGGGCCGAGTGATGTAAGCAAACATAAAATGTGAGACGGGGTGGGAAACATTACCTGCAGTAATAATGGACTCCCTGCTAATCTGATCGTCTCTCGACGATAAAAGGCGTCTAAGCCCAACAGTGTCTCAGCCAGGACCATGGCAATGCAGCTTTTGCCCTCCTTTAAGCCTTGGGCAACTTCAATCAACCGGACACTGGCTCCTCCGGAACCGGAGACGAACAGAAAATGAGATAGCATGCATAGACAGAGGGCGTGCCGCCGAAAGCCTTGCCAGTGATGGTCGCCACGGTCACCAGTCTCGGAAAAACGACAGACCAAACTCGGAACATCTAATGTCCCGTCACAAATCAGAGAACGAGCATCGGGTATTGAGAGCCCACACATTTGTCCTAAGGCTTGAGCATGGCAAAAGCGAAGTTGGGGCAGAATCTCTTCATTACGCTTAGATTCCATCAAAGCTTGGAAATCCTCGAACGTAGGGCACACCTCTTGCCCGCTAAAGCTAAAGACATGTGTCACCGGGTTCCAGAACCTTGCCGCGGCGTAAAGAAACGGAAAATGCAGCGGGGTGCGGCGCAAAGTGAATAGTGCGTTTATGCCAAAAGCCCGGAAATTCAGCTTTTCCGAGCCATCCAAGTTGTTAATCCAAGTTGCGAGATTTTGAGCAAGAAACTCCTCCATTTGAAGCAAATCAGTGTGGAAATGAAGAGAACCACGAAGTTGAGACCTTTTTGAAGAAGATAAGGTTGAGTGGAGAACAGGTGGCAACATTCTGCTAGTGCTGACAATTTAGTGCCGACCGGCCATTTATAGTGCCGACTGTAGACACCCCATTTTTGACCGACCTTAAGACTCAGACGTCACCGGTTGAGTGCTCGGTGATGTTGCATCTTGTGCTCGCTCAAGAGTTTCAGAGTCGCGGCCGTGCGCCCTGCCTCCGGACTCCCGAACCCTTTTCTCTACCTTGTCTCGGTTTGCGAACCAGGCTTGGTTTTCTCTGTTTTCTTTCGAGGAAGAGTGGTCTTGTAGACTATCTCCGGTGGCCGTGGGCTACTTTTTCGTGGCCGTAGGCCATTTTGCCGTTCGGGGCGGTTCCGGTTTTCGGGGCCGTAAGACTGTGTGCCTCGGCGCGGGACCGCCCAACCATCTCCGACTTCTCGGTTTTGGCGGAGACCTCATTTTAGTGTTCCGAGGAACACTGGGGCCCCGATGCCCACTTGCGGAAAACCACGGTGCGGCGACCCATTTTCGGGACCGGCTGCGTGATTTGGGCCCCGAGCATTCATTTTGCATCAGCCTTCTCCGGTTTTTGGCATGTGCCTCTGTTTTAGTGTTCGAGGACACTGGGGCCTGATGCCCATGACCCGAACACCACTTCAGGTGCGGCGACCCATTTGGGACCCCAAACCGCGGTTTTGGTCCCGAAAGCATTCATTGCATCGGCCTTCTCCGGTTTTGGCGGAGACCCTGCTTTAATATTTCGAGGAACCCTGGGCCCCGATGCACTTGCCGTGGTCAGATGCCACTTTCGGTGCTCATAGCGGTTTCGGGACCCCAAACCGGTTTTGGTCCCGAGCATTCATTTCGCATCCATCTTCTCCGGTTTTGGTAGGTACCTGTTTTGTCATTCCAGAGGACACCGGGTCGCGGATACCCACTTGCCGAACACCACTTCCTTGACCAATGCATTTTCGGGATCCCGATTTGCTTTGCTTTTGGCCCCGAACGTTCATTTCTCATTAGTTTTGTTCAAACTTGGCGGTACCTCTGTTTCAACATCGGGAAGATCCTTTGGGGGTGGGAGGCCAGCAATTATCCCAGATAACGGTTCGCTCCTCCCGAGTCCGTTTTGCTCACTTCCGCCAATGTTGAACACCTTGGGGGTATTTTCTTCCAACCAAAGTTACATATCTGTGATGAGGGACTGGAGGACCCTACCAACTACTGGTCGGCCAGAAACTGTGAGTTTCATTTTTGGGCCTCTCCTTCAAGCTCTATGTTGTGACTCCTGCTTCAGTGTTGCCAATTTGCGGCCTTGGAACCTTGTTGCACACATCTAGGAGGACACTTTGGTATGGTGGTCGGCCGAATTGTGCCTTTCATTTTTGGGCCTCTCCTTCAAGCTCTATGTTGTGACTCCTGGTTCAGTGTTGCCAAATTCCGACCCTGGGGCCTTATTCTACACACATGGGAGGACACTCTTGTATGGTGGTCGGCCAGAAATTTTGAAGTTGATTTTTTGAGGTGGCTGGCCGGCCATAGGAGGTGGGTGGCCGGCCATGGTGGGTGGCCGGCCACCTTGAGCAAAACTACTGGCCGCCAGACTTGCTTTCAAATTGCTCCACGGTGTCCACTGCCAAAGTGTCTCCCTCATCCGGGGGACATTTCAGGAGGGAAAGATTGGATGCTTTCCCTCCCCTTTTACACCCCATCTTCTTGCCTATTTGAAGGCCCCTCCCCCTCCTTCTTCAAGGTTAGAAATTTTGGTCTCAAGAACACTTAACCAAATTCCCTCATTTTCATAGCTTTAAACTCCAAAAAAGCTTCAAGTGTCAAGGCCATTCCTTCATCGACACCTAGCCTCACCATCCCTACCATCACTTCAGCAGCAAGGAGGTGAATTTCAGAGGTTGAGAAGCTACAAATCAGAGCCAAGAATCAAAGAAAGACAAGTCTTCAAGGGTAAGTCCTCAAAACCAACTTTTAGGGCATTTTCTTGATCCTTTTCTATACTTTAATTGGTTGAGAATTGGGGCTCCGACCCCTACTGCTTTTGTGCTTAAAATGAGCCCCTCTACAACTTTTTAGAAGGGCTCAACCTCATTTGGTGTTTGTATACACTAGTTCCTTCAATATTCTTCAAGTTGGTAACATTTTTGCATGCTAAAATTGACCTATTTGTGTTGTTTTTGGGGCTCCAACCCCTACTGATTTTAGCTTCAAATGTGCCTCTCTACAACATTGTAGATAGGCTCAACTTCATTTGGCCTTTGTATCTACCACCTCCTTCAAATTTCATCAAGTGTGCCACTTTTGTATGCAATTTTTGACCTATTTGTGTTTGGTTTTAGGACTTCGACCCCTACTGGTTTTAGTCTTATTTTGACCCCCTTTACATGTTTCATGAAGAAGGTTTGGTCATTTGGTGTGTATATTGCATGTCTTAGGTTATACCCTCTTGTGGCTTCATTTTTGCCTTCTATTTCTAGCATATTTGTCTTATGATTTAGAGGCTGCCATCTTCTGCATATATGCTTATTTTTGGGCCCTCTTTCATGTTGTAGAAGAAAATTTTTCTATTTGAATTTTCTATATACTACTTGCTTTGAAAGTCCTCTCTTTTACCGTATTCTTGCGAGCTTTTGTTGCCATATCTATGCTTGCATTTTGGCCATGTTTATTACTGAAAAAATGCCATATTTGGGACTGCCTTGCTACTGTTCTTGCTGCCATGATCATATTTTGCATGTATAGCATGGCTATAAGCCATTTCGGGGCTTAATTTCAGACTTTCTGGATGAATGCATGCTTGGTGTCGTTTCGATTTGTTTCGGGCTGTTTTCCCTTTATTTAGGTGCTGAAATTCCATTACCATGCTTGCATATCATTTCCGCCATTCATCATTTTTGCATTGCCTCGGTTTATGCGTGCCAATGGGCACGCATTTCGAGGCACCTCTTTTATCATTCCGCAGCCTATGTGAGTGTGGTTGAGACCCTCTCATGTTGGCGTAAGCCCAATCGCATTTTCATGCTTGTATGCCATTGCCTCGATTTGCGTGTCATGGCGCTTTCGAGGCGCGACTTTATTTTTACCCGACGGCCTCCTATGTGAGTGAGCCGAGGCTCTCCCATGTTGGTGTAAGTCCATCCCGATTCCGTATGCCATTTCATTGCATTTCATCATCGCCTCGATTTGCGGCGCTGGGCACGCGTTTCGAGCACTGCTTTATCCGATTTTCATTCTTTCATCATCGCCTCGATTTGCGGCGCTGTGGGCACGCGCCCGAGGCACTGCTTTTATCCGATTTTCATCCTTTCATCATCGCCTCGGGTTGCGGCCCTGGGGGCACGCGTTTCCAGGCACCTCCATTTTATCCGATTTTCATTCTTTCATCATCGCTCGACGGCGCTGTGGCACGCGCCGAGGCACTTCATTTATCCGATTTTCCTTTCATCATCGCCTCGATTTGCGGCGCTACCAGGCACGCACTTCGAGGCACTTCTTTTATCCGATTTTCATCCTTTCATCATCGCCTCGATTTGCGGCGCTACCAGGCACGCACTTCGAGGCACCGCCATCCGATTTTCATTCTTTCATCATCGCCTCGATTTGCGGCGCTACCAGGCACGCACTTCGAGGCACTTCGGTTTTATCCGATTTTCATTCTTTCATCATCGCCTCGATTTGCGCTGCGCGGGCACGAGGCACTTCGCTTTTATCCGATTTTCTCCTTTCATCATCGCCTCGATTCGGCGCTACCAGGCACGCTTCGAGGCACTTCGTTTATCCGATTTTCATTCTTTCATCATCGTCTCGATTTGCGGCGCTGTGCGGCACGCACTTCGAGGCACTTCGGTTTTATCCGATTTTCATTCTTTCATCATCGCCTCGGTTTGCGTGTCCGGTGCACGCATTTGAGGCACTTCGTTTTATCCGATTTTCATCTTTCGGATTGCCTCGCTTTTGCGTCTGCGGCACGCCAGACGAGGCATCCCATTTCGTAGCATTCATGTGTATTCATCCCAATATTGAGTTGTGCAACCGCTCCTCGGCCATCATGCATCGATATCGTGATTGGTGGCGCGAGGATCGAGACATGCATATATTTGTGAAATACAACTGGTTCTTTCTCGCTCTCTGTTGCGGCAAAATTCGAGTTTAGCAACTTTTTGAGTCCGTAGCAATTCGAGAATATTGCAAACAGAGGCGAATCAGGGCATTCGGTGGATTTCCGCCAAGCGATCAAAGATACATCATCTATCGAGCGAAGCGGGGTCCTCGCTTGCACGCCAGTTTTAATTCATTCGTAATTAACTTGTTAATTAATTAGAATTCGTATATTTATTTCCTGATCAGATATTCTTTTATTCGGTGCAGATTATTTATTCGGACCCTCTGCGCGAGGGCATAAATGTAATAAGGGTGTGTGAGTGTGATGTATGTCTTCCAACCCCTATTTCTTTCTCCCTTTTATTTACCCGCTTTGAATGGTTAGATATAGGGCATATTTCAATTAGCATACAGTATGACAGCATGTTTGCATCATTCATCTGTATTGCATGCATCGGGCTCGGCGCATCATACAAACTGCATTTGTATTTCAATTCCAAGTTGGGTACTTGATAGCTGTTGCATTTCACATGTCATATTTAGAATAGCCGAGCCTGCTATAGTTGCATTTTGCATGTGTTGCATTAGGCATTTCAGTATATTTAGGATCATGCATGATTCCTAATCAGTTTTCTGTTTTGGCTTGGAGTACTCGGTGAGTTTTTATGCTTTAGCATCCTTGCATGTGTGCGAGTGTTGCCATGATAGCATGCTTGCCATGAGGCTAAATGCTTATGTGATATAACTGCCTTGAATGCCTGTGGGTGGAGGTTGAGTTATCTGAATTGGAGCAATTCATCAATTGTTTGTTAAGCCCACTAGATTGTGGCAAAATCTGCATTTTAAGCCTACCTGCGGGTAGCAAACCATTTTCAAACAAACAAACATGAAATGTTTTGTTCCAATTCAGACGGCCCAGTCTATACTTGTTTGTCATGAGCATCACATAGTAATCCTAGGCTAATAAGGAATAAGCGCATACAAAGTTTTGAGACAGCGATACCATGGTTAGTAGAGGCCGGTCTTTGACCGGGCGAGAGGGGGTGCTCACGATGTGACCTTCCCTAATCGTACCCAAGTTCCCGAGCCAACTTTGGTGATGACGGACACGTGGCCTTTTGGCACCGAGTCAGGGTTTCCTAAATTTCCCATTTTAAAAATATTTAGGTGGCGACTCTGTTATCTGGCAAAGCAGTCCATGTTTGGCACTTCTTTCAAAAAAATTTGTTTTCTCAAAACGATTTGCCGGATTTGGACTCTTTGGTTCAAGATTTAGAACCGCAACACAAAATCGAGTCCGAACTGTAGCGAGGCTCCCCGCGGGCGTGGTTACACCGACCGGCCATCTATTTTGGCCGATTAATCACCCTTTCGGCAGATGGCCATCCCTCACGGCCGGTGGAATTTTGGCTTGACCGGTGGGTCTCCCCCTTGTACTATAAGCTGTTATGTTAAGAATTTGGGAGAATCCCACCACTTCCAATGCCCTTCAGTGATCAATTCTTATGAAGGCGCGTCCATTTGTTTATCAAGTTGTTGTAAATTTGCTTATCGAGTTGTATGTCATTCACTTTAAGTCTTTGCTGTGTCTATCAAGTTGTGCTTGCGCTCGGCTAGTCTACCGAGTCTTCGATTTGCTTATCGAGTTGTAAGTCGGTCCACTACCTGATTATTACGATGCAATGCTTTGTTTTCAAAAAACAGTTTCAATTTCATTCACATTGTTATGTGACGCTTTGTGATGCGATGCACACAAGTGCAATGCCTTTTCAAGCGAATAGCTGTTTCATTTCCATCATGTGTTCTGTAAAAAACCGCAATTTCAAAAGAATTTAAACCTGCCTAAGGCAGTGCAATGTGCTTAAACTCCTAGTAAAAAGGAAAGTAAAGCAAGAAAATAACAGGATAGCAGAGTGCTGGGTTTGACACTGGTAACCTCCTCCTTTCGGCCATCATACCTTTTTGCGCCCTTGTTCGGGTCAGTCATGTGATTTGGTATCTTCATCGCTTAAGGCAGTCCAAGAAATGGCGCCCTCAGAATATAAGCGGAGCTTCGAGTTGACCTCATACCACAACTTTTGAGAACGATGCTTGGAACTTGCGAAGGGTGTCCCTTCCCGTATCCTTTTATATTTTGTAAATTCTATTTCAATTATACTATGTTGCAGTACGTTGCATTTCAACGTCATGTTTTACCATGTTCAATTTCAAGTTCCTTTCTCTATACACATTGCATTGTATGCGTGCTATGCTTTACTGATATGTGTTCAATTTTCTCTATACACATTGCATTGTATGCGTGCTATGCTTTACTGATATGTGTTCAAGTTCCTTTTTCTATACACATTGCATTGTATGCGTGCTTTGCTTTACTTATATGTGTTCAAGTTCCTATTATACACATTGCATTGTATGCGTGCTTTGCTTTACTTATATGTGTTCAAGTTCCTATTATACACATTGCATTGTATGCGTGCTTTGCTTTACTGATATGTGTTCAAGTTCCTTTTTCTATACACATTGCATTGTATGCGTGCTTTGCTTTACTGATATGTGTTCAAGTTCCTTTTTCTATACACATTGCATTGTATGCGTGCTTTGCTTTACTTATATGTGTTCAAGTTCCTATTATACACATTGCATTGTATGCGTGCTTTGCTTTACTGATATGTGTTCAAGTTCCTTTTTCTATACACATTGCATTGTATGCGTGCTTTGCTTTACTTATATGTGTTCAAATTCCTACTATACACATTGCATTGTATGCGTGCTCTGCTTTACTCACATGTGTTCAATTACAACTGCCTATACGCGTTGCATCTGCCACACACCTCCAATTGTGCAACATGCATATTGCTAACAATATTGTACCCGTTAAGTTTGCTTTCTTTGCAGGCACGATATTGTATGTACGGCTCATTTGAGGCCGGTGCAACCGGACGAGCCGCACAGGTATTGTATCCTCCGCGTGAGACGTTTCGAGAATTGCATAATTCTCTTACATCCTTTCTGCATTGTAGTGTAGATTGGCGTATGCTAGCTTATAACTGTTGTATGCGTGCTCCATTACAGCTTTCTTTGTATGATCATAAGTTATGCCCGGCTTCTTGCATTTTCAGTTGCATTTTGCCCCTGCCTTCGGGCGCATATCTTACTTGTTTTGCATGATTGTCTAAGTCTTCGGCCTTGTCAAAAATGGGTCGTCTCTGGGCTTTGACATTCACTCCCGTCATTCTTATGACTTCCGAGTTCTGTCAAAGAGGGCAACAGAGACACCCCATTTTTGACCGTCCTCAAGACTTGGGCGTCACCGTTGGAACACTCGGTGATTATCTATGTTTGTGTTCGTTTGGAGTTCGGAGTTCTCATTGTGGCGCCTTGCCTCAGACCTCCGAACTCGACCCGTTGTGTTTGGTTTTGCACCAAACGCTTGTGTTTTTGCCTTGGGAGGGAGAATGCCTTATGAAGCATCCTACACACCACCGTGGGGCTAGAGGCCACCGGTGTCAAGATTCTATCGGCACTTTATTGTGCCGACAAGCACTATTTTGTGCCGGCCAAGACCTGTGTTTTTCTAAAATGGCACTCTTTGCCGGCCGGGCACTGTACACTTGCTTTATCAGATATTTTATTGCAGCTGTAAAGTGTTTTGCTCCCCTCCATACACGTGTATGGAGGGATGAGCCCTTGGTTTGCTTAAAGGCTAAGCATTCTTTGCCTATAAGAAGAGAGCTCTTCCTCTTGACTCAAGGTTAGGCTTTTTGGAGACAAAAACCAGAGCTCATATACATATATCTCTGCCATATATCTATATCTCCATCTCTCTCCTCTTGTGTGTGTGATTTTAGGCCAAAAAGTGTAGTTTTACTTCATTTTTGCTCCTTTACACACAGCTTTACACCTTAGCTCGAGATTGAGAGGCTTGGGAGGTTGATTGCTGTGGTTTTGAGCTGGTTTTGATCACTAGAGAGTGGCTGGAACCTTTGTTCTTCAAGGGATCTTCAAGGGTAAACACTTTACTTTATATTCCCCATTCTTGCAACCTCTTTCTACCCTCTTTGCTTTGTGTTTTTGAGTTTGTGTTTAAGATAAAAAAATCTTGTTTTTACTTGTTCTTGAACCTTCATTAAGGTCATTTTGTGATTTGAACAAAGGCTCACCCTTTTAGGCCTTATTTGGCTATTTTGGTGACCTTTATCTTAGATCTTGTTTGCTTGGTGTTTTTGGCCTTCTCACCACTGAAAACCAGTGGGTTTTCAGTGGTGGGGAAGATGATTTTAGGTCACATATAGGGGGGGGACACCCCTCTCCCCTTGGCTCTTTGTTTGCCTTTGTTTTGGGCTTAAAGAATAGCATGAGTGTATGGTGAGTTTTGGCTTCATTTCAGAGTATATTTGTGCTCAATATGACATGTTATACCTCTGTTTTTGGTCAGATTTATGGCTCTTAACATGCTTCTTACACTTGCTTTGTAATGCCTCGTTTGGCCTAGAATTGTGCCATATGTTTAGCCCCATATATCTCCATGTTTTGGCTTGGCATGGTGGAGCATTTAGCCTTGATTTGCCATGTTCTAGGGCTGTGAGCCACTATTTTGATCATATTTTGCATGATTAGTATGGTTACTTTGCATGATGGTTTGTTGGCTTCAAGCATATAGTCCATGTGTATACATTGGTTAGCCTATTTAGAGGATTTGGGATCATTTGGCATGCCATTTCAGACCTTAATCCATACTCACATGTCTAGATTTGTCATCTCTCTTCATGCTTTAAAGGTGTGTCCTTTATGCTTTAAAATGTGTATTGTGTGCATTTATGCTTTTGGGATTGTTTTGGGGCTGCCACATGAGGGATTTGGGTGCCTTTTTGCATGATAAAAATCTGTTTTGGTTGCCTAACATGTGCCATGTTTAGTCTTGTTAAGTGGTGGTTCAATGTCCCACTTTGTGCCTTAGCCTTATGCCTTATGGCTTGCATGCTTGTGTGGCATCTTGCTCTTGTTTGGAGGCATGATTTGCCACTGTTTTAGGGGAGTTTGAGGGCTGCCCTCTATGGCTTAAGTCCATTATTGCATGTTTCTATCTCGGTTGTTGCATATTTGATCAATGAGGCCTTGAATGTATGCTAGTTCCATGCTTAATTGGTCCATGTTGCATGACATTTGTGACTTGCATACTTTAGCTCTTTGCATGCTTAGCATGATAAGTTGCATTGCATTTGAGCCTTGTTGCATTCATGCATTCCATGGCTTGGCTTGGGGATTGTCAAGCCAAGCATAGGATTGAGAGGAGTTCACACTTCAAGTGGTGCAACTCACCTCAATTCTTGGTCACCAAGGCCTTGGACCAACACATGATAAGGCTTTGGACTTCATTTGCTTGTGTTGCATGCATTTACATTAAAATGCAATCTTAGTTCTTAGGGCTATCATGCATCAAAGTGCACCATTGGTGGCCCAAGAACCAAGGGTCTTACCTCCTTGAGTCCCCAAGCATGATAGGAGGCAATGACCATGCTTACATGTCCGCCAAAATCCATGCCATGCATTGCTGTCTTGCTGTTGCTGTCAACCTGTCTGCCGCAAGGACTTTCTGCCGGCCGGCAGTTTATTGTGCCGATCGGCACTGTTTTTGTGCCGATAAACTCCACATGCAGCCGATGGTCAATCTCAGCAGCCGATGAGCTCTTCCCCCAGCCGGTGGGGTATTTCAGATCATTTGGAAGGTTTCCTGAAACTTTGGGAATTTTTGGAGAGGCAAGGCAGTAAAAACAGAAGCAGCAATGCCATGACACGGATTTTCCGGGCAAATCGGATCGAGCATGCATCATTCGCGGACCCCAAGGCAGGGCTGAGGCCCAATTACATTTATTTATTTATTTGCCTTAATTTTAATAAATTTGTAATAATTTATTTATTCATTTATTCTTCGGACTGTATTATTATTTTGGTCCCTCCGAGCGAGGGCAAAAATGTAATAAGTGTGTGTGAGTAGGTGTATGTCTTCCAACCCCAATTTCTTTCTAACCCTTTTATTTACCTGCTTATGGTAGACTAGGGCACGTCTATCTTAGCATACCTTATGCAATGCATGTGTGCATTCATGCATTTTGTTTACATGCACCGGGCTCGGTACATCATACAAACTGCATTGTATTTTCAAATTCCAAATTGAATAAATGCTATTTGATCGCATTTCACATGCCATATTTAGGGTTAGCCGAGCCTACTCTAGATTGCATTTCTGCCTGTGTTGCATTAGCCACTTAACATGAACTAGGTCATGCATGTTTGCTAACTAGTTCACTGTTTTGGCGCGGAGTACGATGTAAGTTTTTATGGCTTTAGCATATCGCATGCGTGTGAATGTTTACCATGACAGTATGCTTGCCATGCGGCTAAGTGCTTACATGATAAACTGTTTGAATGCCTGTGGATGGAGGTTGGATTGCCTGAGTTGGAACAACTCGTTGAAATCCGTATTTTAGCCTACTTGCGAGTAGCAAAAGAAAACAACACGTTTTTCGAGACAAAACGGATATGCAATGTTTATTTCCAAATTAGGCAATCTAGTCTATACTTGTTTGCTGCGCGCATAACATAGTAATTCTAGGCTAATAATTGGGATAAGAGCATGTAATGTTTTCAAAAAAAAGGATATCACGGTTAGTAGAGGCCGGTCCTCGGACCGGGCGAAAGGGGGTGCTCATAGCTGACCTTCCCCGATCGTACCCAAGCTCCCGAGCCAAGACCACTTTGGTGATGACGGACATGTGGCCTTCGGCACTGAGTCAGGGTTTCCTAAATTTCCCATTTTAAAATATTTAGGTGGCGACTCTGTAATCTGGCAAAGCAGTCCATGTTTGGTACTACTTTTCAAAAAATCTATTTTCTCAAACGATTTGCCGGATTTGGACTCTTTGGTTCAGATTTAGAACCGCAACAAACAAAAGGGAGTACGAACTGTAGCGCGAGGTCCCCCGCGGGCGTGTTACAGTTTCTGGCGACTCTGCTGGGGACTTTAGAGAGCTTGACTCGAACTCGTGATATCCTGTTTTGACTACATTTATGTGTTTCTTTGCATTGCATGTGCATTGGTGCGCCTAGGAACACCGTGTTGGCCATCTGCTATTCTGGCGGTTCTTGGGAGGCTTGTCTTGTCAAGGCATGTCCATAAGGCTGACCGGTTGCGGGCTCTGCCAGTGTGGGAACACAAACCCCGGTTTTACTGGGGCACCCTTTTGGACCATTCGACCTAGTGCATATCGAAATCCGTAGTGACCATTCCAAACTAGGACAGGTTGCTCACCCGATATTGGGTTGTTTGAAACCGCTGTGTGCATAGTGAAACCCTAGCTCCTGACAAAATAGGACAGGGAAACCCTACCCCAACATAGGGGTGTTTTGGTTCTCATTTATCTGCTATGTGCTTTAGAGTGTAACTCTGCGAGAACGTCTGATCGGTTTGCAAGTTTAAATATCGGGCGAGGGCATCGATGTCGATGTTTGAGAATCGGTTATGCGTGGATATCAGATTCAGGCCTAGGGGCAATGGTTCATGATCAGTAATCAGTGGTTGGACCAAATATGGATGGTTGTGTACAACCTCCAGCCCAAGCTCACGTAGAAGATGATCGTCTTCCCCCTTCCTACCATTGTAGATTTACATGAGATTAGGGTGCAAATCGAGGACGCCATGAAATAGGGCCTCATTGATCATCAGAGAGAGCAGCCTAAGAGGGCATTCAACTGTAGTACGAATGCAGACACATGCAGTGCTGTAGCTGTCAGATCTTCAAATGTGGGTATGGTCACCACCACCACCACCCCAAGAACCCTTGTAGCTACCCCATTCACTGGTGTGTCCGGAAGTTGCTCACAAACAACCAGGAACCCACCCCGAGGCCAAAGAGTCTTCACCCCACTATACATGCCCCTGCCAAAAGCTCTGGGGGTTCTGATCAGGAAAAGGCACTTGAAGCCCCTGGAGCCGCGGCTAGTGCCAGAAAAACTTCCTCCCTCCCAAAACCCAGCTAAATACTGCGCCTTTCACCAACAGCATGGTCATGACACCAACCAATGCTTTCGATTACGTCGTGAGATTCAGGATCTCATTGACAACAGGGTGATCGTGCCTCCAGAGAAATCGAATGTCACAACCAACCCTCTTCCCCCACACAACCAAGCTCTAACTCCCAAACACATCAATTTGATCCAAACTGGGGTTGTGTCATACGACCCTAGTATATATATCACCCCTTCCCACCTACCCAAGCCGGAGGTGTTCATTCCTGACAGCACTGACTTGTGCATGTTGGACATCTCCCGAACCCAACCTGAAACGGTGGTGGTGACTATCGAAGATAGAATTAGGTCGACTGCGGAGGCAGATGAAAATGATGATACAGAGCCTGAGAGGTTTGCAAGTTTCATGTACAACTCAAGCGGTTACATTACATCAGCAGGCCAGGCTAGGCCGGATGTGGAATTGCCAATGGGGGCAAAGATTTGTGTAGTGCGGGAAGATAGACTTAATCAGGGGCAGGATGACCTGGCAGAACTAGAGAAGGACATCGCGAACCTTCAATTCTTCAACGAATAGGATCCGGGAGACGTGACTGTCAACTGGTTTGGTTTGGAAAGGTCAACGGAAGCTATTGGGTGGCTCAGTGACGAGCCGGATGTTGTTGAACAGCCTCTGTAACACCCTCAAAATAAACCCATAATATCATGCATTCAAGGTATAGAAAAGAGATATTATATTACAATCATCAGAGTATTCTTACAAAGTGTATTACATGTTGACAATAAAAGTATTTGCCCTATGGGCTTACAACTTTCCAAGTCAACACTTGGTTACAAAAAGAGAGTGCTAACTCTACACAAAATAAGCCCTAGGATCGACATGCATGTAATACAATAAAATATATAAAAGGAGAGTCTTCAACTCCACAATCATCCAAGCTAAGGCCTCTGAGGCGGCATAATACCTGAACCTGAAAGTGATGTCCCATATAAGGTGAGCCAACGTCCAGTAGAGATATGTTAAACATAATATGAACAATAACTAAAACATTAGCATTCGATAAATTTTTAACTTAGTTATCTCAACTTATAACACATTTCAACTCCATGACTAAGATGTCTATGAGTTATTCCATTTTCCATTTATTACCAATTCTCAATTCACAACTATGGCTTAGAACTTGGCCAAACAATTTAAATGAGACCACATTTCATATCAACCGTATTTCTATTTTAGGTGAGACATAAACTCATATTCAACATTTCATACTTCACAATAGATACACATTTTGGTGCTGTATCAATCTCAAACAAAACACTTCCATACTTCACAAATAATACACATTTTAGTGTTGTATCAATAACACATAAAAACACTTCCATACTTCGTAAATGATATACATTTTAGTGCTGTATCAATGGAGTCCATCCCCCATCTCCTCCCAAACAAAATCCAATTTAGAGGTCCATTCCCTATCTTCCCCTAAACCGTGGAGTACATTCCCTATCTCCTTCCAAACAACACAATGCATATAAGCAATTATCATATACATGTTCAATCAATCAATACACATTTGATGTATTAAACCAACCGCCATATTCGATGGCATAATCAATTGATTAGTTTCAGTTTGCCTAATCATCATGCATTGTCTACAACAATTAAAACTATCCTCCACCGGTAGCCCAAAGCAATTATTTCTAAACAGATAATAAATGCATCAATAGATAAATTATAAACAATTTCAAAGGTGAGTGATTAATCAATCCAACTCCACTATTCATTCTCATAATTACTCAATTTCCTTATTTCCAACTCAAATTCGTATTTCGTTGACTTTCCAAAATTTTATTATATAAATTAATAAATTTATAAAAAATTAAGGCTTTTCTCCCCCCTTTTCTAATATTGACCCAAAGGCTGAAATATCATTACTAATCATCAATACCATCATTTTAAGACCCAAAACACCCATGAATGAGTCATAATAACAAAACCACTCTTTTACATCTTGAAACCCTAACACCCAAAATTACTCAACTCCAACATTAAATCAAAATGACCAAAAGTTTATGTCAAAGATCATAAAAATGAGTAGTTATCGCTACCTCAAATGGAGAGACCAAATGGAGAAGATGATGAAACTCGAAATGTTCCAAACCTAAAGATTTTCGGATTAAAATGTAGCCCACACCAAGCTCAACACTTAATACAAAGAAACTAGGGTAGAAGATCACTAGAACTAGATGTATTTATAGAGAGAAGATGTAGTCTAGTGTGAGAAACTCTCAAGTTATTCATTCAATGAACTTCATTCAATAGATTCATGTATTTCATACATTCATGATACATAATACATCTTCTATATTAATGAATTCATTAGATAGATTAGTGTATCTTACATATTCATAATAGATATATAATGCATCTCTAAGATTCATTCATAATAAATCCATCACATTCAATGTATTAGCATTAATCTTCTATACATTGTATATATATAGGTGCATTCATCAATAATTAGTCACCATCTAATTGATGTACATGTATCTTACTTAATGAGTTGAATCTAGTATAATCATGCATAAGCTTTGAAAAGTTAGAGAGAGAGAATGGCCCAAAAAAGTGATCCGAAAAGCTATTTTTCGGACTGATACACAAACAGGTCCGCTCGAGCGTTAAAAGCCTAAAATCTGAACATCAACCCTTGGTTTTCAAGCATAACCAACCTGTTTCAAACCTGCCCAACATGACCCAAGACTCACATACAAAGAGTAAATGACGGAAACGGGAATAAGACAACAACACATCCATGGAACCGAGTCCAGAATACAATTAAACAATGAAGGGAAAACCGGGATCGCTATAACCTCCCCCCCCCCCCCTTAAAGAATTTCGTCCCCGAAATTAAGGTACAAGTTTTTCAAAAACATGATTTCTCAATTACCAACATTGTTACAACGCAAAATTTCAACAACTTGACCCATTACTTGGTCATACCATCTCTATTCAAGAGGCAAATTCCCATATAATCTCCAACATGCATTACCAACATGCATCTCAAAACATATTCAATGCCAACAATACATTTGCATTTCTAAAACATGATTAACATACACAATATTAAAATTAACTTCCATTTTGAGGCAAGTTCCAAAATATCTATATAATAAAACAAGACAGATTTTGAAAATATCCTAGAGACAATTGTCCTACTAGGGCATTTGAATGGTGAAGATTCACTTGCCTATTTACATAGATGGCTGAGATTATTCCTTAAATATATATCAATTTCCTTCCCGCCCAAATCCTAAACTTCCTATTCTCCCACGTCTCATCTCCACTCTATATTTTAAGATCACTCTGTTATTCAATTCTAAATTTATCTCCTCCTTCTTTGGTCTCACCCATCTCATTCCCTCTTTATCTCTCTCTCTCCCTCCCTGTTCTTCTTCTCCAATACCCTCACTCCCGAAACTGTGCTCTCCAGCCCTGTTCTTCTTCTTCCATACCCTTGCTCCCGAAATTAAATGTTGTGAACCATTAGGGTTAATTTTCAGGGCTTGCAAACCCCATCAAGCCAAGCCGATAACGATATGCATGATTGGTGCCGAAGGCTTCATAGGTTCGCATCTCTGCGAGTAACTCATGGCGGTGGACATCTATAATGACAAGATCAAGCACCTTCTCGAACCGGCCTCCCTCCCCTGGTCCGATCGTATCCAGTTCCACCGCATCAACATCAAGAACGATTCCAAGCTCGAAGGCCTCATCAAGATGGTAGATCTGGTACTCTCTCTCTCTCTCTCTATCGCTTCGTTTTTTTGTTTTTTGTGAATTTATATCGTTTTGGATCTGTGTGCCTAGAAGCTTAAATGCACATAATTTCTCTAATAGTTTCGCTCTTGAAGTTTCTCACATTGTTGTTTCTGTTTGAAGATCAACGGCAATGAGAAGCAAGTTAGTGTTATTCGAGAGATCGATTTCTGCAAATGCGAACCCTGGGATTTGCCTGGTAAAACTACCCACATAAAAAATTTAAAAAATTAAAATTTTGGGTTTTTTGCTTTGATTATTGATATATACTTGATTAAAAAGCCCTAATTTTGGGTTTGCTTTGATCTATTTTTATGCAAATAAATCGGTGATAAAGACAACCGATGAAGAGTGGTTCTTTTTCTGTCCTAAATATCGCAAGTATCAAAATGGGCAGCGATTGAACAGAGCGACTCTGGCTGGGTACTGGAAGGCCGCGGGTAAGGATAGGTCTATCAGGTCTCTGAGGGGAACCACCGTGATTGGCATGAAAAAGAGAACTGTCCTTTTGTGTTTAATGCTTTTATGATTTTTGCACAATCTATATACAACTTCTATATGTATTACATTTCCCTTACTATAGATTTCCATTTGATAACTATTTGTTTATGGACATGTTTGAATTATATTCATTGCTTCACTTTTAATTACTATATTTTGTAGCCCAAATCAGTGCATATTTAGTTATTTCAATATATATAGATATTGTTTAATTATGTTCACCGTCTAAATTCATTTCATTAGATGTTGTAATAAAAATAAAAATAATAGTTAATAACTATTACAATTACTATATTATTGTAGTTGTTGTTTATATCATTATCACTGTCATTTCATTTCATTGGTGGGGACACATTACAGTATTTTGATGGATATGGATATCATGGAACATCATTTGAGCAAACATATCGATGTTACCCTGCATCTTTTATTGATAAGGTTGGAAAGCTTTCCTTAACATGATAATTGTTTTGTTTTGTTTGATTCACTTAATTAATTTGATTTTATTCATTATACTATTTCAGTTTTATGTTTTGTCATCTTTTCTATGACCTCAACCAAATTCATGGCACTCTTTAATCAAATGTAAATGTAAATGAATTCTGGAAAATTAACAATTAAGATGATACCATATGTGCTCTTTCATTTCCCTTGAAGGCCTTCATGTCTTTCTTTACTCATTTTCGTGTCCACCCACATCAAAAAAAAAAAAAAAAAAAAAAAAAAAAAAAAAAAGGAGATGGAAAATAAAAAATATAAAAGGAAAACAGTGGAAAGGGGGAAAAAGACTGTTATTGTATGTTGTCTTTTACTTATTCATATTCGAATTTCTAATTTATTTGTTTCTTTTCAATCCTGTAGCCACAGATTGAAAATGGTGATAAAAGTAAGTTATCAAACTCTAAACACTTGTGTGTGCCTGTATTAGCCTCCTAAATGTCTTAATTTTTTTTTTTTTTATTTATTTATTTATCTTTTCACTATGTTGTTGCAGTTATAATGCCTCCCTCAGCCCTTGACCGTCTTGGTTAGTTGATTTATTTGAAATTTTTTATGGTGGCTTATTATCTTTTGTGGTTAATTCAAAAAAATTTCCTATTATCATCTAAAATGCTAATATAAGACTCTATTCTGCAGCATCTCTTCATATTGATTATCCTATGTAGTTTGAACTTCGCAATGCTGCTACTGAGCACATTTCTCATTGTGGCGTTCTTGAGTTCATTGCAGAAGAAGGCATGATATATATGCCTTACTGGGTAGGCAACCGAGAGTGTTTTTGTATACAAGTTTTGTGGTTTTGGTCTATTTTGCTGTGTACCAGTGTCATTAAGGAGTCTTTGTTTGCATTTATTCTCCATTGATGCACCCTATGTATTGCTTCATTGTAGATGATGGAGAATCTGCTCTTACAAGAAGGAGACATTGTGTGAGTGAAAAATATGACTCTCCCAAAAGGGACATATGTTAAACTGCAACCCCATACAAAAGACTTCTTGGATGTATCCAATCCAAAGGCCATGTGAGTTTATGATCTTTTTGCTTTGATTTTGTTGTTAGTAGAATGATATTTCCTGGCCCTGGCATCATTTGGCCTTCGTGCAATTTGATTGTCATCTTGACCAGTAAAAGAACATATGTAACTTTGTAAATCTATATAATAAAGCAGGACGGATTTTGAAAATATCCTAGAGACAATTGTCCTACTAGGACATTTTAACTGTCATGATTCAATTGTGTATTTAGATAGACGGATTAGATAGACGGAATTTTGGTTTTTTATGTAAATGTTACATGCCAATACTTCATTCTCTTTTTATAAAATATTAACAAACTTTTATAAAGGAATTTTTTTTTGTTTTGCCAAGTTTTATAAAGGAAGTTTAAGTTCAATATTCTTAAAAACTATTAGGGTTGGCAGTCATGTTTTAAAATGTAAAAATATTTTATATAATTTTAAAAAAAAATTCACCAACAAAAAAATCCAAATTAAATGTAAAAAAATTAACCCTTAAAAAAATATTGGATAAGGCAACCTTACTGCTTGCCAAATTGGTGCAGAATATTGTTTTCACAAATAATTCTCTTCTAAATTAGTAATAATTTTTTGGTAATGGAAATGGTATAAATCTAGAATTTTTAACCTGGAAAATATTTCAAAATTTTAGTGTACAATATAAATTTAAAATTAATAAAATGTAAGTTACACAATAATGATGTTATTATTTTGAAAACAATGGGTGATCCAATTTTCAATAGAATTGGTATGGGAAGTATGGATCATGGAAATTGATTTAAAATCAATAAAATGTAAGTTACACCATAATGATATTATTTTGAAAACAATGGGTGATCCAATTTTCAATGGAATCGGTATGGGAAGTATGGATCATGGAAATTGAACACAGATGGTGGAAAAAAATACATAGAAGCATATCAGATAAATGAGGAAGGAACCTTTTTTGACCATTGAATTATGACCATCCATTTTTGCCAATTAAATAGTAAACAACAAAAAATATATTTGGATAAATTATACTTTACTCATTAATATTCAATCATTTTTTTTATTTTAATTTTTTAGATTTTAAGTTTTTTTTTAAATTTAATCTTAAAAATAATTTTTGTTAAAAAATTGACAGAAAATGCTATAATAACCATTACATAATGTAAATATTACCCTAAGTTGCATCACGCAACATGTAAGACTCGAACCCAAACATCACCCTTGGCAAGGGAGCACCTCATCTACTGGCCCAACCCTTGGTCTTACTCTGGTACATACTTTGTCACACCCCAAACCCGCCCCTAAAAGTTTGGGCATGACCTATTCGAAAATGGACACTAAACCTGTTATATATATATATCATACGGGGCCTGAACGGAAGCATTTAAGAAGATAAAATACATAGAATAACATCCATTGAGCTAATACTAACATGCCAGGATCACATACACGTACTCAGCCCCTTTACTGAGCATATAATTAAACATCATATAGATAAAATACATTTTCACTTAAATAGACAATTAACTAAAACTTCACTGAAATGCATGGGCTTGGTCTGGGTGCCTGGACACACTGAGGTTGACAAATGAAAAGCGAGCATCAAGGGTTAAGACTGACCTCCAAGGTGGTCACCTACAGAACAGACATAACAACAAGTAAGCCAGGCTCAGTGAATAATAGTACATAAACAAAACAGTACTTCATTGGAAACATAATATATCAATGCGTGTGAAATTGCAAAGTTAACATAGTTAGTCTGATACTGTACTGAGTTCATAATGGCCTTAGGCCCAGTCTTGAAACATAATAACATGAAACATAATATCTTGAAGTCTATTGGCTTTAAGCCCTTGAATATCACAACATTAAACTTTCAAACATGTTGGCATAAAGCCCTTGAAACATAGTGGCATAAAAGCCCTTGAAACTTGTGGCACGAGGCCCTTGAAACATATGGCACGAGGCCCTTGGAAGTGGCATGAAGCCCTTGTAACATATTGCCACTAAGGCCCTTGAAAGTGGCATGAAGCCCTTGTAACATATTGGCACTAAGGCCCTTGAAAGTGGCATGAAGCCCTTGTAACATATTGGCACTAAGGCCCTTGAAAGTGGTTCACTTTACATTCTTTAACTTTTAACATACTTTAAACATTAACATAAGTACATTACATGCTTGATACATTAATAGGATTGCATAACATTTAACATGATTGCATAACATTTACATAGCATATGTAAACTTGTACCTTACTTAAGCTTGTAACATGTTTGAACTTGTAATATGCGTATACTTGAAGACTGGTAGACTTGTAACATACATGAACTTGTATATACTTAGAACCATACTTGAAATAGAACATACTTGTCAAAGATAGATACTTCACATCCTTATGAGGATCACATATCTTGTTAAACATTTACATACATGTCATAGGTTCTTAACGACCTCGGGTCCATAAATAACACCATAGAATAATCTCAATTTTAGACATATACTTGGCTTAAAGATGAACACGATTCCATAACATGATTCCATTTATGCACTAAAACGACGTAGTTTACTTCTAAATAATAGAGAATTATTATTCGTTATAAATGTGACGAGTCATTACAACGTCATACCGATGTAGGCCAATCTTCCAATATTCACATTGACTTTCAATCATCATAAATGTTCATGTAACATGTTCGTGTAACACTTACAAAAAACAAAGTGTTAGTGATAATAATTATCAATGATAAATAAAATATACATCTTCGCATACTATTACTCACGGTGATTAGATGCTTGGTCCGCTCTCAGAATCGCCCTACACAATTCATAATACACATAGAAATCGGGTCACATATAATTATTCCGTTCTTACCTTGTTTAATTCTCTTTATCCCATTTATATATCACTTGGCAATTCAACATAAATCAAATTAAATCTTTGAATCTCATTTCAACATCCCACACCCAAGTTCATGTCATCCATATCCTTAGTAAATTATTCCCTTCATTTTTCCTTTACATTATAGCATGAATTCCAATGTTTACCACATAGTTCATTCGCAAATTGTAAACATAATTTTCAAACATTTCTAAATTCCAATTAAACTTGAACACATATAATTCAATATCTCAATTTCATGATTCTACTTCCAATTTGGGCAAAATCTTTGCTTAACATCATAAATCAACCTAGGGTTTTCAAGTAAATAAAGGATTTCCATAAAAATTCATACTTTTCATACCATGACCTTACAACCCAATTTCCTCCTTGATTATACATCTAAGGACCATACTCCATCACCTTAACCCATCAATTGGACCCCCAATGCTTAAATCCCGAAATCCCCAAATCATATAATTTACTCTATATGCTCAAAAATGCAAATTTGTACATTAATACAATGGAAATACCACAAATCTAACTCTTAATGTAAGTATTGAAGAGTATTAGAACCCTTACCTCAATAATCAACAAAGGAGCAAGCTTGAGGAGAAACCTTCGCAAATCTAAATTCCAATCGGTTAACAAACATTGCTCTTCTCTTATTCTCCATCCTTGATGCCAAAATCATAGTAGATTGTTACTCAAACCAGAGGAGATCAAGGTTTTGGGGCTAGGGTTTCAAAGGGTTTCAGACTTAGGAGAAGAGGAAATAAGAGAGAGGAAAGAAAATGTCAAGAAATGAGCCAAAATCGCATTTTAAAAGCTGCTGCCCCGAAAATCCCGCTCGAGCGGACCTTTTCCTGCCGAGCGGACTCGCTCAAAGACAGATGTCGAAACTTTGAACAGGTATAACTCTCCCATCCGGACTCCGTTTTAGGTCGTTCTTATGTCCAAATTGAAACCCCGGAAATAAGCTTTCCAATGGTTCCAACCTCACATCCATATTCAAAGTGTGGAAAAATAAAAGGGCAAATGAGTGACGGTTGGTCGTAAACGAATTATTCAAATTAAGGTTTTTGGTCCAATCTTACTTTACCATCATATTACCACCTCGACCAATATCCCTAAATAAAATAAGAACGTTCCAAATACGCTAATAAGATATCAAAAATGAGCCTACATATCTCAAAATACAACTCAACCTGGAGACCCGCTCGAGCGCCCAACCTCAAGGCCGAAAGCGAAGACCAACAAAGACGTCGCCGAAGGTTAACTACCCGCCGAAAGGGAAATCACTACTCTCAGAATCTTAAGCCGTCTGCCAAATTTGCTGGGAACCCCAAAAGTCCGCTTGAGCGGCCACTCCTCCGCTCGAGCGGAGGAAAGAATTTCTGGGTCGTCACATACTTTATAGAGTCAAATTTGAGAAAGTAAAGAGTCAGTATTGTAACTTCATTGTCCTGACTGTGGCATGAAAAACTCCATTTCCCTTTCAATAGTTTAGCAAACTCCTAAACAACCTTGCTAAGTTGGAACAATTAGAAATTCCAATTCATAGTCAAATGTGAAGCATGGCATGAATCTCTCGCTATTACAAATCCAGCAAGTTTGAGTTAAAATTAGACTGTCTTTTTGGAGTTGTTTTCAATAATTTAGTGGTTCCTCTTGCACTGGATATTTTATATCACTGTTGCAAAAAACCACTATTACCATTTTCGAAAACATCCTTCCCTTTGTTTACTATTTCTCTTTAGCTTATACAGATCTTAATGGTCTGGGTGTATTGACATCGGCACTCTCTCTCTCACTCTCTTTATACAGTGTTTTGATATCGTCTCATTGGTCTTGGGTGTTCTTCAATTTGAAGAGAGATAGAAAAACATAATGAGAGAGTGAATTAGTTTTGAAATTGTATTTCTCTCTAGCTTATACAATCGAGATCTTAATGGTTTGGGTGGGTGTTTTGACATCGGCTCTCTCTCTCTCGCTCTCTCTGTACAGTGTTTTGACATCCTCTCATTGGTGTTGGGTGTTTTTCAATTTAAAGAGAGAAATAGAAAAACAAAGTGAGAGAGTGACTTAGTTTTGACACTGTATTTCTCTATTAAATATATTTTTATAATTGCATTTTAATTTTAAATTTAAATAGTGTTACGATTATAATTATATTATAATTTTAACATTATTTACACCGTGCCTTCAGGTACGGGCATACGCTAGTACTTCTATAAACCAAAACATATACCATGTTTTACAACTTCAGACATATTTAATGCTCTTAAAGTTCATCAATATTACAAAATTTTCAATACATGATTACACATTTACAAACAAGTCCGGATACTTTTCACGGACATCCAACTCCCGTTCTCAAGTGGCTTCTTCCACTCCGTGATGCTTCCACAAAACTTTTACCAAGGGTATCATCTTGCCTCGCAAGGCCTGATCTTGCCTATCCAAGACCCATACCGGTCTCTCCTCATACGAGGCATCCTCATCTACCTCTAAGTCACCTCTTTGTGCCTCTAACACTCGATTCACAAGTGTAGGCTGCGCAACTACAGAAAACAAGGCCACAGCCTCAACAGATTCACCCAAAAGCAAGTCAAACTCGCCAAGTGCACCCAACATCTCCCACTCCCGCATGGCTATACAAGCTACATCATTAATGGATTTCCTATTAAGGGCATCGGCTACAACATTGGCCTTCCCCGGATAGTAATGCAACTCGAAATCGTAATCCTCGATAAACTCCATCCACCTTCTCTGCCTCAATTTTAAGTCCCTCTGTGTAAACAGGTACTTCAAACTCTTATGGTCCGAGAACACCTCGAACGTCTCACCACAAAGGTAGTGCCTCCAAATCTTTAAGGCAAAAATCACAGCTGCTAATTCTAGGTCATGTGTAGGGTAATTCTTCTCGTGTATTTTCAACTGACGTGAGCCATATGCAACCATTTTCCCCTCTTGCATCAACACACAACCCAAACCCTCTCGTGAGGCATCACAGTAAACCACATAATTGAAACCTTTCTTCGGAATAATCAAAACTCAAGCAGTGGTAAGCCTGACCTTCAACTCTTGGAACGATTTTTCACAAGTCTCACTCCACACAAATTTGACCCCTTTCCGCGTCAATCTAGTCAACGACGAAGCTAGCCTGGAGAAATCTTTTACAAACCGGCGGTAGTACCCAGCTAATCCAAGAAAACTGCGGATCTCAAAAACACTCTTAGGCTATGCCCAATCTTGCACTACCTCAATTTTGGATGTCTCAACAGACACTCCTTCCCTGGATACTACATGGCCTAAGAACTTGACTTCTCCTAGCCAGAACTCACACTTCCCAAACTTGGCATATAGCCTATGGGCCCTAAGCAACTCAAGTAGCACTCTCAAGTGTTCCTCTTGCTCCTCCTCAGAAGGCGAATAGATGAGAATGTCGTCCACGAAAATGACCACAAAGCGATCTAAGAATTCCCAGAATATCCGATTCATCAAATCCATAAAGATTGCCAGTGCATTGGTGAGCCCAAACGGCATCACCAGAAACTCATAGTGGCCATACCGCGTACAGAATGCTATCTTCGAAATATCCTCCTCCCTAACCCTCAACTGGTGGCAACCCGATCTCAAATCTATCTTAGAGAAACAACGGAAACCCTTCAACTGGTCAAACAAATCATCTATGTAGGGCATAGCGTACTTATTCTTGATCGTAGCCCGAATCAATTTCTGGTAATCGATACAAAGTCTCAAGGCACCATCTTTCTTTTTGGCAAAGAGGGTCGATACTCCCCACGGCGAAACACTAGGGGGAATAAAGCCCTTATCTAGCAACTCCTAGAGCTGAATTTTCAACTCACTCAACTTGGCTGGGGCAAAACGATAAGGTGCCATAGAGATTAGCGCCGTGCCGGGCACTAAATCAATAGAGAACTCTATCTCTCGGTGAGGTGGCAAACTAACGAGATCCTCGGGATAAATATCCGAATACTCACAAACCACTCTCGGTAATATAATCTAGGTCTAATCACACTCACTACTTAAGAGGCAAGCAAGAAGACCACTAAGCTCACTCCATTCTTGCGGATCATACACCGGTGGCAACACACTACCAACCCGATTCCCCGAGAAGTGAAAACAATCCCCGCCCATGGTACATATTGTAACCCTCTGGCGGTAACAATCAATAACAACCCGATATGACGATAACCAGCCCATATCTAGGATAACATCAAAACCCAACATAAGCATAACTACAAAAGAAAATGGGAGTCGGTGATCAGCTACCTCTATATTGCACCCTCTACAACCTTGTTTCAAAATCAACTCACTCCCAACAGGTGACACAACACAAATAGGAGATGCTAACTGTGCCAACTCCAAACCCAAAACATATGCAAATGCAGCAGATATAAAGGAATGGGATGCACCTGTATCTATAAAAACCGGTTATTTCACTTATGCTAATTCTTGGACAACAATAATTCATTCCACATAAGCACATAATCACATAAGCACTTACAATTTCATTTCGGATAATGACAGTGGCGTATGCTATAGAGTTCTGCTTAGAAACAGCATTAACCAAGTGTTTTTCCAACAAGACTCACAGAAACCCAAGGATCCAATCAACATCCTAGAAATTAAATCCCATACCCAAGTAGTCACATAAACATGTTATCACATAAGCACATAACAGTACATCTAAGTCTCTAGCAAGCGAGACAAACCCATTGTGACACTAATCACTTCCCACGTACCCAAAGTATTCAAACCCGGTACGCTCTGATACCAAGTTCAGTCAGAACAGAGTCCGTTGGGGATGGGGACATCAACAGTTGCCGAAAGGGCCGGGAATTAGTTTAAACCGCCGGAGAGAACCGGTGTTAAGAATTTTGCTCAGAATACGGGCAGTTTGGGTACAGAAGATACTAAACAACAGGTTGCACTAAAGCAGTTTGAGCGGGAAAGGATCGAAGATTCGAAGAGGGTCAAAAAAGCCAAAGCCCCTGCGGGGACGGAACGTGCTGTGTGCACAAGAGTAGAGCATGCTGCGGGCACAGGAACAGAAAGTTTTGCGAGCACAGGAATAGTCGTAACGGAGCCGGACAAGTGTCTGTCAGCTGCCGATGGTATGTGGTGGGAAGATGATGACCTATGTCTTGCCCACACAGATGAAGACTGGGGACAAAGTCAGCCGGATGATACCTGGTACGTGGGAGAGGTAAACCACATGACTAGGAGTGGGCGGTATTTCAATCCCCTGCACTTAGATCAACCAGAAGCGTCCGGAAAGGACAAGGAGGTAGAGAAGCAAAAAGAAAAGCTACTCAAAGAAGAGGCTGTGCTGAAACAGCTGAAGAAGATACAAGCAGACGTCTCCATCTGGGGACTACTTATGGCTTCAAGAGTTCATAGACAAGCTGTCCTTTCATCAACGGACAAGGCCAAACTTTCAATAGATACCACTCCTGAGCAGCTGGTAGGATTGGTTTTTCTAGGAGGAGCTTCCCCGAAATTGACCTTCTCTGACAAGGAACTGCTGCCTGAGGGCGCAAATCACAACAAACCGCTCTACATCTCTGTGGAGTGTAGAGACAAGTGGGTATCGGCAGTTCTTGTCGACACGGGATCCGCCATCAACGTGTGCCCGTCGATGATGGCATATGCAATCGGGTTGAAGCCCGCGAACTTTGTGCCAACTGCCCAAGTAATATGGGCATATGACAATACAAGCAGAGAGGTGATGGGGACCGTGCAGATTCAAACTCAGGTTGGTTCAGGATAGGAAGAGATTGAATTTCATGTCTTGGACGTTCCCGCAGCCTTCAACTTACTCTTAGGACGGCCGTGGCTACACCAGGTGAAGGCGGTCTCTTCCACCCTGCATCAGATGTTAATATACGCTCACGAGAAAGGGGTGGCTATTGTTTTGGGAATTCGTCAATCCATTCGCCGCCAGAGGTGTCTACACCGGTTTTGGAAATTGAGCATGGCACAGAGGACGTGTTCCTGTCAGGATTTACCCTAGCCGAGGACCGGGTTGTTCAAAACATCTTAGCTGTTGATGAGGGTTTATATGTCAACGCACAGTCAGCGTACCTCATGAACAAGCTCCAACACATCCCTGCGATGAGACTAGGAAAAAGTGACCGGAAGGGCATTGCAGTATCGGTCGAAGTGCCACACAACCATCATACCTTTGGCTTAGGCTATTTTCCCACCAAAGAGGACTGGGTAAGGAAAGGCAAAGAAATGGCTGGGAGAGCCAGGGCCAAGCAGACCGGGAGGCATTTTGATTTGTTGCATCAGCATGTTCAGGGCACGCTAAACGGACGCTTCGTCTGGGTGGGGGAAGACTTTTCATTCTGCAGCTTCCCAGAGCCATGGTTGAATGCCGAGAAGAGGCATCTGCCGGGTTTTGACATATTCTTTGAATTTCAATTGTCTGGGGATGATGTTGCTAAGGAGCATGCACTCCATCAGCTAAGGTTGAGCAATGTGAGGAAGTGGATTCTGAGGGCACCGAGATTGAAATGGGGGTAGCACTGGCTTGTCTACTCTCAGATCCTTCGATCGTACACAAGTGCTTGGGGGATGATCTCTCAGTGTCTATGATCGGGAATGAAGCAGCTGCGAGCCCATCTACAAACATTTTGGATGCATCCATTGCACCCTCCCCCGTCAGGCAGTATGAGGAGGGATTCTTATCGAGTAGCAGTAGGTTAGGTAGTGAGCCGGAATCTGATTCCACCGAGTATATAGAGTCGGAATCAAGTTGCAGCTTGTCTTGTCTCGAGTCCGGTATTCTGGGGTGACAACCCGGATACCAAAGTCCTATCTAGGTCGTCTTTTTCTTTTTCCTTTGAGTCTATTGTAACAGAGGAATCCGGCGACTTGGAAGTGATTAATGAGAATGAAGTGGCTGTGGCTTTTGAGTATTTTTCTATGCCTTTGATTTATTGTATTAATCAGGACTTTCAAAACTTCGATGAAAACGACGAGGAAGAAATTCCTCCGGTTTTGAAATATTTGCTAGATCAAGAGCAGGAGGGGTTTGTAAAACCACTGGTTGATGAAATCATCCAAAGTAATTTTGGTACTGAGAAGGACCCGCGGCTGGTCTACATCGGGTCCACGTTGTCTTTGGAGGAGCGCGAGCACTTAGTCACTTTATTAAAAGATTTCAAAGATGTTTTCGTGTGGTCCTACGAAGACATGCTTGGGATCGATCCTAAGATTGTACAACACCGAATCCCTCTTGACCCAGAGGCCCAACCTGTTAAGCAGAAAATCAGAAGGATCCACCCGGACTGGGCTCTCAAGATCAAAGAAGAGGTCACCAAGCAAATCGACGCACGGTTCCTGCTGGTCTCTGAATAACGAACTTGGTTGGCCAACATAGTTCCAGTACCTAAGAAGGACGGCAGGATTCGAGTATGCATGGATTTTAGGGATTTGAATAAAGCCAGTCCCAAGGACGACTTTCCTCTGCCGCGTATCGACGAGTTGGTGGACTTCACTACGAGGCATGCATTGCTTTCGTTCATGGATGGCTTTTCAGGCTACAACCAGATTGTGATGGCACCAGAAGACCGGGAGAAGACTATTTTTACCACCCCGTGGGGGACCTACTGTTATAGAGTGATGCCGTTTAGGATGAAGAATGCTGGAGCTACATATCAACGAGCCGCGACCACAATATTGCATGACATGATCCACAAAGAGGTTGAAGTGTACGTGGACGACATGATTGTCAAGTCCAAAGAAAGAGAGGGCCACTACACTGCCTTGCAAAAGTTCTTCCAAAGGATCTGAGAATTTTGGTTGCGGCTGAATCCTCAGAAACGTATATTTGGTGTTACAGCAGGGAAAATGCTGGGGTTCTTGATTACACAGAGAGGTATCGAAGTCGACCCTTCCAAAATCAAGGCCATCTTAGAAATGCCACCACCAAAGGCTGAAAAGGAGGTGCGAGGCTTTCTGGGTAAAGTGCAATTCATAAGACGATTTATTGCTAAATTAACCTTGACTTGTGAACTACTCTTTGGTCTCCTGAAGAAATGAATGAAGTTCCAATGAGACGGCCGATGCCGAGCTGCTTTTGAACAGATCAAGCAATACTTACAGAACCCACCCGTGTTGTCACTGCCTGAGCCGAGGAAACCGTTGGTTTTGTACCTTTCAGTAACTGAAACTACAATGGGCTACATGCTTGCACAGGAGTCTGAGGACAAGGTAGAGAAAGCTATCTACTACCTGAGCAAGAAGATACTGGATTACAAACCCGTTACACTCCATTGGAAAAGGCTTGCTTAGCCTTGGTATAGGCTACTAGGAAGCTGCGGCACTACCTGCTAGCTCACTCTGTAATATTGGTTTCAAGGTTAGATCCCATCAAATATCTCTTTGAGAAACCGGCACTTACGGGTAGGCTAGCTCGTTGGTTGCTTCTACTTTCCAAATTTGATTTGAAGTATGTGACGCGCAAGTCAGTGAAGGAGAGAGCGGTAGTGGAGTTCCTAGCCGATCACCCAGTTGAAAGGGATGAAGCAGTTGAGTACCTATTCCCAAACGAGGCCATTTTGCATGTCGAAGAAGAGAGTTTTGGATGATGTACTTTGACGGAGCATCAAACCAATACGGGTATGGGATAGGGGTGTTGCTGATAGCACCCGATAATTCTCGTATTCCTCTAGCGTTCAAACTCCGGTTCAAAGTCTCAAACAATGAGGCAGAGTATGAAACATGTATTGCTGGACTAGAAGCAGCTCTAGAACTAGGGGCAAAATGGTTGGACGTCATCGGGGACTCGAACCTTGTTGTATCTCAAGCAAAAGGAGATTGGAAAGTCAAAGAAGAAAAGATGAGAATATACCACTAGACCTTGGACTTGCTGATTCCTTGGTTTGAGAAATTGAATTTCGCTTATCTATTAAGAGAGAACAACAGGTTCGTAGATTCACTAGCAACTCTATCTTCTATGATAGACATCCCTTTTAGAGTCCGGATGCGTCCGATCACCATTGAATAGAAATTTACGCCGGCCTACGAGCTGATTGCTGCCATAGATGAGGTACAAGATGAGAACCCCTGGTATTACAATGTCTGGAACTTCTTGGAAAAAGAGATGTATCCACCAGGGCCAAATACCAAAGACAAAAGGGCAATTAGAAGAATGGCTGCTTAGTTCATCGTCTGTAGAGGAAAACTATACAAGAGAGGTCATCTCGGGATGCATAAGCTGTGTGTTGATGCTAGAGAATCGAAGCGCTTGTTGGAGGCCATCCATGGAGGAGAGTGTGGAGCGCACATGAACGGGGTGATGCTAGCCCGAAAAATTCTCAAACAGGGTTACTACTGGTCCACCATGGAGGAGGATTGTATTGGCTTTGTCCGGCGATGCCACAAATGCCAAATCCATGCAAACCTCATGAACATTCCGCCGTCAAAGTTGTACAACCTGACTTCACCATGGCCATTTTCAGTCTGGGGGATTGATGTGATTGGGGCTGTCACTCCAAAAGGGTCCAATGGGCATGAGTTCATTCTGGTCGCGATAGACTACTTTACAAAGTGGGTTGAGGCCTAATCTTATGCGGTGTTAAAGGCGTCGCACGTTGCAAAGTTCATCAGGAACAATATCATCTATCGCTACGGGGTCCCGAACGAGATTATTTCATATAACAGTTCCCACTTCAAGAAGGAAGTGATTGATTTGTTGGAGAAATACAGCGTGGCTTTTCATAAGTCATCTACATATCGGCCGCAAACCAACGAAGCAGTTGAGGCCGCCAACAAGAACATCAAGCGTATTCTGGAGAAGATGGTGGAAACCTACCGGGACTAGCCAGAAAAGCTGTCATTTGCTCTGTGGGGCTACCAGACGTCAATTCGAACTTCTACTGGAGCGACCTCGTATTCCTTGGTTTATGGGATGGAGGCTATTCTCCCTATCAAAGTTGAGGTTTCGTCATTACAAGTACTGGCTGAGTGTCAGATAGCTGAGGCAGATTGGTAGCAGAGCAGGTTCGAAGAACTCCTGCTGTTTGATGAGAGAAGGCTGAAAGCACTGTACCATATTCAGGGTTATCAACGACGAATTGCCAGGGCTTTCAACAAGAAAGTTAAGTCCAGGAATTTGAAGGAAGGAGACTTGGTGCTCAAAGACAACCGAGCTCTCATTCACGACCCCAAGGGCAAGTTCAGACGCAATTGCACTGGTCCTTACATCATCAAGTCTATCTGGTCAGGTGGAGCTATCGTTCTGATGGACCTAGATGGCCTAGAGTTCTCCCAACAGATCAACATGGACAAGTTGAGGAAATATTATCCCTGAGTGGCTCGCTAGGCCGAAAACTCGAAAGGGCGACCTAGGCAAAAGTTAGAGCATAGAAAATTTGAAATTATAAAAACTGAGCTCACAAGGTTGAAAACCCACAAAGGGCGGCCTTGGCAAAAGTTAGAGCACAAAAGGAGAGTGCTAATACACGAGTGAACCTAGGCCGAACTACATAAGGCTTGATTCCCATCTTTGGGATACGTAAGCAACTTCATCCCGAAGTCCAGCCATAAACACTTCCCTGATCAACTTTGTCCACGTGATTATGTTTGGTCATCTTTGTCTATTCAGCATTCAAGAGCTCGGTCGTGATCTCCAGTGCAGTGCTACTCATAATAGGGGCAACTTTCCAGTTGCTGGAATCCGAGGTTGTGCATCTCAGTGACAGATCTCAGGCGTGTCCAGTTCTGATCCATATCGAAAATGGTTTTGAAAAGTTTTAATAAAAGTTGATTTTGTGCAAATTAATCTTTTTACAACTTAGACCATTTTTGGACCGAACGGAAAATTTTCAATACCCACAACCTTCAATTATATTGATTTCAATATAGAGTTCTCCTACTCTTGAATACAAATTGAAGTTTCTTTTTATTACATTCATAAAGAAAACTTGAAAGTACTGACTAAAGCAAATAAATTCGAGGCATAGACAGGTGTTCCTGCGAGCTCGTAGAAGCCTCTGATGTCAAAGTGGGCCCTACATGTGCCTCTTCATTGAGCCAATCTATGCACTCATCAGAGAGGGTGCAACTGAAAGTGGAACGGGGCCGGTTTCTCGCTCTCCATGTCAGAGCATACCAAGCTAGTCAGGCGCCGGATCGAAATGTAGCAGGTACTCTATCCTCCTCCGACAAGTCGATCATGTCCGAACCGGGCGCCAGATTTGAACGGAAAGTAAAAGACACAGTGTCGTGCCAATCAATCAATCCTGTGTCGGCGGGTCATGTAGTAGTTCATCACCGCAGATTGAGCCAAGGGCAGCTTGTTTACATGGTCCGTGATTTAACTACACATCCAAATTGTACCACCATCCTCATCAGGCATCAACTAGACGCTGGAAGAAATAGCTACGAGCCGAATATGCCGGGCATGAGTCCACCACTCTCAATTTATCCATTAACCACACCTGGGGAGGGATGAAAAATGAGAGACGAAAGAATAGAGACGTGTACATTGAGAGAAAAGTAAGAAAAGGGTTTTGAGAGAAAAATCGAGCCTGAGGGCTGAGTGATGTGAGCAATATATGTGAGATGGGATGGGAAACATTACTTGTAGTAGTAGTGGACTCCCTGCAAACCTAGCCATCTCTCGGCGATGAAAAGCGTCCAATCCCATCAACGTCTCAGCTAGCGTCATGGCGATGCAACTTTTGCCCTCTTTCAAGCCCTCGGCGACTTCAATCAAACGAGTGCTAAATCCTCCAGAGCTTGGGGCAAGTAGGAAATGAGACAACATGCATAAGCAAAGCGCATGTCGCCAATAACCCTGCCAATGATGATCGCCGCGGTCACCGACATCAGAAAATCAACGAATCAAGCTTGGAATGTCTAGCTCTCTGTCGTGAATCAATGACCGAGCGTCATGCAAAGTAAGGCCGCACATTCGTCCCAATGCTTGGACGTGGCGAATCGGAGTCAAGCAAAATTTTTCATCACGCCGATTCCATTAAAACTTGGAAATCCTCGAAGTGTGACACATCTCTTGTCCGCCAAAGATAAAGACGTGCCACCGAATTCTAAAACCTTGTTGTGGCATGGACGGAAAACGCAGCGGGGTGCGACCCAAAGTGAATACTGCATTTATGCTGAAGCCCTGAAAATTCAGCTTTTCCGAGCCGTCCAAATTGGCAATCCAACTTGTGAGATTTTGGACAAGAAATTCTTCCATTTCGTGCAAATCAGAGCTGAAAATGAGGAAAACTACGAAGCTGAGGCTTTTGTAGATGATAAGGTGGTGAGTGGCAGACAGGTGTCAACATTCTGGAGGTCCTTGCCATTTTTAGCCGATCGACCAAAAATAGTGCCGACCGACCATCTTTTTTGGTTGATCGGCTAAAAATGTTGGCCGATGGCCATTTCTTGTGGCTGATGACAGCGTCCTTTGGCCGATGGCCTCTCTTTCTATTCTCTGAGCTGGATAAATGTTAAACATGCTGAGAACTTGTGATTGGTTCCACTTCCAATGCCTATCGGTGACGATTTTGCGAAGTCGCGCCTGTTACTGCAATTTGTTTATCAAGTTGTTGTACTCTTGCTTATCGAGTTGTATTTTACATTCTTTAAGTCTTTGCTTTGCTTATCGAGTTATATTTACACTTGGTTAGCTTATTGAGTTCATTGTTTTGATAATCGAGTTGTTTTTGTCATTAGTCGGTTCACTACCTGATTATTATGATGTAAGTGCTTAATTTTCAAACAAAAGTTCAATCTCATTTACATTGTTATGTAATGCGATGCGATGCATAAAATGTACAAATGTAACACTTTTTGAACAAAACAAATTGTTTATTTCAACATATGTCTTTATGGAAGTACATAGTTTTGAGAAAATAAAAAGCTCGAGGTAGTACAATGTGCTCAAACTACTTGCAAAAAAGGAAATAAAGCACAAAAAAGAAAGGAAAAGAAAACAACAAAATGTCCGAACAAAGCAAAAGGAAAAGAAAAGTAGCAAAATGTCCGGATCAATATCGATGGCCTCAAGTGGAGTCACCCGTCCTCTTCTTGGATGAGGGTCCAGGGTCACCACCGCCATCTCCATAGTCAGAATCTTAGCTATCTCCACCGCTTCGACGACGCCGCCTCGCCGTAATCATCGGGAGGGCTCTCGTGAATCGCTCAAAGATGAGCATGCCTATGTCTGCCCCGGCTATGGAATGTCATCCCCCACCTGGTTCCCCCTCCTCCTCGAGCAGGAACAAATGGTCCAACTGGAGCACCTCCCACGGCCGAAATCTAGAATGGGGCCTGAAAAGGACAAATGGCAAATGCATTAGTTATGCTACGCAAAGCAGAGTATGAATACCGAATACAATGTATAAGTACAGTGTATGAATGCTGTGAGCAGTGCATCAGTACATAATGTAGTGTATGAGTACAGTGTATGAATGTCATGAGCAACGCTGTGAGCAGTATGTGAGTTACAGTGTATCAGTGCCGTGACTGTTGTGTATCAAGTGCCGTGTTGATAGTGTGATGCATCAGATTATGTGGAAACATATTATGCAGAGTTTGAGACTGCGGTTGAAAGAACTTATCGGGATGCCATAGATGGTCAACAGGTGGATGCTCCACTGTAGCTTCCCTATTACAGAGGCAGTCAATTCCAGAGACTGGCGAGTGTACTCCACGGAAGCCTACAAAAGGGTTAAAAGCATCAGTATCCTGCGGAATATCAAGAGAAATGAAATGAAATGGCTGTACAGAATGCAAAGTGTGGTAGTACATACCAGGGTCGAGCAATAGACTCTGACAAGCTCATGATCAGCTGGAGGAGGAGCGATAGGTATCTTATAAGTCTCCCCACCCTGTCCTCGACATGTCATCGTCGTAGGTAGCTCTGGCCATCCAGCCTCGCCTCTCCGACCCACTCGCCGGGCAGAAGTGCCCTCGTGCCCTCGCTCGCCGCTGCGCTGGCCGCCTCTCCTCTCAATTTTGACGAGCACCGTTAGAGGCGGCATCAGATAGATTAGAATGAACTCAGAGTAGTCGTCTTCGTCTCTAAAGGGCTTAGAGTCCCACCGATCGTAGTCCATCATATCCTCGAGGGAGTACCTCTCAATGGCCCTTGTGTGGGTAGGAGGCGGATGCGAATCGCCGCCTAGTAGACCGAGAGTTTGACGAGAAACGCTTCCCGGCACCAAGCCGGCAGACAGGCCTCTAGCGTAACTCAAATGGGCAAGGTCCCGAGCACCCCGCATCCATCCTCACTGTTTCAGCATCACCGCCAGGTCGCCAGTGATCTCGCAATTGACGAAACATACAGTTTGTTAATCTGTTATTGAAAGAACGATGTGAAGCGAAGCTTAAATGAACTGAAATGTTCAAAATACCTTTGCGGCGGTGATGGTATCGAATAACGGCGAAGAACATGAAAGACTCCTAGGCCTCCGCCGCATCTCAGGTCGAATCGATGGGAAAAAGGAACCATAGGGGGCGTCTCCACATCAGGCACTGGGGCAAGCCTAGGAAAGTAGGCATACACTCACAACTACAGAATGTAATAGAGCAGATATGAGTATGCTTATCAGATAAAGCAATATACAGATAAAGTAGAGTGCAGTATGTGCAGTGTATTGTGCAGTGTGTGCAGTGTACAACCAGTGTAAAGGAGATTGTGTGCGCGCAGTGTGTGTGATGTACAGATAATGAAAAATAGAATTGAAAAGACAGAAAAGGGAATGTGCACCTCCCAGGCTTGCCAGTAGCCTCCAAGCAACTGCCCACTGCGACGGGAGGATGAGCTCATACATCCGTAAAGGGTGGCCATGCTCGCGCCACCCCGCCGTAGTCATGATCCACGTCACGTCCACAAGTGCGCTCAACAAGTAAAGGGCGACAGTGTTTGCCCGGTCGGCAAAGAGTGTGGTCCCCAACAGGAACATGATGAGGCCACGAGCATACTGTTCCTCCTCCTCCTTTGTAGTTGGCGCCTGGATCCGGAAGTGATCCTCGAACTATGAGTACCTCACAAACCCTGGCGGGGCAAGAGCTGGCTGAGTACCAAGCAAGTATAACTGAGCGGCGTCCCACTCATCCATATCTGTATCAAAGGGGATTGGATCACCCCCTTACCATCCTCGAGCAACGATATTCCCATACCCCCGAAAAGCATGGGAATCGCCCTGTGTTCAAAGACAAACAGATGCGAAGCAGTGTCAGATGTACATGTGTTTGGCTGCGCTCAAAATTGTTGAGAATGCAGTGTGTGTGCATGTGTTCAGATTTCAATAGATATCGGGTGTGGGTGTGCTCACAGTGAACTACAGCATGTGATGTATCAGTGTGTCCAAGTTAAGCAGTTAAAGAACAGAATCGACTGTCGCAGTTATATGTTCTACATTGCAAAAAATGAAATAGAGGAAGAATATACCTCAGCGGCGCCATAAGACAGATGTGACTGCTCGCGAACAAAAGCTCTAGTGGCGCCGCTCGCAAGATAGCTCTGGCGGCGGATGCCATCGAGGCAACACGTGAATCGCCGCTTGTAAGTCGTCAGACGAGATGTACCAATGCGAAGAGGTAGGAGCTCGACCTCGGGGTCCACGTGCATCTCTAGGGGAGTCCCACCACGTGCAATGTCATCTACCATCTCAAAAGGAGCGTGAAAATGGCCGAGAATGTGAAAAACGGGCAAGAATGCGAAAGGTCAACCCAAAAGTCAACCCCGAGAGGATAAAAATGGGAGAAAAGGTCGGAGTGTGGAAAAGGCACGACGACCAAGTAAACCCAGGGGGAAACAAACCCCAAGCAGTGGAAACTAGAAAAGAAACACCGAAAACTGAGTTTTGTTCGGTTTAAAGTGTGCGAAACGGGAAGGGTTTCGCGAATCGAACAACGAAAAAGGCTCAAAAACAAGAGAAAAATGAGGATCGAAGGGGGAAAAATCACCTAGAGAGAAAGAGCAAGGATTTTTGAGCTTAGAGAAGTGAAAATATGGGGTTTGGAACCCCATATTTAAAGACCCGTGGCCAAAGGACAAAACTGCCCCCGAAACTACCATTTTTGGCCGGCCAGCCAAATTGTTAGCCGATCGGCTAAATATTTGGCCGATGAGCTCATTTTGTGGCCGATGGGTGGCCGATGGACTCCCCTTATGGTTGATGCATCTCCAATGCCCTTTTTTGGGTCAATTATGTTGTTTGGTACCCTTATCTTTCAAGATAGTGCAAGAAAGTACACTTTTGAAGCTTAACCGGCCTACGTGTTAGCCTCGGATCAAGGCTCTTCCTTGTGCGGTGCTTGATATGTGCGAGGTGTATCCTTTTTGTATCCTTTTGTATATCGCAAGATTCAAGAATTGCTCGAGAATTGCTTTTGAATATGTTGTATTACAGTGTTTTGTCATGCTTGTACTAAGCGCGCTTGTTACGCGTCTTTTCACTCTTGCATTGAGCATGCCTCGTCTTGCTTTGAAGTTGCATCTCAACATCACGAATAACATGCCTTTACCATGCTTACACTGAACATGTGCCTCTCTTTGTTGTCGCATTGTTATGCACACACGATATGCGTTGTCGCGCACATTTCCTTGCACTGTCATGCACATTACGCTTTTCTTGCTTTACATATTGCTTGCGTTGTCGTGTATGCTTTACTTACATGTGTTCATGCTTTTCTTGCTTTACACATTGCTTATGTTGTCGCGTGTCCTTTACTCACATGTGTTCGTGCTTTTCTTGCTTCATACATTGCTATACGTTGTCGCGTGTGCTTTACTTACATGTGTTCATGCTTTCCTTGCTTCACACATTGCATGCGTTGTTGCGTATTGCTTTACTTTCATGTGTTTATGCCTTAATTGCATTGTTATGCACCACCTGCCTGGCGTTGTCATGCATGCCCTCCTCGCCTTGTTATGCTTGTTTCAATCAGCATTGTTATGCACTCCTTGCTTTGCGTTGTCGCGATGTTTTATCGGGCATTGTTATACTGTTTTAGTTGCATTGTTATGCATCTTACTCGGCTTGCGTTGTCACGCATGCCCTCCTTGCATTGTCATGCACCCCTTGCTTGCGTTGTCGAGCATGCCCTCCTTGCATTGTTATGCTAGTTTCAAATTGCATTGTCATGCATCCTACCCATCTTGCATTGTCGCGCATGGCATCTCCTTGCATTGTTATACTTGTTTCAAATTGCATTGTTATGCACTGCGATCAGCTTGCGTTGTCGCGCATGCCCTCCTTGCATTGTTATGCTTGTTTCGAATTGCATTGTTTTGCATCACACTTAGGTTGCATTGTCATGCACCCCTCCACATTGTTATGCGTCACACTTAGGTTGCATTGTCATGCACCCCTTCACTTGCATTGTCACGCACTTTTCACTTGCATTGCTATGCATGTTTCTAACGATGTTGTACCTGTTAAGTTTCTTTCTTTTGTAGGCATGATATTGCATGTATGGTTCATTTGAAGTCGGGTATCACTGCATTTAACCAGACGGCATTGTATGTACTCCGCGTGAGACATAGCGAGAATTGTATAATTCTCCTACATCCTTTCTGCTTGAAATGTGGTTTCATTCTTATTCGCTTGCTTAAACTGTTGCATATTATGCTTTATTACAGCTCTCTTTGCATGATCATAAGTTACGGCTTTGTGCATGTCCTTTGCATCTTGCCCCTCATGGGCATATCTTTGTTATCTTGTATGCTTGTCTAAGTCTTCGCCTTGTCAAAATGGGTCAGAATTGGCTTTGACATTCACTCACGCCATCTTATGACTTTCGAGTTCTCACAAAGAGGGCAATCAGAGATCCCTTTTTAACCGCCCTAAGACTTGACGCCATCGCTTAAACACTCGATAATCATCCATGCTCAGTGTTCGCTTTGAGTTCAAGGCCTCGCTGCGCCTTGCCTTAGGATCTCTCAACTTGTCTGCTTTGTGCTTGGTTGTGGACCAAACACTTGTGGTTTAGCTTTTGAGGAAGGGGTGGTTTGTTGGCCATCCCCACACCCTATCGCCTATGGCATGATGCCATCGGCCTTGTTTCCTTGCCATCGCCATAAATTTTGGCCGGTCGGCACTTTTGTTGGCTCGGTCGACACTTATTTTGCTGATCGGTCATATTTTCTCGCCGAGGCCTTTTCTTTGCCCTTTTCAAGCATTGTGCATGCCAACTATGCCACTGTGTGCACAGACTCTCCTCCATACACATGTATAGAGGATTTGAACCAAAACTTAGCCTCTCTAAGAAGCTTTGAATTTGATTTCTATAAGAGGAGACTCCTCCCTTTCGTGGGTTCAAAAATTGATATAGAAGATATATATATATATATATGTATCTCTATATCTCCCTCTCTCTATATTTGTGTGTGTGTTTGTGACCTAAAGTGTGTTTTTGTTCATACTTTTGCACTAGAGCACCTAGTAGAGTACCTTCCTTTGGTTGCTGAGGCACTAGGAAGTTGGTTTCAGAGTTCTTGGGTTGGTTTTGATCCAAGGGAGTGGCTGGAGTTGTGTTCTTAAAGGTGTTCTTGAAGGGTGAACAACTAACCTTTTGTTTCCCCACTTTGGCTTAAGCTTTTAGACCTATTTGCATATTGTTTCAAGCTTAACTATAAACTGAAAAAATTTCTATTTTTATATGCTTAAGATGATTGTTTAAGGTCTTTTTTGGGTTAGGGGTTGTCTACCCCCTCTTAGGCCTTGTTTGGCATTATTTTGGGTCTTACTTTTTGGCCTTTGTTCTTGCTTTGGCTTGACCTTTCTACCACTGAAATCCAGAGGATTTTCAGTGGTGGAAAGGTAGTTTAGAGTCTTGTATAGGAGAGGGACACCCCTCTCTCCTTGTGTCTCATTTGCTTGCATTATTGGCTCATAATGGTAGCATGATTGGTTAGCATGTTTTGACTTCATTTCAGCATGTATTAGGCCTTATTTTGCAATGTTACACCTCTGTCCAAAGTTGGTTTAATAGCATCTTGCATGCACCATGCACTTGCCTTGCAATCCTCTCATTTGCCTTAACATGTATCATGCATTTAGAACATCATGCTTGCATATTTTGGCTCAACTCCAAGGAACTTTTAGTCATGTTTACCATGTGTTAAACTTTGTTTCATGTTGTTTTGATCATACATACATTGCTTTGTATAGCTACCATACATCCTAGCTTGTTAGCTTCGAGTGTCCAAGCCATTAGCATGCACTACTTAGACCTTTTTCATGATTTCGCATCATCCCATATGAGATTTCAGTCCATAAAGTGTGGCTATGCATTCACGTTCATCACCTTTTCCATGCATTGGAAGGTTTGTGTTTCATGCTTTAAGATTGCATCATTGTGCATGCCACCATACTTAGGCATTTAGGATGCCATCTAAGTAGGTTTTGGGGCTTATTTTGACATGCCATAACTCTTATTTTTATTGGTTAAGTCATGCCATGTTTGGTTGTAATAGGTGTAGTGTAATCTCCCTTGTTAGCTTTGCATGCTTCATGCCTTTTACACCCTTGTTCTAGCTTGTGTGGGCTAGATTGAAGCTTGTTTTTGGCCTTATCTTGACCTGCCTTGGGACTGTTTTGATTGCCCTTACCCCTTTGGGTCTTGGTTTGCATGGCCATGGTTTAAGTTCCTTGGCTAGTTTTAAGCTTTGAGTCCATTAGCATGCTTGTTTATCATATGTGCATGATTTGGCATCATTCCTTGCATGATTTCAGGACCTATTTCACAGCCATACTCTCATATTTTGTACCTCTTCCATGCTCTTGAGAGTTGGTGCCTCCATGCTTGGTTTGTGAACCAATTGACTAGCATGCTTGCATATGCTTTTAGACCATCATTTCTTAGCACTTATAGCCACTAATTTGGGCTTGACTGAGGTCTGCCCATTTTAGTTTAAGTCCATCTTACATGATCTTTGCATGTTGTTGCATGCTTTCCATGTTGCATGTCGTTGCATGCTTGCTAGTTTGCGTGTTGTTGCATGCTTGTCCATCTTTGCATGCCATGCATGTTTGTATGTTTAGGTTGCATTTTGCATGCTTGCTGGCTCGCATTTTTTCACATGCTTACTTAGGTTGCATTGCATTTGGCATGCTTGTTACCTTGACCTTGTGTGCATGTTTGAGGCATATTGCATTTGGCATGCTTATGTTGCATTGCATAGCTTTTCCATGTTGCATTACATTACATTGTGTTTGGTTTGGGGTGTCAAACCAAATACGAGGGCCAAGGGACGTTTCGTACTTGAAGTGACGAAATGTGCCTCAATCTTCAGTCACCGACGCTCTTGATGAAGCATGATAGAGTTCTAGGCATTCATTTGTTTTTGTTGCATTTATCCCACATTGATTTGCACACTTGGCTCCTTTGGCCATCATGCATTGAAATGCACGATTGATGGTCTGAGGGTCGAGAACCATACTCCCTTGAGTTCATGACATGTTATGAAGGGTGGTAGTGCACACATTGCCTTGAAAATGCGTTGCCATGCTCTTTCTTCTCTCTCGCTATAGCAAAACAAAGATTCTCAGAAGATATATTTGGCCGGCCATCTTCAGTGCCAATCGACTAAACATTGTTGGCCGAGATCCTCACAAATGGTCGATGATCATTTCCATATGGCCGATGTTCCTATATTTTGGCCGGTGACATCCTATAGTGCTCAGGGAGTGGTTCGGAAGCATCCTCAGGACTTGTGCAGTTTTCAAAGGTGTAAAACAGTGCAAACAGAGGCAACATATGGCATGGCAACGGGTTTCCGAGCGAGGCGATCGAGCATGCATCATTCAATCATTCAGAGGCAGAGCTGCAGCGGCCTCTTTAGTTTCATAGCCTAATTAATTTGTTTAAATTAGTTAAGGGATTTGGAATATGTAATTAGCTAGGGTAGTTGATTAATTATTCGGTTTGTATTATTTATTTGGACCTTCCATCGAGAGGGCTTAATTTTGTAATAAGTGTGCGAGTGTGTGAATGTCTTCCAATCCCACGCCTTTTCTCCCTTTACTTAACCACTTATTATGTTTAGTTTTAGGCATGTTTAGATTAGCATCCTTATGTTTGAATGCTTGCATCCATTCATCTGTACTGCATGCACGGGGCTTGGCGCATCATACTAACTGCATTGTATTTCAATTCCTACTTGAATACATGATTATTAAGTTGCATCTCATATGCCATCTTAGAATAGCCGAGCCTATTTCTAATTGCATTTTGCATGTGTTGCATTAGCCATCTAAACATATCTAGGATCATGCATTGATTTCTAACTAGTTATTGTTTTGGCTCGGTGTACTAGGCAAGAGTTTATGCTTTAGCATCTTGCATGAGTGTGAGTGTTGCCATGATAGCATGCTTGCCATGAGGCTATTTGCTTAAATGATATAACTGCCTGAAAGCCTGTGGGTGAAGGTTGGATTACTCGAATTGGAACAATTCATCGAAATGTGTGTTTTAAGCCCACTTTGCGGAGTGGCAAAATCATGTTTTCTTAAGCCCACCTGAGGGTGGCAAATCCGTGTTTTAGCTTACTTGCGAGTAGCACCCCCAAACCATTTTCAAATAAACACGAGATGTTTTTGTTCCAACTTAGGTAGTCTAGTCTATACTTGTGTATTGTGCGCATCACATAGTAAATTCTAGCTAATAACCGAAATAAGAGCGCATATGTTTTCAAAAACAAGATATCATGTTTAGTAGTGGCCGATCTTTGATCGGGCGAGTGGGGGTGCTCATTGCATGACCTTCCCCAATCGTACCCAAGTTCCCGAGCCGAGGCAACTTTGGTGATGACGGACACATGGCCTTAAGCACGAGTCAAGGTTTCCTAAATTCCCCCAAAATAAAATATTTAGGTGGCGTCTTTGTATCTGGCAAAGCAGTCCATGTTTGGCACTTATTTCTTAAAAATCAGTTTTCGAAAACGTTTTTCCAGATTTGGACTCTTTGGTGATTTATCGGTCTCGCATTGCACTTCAAGGATTAGATTCGTAACCATGACATTTGAGTCCTAACTATAGCATGAAGCCTCGAGGGCGCTTCACAATAACCCGATCTCGCTTATCTTAGAGAAGCAACAGACCCTTCAACGGTCAAGCAAGTCGCCTATACGAGGCATTGGGTACTTGTTCTTAATAGTTATCCGTTCGACTTTCGATAATCTATACAAAGTCGCATTGCTCTATCTTTCTTTTTTGCAAAGAGAGCCGGTTCCCAAGGTGAAGTACTAGGGCAAATAAAACCCTTATCTAACAATTCTAGGAGTTGAATCTTCAACTCACTCAACTCAGCAGGTGCAAACCGATACGGTGCCATAGGAATTGGTGTCGTGCCAGGCACTAAATCAATAGAGCACTCAATCTCTCTGAGGTGGTAAACTAGTAAGATTGTCAGAAAGACATCCGGTATTCGCAAACTACCCTTTGCAACTCAGCCAGAACTTCATCACCCTCACCACTCAAGAAGCTAGCAAGAAGGCAACTAAGTTCACTTTAACCACGCAGATCATGTACTGGTGATAAGACTCTATCCACCCGGTCCCCCAAGAAGTAAAAGCAATCACCACTCGAGGTACATATAGTAACCCTCTGACAGTAGCAATCTATAATAGCCCCATATGACAATAACCAGTCCATACCTAAGATGACATCAAAACTAGACGTATCAAGCAATACGAATGAAAAAGGTAATCGATGATCGGCAACCTCGATGTCACAACCTGACACCCCTGTTTCAAGATAACCTCACCACCAATAGGTGATTCTACACAAATATGAGATGCTAACTATGTCAACACCAACCCCAACACTAATGCAAATGCGCATTTAAATAAAAGAATGGGATGCACCCGTATCAATAAACACATTAGCAACTAAATTACAAAACAAGAAGGTACCTCTCACTACTAAAGGAGCAGGTACAAATCAAGGCCAGAATAAAGGTACACGCCAAAGAGGTCTCTGCTCAACCTACTCACCCCTCAGAGCATATGCTTGATGTACTAATTGAGCCGAAGAGGCGCCCTAATTGGGTCTCAAGGCCTGTGCTGACTATGCTGGCTGGTGACTTTGTGTCTGCCATGATCCAGAAACACCAAATGTGGCACCCAACTATGGAAAAAACCACTTCATGTTCCCCGCCTTCCCACACTAATAACAAGTGAGTGGCTAGCCTCTCCATTGACTCTAGCCCTGAGAATGAGTCGAAGACGATGCTACTCGGTACCCTCCTCCTCTATGTGGGCAAGCTGGAGATTTGTGGCGCAACTGACCAAAATTGAAACAAGTGATGTCTGCCTGACCACCCCTCCCAAAACCCGGACTCGATACCGGAAAAGTGGACCTCGATTGAGCTCCCTAGGACGACTGGGGATTAGAGCCCCTCTGACTCTTACTATTCCTTTAACTGTCCTGGCTCCTCTTGGAGCCCCTCATCCCCTCTTCCTCTGCTTGCATAATAGTCTCAAGATGGGCTGTCGCCTCCACAAGCTGCCCATAATCTCCTCAGTCAGCATGAGTTGCAGTGCAAACCTCGACAAACTGGTGAATGAGGCCTCAAACTCGGCCACAGGGGTGTTCAACTGCACCAACCTAGAGAACTGGTCTCTCAACTTCTCCCTAATAGTGGGAGGCAAAAACGTGTCCCGAAGGCGCTGACAAAAGCCTCCCAAATCCCTCCAATGCACCCTTGCGATACTTCCAAAGATTGACCAGATCTCCTTCACCGAAGGACGCCGATGTCACTCTCAAACCCCTCGTTTCCCCATCTATTCTAGCCACTCATCTGCTGCTGGCTTCTTTGATCTCCCAAAACTCATCCAGATTCGATCAAAACTCCTCTTCAAAAAGATGGCCCTACTCAAATGACTTGGGCCCAGACTTGATTTTTCAATTTCTAAGAATGTCCGTAGATTTCCTAAAGCTTTGGCCATTTCATGCTAAGGCCCATGGTCTGCTGACCAACCACCAAATTCCACATTGCCCTAACCAACCCCCTCCTCTTGGGTAGAAATATCATCCGGTATGGGCACCTCATGCCTTCTAGGCCAACCACGCCTACTACCACCACGTCCACGTCCTAACATCATAATTAAGGTAACAATAGGTATTAGCGCATTTAAATCCAACTCAGAAGCGGAAGAATATTAGAAATAAGATACTGTCATTCATCAGAGTTCTTTTACAAAAGTTAACACATGCAATATACATTCACAAATGTTCATCCTGAATCTACAACATGCGTTGCAATGTTAAGAGAATTAAAACTAAACATATAGTCATATGCCCTATAGGCTTACATCTGTCCAAGTCATTGCTTGGTTACACAAAAAAAAATAAAAATAAAATAAATAAATAAATAAATAATTGAGCCTACCTCAGTACAAGTTAAGCCCTTGGCTATACAAAAGAACATAACAAATTATAGAAGCTCTTTCTTCCGAATTCCTTCCAAGCTACAGCCGTGGCAGAGGCATGTCACCAACACCTAAAAATGGTTTTCCCAAATAGGGTGAGCCAAAGCCCAGTAGGAATAATCTAACACAATATATGAGATTTAACAAAGTTACAACTACAATGTGCATATATAATGCCAGTGACAAAACATTTGTCTTTCATACAATCAAAGGTACCAAGTTCGTATCTTATTTCATTTTCCTTCCATTCGTTTCAATTCGTGAGCCAATTTCATTATTTTTCAACAACCCAACTGAGACTACAACTCAGTGGTTCTACAATCACACAATTTCCACACAAACACTTCAATATCTCATTTTACTAATTTCATTCATGGATCGACATCCATGTATACAAAAGATTTCAGGACTTTCACCCAGGACACTCCGGCCAACTTAATTTCAATGGAGTCCATTCCCTATCTCCTCCCAAACAATGGAGTACATCCCCTTTCTCCTCTCAAACATCATACATATACAATGTATTTAACATATAGTCATATTCAATGACAACCAACAATAGATTAGTTTTAATTCACCTAATCCTCATGCAATTTCTACAACAATCATAGCTCTCGTCCACCGATAGCCCAATATAGTTATTTCTAAATAGGTATTCAATCTCAAGACAGATAATTTATTCAAAATTTCTATAGGTGAGAAGTAATACATATCCAACTCCACCATCTATTTCAATATCCATCCAATCTCATATTTGCAATATCAATTTCATTTATTTATACAAAATAAACATTTGAAGTATTTAGGGAAAACTCCCATTTTTTCCAAACCTCAAACGAAATGCCAAAATCAATTATGTTGACCCAATATAGTCTCATATTCAGTCCCATACTCATTTATTTATACCTTCACCAAAAACCCCTCTTTTATTTCACACCCAAACCCTAGGTTTGTTCAAATTGCTCCCAATACCACCATTGTTACACAAAGACAAATAACTGAGCTAAAAACCACATGAAAGTGTAGAAAATTCCTACCTCAAAGAGAGAAATGAGCTAAGCAAGAGTGAAACTTCAAAGATGCCCAAATCCAACTCTCTACGGACCAAAATGGAGATCTTGAGATGATCTACCTTTTATCAAAGGGATTAGGGTGAAGAAATCACTAAAACTAGGTGAAAATGTAGAGAGGGAGGGAGAGAGAGAGAGAGAGTGTGTGTGTGTGTGTGTGTGTTTTAGAGAGAGAGGGTCCCAACTTTAGGTTTTAGGGAGAAAAGATCTAAAATAATGATGTAAAAAGTCATTTTCGTGATCTGATATACGCACAGTCCACTCAAGCGGAAAAGTTGACGCTCGAGTGTCAGACAAAATAAGTTGTTCCGCTCGAGTGCAAGAAAGGCCGCTCGAGCACCAAGACACAATGAATAAGACGCTCACCGCTTGAGTGCAAGAAGTGTCACTCGAGCATGGAAAACACACATCCAGTAGTTTTGCAGACGACAGACTAACGCTCAAGCACAAGAAAGGCCGCTCGAGCGCCCACCCACTCGAGCGTAGAAAATGTCGCTCGAGCATAGAAATCACTCTCCCAGTACTTTTGCAGAACTGCAAAAGTACTGAGTATTTGCAAAGCCCGCTCAAGCGCAAGAAGTGCCACTTGAGCGGAGGGCCAAAATTCCAAGCAACACAAGATTTGAAAAACTAGCGACTAACCTACCCAAACGTAACCACAACAAACCAAAAGCCAATTTCAAAGACACACAACTGAAGAAAGAGGTAAACAACATTATGAAAGCATTAAACCTGATTCTGGAATACCACAAGAGTCTGGTCAAAACCGGGATCGCTATAACTCTCCCTCTTCATTACCCGATCCGTTACGCTAGAGTGTCACATTTGAAAAAAGTACACTAAAGAATTTTTAATTTTTATAAAGTGTCAAATCATACATGTCATGTTGGAGTGTCACATGTCACATTTGAGAAAAGTACACTAAGGAGTTTTTAATTTTTTTAGAGTGTCACATCATAGCTGCCACGCTGTCACGTTTGAAAAAGTATACTATGGAGTTATTACATTTTTTGAAGTGTCATATCATATCTACCACATTGTCACATTAGGAAAAAGTACACTAAAAGTTTTTTTTTTTTTTTGGAGTAAGTTTTTGTGTGTCACATCATACCATTGAGACACCCCATTTTTTACCGTCCTCAAGACTTGGATATGCTTGCAAGTACATCCGATTACAAGGTTGATTGCTCTCTGAGCGCTCAACTTTTGCGGCGGAATGCCAAGTTTGCTCTTTCCAAACCCAATTTCCATTATGTCTCATTTTTGGACCATGCCTTGGTCCCTTCATATTGATGTTTGTGATGGCCTGCCGGCCATGGAGAAGGGGCTGCTGACCATGGATTTCGCCCTGTCGGCCAATGATAAGGCCTACTGGCCATCAATGAGGCACTGCCGACCACCACTGATGGCTAGCAGGACACCTTGTTTCAGCAAATATTATTTCAGATCTTTTGAGCCAACTGTTTTTCACTAAGCCATCCTTCGTATGTATGGAGGGATGGAGGCCATTTCAAGCTTGTCAAGCAAGCTTTGCATTGCATTGCTCTATATAAGGGGAGGCTCCTCCCCCTTTCTAGAGGTTGACAGAATTTTAGAGACAAAATATCTCTCTCTCTCTGGAATTCTCACTTTCTCTCTCTCTCTCTCTCTCTCTCTCTATTGTGCTTAATAGTGTCTCAAAGTGTATTTTCTTTTCAGTTTTGCATTACAACACCTAGTAAAGCACCATCACTTTGTTGTTGAGGTACTTGAGGGTCTTGTTTGGACTCAAAAGGCTGGTTTTAGCTCAGAGGAAGGCTTGCTTTGCTGTTGTTCTTCAAGGGTGAGTGTATTCTCCTTTTAAGCTTATCTTTGTATGCCATCTTAGCCACCTTTGCATGCTGTTTTAGGCCTGATTTTCAACTACAAATTTTTTTTTTTTTTTTGAAGTGTTTAAAATGTTTGTTTGAGGCTCAGGGAGTTGGGGTGTTTCACCCCTATGCCTTATTTGTTAAGCTTTGGAGCCATTCCTTGAAGCTTTTGTAGTGGCCTTTGCATGGCCTTTCTACCACCAAACTCAGAGGAACTTCAATGGTGGAAAGGTCGCTTGAGGTCAAAATGGGAGGGTGGTCCCTCCTCTTGTCCTGTTAGCATGTATTGTTGGCCTATCAAATGAGCATGTATTTCTCCATTCTTGAAGCTGAGTTCAAGCATATTTTTGAGACTTTTTGGACCTTCCACAACTTTATTTTTAGCTGGTTTGGTCACCTCTTGCATGCTTCTTGCACTTGCAGTGTAATCCTACTTGTTTGCTTGATATGCTTGCTATTTTGGCCTATTATTCTAGCTTATTTTGGCTACACTTCAGCATGTTTTTGCTCATATTTTAGCATGCTTGAACTCTGTTTTGAGTGATCTTGGACCTTCGGGCTTGCTTGATATGGCTATGGTTCAAGTACCTTAGCTAGACTTGAGTTTTGAGCACCGTAGTATGCTATGTTTGTGATAATTGCATGTTTGGGCATCGCTAACATGTTATTTCAGAGTGTATACATATGTCATGTTCTTACTTCTTTCATTCTTTGATGGCTTTGAGAGTTGTGCCTTTATGCCTTGTTTATGGGCCAATACATGAGTATGCATTTCTTGCTATTTGAGCTTCAATTCCAGCATGTTGTAGCCTCTGATTTAGCATGATTAAGCTTTTTCCAGAGCTTGTTTGGTTGTTTGTGCATTGTATTGCATGCCTCTTGTGTAAAGCCCTTGACTAGCTTTGAGTTCTAACGACCCTAACATGCTATACTTATGTTGTTTGCATGATATGGCATCATTTGGCATGTAAATTCAGAGCATATATCATTGTCTCATTCTCACACATATCACTCTTTCATTATGTTTGAGAGTTGAGCTTTGTGCCTTGCTTGTGACCCATAAGTTGGGCATGCTTTTCTTGCTTCTTGTGCTTGAGTTTCAGCACATTTAGGTCTTTGTTTTGGCATACATGAGGTCTGTTTGGGGCGGGTTTAGTCCATTGAGCATTGTATTGTATGCCTCTTGCATATTGCACTTCACTAGTTTTGATGCCTTAGCCTTTAAACATGCCATTCATGCATTGCTTGCATGATAGAGTCTCATGCATGCTACCTTAACATGTCAAGATTAGCATGATTGTTTGCATAGCATGTTGTTTGTGTGCATTACATCGTGTTCAACCGGACGTTATGTTGAACACAAGGTGGATTGGCCTACTTCATACTCAAAGTGATGAAAGTGAGCCAATCCCCTTTCACTCCATTGCCTTTGATCACTCATGATAAGGTCCTAGTCTTAGTGTCTTGTTTGTCGTGCATTCATTGAATTTGTACAAGTTGGATCTTTGGCCATCATGCCGTAGACACCCCATTTATGACCGCCCTTAAGACTTGGGTGCTACTGATGGTTTACTTGATAATGAAAGATGTGCAGGGCAAGGGTTCGATTTCTTCGGCAAGAAGAGAGTCAAATCCTAACCTCACACCCCATTTTGGACAAAAGCTATTTTGGATCGTTTTTAGACCTTAAAACCCTCTCTTTCAAAATATTTTTGAAATAAATTTCCTACAATGTTCTGAGGCTCGCATTTCGTTAAATGTTGCGCTTTTTGGTAAATTGAGCGAGGACAAAGTGGAAATGAATGAAAGAGAGATGAAATGTCTGAAATTTTTTTAAAAACACCTTATCTAGGGGTTTGAAGTTGAAGAAAAGAGGAGTGGAGGAAAGAAACCTAATTCAGGAAGAAGATGGGCATGAATCGCTAAGAGAGAGTCGGGCGGCCCTCGCTAAATCAGGCCTATCTGTTTGCACCCTTGGATTTCAGCTATGAGGCCACCACCGTTGGAAATAATACTTTCGGGGCTTCATTTTTCACTGAAGAATCTCCTAAAGATGAGTCCGGATTGGGGGAGATATGATTGGTTGAAGTTGGGCATCATTCCAGTTGGATCGAAACAAGCATCCTTCACTAAAAGAGGCATACCTTTTTACTCAGTTGGAATTTTGATGTAAGGTTTCTACCATTGCAAATCTTACTTCCAAGGCTTCATTTTAGACACAAGAATGACCTAAAAAGGAGTTCATATGAAGGAGTTATGCCCATTTGAAGTTGGACCTGCAGAGCAGAATTTGCAGTCGGCCACAAATGTGCACAGTCGGCCATGGAAGTGGCCGATCGGCCATCACAAGTTGTAGGTCGGCACCAAAGATGGCCGGTCGGCCAAGAGTGACCCAAACTTAGAATTTTTGAAGATATTTCTCCTCCAACTGTTTCCAGCTTGCTCTAACTGTCCCAATTCAGATATTTTCGACCTGAAGCCTTCCTTTTGCTATATATAGATGCCACATCTATTGTTTTAAAGGTTAGAACATTTTCAAGGATTAGAGAAAATTTGAGAGCTTCTCACTTTACAATCCTCTCAATCTAGAAATTTTTCAGACCTAAATCTCTGCCTCTCTCTCTATAGTTCACTCTCTCTTGCCCTTCTCTGCATAGAAGTGCATAGAAATAGAGAAATACAACTAGTTTGCCTAGGCATCCTTCATCAAAGTTGTATATCTATGGGCTGAGGTCCCTTGGAACTTATTTTTGACTATTGAAGGTTATTTGAGCCAACAAAGTGGCTGTTTTGTTGTGCATCAAGAGGTATATCTCTCCCTTTTAGGTTGATTTGCATAGTAGGTTTGGCATAGTTTTCAACTACTTTGGGGCTATTTTTGGGGTGATGTTGGACTACAAAAACCTCTATTTTTCCCCTGTCTTTCAGTCCTAAAAGTGGTGGTTTGAGCCTTGTTTGGCTAGGGGTGTTTCCTCCCTTGCTCCTTGGCTTGTAACGCCTTTTCACCATCTCTCAAAGCTTTTCAAACAACCTCTTTTGGCCTTTTAACCACTGAAATCTAGGTATTTTCAGTAACAAAAATCTTGTTTTGAGGTCTCGAATGGGAGGATAGCCTCCTCCTTGTCTCTCCATGCCATGCGTTGTTAGCTCTATAAAGTAGCATCTTTTTTTGGCCTATGTTAGCTCTTTTCAAGCATGTTTTTGTGACTTTTAGGACCTAATATAACTCTATTTTCAGCTGGTTTGGTCACCTCTTGCATGCTTCATATGCTTGTAGTGCAATCTCACTCATTAGCCTAGTGTATTTGGCGTTTTGGCCCTTCATGCTAGCTTGTCTTGGCTATACTCCATACATGTTTTAGCATTATTTGGACATGCTTTAGGACTATTTTGGGTGTTCTTGGACTTTTGGTGCTTATATTGCATAGTTATAGTGCAAGTGCCTACGCCAGTTTCAGGCTTTGAGCCTCCTAGCATGCTTCATTTGTGACATGTGCATGATTTGACATCATTTAGCATGATATTTTAGAGCATGTAGCATGCCATCTTCTCACTTCTTTCACTCTTTGAGTGCTTTTAAGGGTTATCTCTTTGTGCCTCACTTGTGGCCTAACTTGTATGCATGCATGCCTTGGCTTTTGAGCTCAAGATCTCAAAGATGTTTTGGACTTTGGTTTGACCTACTTGAGCTCTATCTATGGTTGGTTCAATCATTTGTGCCATGTATTGTATGCCTCTTGTGTAGTCCCTTTTGGTAGCCTTGTGCCATAGGCCTTCTAGCATGCCATGCTCGTATTGCTTGCATGATATGTCATCATTTCTCACATGATTTTAGTGCTTGTACCTATGTCATCCCTCATATTTGTCACTTCTTCATTGTGTTTGAAAGTTGACCCTTATGCCTAGTTGATGAGCCATCACATGAGCATTTGTGCTTGCCCTTTTTGTGCCTAAGTTTTGGCGCCACATACTGCTTTTGGAGCCTCTTTGGTCTGTCCATATGTGGTTTAAGTCCATGGAGCATTGTATTGCATGCCTCTTGTATGATGCTCTTTACTAGCTTTGATGTTCTTGGCCTCCGAACATGTCTCGCATGCATTGTTTGCATGGTAGAATCTTATGCATGTCGTTCTAACACTGGTAGAATTGCATGTTGTTTGCATGTTGTCTTTGCATAGTGTTTGGATTGGATGTTAATCCAAACATGAGAAACGAGGGGTGTTTCATACTTGAAGTGATGAAACGCGCTTCATTTCTTTGTCGTCGACCCACTTGATCAAAGCATGATAGAGGTATATGCTCATCGAGTCCTATCTGTTACTTGTGTATTCATCGACATTGTGCAAGCTTGACTCTTTGGCCATCATGCATTGAGATGCGTGATTGATGGCTTGAGAGCCGAGCAGGACACTCCTTTGAGCTTGAGACATGATAAGGAGTGTAGTTGCACACACATTTCCTTACAAATACACTGTCATGCCTCTGTTTCTGCTTTGTTGCAGCAAAAGGAGAAATTGCAGGAAGCAATGGCCTACCGGCCATTAAGGTCAGCCGACCGCCATCGTGGTCAGCCGATCGATATCAAAAGTGGCTGATGGCCATCAACTCTGACCGATGGCCAACCCTCTTGGCTAACCATCCCTCATCATGTTCCTAAGGTGGGTCAGAAGCATCTTGGAAGTTGGCACCATTTTCAAAAGTGCAAAAGAGTGCAAACAGAGGCATTTAGGGGCAAGATAGTGGATTTTCGAGAGGACGCCAACGAGCATGCATGTCTCCCTTGCCCGCGAGGCCATTTCACTGCTTATGATTAGTGTGCACGATTAGTCATTCAATTCGTTGTGTAATATCTTAACTAGCTTAGTATAGCTACTTATTTCAATTCGGCTTTTTAATAATTAATTAGCTTAGCATAGTTAATTAGTTGATTTGTAGTAAGTAGCTTAGCTTAGTGTAGCTAGCTTAGCTTATTCTTTCGATCCCTCCGTCAAGAGGGAAAATGTTGTAATAAGTGTCCGTGTGTGTGTGAATGTCTTCCAACCCCACGCCTTTTCTCCTGCTTACTTATCGCCTTTTGATGGTTAGTTTAGGCATATTTCAATAGGCATACTTATGCTTCAGATGTGTGCATCATTCATTCATCTTGCATGCACTGCTCTACAGATCATTCAAACCGCATTGTATTTCAATCCCTATTTGAATACATGTATCGCTTGTAGCATTCATATGCCATCTAAGATAGCCGAACCTACTTAGGCCTCGCTTTGGGAACAAAGCTAATTTAGTAACTTTTTGTCTATTTGGGTAAAAAGATAGGTAAAAAACTTGTATGTTTGGGATGACTTTTGGCTAATTACGAAAAGATGTGCAAAAAGTAGATAGAAAAGAGAATCTTTGACTTTTGGTATGAGTTGTTAGCTTTTGGCTAATTGGCAAAGGTAAGTCCCCAAACGGGGCCTTAGTTGCATTTTGCATGTGTTGCATTAGGCATTGTTGACATAGCTAGGATCATGCATTGATTACTAACTAGCTTCTGTTTTGGCTTGGAGTACACTATGAGTGTTTATGCTTTAGCATCCCTGCATGAGATATGTATGTTGCCATGTTAGCATGCTTGCCATGAGGCTATTTGCTTAGTTGATAAACTGCATGAATTCTTGTGGATGAAGGCTTTATTACTTGAATTGGAACAATTCATCAAATGCGAGTTTTAAGCCCACTTGAAGTGGCAAATCATCATGTTTTCTTAAAGCCCACTTGAGGGTGGCAACTCCACATTTTAGCCTACTTGCAAGTTGCAACTTCGAACCATTTTTGAAAAACAAACATGAGATGTTTTGTTCCAAATTGAGTGATTTAGTCCATACTTGTGTGCTATGCGATCACGTAGTAAGTTAGATTAATAATCAATAGGAGCACGTGTGTTTATAAAAACAACATATCATGTTAGTAGAGGCCGATCTTTGATCGAGCGAGCGGGGGTGCTCATTTCAGGACCTTCCCCTCTGGTACCCAAGTTCCTGAGCCGAGGCAACTTTGGTGATGACGGACACGTGGCCTTAGGCACGAGTTAGGGTTTCCTAAATTTCCCAAAACAAAATATTTAGGTGGTGACTCTGAAATCTAGCAAAGCAGTCCATGTTTGGCACTTTTTGATTAAAATCAATTTTTCAAAACGATTTGCCAGATTTGGACTCTTTGGTGATCTATCAGTCTTACATTGCACTTTGTGAGATTAGATTCAGAACCGTGATAGGAGTCCAAACCGTAGTAGCTATGCACACGATTCGCGCCCTCACGTGCGGAGCGAGTTTGGGCAGTCTACACATGCATTGAGATGGTCGATTGATGGTCTTGAATCCAATGATGCCCCTCCATTGATGTTTTGAAGTGATATGGAGTGGCACAGTACGTACATACCCTTGGGAGACCCTTCATTTCCTCTATCCTATGCTTTGTTGTAGTATGGTGTCACAGCACACCAAAGGCTTCGTAGGCTACATTGGTGGCCAAGACCCTCCCATTCATGGCGCCAGATGGCCGCTAGAGTCTCATGGTCGGCAAGCCACCGGTGTATTCCTTAGCCTTGATTTGGTAAGTTTCAAAGAGAACTTCTTGAGGACACCGCAAACAGAGCCTCCAAAGAGCAAACCGGAAGGTATTTCAAGGTGAGAAACTGAGTGCGAGCATGCATCATTTTCTTCTTCAAACAGAGCTGGAGCAACTTTGTTTAAATGTTTACTTGTTAGTTAGCATTTGTTCTTTTGTAACCTAATTAATTTGTTAATTAGTTAAATGTTGTAATAATTAAGTAGCTTAGTTTAGCTATTTCTTTATTGGTTTGTAATAATTAGTCTAATTAGCTTAATTAGATTAGTTGATTAGCTTAGCTTAGATTAGCTTAGCTTATTCATTCGGACCCTCCATCGAGAGGGCACATTGTTGTAATAAGCGTATGCGTGCATGTGCATGGCTTCCAATCCCCATTTCTTTCTCCCTTTTACTTACCGCTTTCGATGGTTAGTTTAGGGCATATTTCAATTAGCATACCTTATGCTTGCATGTTTGCATTCATTCATTCGTATTGCATGCACTGGGCTCGGCGCATCATTCAAACTGCATTGTACTCCAATACACTTACTTAAATACGTGTTTCAAAGCATGTTATCAAGTGTTGCATTCATATGCTATTTTAGATAGCCGTGCCTATTTCAGTTGCATTTTTGCATGTGTTGCATTAGGCATTTTAACATAGCTAGGATCATGCATGATTTCTAATTAGCTTCTGTTTTGGCTCAGAGTACACTGTAAGTGTTTCTGCTTTAACATCTTTGCATGTGTGTGACTTCCATGTGCATGCTTGCCATGAGGCTATGTGCTTAAGTCATTAACTGCATGAATGCTTGTGGATGAAGGCTTCATTGCTTGAATTGGAACAATTCATCAAAATGAGCGTTTTAAGCCCACTTGTTTGTGGCAAATCATGTTTTAAGTCCACTTGAAGGTGGCAAATCCGCATTTTAGCCTACTTGAGGGTAGCAACTTCAAACCATTTTCGAAGAACAAACATGAGATGTTTTGTTCCAACTTGAGTGATTGAGTCTATATTTGTATGATGTGTGCATCACATATTAATTCTAGATTAATAACCAGAATAAGAACACATATGTTTATAAAAATAACATATCATGTTAGTAGAGGCCGATCTTTGATCGAGCGAGCGTGGGTGCTCATTTCAGGACCTTCCACTCTCGTACCCAAGTTCTCGAGCTGAGACAACTTTGGTGATGATAGACATGTGGCCTTAGGCACGAGTCAGGGTTTCCTAAATTTTTCAAAACAAAATATTTTGGTAGCGACTCTAAAATCTGGCAAAGCAGTCCATGTTTGGCGCTTTTTTTTATTAAGATCAGTTTTCCAAAACAATTTACCGGATTTGGACTTTTTGGTGATTTATTAGTCTTACATTGCACTTTGTGAGATTAGATTCAGAACCGTGATAGCAGTCCGAACTGTAGTAGCATGAACCCAAATATGCGCCCACTCCGAAAGAGGGGCGCGCGGAGGAAGTTAGGGCGGTCTGCATCATACCCACCATGTTGTCACGTTTGAGAAAAATACACTAAGGAGTTTTTTTTTTGAAATGTCACATCATACCCGCCACGTTGTCACATTAGAAAAAAGTACACTAAAGAGTTTTTATTTTTATTTTTAAGTGTCACGTCATACATGCCTCGTTGTCACATTTAGGAAAAGTATACTAAATTACCTAAATTATTAATTAAAATTATTTATAATATCATTAAAAATTATTAATTGATTTGATGATTTATTAATAAAATAGATGATTTGTTATGAAATTATAAATCTCATGAGGTGAAATGTATTTTCTAAACTTACAAGGGCAATTTGTTTTTTAAGCAAATTTCAATAGGTGTATTTATAATTTACCTAATTTGAAATGATGGTTTGGCTTTGTGGACTCAGTGTAGATGTTTTTGAACAATTACTACATATATTAATATGTAATTTTAAATTAAGTTTTAAGAAATTTCTAAATCACATCAATGTGACACATCAAATAAATTATATTTAATATAATACCCATTATGAAATAACAGTTATAGAATTTTTGTGAATTTAATCATTAAATTTATTTACATTAAATCCCATAAATACAAGATAAATTGTTGTGTGTTACGTGACAATGTTGATCTTGTATTCCATTAGCTCCCAATTTTTTTCTTGTGATCCATTTGGTCCTCTCTATTGTGGAAAAGACACAAGTGCCATTAGGTTAATCAAAGGCTACTTTATGTAATGTTTTTATTCGGTGTATGCTTGAAACTTACCACATTATCCATGTGGTTGGATGACTATAGACACTCCATTTTTGACCGACCTTAAGACTCAGACGTCATCGATTGAGCGCTCGGTGATGGTGCATGTTGTGCTCGTTCAAAGGTTTCGAAGTTTTGGCTGAGAGCCTTGCCTCCTGCCTCAACTCTTTGTGCTTTGGCTCGGTTTGTAGACTAATTCTTGTTTTCTTCCTGAGGGAGGGAGTGGTCTTGTAGACCATCTCTTTGTGATCAGAGACCACTTTTTGTGGTCGAGGCCACTTTTCCCGCTTTGGAGACTAGTTTTCGATTTTTGGAGCCTTTGGTCGCTACTTGTCTCGGACCGCTTAACGCTTCTGCTTGGCTTGGTTTTTGAACCATACCTTGTTGCCTCTCGCCTAGAGGGACAAAGGTGGTCCGGAGACCACTTTTGTTGTTGCATACCACTTTTGATGCTCAGAGACTAGTTTTCGAGGCCACTGCAAGGTTTTGCCTCCGATCTCTCGTGTTGCATCCGCTTTTGGTTTGTTTTTGGTATAAACCTTGTTTTCCTTGTTTAGAACATGGTACAAGGGTGGGAGACCACTTTTTCTCTTTGGAGACCAATTTTCCACCAGCTTTCTAGTCGAACCGCTTGCTTGGTCTTTGGGCCACATTTACTGGTCGAGGGTGGAATTGCCAGCTGGGGTAGAGATTTGTGTCGTTCGAGAGGATGGACCTAATCAGGGGCTAGATGACTTACCGGAATTGGAAGAGGACATAGCCAACCTTCAATTCTTCAATGAATAGGATCTCGGGGACGTAACTGTCAACTGGTTTGATTTAGATGGGTCAGCAGAAGCTACCGAGTGGCTCGCTGATTTGAGCCGATATTATCAAGAACTTCAAATGCATCAGTACAATCAGGTTGGAATATCATCAGCAGTGGCCGGAATGGCCGGGAATCAAGAGCAACCGCCGGAGAGCACGGGTGATAAGAATCTTGCCCAGGATCAAAACAGTTCGAGTACAAAGGATATTAAACAGCAGGCTGCGCTGAAGCAATTTGAGCGGGAAAAGATCGATGATCTGGAGAAGGCTAGAAAGGCTAAAGCCCCTGTGGGGGCAGAATGTGCTGTGAGCACGGGAATGAAATGTGTTGTACGCACAAGAACAGTTGTGATAGCACCAGATAGCTGCTTGTCGATGGTCGATGGCATGTGGTGGGAAGATGACGACCTATGTCTTGCCCACACAGACGAGGATTGGGGGAACAACCAACCGGATGATACCTGGTATATTGGGGAAGTTGACCACATGACTAGAAGTGGGCGGTACTTCAAGCCCCCACACCTAGATCAACTAGAGGCATCCGGAAAGGACACAGAGGCGGAGAGGCAGAAAGAAAAGTTACTCGAAGAGGAGGCTGTTCTGAAATAGCTTAAGAAGATACAGGCAGACATCTCCATCTGGGGACTGCTTATGGCTTCAAGGGTACACAGACAAGCTGTCCTTTCTGCAATGGACAGGGCTAAACTTTCGATCAATACCACGCCTGAGCAACTGGTAGGATTAGTTTTTCTGGGAGGAGCTTCCACGATGTTAACCTTCACTAACAAGGAGTTGCTGCCTGAGGGGGCAAATCATAACAAACCACTCTACATCTTTGTGGAGTACAGAGACAAATGGATACCAGTGGTTCTTGTTGACACAGGATCCACTATCAATGTGTGCCCGTTGAGGACGGCATATGCAATCGGGTTAAAGGCCGTGGATTTTGTACTTACTGCCCAGGTGATTCGGGCATATGACAATACTAGCAGAGAAGTGATGGGGACTGTGCAGATCCAGACTAAGGTCGGTCTAGGACAACACGATATTGATTTTCATGTCTTGGATGTTCCCACGTCCTTCAATCTACTCCTAGGATGGCCGTGGCTGCACCAGGTGAAGGCGGTCTCTTCCACCTTGCACCAGATGTTGAAATACATAGGGGAATGGGGTGGCCATTGTTTTTGGGAATTCTTCAATCCATCCGCCACCAGAGGTTTCTACACCAGTCCTAGAAATTAAACATGGTGCGGAAGATGTGTTCCTATCAGGATTTACCCTAGTTGAGGCCCGAGTTGTACAGAACATCTTAGCTGTTGATGAGGGGTTGTATGTCAGTGCGTAGTCAGTGTACCTCATGAACAAGCTACAACACATCCCGGGGATGGGATTGGGACACAGTGGCCGGAAAGGCATTGCAACATCGGCCAAAGTGCCGCACAAACCACGTTCCTTTGGTTTAGGCTATTTGCCTACCAAGGACGACTGGGTAAGGAAAGGGAAAGAGATGGCCAGAAGAGCCAAAGCAAAGCGAGTCGGGAAGCCTTATGAGTTGATTCACCGACCGATCCAGGGTACCCTAAATGGACACTTTGTCCAGGAGAGGGAGGACTTCCCATTCTGCGGCTTTCCGGAGCCATGGTTAAATGCAGAGAGGCGGCGCTTGCAGGGGTTTAAGATCTTCTTTGACTTACAATCGTCTGGGGATGATGTTGCCGAGGAGCAAACAGACCCAATAGCTAAAGCTAAGCAGTACAAAGAGGAGATTTCCAAGGGCGCAGCGATTGAAATGGGGGTAGCACTGGCTTGTCTACTTTCAGATCCTCCAATCGTGCATGAGTGCTTAGGGAATGACCTCTCAGTGTCCATGATCGGGAATGAAATGGCTGCGAACCCACTTTCAAACATTCTGGATGCATCCATTACACCTTCCCTCGTCTGGCAATAGGAGGAGGGCTTCTTATCGAGTACCACTAAGTCAGGTAGTGAGCCGGAATCTAATTCCACCGAGTCTATAGGGTCGGAATCAAGTTCCAGCTCGTCTGAGTCTGAGTCCGGTATTCCTGGGGGTGACAACCCGGATGCCACAGTCCTATCTAGGTCGTCTTTTTCTTTTTCCTTTGAGTTTGTTGTAACAGAGGAATTAGGCGACTTGGAAGTGCTTAATAAGAATGATGTGGCTGTGGCCTTTGATTACTTTTTTGTACCCTTAATTTATTGCATGAATCAAGATTTTCAAAATTTTGATGAAAACGACGAGGAAGAAATTCCTCCGATTTTGCAATATTTTCTTGATCAAGAGCAGGAGAGGTTTGTTAAACCCTTGGTTGACGAAATCACCCAAATTAATGTTGGTACTGAGAAGGACCCGAGGCTGGTCCAGATCGGCTCCACGTTGTCTTCGGAGGAGCGCGAGCACTTAGTCGCTTCGTTAAAAGATTTCAAAGATGTTTTCACATGGTCCTATGAAGACATGCCTAGAATCGATCCTAAGATTGTACAGCATCGGATCCCTCTTCACCTAGAGGCTCGACCTGTTAAGCAGAAGCTCAAAAGGATCCGCCCAGACTGGGCTCTCCAAATCAAAGAAGAGCTCACCAATCAAATTGACGCAGGGTTCCCGCCATATCTGAATACCTAACTTGGTTGGCCAATATCATTCTAGTGCCGAAGAAAGATGGCAGAATTCGGGTATGTGTGGATTTTAGAGATTTGAACAAAGCCAGTCCGAAGGACGACTTTCCTCTGTCGCAAAACGATGAGTTAGTGGACTTCACTGCTGGGCACGCATTGCTTTCGTTCATGGACGGGTTTTCAGGCAACAATCACATACTGATGGCACCCGAAGACCAAGAGAAGACTGCTTTTACCACCCCATGGGGAACCTATTGTTATAAGGTGATGCCATTTGGGCTGAAGAATGCTGGGGCTACGTATCAACGAGATGCGACCACAATATTGCACAACATGATATACAAGGAGGTTGAGGTGTATGTGTACGACATGATTGTCAAGTCCAAGGAAAGAGAGGGCCACTACACCGCCTTGCAAAAAATCTTTCAACGGATCAAAGAGTATAGGTTGCGGCTGAATCCTCAAAGTGTACATTCGGTGTTACAGCAAGAAAAATGCTGGGGTTCTTGATCACATAGAGAGGTATCGAGGTCGATCCTTCCAAAATCAAGGCCATCTTAGAAATGCCACCACCAAGGACTGAAAAGGAGGTGCGAGGCTTTCTGGGTAAAGTGCAATTCATAAGACGGTTTATTGCTAAATTAACCTTGACTTGTGAACCACTCTTTGCTCTCCTGAAGAAAGGAACGAAGTTCCAATGGGACGGTCGATGTCAAGCTACTTTTGAACAGATCAAGCAATATTTATAGAACCCACCTGTGTTGTCACTGCCTGAGCCGGGGAAACCGTTGATTCTGTATCTTTCAGTGAGTGAAACTACAATGGGATGCATGCTCGCACAGGAGTGTGAGGACAAAGTGGAGAGAGCTATCTACTACCTGAGCAAGAAAACGCTAGAGTATAAGACCCACTACACTCCGCTGGAGAAGGCTTGTCTAGCCTTGGTATGGGCTACCCGGAAGCTACAGCACTACCTGTTAGCTCACTCCGTAATACTGGTTTTGGGATTAGATCCCATCAAATATCTCTTCGAGAAACCGCACTTACGGTAGGCCAAATTGTTGGTTGCTTCGCTTCCGACCGATCTGAAGTATGTGATGTGCAAGTCAGTAAAAGGGAGAGTGGTAGCAGAGTTCTTAGCCGATCACCCAGTTCAAGGGGATGAAGCAGTTGAGTACCTATTCCCAGATGAGGCCATTCTGCATATCGAAGATGAAACTTGCACGATGTACTTTGACGGAGCGTCAAACCAATATGGGTACGGGATTGGGGTGTTGCTAATAGCACCTGACCATTCTTTCATACCTCTTGCATTCAAACTCTGTTTCAAAGTCTCGAACAATGAGGCAGAGTATGAGGCATGTATTTCCAGTTTAGAAGCCACCCTAAAACTAGGGGCAAAACGGTTGGACGTCATCGGGGACTCGAACCTTGTTGTATCTCAAGCTAAAGGAGATTGGAAAGTCAAAGAAGAAAAGATGAGAATCTACCACCAAACCTTGGACATGCTGATTCCTTGGTTTGAGAAGCTGAACTTCGCTCATTTGTTAAGAGAGAACAACAGGTTCGCAGATTCAGTACCAACTCTATCTTCCATGAGAGACATCCCTTTTTGAGTCCGAATGCATCCGATCATCATTGAATAGAAATTTGTGCCATCCTACGAGCTGATTGCTGCCATAGATGAGGTTCAAGATGAGAACCCCTGGTATTACGATGTCTGGAAAAGGAAGCGTATCCACCAGGGGCAAATGCCAAAGACAAGAGGGCAATTAGAAGAATGGCTGCTCCATTCATCGTCTGCGGGGGTAAACTGTACAAGAGAGGTCATCTGGGGATGCATAAACTGTGTGTTGATGCTGAAAAATTGAAGCGCCTGATGGAGGCCATCCATGGAGGAGAGTGCGGAGCGCACATGAACGGGGTAATGCTAGCCCGGAAGATCCTTAGACAGGGTTATTACTGGTCCACCATGGAGGAGGATTGTATTGGCTTTGTCCGGCGATGCCACAAATGTCAAATCCATGCCAACTGCATGAACATTCCGCCATCGAAGCTGTACAACATGACTTTACCATGGCCATTTTCAGTCTGGGGGATTGATGTGATTGGAGCTGTCACTCCAAAGGGGTCCAATGGGCATGAGTACATTTTGGTAGTGATAGACTACTTCACTAAGTGGGTTGAGGCCCAATCTTATGCAGTGTTGAAGGCGTCGCATGTTGCAAAGTTCATTAGGAACAACATCATCTGCCGCTACGGCGTCCCGAACAAGATCATCTCAGATAATGGTTCCCACTTTAAGAAGGAAGTGGTCGACTTGTTGGACAAGTACAACGTGGCTTTCCATAAGTCATCTACATACCGGCCGCAGACCAACGGAGCTATTGAGGCCGCCAACAAGAACATCAAACACATACTGCAAAAAATGGTGGAGACCTACCGAGACTGGCCAGATAAGTTGCCATTTGCTCTGTAGGGCTACAGGACTTCAATTCGAACTTCTATGGGAGCAACTCTGTATTCCTTGGTCTATGGGATGGAGGCTATTTTGCCTATCGAAATTGAGGTTTCGTCATTGCGGGTATTGGCTGAGTGTCAGATAGCTGAGGCAGATTGGCAGCAGAGCAGGTTCGAAGAACTCATGTTGTTCGGCGAGAGAAAGCTGAAAGCACTGTACCATGTTCAGGGTTATTAGCACAGAATTGCCAGGGCTTTCAACAAGAAGGTTAAGTTCAGGAATTTGAAAGAAGGAGATTTGGTGCTCAAAGACAACCGAGCTCCCATCCATGACCCTAGGGGCAAGTTTTGATCCAATTGGACTGGCCCTTACATCATTAAGTCTATCTGGTTAGGTGGAGCTATCATTCTAATGGACCTAGACAGCCTAGAGTTCTCTCAACTGATCAACATGGACAAGTTGAAGAAATATTTTCCCTGAGCGGTTTGCTAGGCCGAAAACCTAAAAGGGCGACGTAGGCAAAAATTAGAGCATGAAAAATTTGAAATTATAAAAACTGAGCTCGCAAGGTTGAAAACCCGCAAAGGGCGGCCTTGGCAAAAGTTAGAGCGCAAAAGGAGAGCGTAAATAATCGAGTGAACCCAAGCCGAACTACGTAAGGCTTGATTCCCATCTTTGGGATATGTAGGCAACTTCATTCTGAAGTCCAGCTATAAACACTTCCCCGATCAACTTTGTCCATATGATCATGTTTGGTCATCTTTGTCTATTCTGCGTGCAAGAGCTTAGTTGTGATCTCCGGTGCAGTGCTATTCAGACTAGGGGCAACTTTCCGATCGGGATCCGTGGTTGTGCATCTCGCTGAGATCTCAGCGTGTCGATTCTGATCCATATCAAAAATAGTTTTGAAAAGTTTTAACAAAAGTTGATTTTGTTCAAATTAATCTTTTTACAACTTAGACCATTTTTGGACCAAACGGAAAATTTTCAGTACCCACAACCTTCAATTTCATTGATTTCAACACAAAGTTCTCCTACAATTGAATACAAATTGAAGTTTCTTTTTTTATTACATTCATAAAGAAAACTTGAAAGTACTGATAAAGCAATGAATTCGGGGCATGGATAAGCCAGGTGTTCCTGCGCCCCCTCCCAGAGCTGGTCAAAGCCTCTGGCATCAAAGTGGGCCCAACCTGTGCCTCTTCATCAAGCCAAGAAGTCCACTCATCAGAGAGAGTATAACTGAAAGTGGGAGCAGGGGCTAGAAGCTCTCTAGTCCTCCATGCCATGGCATACCGAGCCAGCTCCATGCCTCGAATAGGAAATGCAGCAGGGTACTCTATCCTCTCTGCCAGGCAAGTCTGATCATGTCCGAACTAACGCCGGAACTAGAAAGGAAAATAGAACATGCAGTGTGTCAGGCCAATCAACTGAATCCCGGTCTGCCAGGACATGCTGTCGCTCATCGCTGGTAGATTGAGCCAAGGACACCGCCAAGCAATGTAGTATGCGGACAAACTGCACATCCAATCGCACCATCATCCCTCGTCAGGGGCATCAAATAGACGTCGTCAAAAGAAATAGCTGGGAACTAAATATGCCAGACATGGGTCCACCACTCTCAACTTGTCCGTCAACCATACCTAGGGGAGGGATGAAAAATGAGAGATTAAATAATAGAGAGGTGTACGTTGATAGAAAAAGTGAGAAAAGGATTTAAAAATAAAAACTGAGCCTGAGGGCTGAGTGATGTGAGAAACATATGTGAGATGGGATGGGAAACATTACCTGCAATAGTAGTGGACTCCCCGGCAAGCTAGCCATCTCCCGGCGATGAAAAGCGTCCAAGCCTATTAATGTCTCGGCTAATGACATAGCAATTCAGCTATTGCCTTCTCTTAAGCCCTTGACAACTTCAATCAAGCCAGTGCTAAACCCACCAGAACCTGGGGCAAGCAAGAAATGAGACAACATGCACAAGCAGAGCGCATGTCGCCGATAACCCTGCCAATGATGATCGCCGCGATCACCGGTATCAGAAAACTGATGAACCAAGCTGGGGATGTCCAAGGCTCCATCGTGGATCAAAGACCGAGCGTCATGCATGGTTAGTCCGCACATCCATCCTAAGGCTTGGATGTGGCCAAAGTGGAATTGCGGCAAAATTTCTTCCTCGCGCTCGAATTCCATTAAAGCTTGGAAGTCTTCAAATGTGGGACACATTTCTTGTCCACCAAAGCTAAGGACGTGTGTTACCGGGTTCCAAAACCTTGCCGCGGCATGAAGAAATGGCAACGCGAAAAGTGCGACTCAACGTGAATAGTGCATTTATGCCAAACCCCCGGAAATTCACCTTTTTCGAGCCATCCAAGGAAGCAATCCAACTTGTGAGATTTTGGATGAGAAACGCTTCCATTTTGGTGCAAAACAGAGTTCGAATGAGGGAACCATGAAGTTGGAGCCTTTATAAAGGATAAGACACTGTTTGAAGGACAAGTGTCAGAAAACTGGAGGTTCCCAGGATAAGTGGTTGGCCCACCACTTTTTCTGGTCAGCTAGCTACTTTTTTGGGCTGCAGGCAGAAAAACTGGTCGGCAGGCTCCTATGGTGGTCGGCCATGAGCATGAAAGTGGTTTACACCTGTTTCTTGCCTCCGGGAGTGAGTCTCTAACTTCCCCATGTGCTGGTGTAGACACCCCATTTTTGACCGCCCTCAAGACTTGGGCATTACTGATGGTTTGCTCGATGTTGAGAGATGTGCAGGGCACAGGTTCAGTTTCTTCAGCAAGAAGAGAGGCAAATCTTCCCAAACACTTTGTTTAAGGGTTTGGAGTTGAAGAAAAGAGGAAAGGAGAGGAGAAAACTGGTTTGGGAGAAGATCGGCAGAGATTCGGGTAGAAGGGAATCGAGCAGCCCTCGCTAAATCGGGCTTATTCAATTGCATATTTGGAGTTAAGCTATGAGGCCATCATCATTGGAAAGAAGACTTCCGGGGCTTCCCTTTGCACTCAAGAATCTCCTAGAGCCAAGTCCGGGTGGAGGAGATATGATTGGTTGAAGCTAGGCATCATCCCGGTTGGATCGAGTCTGCGCGACTTCACGGAAAAGGGCATAACTTTTTGCACAGGAGGAATTTTGATGCAAGGTTTGCGCCATTGGAAAGCTAACTTCCGGGGCTTCGATTTGCATACCCACTGGCCATGTTTTGACCAAGGAATCATCTGTCGGCACTCTATTTAGCCGACCGGCAGAAGAGAGTGCCGACCGGCACTTTATTTTGGCTGAAAATCAAATTGGCTGGCCGGGTTGAACCCTTTGCACCCCCCTAGCCTGGTGCATGACAGCTGTGCCAGCTGGGATGCACAGAACTCGACCCACGTGCATACATGTGCCCATTTTGCACCTTTTGGCCCTTATTTTGCACCCTTTGCTCATGGCTTCTTGAGGAAGCCTTGACCCTTTTGTCTTGGCTTCCTCAAGAAGCCTCACCAGCTGTCCAAGCTTCCCTTACAAGCCTTGCACCCTTTGACCCTTTGACACTTAGCCTCTAAGTCTTGTTTCTTTGCCTATATAAGAGAGGCTTCCTCTCCTTTGTCTAGGGTTGGATGGTTTGAACAAAAAACCAGAGATTTATATATGCATATCTGATATATAGATATATATCTCACCTCCCTCTCTATATCTATCTCATTTCACCTCCAAACAACCTTGTTCTTGGGCCATTTCCCCTACAACTCATAGCACAAGGCACCCTTGCTCCATTCCAACGACTTGGGCCTGTTCTTCAGAGCTTAGGAGCACCTAAACTTGGTCCAAGAGGTGCTGGTTTGCTGGTCTTCAAGGGTAAGTCCTCATCTTCCCTTTTCTTGCATTTTCTTGCTTCACATCTAAGCCTTGCTTGCAAGCACTTTTGGGCTCCGACCCAAACTTCAAATAGTCTTATTTTGGGGTCCTCTTCATGTTTGATTGAGGACCCTTGCTTGCTGGTGATTGCATATAGCACCTATCTCTTTACCCCCTTGTATGCCATGATTCTTGCATAGTATATTTGGCTGGTGTATAATCTGTTTTTGAGCATGTAATAAACTGTAAGTAGGCTCATTTTGAGCCCTCGTTCAACATTGAAGAAGGGCTCAACCATGTTTGGCCTCTCTATCATGAACTTGCTTTGAAATCCATGTGATTTACCGTAATCTTGCATGAGTTGTTAGCCTATCTTGCTTTTGTTTTTGTGGCTGATCATAAACTGAAAATGTGCTTGTTTTTCCATGTATAAGATCTGTTTTTGGTTGTTTAGGCCATCCATGACATGCCTTATATAGTCACTTTGCATTTTGGCTTGCTAGCCTTGGGGTGTGTGAGTCTCTAGCGTGTTTAGCTTGCCTTGATCTCATGATTTGGCATCATTTTAGATCACATTTCAGTTCCTAAATCATGCTCACATGTTTGTGCTTGTCATCTCTTTCATGCTTCAAAGGTGTGTCCTTTTATGCCTAAGAATAGGCCTTGTGTGTTTAGAGCTTTTGGGATGCCATGTGTGTGAGTTTTAGGTGTATTTTAGCATGCTGAAAATCTGTTTTTGGTTGCTTGATATATGCCATGAATGGTCATGTATGGGGATGGTTGAATGCTCTACTTTGTGCCTTAGCCTTAGGCCTTTTGGCTTGCATGATTGCATGGATGTTTGTCTACCTTTTTGGTCCATTTGGCCACTGTTTTAGGCCTACTTAGAGCTGCCTAATCCATGTTTAAGTCCATCCCCCATGTGGTTTGCATGCTTGCCTTGTGTTCTTACTTGTATGTTTGCCATATATTGCCATTTTGCATACTAGTTGCCATGTCTAGGATTGCATCACATTGGCATACATGCTAGGCCTCTTGAAGTGAAGTGTGATGGAGGCTTAGCACCCCTTATGTGCTTGTTTGCATTGCATGCATTTGAAATCAAAATTGCCCTCTTGGTTCTTTGGGCCATCATGCATGGAAATGCGTGATTGGTGGTCCGAGAACCGAGGCACATCTCCCTTTGAGTCAAAAACATGATAAGGGATGTGTTGGTGCACACATTTGCTTGGAATTCCATGTCATGCACGCCATTGCTCTGTCACAAAACTGCTCTCGCAGAATTTAGTGCCGACCAAGACATTTTTGTGCCGATAATCTGCTATTGAAGCCGGTGGCCACCACAGGCAGCCGGTGGTGTTTTCCTCCAGCCGATGGCACTCAGCAGAGTGCAAGGAAGGTTTCTTGGGACTTTGGTAATTTTTTGGAGGAGCAAGGCAAAGAAAATGTATAAAGAAGGCCATGACACGGGTTTCCGCAAGTCGCGACGAGCATGCATCATTCACGCATTCTTGAGGCAGGCCGAGGCCCCATTTATTTCATTCGCTTAATTTAATTTTAGTAGTTAAAATTTTGTAATATTTATTCATTTATTTTGACCAGATATTATTTTGGTCCCCGAGCGAGGGCGAAAATGTAATAAGTGTGTGTGAGTGGGTGCATGTCTTCCAATCCCCATTTCTTTCTAACCCTTTTATTTACCCGCTTCCAGTGGTAGATTAGGGCATTTTAAATTAGCATACCTTATGCAATGCATGTGCATCCATGCATTTGTTTACATGCACCGGGCTCACATCATACAAACCGCATCGCAATTTTCAAATTCCAAAATTGAATACGTGCTATGTGATAGCATTTCATATACCATGTCTAGGATAGCCGAGCCTGTCTAGATTACATCCTTGTATGTGCTGCATTAGACATTTCAGTATGCTTAGGTCCATGCATGGATTTCTAATAAGCTTCTGTTTTGGCTTGGAGTACTAGGTGAGCTTTCATGCTTTAGCATACCGCATGTGTGTGAATGTTGCCATGACAAGATGCTTAACATGCGCTAAGTGCTTATGTGATAAACCTGTTTGAATGCCTGTGGATGGAGGTTGAATTACCTAAATTGGGACAACATATTAAAACTGTGAGTTTTGAAGCCCACTAGTTAGTGGCAAAATCATCTTTTCCAAAAGCCCACTTGAGGGGTGGCAAAAACCTGCATTTTAGCCTACTTATGTAGTAGCAAATCATTTTCAAAAGAAACACGCAATGTCTTGTTCCAACTTAGGCGATTTGGTCTATATTTGTTTGTCACGCATAACATAGTAATTCTAGGCTAATAACCTAATAAGAACACATAAGGTTTTCAAAATAAGATATCACGGTTAGTAGAGGCCGGTCTTCGACCCCGAGAGGGGTGCTCATAGTCGACCTTCCCCGATCGTACCCAAGCTCGAGCCAAGTCAACTTTGGTGATGATTTTACATGTGGCCTTTGACCGAGTCGTGGTTTCCTAAATTTCCCAAAATAAAATATTTAGGTGGCGACTCAGACCGCAAAGCACCATGTTTGGCACTTCTTTTCAAAATCAATTTTTTTTTCTCAAAACGATTTGCCGAGTTGGACTCTTTGGTTCAGATGAACCGTGACACAAAATCGAGTCCCGCGAATCGTTAGATGGCAAGCCCCACGGGCGCGCTTACGCTTCGCGACTCTTTGAGGATTTAGAGAGCTTGACTAACTCGTGATATCCTGCTTTGACTACACTTATGTGTTTCTTTGCATTGCATGTGCATTGGTGCGCCTAGGAACACCGTGTTGGCCATCCGCTATTCTCGAGCGGTTTGTCGAGGCTTGTCTTGTCAAGGCATGTCCATAAAGTCGACCGATTATGGCTCGCCAAGATGGGAACACAAACCCCTTTTACCGGCACCCTTTGACCATTCGACCTAGTGCATATTCGATCCATAGTGACCATTCCAAACTAGGACAAAGTTGCTTACCCGATATAGGTTGTTTGAAACATTGCGTGCGTAGTGAAACCCTAGCTCTCGACAAAAATAGGACAGGAAACCCTACCCCAACATAGGGGTGTATTGGCTCTCATTTACTTGCTATGTGCTTTTAGAGTGTATCTCTAGTGGAATGCATATCCTACCGAGGGCACTAGTAGATGTTTTTGAAAATCGCTATATCTCATGGCATCGATTCAGATTTGAGGCGGATTTCGGGAACAAAGGATCGATAATAGAATACACGCCGCCTTTGTTCATATCCGCTCCAAAGGAAGTTGAGCCGAGATGTCTGTTTTCTCTTTTGCTAGGGTAGTCTTGGAATCATAGCTTCAGAAGGCTCCACTATCCCCCGGGTACATTGGATTTGTGCAGATAGACTTTGTCAAGTCAGAGACTCAGTTCAAGAGTAATCAGGGCCAGAGAAGGCTAGTCAGGCATAGACCACCAGTACAACAGCTACCAGATCAGTGATCTTTGAGCAGTCAGGTTGAGAGTCCCAAGCCTACTGCAGACACATATATACCGGTTGCTCGGTCGAATCAGGACAATATGTCAAGTCTGGAAGAGATGGTGCGCCAACTCCAGGATAGTATGAAAGCCATGCAAAGAAGACGCCGCTCATCAAGCTGCACCGCCAAGCAACAAGCTGTGGTCATAGCCCAACAGGCAGAGACAATTGCCAGGTTAGAACAGCAAACTGGAGTATCTACTTCACATCAAGCTCCTCCCCCACCAGGAGCTCTAGCACCTGGGGAGGCACCCAATGTCCAGGAAGATACGGACATTCCGATAGGGCCGGACCCCACAGCATTGAAAGTGAGCAAGCTTGAGAAATTGTTTAAGAAGTCTCAGGGGGCCCACTCTATTCCTGATATAGAGGATGGCTATACCGACTCAATGGTGACATTACCAGATCAGTTCAAGATGCCACATATCGATCGATTCGATGGCTCTGGAGACCCAATGGTGCACCTCCACCTGTTTTCTGATATTCTGAGACCAATGGGTTTGACCACAGCCCAGAAATTGTCACTATTCGGCCGAACCCTGTCTGGGATAGCCACAACCTGGTATGCGAAATTGGAGAACTCTGTGAAACAGAATTGGGAAGAGATGGCTGAGGCCTTCAGTGATCAATACTCCTACAACACACAGATTGAGGTCACCACTCGTGATCTTGAAGTCACCCGCCAAGGGCCAAAGGAGGGTTTCTCAGAGTTCGTGACGAGATGGAGGGCAAAGGCCTCAATGATGACTACAAAACCTTCTGACAAAGATCAGATCAGGATGATCGTTCGAATCTGCATGGCAAGTTGTGCAAAGATGGTCATTCTACCTCTGCTTACCTTTCCAAATTCTTCATGAAATGGGGGTTCAAATCGAGGATGCCATCAAACAAGGGATCTTTGCGTAAGATAATGAGCCTTTGAAAACGACTGTTCGCAATTCCAATGCTACTATTGATGGTAGCACACCACAAATGCTCAAGTAGGCACTATCATCACCTCCCTCAATGGCCAAAACCAACCACTTCAACTCAAATTTCAAGCCCGAAAATTCCACCCTCTTTATATGAGTCTCTCTCAAGCTTTGAAAAAGTGCGAGAAGAAGGGCACCTAGAACTCCTAGAACCCCAACCCCTTTCAAACCCACTCCTAGCCGACATAACCCTTCCAAGCATCAGATGTACCATCAAGCGCCATGGTCATGGCACCGATCGTTGTTACCGCTTTCATTATGAGATCCAAAACCTCATTGACAACCAAACGATAGCTCCACCTTCAGACCCCAATGACCAAATACCTCATCCACATCTCAATCTAATCCACACATTGGCCATCCCTTACGACCCCAGCATATACATCACCCCAGCCCATTTGCCCAAACCGAAGGTGTTTATCCCGGAAAGCATCGACTTATGCATGATGGGTGCATCTGAACCCCAATCATCTCAAACCCATGAACCCACTACTTCTGAGCTGATAAGGATGATCGAAGATCTTCAGAGAACTGTGGCAGATCTAGCCTTTGGAGTTTTGGCTCCGTCATCAACCGCATCACATACCAGGGAGTTCATGTCAAAAGGCTCCCTAATCTCGGGACGGACTGCATTGGGAGAAGGCCAATCTTTTAGCAAAATGGAGGCCAGTGATAAGAACAAGGCAGGGGCAAGCATTGGTCCCCATGAACATCTTCGGCGGGATATTGAGGCTTTGAAAGTCGAAGGGCTGAACAAACAGCAAGTACTCGCATTTGTTGCAAAAACTGTGGATGACACTTTTGCTACTCAAAATGAGAGAGCCGCGAATCAAGGGGCAAGCTGAAAACGCTTTTGTACCAGAATGTTCCTTTCACCTCGGTCTCGTGCTTCGGAAGAGATCAAGAACTCGCCAATCACTGTTAATCTCCGCTATCATCCAAAGAAAAGCCACAACGGACAAATACCCACCTCGGGGCCAGAGAGTGTTCGCCCCACTGTACATGTCTCTATCAGCGGCCTTGAGGGTCTTGATTAGAAAGGGCACCAAACCCCTAGAGTCATGCCACTGCCAAATAAACTTCCTCCTCTCATGATCCAGCCAAGTACTGCGCCTTCCATCAACAAGTCGGCCATGTCACTGACAGTTGTTATCGCCTTCGCCACGAAATACAAGATCTGATTGACAACAAGGTCATCGCCGCACCAACTCAGCAAAGTCTATCGGCACTGGATCGGTGAACTTGGGGGATAATGTGAATGTGATCAGGAGGTGAACCACCTGCGGGCGGCGTTCAGTTTACTTCAAACGTGGTGGACGGCATGCACTGTTTTGAGCGATGTGCAAATGCTGTTAATTTTGCTTTCTGACTTGGGTATTGGGTCAGTTTTGTTGTGTTGCTTCGAGTCTGTCTCCATATTTTGAGTCGCTTTCTTATGCATCTTGTTGTATCGAGTCATCTGCTTTGTTGAAGTCGTGATTCCGGAATGTTACCTCGGACATCACTATCTTGTTTTGTTTATCTTTTTGCTTTCTTTTGAGATTGTTTTCGCTAAGGAGCCGCTTGTGCCAACAGATCTTGAATGAAACAAAGAAGGATTTTCACACTCTCGTGTTTGCTTCATTGCCGCTTGTACCGAAATTCCAAGTGAGATGGCAGATTTGATAAGAAGTCGGACTTTTTCAGGCCTTAAAATCATTGCATTGACCTAAGTTTTTCAAAACTTTTGAACACCGTAAAAACAAAGAGGAGGAATTCCTGATTTGTAAAACTTTGATCAAATTGAGAGAAAGAGAGGCATGCTAAGCCCTTAATGAATGAAATCATGCTTGTTAGCGTGAGTCGAGAAGGACCACAGCTTGATCCAGATTGGTTCCGCATTGTCTTAAGACGAGCAAATCGTCGCCTTCTTAAAACTTTCAAAAACAAGATATTTTTATGTCCTCGAAGACCTGTGTGGAATCGCTCTTGAGATTGTGTAGCTTAGGATCGCTCTCAGCCTCGAGACTCGACCCCCCCATTTTCAAGCCTTGGACCAGCATCCAGAATGTTCAAAAGATAGCTATCAATGCGACGCTGTGTGGCCCAATTCAGCAAATTTCGAAAGAGGCATCGAGAGTCCCGTCAGAAGATCGATCCCACTAAGCAAAGCTCGAGAAGTAGCCGTGATGGACCTTTCTGCAAATCAACACAATAGCCGTTCTCCTAGATACAGAGAGGCTTCAATCTCAAAACCATTTGGCATGGACTTATTACACTTTTACCCTTTGAGAGGCTCGCTGGGCTGAAAACCCGGAAGGGCGACCCAGGCAAAAGTTAGAGCAAACGAAAAATGCAAAAAGAAAAAAATATACAGAAAAAAAAAAGAAGAAAAAAATACAGAAAAAAAAAAGAAAAAGAAGCTCGCAAGGTCGAAAACCCGCATCGGGCGCCTTGGCAAAAGTTAGAGTCTAAAAGAAAAAGAAAAAAAAAAAAAAAAAAAAAAAAAAAAAAAAAAATTGAAAAGAAAGAAGAACAAAGCTCGCAAGGTCGAAAACCTGCAATAGGCGCCTTGGCAAAAGTTAGAGCATAAGAAGGAGAGGTTAAATACCTGAGTGTACCTTAACCCCGAACTACGTAAGGCTTGATTCCCATGTTTGGGATACGTAGGCAACTTCATCCTGAAGTCCAGCCGTAAACACTTCCAAATCGATTGTGTCCATGTAATGGTTTTGATCCTCTTTGCCTTCTCTGTATCTGAGAGTTTGGTTGTCATCGTCACTCTGAAGATTGATTGCGATGCTGCAGCCTTATCCAAACAAGGGCAACTTTCCGCCATTCAATGCTTATGCCTTGGTGCCTTCAAACAAGGGCAACTTTCCGTTGCCATTCAAAACACCGCGGTGTCATTTCAAACAAGGGGCAACTTTCCGTTGCCATGCAGTGTCCTTCAGACAAGGGGCAATTCTCCATTGCTTATGGGTCCGAGGTTGTGCATCTCAAGAGTTGGTTCCGTACTTGTTGAGCATTGGCCGTTTGCAAAATGTTTTTTTGAGGATTTTTACTGAGGTTGACTAATTCTCTCAAAAATTATTTTTTCCAAAGCTAGACCATTTTCTTGGACCCGAAAAAGGAAAATTTTCAAAGGCTCATAGCGACTTGCATGATTTTAAATCAAAAAGTCGAACAAGCATGTTAATCTAACTTTCATGTTGGTCAAAATTGTTTTAAAACCAAAAAAAAATGGTCAAAATGATGAACTAGGGGCACAGTTGAGTCAGGCTTCCTGTCTTTCCCCCATTTTCAACATACTTGCCAAGAAGGGCACTCTACCTGCCAGAAAAGGGCACAACTGAAGTCAATAGCAAAGGGCTAAAAGCTCTCTCATCCTCCAAGCAACGGGGTATTAAGTCAAGTGCGAAGCACGAATTGGAATGGATCAAGATGTTCCACTTCCTCATCCGGACAGATCTAACCACGCCCAAACTCAAATAGGCATCATCAACCGATGTTAGCCGCAGATTTGCTACACCCGGTTGTAACACAACCCTCGGTGGAAGAATCTCATCATAGAACAAACGAAGAATCTAGCGAATGCTAGGGACAAGAGCCCACAACTTGTCTACCCATCAACCACCGGGGAGGGATAAAAATGAGAGATTGAAGAATAGAGAGATGTGCGTTGAGAGAAAAAGTGAGAAAAGGGCTTTTTCAGAAAAATAGAGATTGAGTGCCAGAGTGATGTGAGTATCACAAATAAGAAAGGGTGGGAAATAATACCCGGTGAAACAGGCTCCCTGTGCACATTTGAGTCTTGTGTTTTGTTTTGTCTGTCTCGATTCTTGTTTTGAGTCGTTTCGAGTGTCAATAGACATGTTTAGGTTGTTTACCTTTTTATTTTATTTTTTTCTTCGTTATTGAGTCTTTTTCGCTGTGTTCAGTTGTAGGCTCAATACCCAGTTAAGAACTCACTTCTTAATTTCAAAAAAAAATCGTTTTGTGCTCAGAGTGCTGTGCCATTCCCCACATTTGTGCAAAACAGATTCGTTCTTTCATAAAACCACAGGGCCCACCCCCGATAAGTGTGAACAGTAAAACCAGGACCTATCTGAAGCTATAGTGGTTCCGGACTGCAAAATAAAAGAAAATAGGGAAAATCGAAGCATCTGAGTGTGTTTCACCTTGACAATCTGTGATTGTACTCCGGATGTACCTCTTCAGGCCTTGTCAATGCTACCAAAGTATGAGTGCGCCTCTACCTCAAGTGTAAGCCAACTTCAAGTCAGACCGGCAATTAAAGCAGCAGCAGATGTTATCTTTTGCCAATATGAACAGGGTGTACCCTTTTCGGTGAGTGTGTTGCAAAACCCTGAGAGGTAAATCGGAGGCACTAAAATGCGTGTTGATGCCCCTCTATTGCATAGAATATGAACTTTCATATACACTGTTGTTGCATGCGTGCCGCGCATCGTTATGATTTCTGCATAGAATATGCTTGCTTTCGATTCTGTATAGAATATCCTTTGCTTTCAATGTTGCATAGAATATGCCTGTCTCATGCATAGAAAATGCCCCCATACTTGCATAGAAGATGCATTTCATCGCACTTTCTTGTGCATTTTATCTCACTCATTGTTTAGCGTCGCAGCATTTTAGTGCATTTCAAATCACTCATTGTTTAGCGTGTCGCCTTTGTCTAGTGCATTTCAAAACACTCGCTATTGTTTAGCGTGTCGCCTTTATCTAGTGCATTTCAAAACACTCATGTTGTTTAGCGTGTCGCACTATTTTGTGCATTTCAAAACACTTCATTTGTGACGTGTCTAGTGCATTTCTAGTGCATTTCAAAACACTGTTGTTAGTGTCGCCTTTATCTTGTGCATTTCAAATCATTCATTTGTTTAGCGTATCGCACTATTTGTGCATTTCAAAACACTTTCATGTTTAGCGTGTCGCCTTTGTCTAGTGCATTTCAATCGCTACTTTGTTTAGCGTATCGCCTTTGTTGTGCATTTCAAATCATTCGCCTTTATTTAGTGCATTTCAAATCGCGCTATTTTGCGCATCGCCTTTATCTTGTGCATCACATCTCGTTCGCATTATTTTACGCATCTCATTGCATTTTGCATACCGCATCGCACTATCTTGTGCATTCCACTACACTCGCGTTGTCTAACGCGCGCATTGTTTAAGCGCATCGCACTATCTTGTACATTTGCGCTCTTGTGCACTTTCGCGTTGTCTAACGCATTCGGCTGTTTGCGCGCATCGCACTATTTTGTGCATTGTATCATTCAGCGCTATCTTGCGCACTCTACTGGTTGCATTTTGCATGCATTCATTGTTCGCGTTATTTTGCGCATCGCTATCTTATGCGACCTTATCATGTCGCCTTGTCTTGTGCATTCACCCGCTCATACTATTTTGTACACCTTAGCATCGCACTATTTTGTGCATCTGTTTAGCATTGTTTTGTGCATTCACTCTGCATCGCCTTTGTTTTGTGCACTTTACTTGTCACAAACCGCTGCGGCGTATAAGTCCAAATTTCAAACCCGGCCAAAGCGTATAAGTCCAAATTTCAAAAGCCCATGAAGCGTATAAGTCCAAATTTCAAAACCGACCCATGGCGTATAAGTCCAAATTTCAAACCGGCCAGCGGCGTATAAGTCCAATTATCAAAGTCTTCACGCATATCATTTGCATCTTGCCCCTGAACTATTTGGTTTGATTCCTTGCAAAAGGGATACGAGGCGACTGCGGGCACAACCATTGATGCATCTATATTTTGCTTGTTTGTCCAAGTCTTGACCTTGTCAAAATGGGTGTCTCTGGGCTTTGACATTCACTCCGTCATTGTTATGACTTTCGAGTTACGTCAAGAGGGCAAGCGTAGACACCCCATTTTTGACCGCCCTCAAGACTTGGGCATTCTTAATGGTTTGCTCGATGTTGAGAGATGTGCAAACGGTTCATTTCTTGACAAGAAGAGGCAAATCTTCCCAAACACTTTGTTTAAGGGTTTGGAGTTGAAGAAAAGAGGAAAGGAGAGGAGAAAACTGGTTTGGGAGAAGATCGGCAGAGATCCGGGTAGAAGGGAATCGAGCAGCCCTCGCTAAATCGGGCTTATTCAATTGCATATTTGGAGTTAAGCTATGAGGCCATCATCATTGGAAAGAAGACTTCCGGGGCTTCCCTTTGCACTCAAGAATCTCCTAGAGCCAAGTCCGGGTGGAGGAGATATGATTGGTTGAAGCTAGGCATCATCCCGGTTGGATCGAGTCTGCGCGACTTCACGGAAAAGGGCATAACTTTTTGCACAGGAGGAATTTTGATGCAAGGTTTGCGCCATTGGAAAGCTAACTTCCGGGGCTTCGATTTGCATACCCACCGGCCATGTTTTGACCAAGGAATCATCTGTCGGCACTCTATTTAGCCGACCGGCAGAAAAGAGTGCCGACCGGCACTTTATTTTGGCTGAAAATCAAATTGGCTGGCCGGGTTGAACCCTTTGCACCCCCCTAGCCTGGTGCATGACAGCTGTGCCAGCTGGGATGCACAGAACTCGACCCACGTGCATACATGTGCCCATTTTGCACCTTTTGGCCCTTATTTTGCACCCTTTGCTCATGGCTTCTTGAGGAAGCCTTGACCCTTTTGTCTTGGCTTCCTCAAGAAGCCTCACCAGCTGTCCAAGCTTCCCTTACAAGCCTTGCACCCTTTGACCCTTTGAAACTTAGCCTCTAAGTCTTGTTTCTTTGCCTATATAAGAGAGGCTTCCTCTCCTTTGTCTAGGGTTGGATGGTTTGAACAAAAAACCAGAGATTTATATATGCATATCTGATATATAGATATATATCTCACCTCCCTCTCTATATCTATCTCATTTCACCTCCAAACAACCTTGTTCTTGGGCCATTTCCCCTACAACTCATAGCACAAGGCACCCTTGCTCCATTCCAACGACTTGGGCCTGTTCTTCAGAGCTTAGGAGCACCTAAACTTGGTCCAAGAGGTGCTGGTTTGCTGGTCTTCAAGGGTAAGTCCTCATCTTCCCTTTTCTTGCATTTTCTTGCTTCACATCTAAGCCTTGCTTGCAAGCACTTTTGGGCTCCGACCCAAACTTCAAATAGTCTTATTTTGGGGTCCTCTTCATGTTTGATTGAGGACCCCTTGCCGTTTGGTGATTGCATATAGCACCTATCTCTTTACCCCCTTGTATGCCATGATTCTTGCATAGTATATTTGGCTGGTGTATAATCTGTTTTTGAGCATGTAATAAACTGTAAGTAGGCTCATTTTGAGCCCTCGTTCAACATTGAAGAAGGGCTCAACCATGTTTGGCCTCTCTATCATGCACTTGCTTTGAAATCCATGTGATTTACCGTAATCTTGCATGAGTTGTTAGCCTATCTTGCTTTTGTTTTTGTGGCTGATCATAAACTGAAAATGTGCTTGTTTTTCCATGTATAAGATCTGTTTTTGGTTGTTTAGGCCATCCATGACATGCCTTATATAGTCACTTTGCATTTTGGCTTGCTAGCCTTGGGGTGTGTGAGTCTCTAGCGTGTTTAGCTTGCCTTGATCTCATGATTTGGCATCATTTTAGATCACATTTCAGTTCCTAAATCATGCTCACATGTTTGTGCTTGTCATCTCTTTCATGCTTCAAAGGTGTGTCCTTTTATGCCTAGAATAGGCCTTGTGTGTTTAGAGCTTTTGGGATGCCATGTGTGTGAGTTTTAGGTGTATTTTAGCATGCTGAAAATCTGTTTTTGGTTGCTTGATATATGCCATGAATGGTCATGTATGGGGATGGTTGAATGCTCTACTTTGTGCCTTAGCCTTAGGCCTTTTGGCTTGCATGATTGCATGGATGTTTGTCTACCTTTTTGGTCCATTTGGCCACTGTTTTAGGCCTACTTAGAGCTGCCTAATCCATGTTTAAGTCCATCCCCCATGTGGTTTGCATGCTTGCCTTGTGTGCTTACTTGTATGTTTGCCATATATTGCCATTTTGCATACTAGTTGCCATGTCTAGGATTGCATCACATTGGCATACATGCTAGGCCTCTTGAAGTGAAGTGTGATGGAGCCTTCGCCACCGTTATGTGCTTGTTTGCATTGCATGCATTTGAAATCAAAATTGCCCTCTTGGTTCTTTGGGCCATCATGCATGGAAATGCGTGATTGGTGGTCCGAGAACCGAGGCACATCTCCCTTTGAGTCAAAAACATGATAAGGGATGTGTTGGTGCACACATTTGCTTGGAATTCCATGTCATGCCTTCTTCTTTGTCTGTTCTTTGTCAGCTGTCTCCTCGCAGAATTTAGTGCCGACCGGCACTCTTTAGTGCCGACCAGCACATTTTTTGTGCCGATAATCTTCTATTGCAGCCGGTGGTCACCACAAGCAGCCGGTGGTGTTTTCCTCCAGCCGATGGCACTCAGCAGAGTGCAAGGAAGGTTTCTTGGGACTTTGGTAATTTTTTGGAGGAGCAAGGCAGCAAAAACAGAAGCAGCAGTGCCATGACACGGGTTTTCCGGGCAAGTCGCGACGAGCATGCATCATTCACGCACCCCGAGGCAGGGCTGAGGCCCCATTTATTTCATTCGTTTAATTTAATTTTAGTAGTTAAAATTTTGTAATATTTATTCATTTATTTTTGGACTGTATTATTATTTTGGTCCCCGAGCGAGGGCGAAAATGTAATAAGTGTGTGTGAGTGGGTGCATGTCTTCCAATCCCCATTTCTTTCTAACCCTTTTATTTACCCGCTTCCAGTGGTAGATTAGGGCATTTTAAATTAGCATACCTTATGCAATGCATGCGTGCATCCATGCATTTGTTTACATGCACCGGGCTCGGTACATCATACAAACTGCATCGCAATTTTCAAATTCCAAAATTGAATACGTGCTATGTGATAGCATTTCATATACCATGTCTAGGATAGCCGAGCCTGTCTAGATTACATCCTTGTATGTGCTGCATTAGACATTTCAGTATGCTTAGGTCCATGCATGGATTTCTAATAAGCTTCTGTTTTGGCTTGGAGTACTAGGTGAGCTTTCATGCTTTAGCATACCGCATGTGTGTGAATGTTGCCATGACAAGTATGCTTAACATGCGGCTAAGTGCTTATGTGATAAAGCTGTTTGAATGTCTGTGGATGGAGGTTGAATTACCTAAATTGGGACAACATATTAAAACTGTGAGTTTTGAAGCCCACTAGTTAGTGGCAAAATCATCTTTTCCAAAAGCCCACTTGAGGGGTGGCAAAAACCTGCATTTTAGCCTACTTGCGAGTAGCAAATCATTTTCAAAAGAAACACGCAATGTCTTGTTCCAACTTAGGCGATTTGGTCTATATTTGTTTGCTGCACGCATAACATAGTAATTCTAGGCTAATAACCGGAATAAGAACACATAAGGTTTTCAAAATAAGATATCACGGTTAGTAGAGGCCGGTCTTCGGACCGGGCGAGAGGGGGTGCTCATAGCTGACCTTCCCCGATCGTACCCAAGCTCCCGAGCCAAGTCAACTTTGGTGATGACGGACATGTGGCCTTCGGCACCGAGTCAGGGTTTCCTAAATTTCCCAAAAATAAAATATTTAGGTGGCGACTCTGTAATCTGGCAAAGCAGTCCATGTTTGGCACTTCTTTTCAAAAATCAATTTTTTTTCTCAAAACGATTTGCCAGAGTTGGACTCTTTGGTTCAGATTTAGAACCGTGACACAAAATCGAGTCCTGCGAACTGTTAGATGGCAAGCCACGCGGCGTCTCTGTTACCGGCGATCAAGGTTGAAGGTTCGGATGCTCTTACCTCTGTTTTGGATGCGTTCCTTCGCCTTGTTTGTTTAAAATGCATTTGTTTATCAAGTTGTTGCTCATTTTCTTATCGAGTTGTTACTCATTTGTTTATCGAGTTATTGCTTATTTGTTTATCGAGTTGTTAATTCGTTTAAACGGATTGTTTTTGAATTGAGTTGTTTAGTTTGTTGCGTCGGTTCACTACCTGACTTGGCAATACACGTTGTTCTATTTCTATTCAAAATTCATTTTTGTGCAAAATGGTGTGATGCAATGCTTAGAATACAAATACAACACCTTTTGAACGAAAAGCCGTTTTCATTCCATCATAGCTTCTTTTTACAACATTTTACAAAAGGTACAAGTTTTAGAAGAGAGAAAAAAAATAAAACTGCCTAAGCTGTACAATGTGCAACAACTATATGTGAAAAGGAAAATAAAGCAGGAACATCTGCATCAATGCTATCAAGCTCAAGACCGAAAAGCCCTCCTCGCTCTCTTTAGCTGAGCCGCCTCCGCGCCACCATCGTCAGCATCTCCGTCTGAATCGGAGCCACCACTCTCGGAAGCCTCCTCGGTGTTGCCTCCGCCCTTCGAACCGGAACCTGAGTCGTCATCTCTACCTGCGGATGTCTCAGACTGAGGATGTGCTGACTCCTCCTCCTCGCTAAACTCCTTATCATCCTATCTGACAGGTGCCCTATGTCCCCCTCGGCCGCATGCTGAGACTCCTCTCCTAGCTGCTCGAGAAGGCTGAATATGGCCCGATCCGAGCGGGACACGAAAGGACGGTTTGAATCGTCGGCCAAGATGTATATCGAGATCAGATCGAGAATTACATAGAGTGGGTGCATGCAGATATAGTGTGTGAATGCGATGTGTCAAATGTGCTCTACACATGTAGTGAATTAATACAGTGAAATGTTCAGTTTCCATATGTCATTAGAAGCAAGATAAATACGAGGAAATTGAAAAGTACCTGAACGCCAGAGGCACAAAGCATCGTCTCCCTCCGCAGAACCATGCCCTCGAGTGAAGCCACCACTCTGAGTAACCCCTCAGTATACTCCCTGGGAGGCTGCACACACGAGTTCAAGTCATCAGTGAATGAATGAATGTATAAATATCTGAGTGATAAATGAAAATTGTAAAACATACCGGTGGTGAGTCAGGGTCACTGACCTATCGATGGTCGGGCATCGGAGGCTCCAGTGGAATTGGGTAAGAACTCCCATATTGCTAGCATGTCAACTCGGTCGGGAGATCTGGCCATCTAGCATACTGGCAAGTCGAGGGCATCCATCCAGTCCTGCCCCTTGATGAGCCTGCCCCGCTGGTTGAAGGAATGCCTCCAGCTCGGGCGCGACTTGAGGAAGGCTTGTCAGCAGCTCTCCTCCTACGGATACAGACAGCTGACAGGGGAGGCATCAGGTACGTATGGCGATATGTCGCGTAATCCCCCTCCTCCAGAAAAAGGACTGTATCAATACCCAGCATAAGGTCCTCCGTCTTTCGAGCGTAAGATACCCTGCGGACCGCATCTCCGATGGAGGCAATGAGGGAACGTCCTGATCAGAGTTCCCCATCGTCTGGTGTATGAATCGCTCTGCGAGGAACCAGGCTCTACCGACAGGTCCCCCAAGCAGAACCCTGTACCGCGAAGTGCCCCATCCCCCAACAAAACAGAAATTGAGGATTCCCTGGCATGGCTATCCAAGGCTACTAGGTCACCTGCGGGAAGCAACTGCATAAGTTGATTAGATGTCATAAGTATGCAAGATAAATCAAAGCTGAAAGCGTGAAGAACTGAGAGTTCCGGATTACCTCCGTCGCCCGTTGTAGACACCCCATTTTTTACTGACCTTAAGACTCAATCGTCACAGATTGAGCGCTCGGTGATGTTACATATTGTGCTCGTTCAGAGGTTTCAGAGTCTCGGCTACAAGCCTTGCCTCTGGACTTTCGGACTCTTTCGTGCTTTGCCTCGGTTTGCGAACCAGGTCCTGTTTTCTCCGTTTTCTCTTCCCAAAGGGAGGGAGAGGTCTCGTAGATCATCTCTCAGTGGCCGAAGGCTACGTTTCGTGGTCGTAGGCCATTTTTCCCGTTTGGAGCCCGATTTTCGATTTTTCAGAGCCGTTGGCCGTGTGCCTCGGTTCGGGACCGCTTAACCACCTCCGTTTGCTCCAGTTTTTGGCACACACCTTGTTTCCTCCCTTTTGAGGGACAATATGACCCGAGAGACCAACTTCGTGGTCGAACGCCACCTCCGGTGCCTAATAGTCAGATTTCGGGGCCCCGGGCCGCGCGTTTCGGCCCCCGAACCTCCGTTTTGCATCCGTCTTGGTTCATTTTTGGTGGAGACCTTATTTTCATTGTTAGGAAGGTTGTAGGAGGGTGGGAGGCTAGCAATTTTTCTGAAAAATCAGTTTTATTTCTTCATCGCTCTCCATCGCCCGTTTTCCTCACTAGAAAGCTGGTTTTCCCACTCCCGAGCCACTTTTTCTGGCCCTCCACCACATATTTGTGTTGTACACCTGGGAGGCCACCAATATGGGTAGGCCGACCAGTAATTGTACTTGACCCTTTTCAACCCCTCTAAAAAGCTGGTTTTCTCTCTCCTGGTTCACATTTTCTGGGTTTTGACCATACAGCAGTGTTGCACTCATCTGGGAGGCCACCTTTTTGGGGTGGCCGGCCAGCAATTTTGCTTGACCCCTTTGACCCCTGGTCGGCCGGCCAGGGGAGGTGGCCGGCCGGCCACCTGAACCTTTTGAACCTGGCCGGCCATTCTTCTCTCTCCTGGTGCGTTACAGCTATGCCAACTGTTGTGCACCAGACCCTCTATTCGAGGGTCTGGCCTTTTGGGGGGGATTTGAATTGGTTTTTCCCCCCTTTTTTCCACCCCTCTCCCTCTATATAATACATAGTCCACCACCATAGTTAAGGGTTAGAAAAAATCATCTTGGAGCCTTTGCATACAACCCTCCCTCTCTCTCATCCAAGCTTAAAACTACCTTGTTCTTGCACCATTTATACACCAACTCATAGCCTATCACCTCCACACTCCATTCCAACATCTTAAGGATGATTTTCAGAGGTTAGGAGCTCCTTTTCTTGGATCAAAAGCTGCCGGAAACTTGTGCTACAAGGGTGAGTCTCTATTTCCCTTTTTCTTGCCTTTTCTTGCTTCATCTATAAGCCATACTTGCAAGCTTTTTTGGGCTTCGGACTGAACTGAAAATAGTCTTATTTTGAGCTTATCTTCATGTTTTATCAAGAACACCTTTCTCTTTGAGGCCTCCTACACCCTTGCATGCTTTACCCCTCTTTGTAGGCTTTTTTTGCATCACATCTTAGACCTACTTGTGAGCATATTCGAGATTTTCCATAAACTGTAAAGAGTAATTTTTTGAGCTCCTCTTTAATTTTGTTTAAGGGAATTGTTCTGTTTGAAGTCATTTACTACCTTGTTTGTTCAATCTCTCTTTTACAGCTATTTTTGCATGGTATATTAGCCTTGTTTGTGAGCCTTTTTGAACCTTAACCTAAACTGAAAAAAGTCTTTTTTTCACCACTTCTTTAAGTTTGATTGAGGTCTCTTTGCTGTTTGGGGTCATCTTCCCCTATGCATGCTTCATATCTTCATGATTAGGGCCATGCATTAGAACACTTGCATTGGCCATGATTTGGCCTCTTAGACACTAAAATCCAGTGAATTTTCAGTGGCTTAGATGCTATTTTGAGCTTCAAAATCAGAGGGGGGTGACCCCCTCTCACCTTGTTTTGTTTGATGGTCTTTTTGGCCTTCCAAAGAGATCCTATCTTGCATGCTTTGTTGACTGATTTCAAGGCCAATTTGGTGAGTTTTAGGGCTATCATATTTGATTTATAGAGTTAATTTTGCCATTCTAAGTGTCCATCTTGTATGTGCTTAGTAACCCCTTGCATGACCCTCTAAAGGAACCCATCATTTGTGCATGTGTTGGCTGCATTTCAGAGGTTATTTGGGCATATTTTTGCATGTTTTATTCACTGATTTTTGCTGGATTGATGAGTTCTCACCTACTTCATGTACATGCCGTGTAACCTATGTTTCCTAGTTAATGTTGCATACTATTTTAGTCCATCATGCTAGCATCTTTTGGCCATGCTTTGAACTAGAAATGTTCATGTTTTGGGACTGCCTTGACTCTGTCTTTGTACTTCATAGTCAAATAATGCATGCTTTGTATAGCTACAAGTCAATACATATGCCTAACTTTGAGTTTCGGGGCTCATCTCATGCATCGGGTGCCATGTTTCCATGTTTTGGGATCATTTTGCATCAGATTTCACTGTTGGAACTTGCATGCTTGTATGCCATCTTGCATCCTTTGCCATGCCTTGTTAGAGTTGCATGTTCTGTCTTAGGATCGGTCCTCGGTTTGCGTGCATGTGTACACGCACCTCGAGTGTCTCATTTTCATCTTATGGCTACTGATGTGAGGGTGGCTGAGGCCCACTCATGTTGGTGTAAGTCCATCATGCATTGTGTATGCCATTTCATTTCATAGCATTGTGTATGCTAGGCTGTATGATAGAGCATTATGTATGCCATGTTACATCGTGCATCGTGTATGCCATTTCATAGCATTGCATATGTTAGGTTGTATGTTAGTCACATTCATGCATGTCATGCATATTGCATTGTGCTTGGGATAGGAGTTAGCCCAAGCACAGGAAACGAGGGGCGTTTCATACTTCGAGTGACGGAACGTGTCTTAATTCTCAGTCACCAATACTCCGGATTATCCATGATGGAGTCTAGGCCTTGTTGTGTTTTCATGTGTATTCATTTCATATTGAGTCGTGCAATCCGACGCCTCGGCCATCATGCATCGAGATGCGTGATTGGTGGCACGAGGATCGAGGTGTGCATACATATGTGAAAATACTTTGCCATGCCCCTTTCTTGCTCTCTGTTGCAGCAAATCAAAAACCGGCAGTCTTTTGGAGCTTTGTTCAACATTCCAGGATTAATTGTAAACAGAGGCTAATCGGGGCATCGCAATGGATTTCCGCGCAAGGCAGCTCAAGCATGCATCATTCACCATTCGGAGCAAAGTTGAGGTAGTCCCTAGCTTGTATGCTAATTTACTGCTTTCCTAGATTAATTTGTTAATTAATTAGGATTTTGTATTTATTCGGACTGTATTATTCATTCGGAACTGTATATTATTTATTCGGACCCTCCGAGCGAGGGCACAATTGTAATAAGTGTGCGTGTGTGTGATGTATGTCTTCCAACCCCACGTCTTTCTCTCTTTTATTTACCAGCTTATGATGGTTAGATTAGGGCATGTTTCAATTAGCATACAGTATGATAGCATGTTTGCATTCATTCATCTGTTCTGCATGCACTGGGCTCGGCGCGTCATACTAACTGCATTTGTATTTCAATTTTGAGTTGAATACTTGTTAGCTGTTGCATCTCATATGCCATGTTTAGAATAGCCGAACCTGCTATAGTTGCATTTTTGCATGTGTTGCATTAGGCATTTCTGTATAGTTAGGATCATGCATGGATTTCTAATATAGTTTCTGTTTTGCCTTGGAGTACTTGGTAAGTTTTTATGTTTTAGCATCCTTGCATGCGTGTGAGTGACTGCCATGATAGCATGCTTACCATGAGGCTATATGCTTATGTGATATAACTGCCTGAGTGCCTGTGGGTGAAGTTTGGGTTATTTGGATTGGAACAAATCATCGACTGTGAGTTTTAAGCCCACTAGATAGTGGCAAAACCATCTTTTCTATGCCCACCCGAGGGTGGCAAAATCTGCATTTTAAGACTACTTGCGAGTAGCAAACCATCTTTCAAACACAAACATGAAATATTTTGTTCCAATTCAGGTGACCCGGTCTATACTTGTATGCTGTGCGCATCACCTAATAAATCTAGGCTAATAACCGGAATAAGAACGCACAATGTTTTCAAAACTAGATATCATGGTTAGTATAGGCCGATCTTTGATCGGGCGAGCGGGGGTGCTCACGAAGTGACCTTGCCCAATTGTACCCAAGTTCTTGAGCCAAGGCAACTTTGGTGATGACGGACATGTGGCCTTACGCAAACGAGTCAGGGTTTCCTAAATTTTTCCAAAAATAAAATATTTAGGTGGCGACTCTGTATCCGGCAAAGCAGTCCATGTTTGGCACTTCTTTCAAAAAAATTTGTTTTTAAAAACGATTTGCCGGATTTGGACTCTTTGATGATTTATCGGTCTTGCATTGCACTCTGCGAGATTAGATACAGGACCATGACACAAATCGAGTCCGAACTGTAGTGAGGCCCAAGGGCACGTCTACAGTTTCTGGCAACTCCGCTGGGGATTTAGAGAACTTGACTCGAACTCATGATATCTGGTTTTGACTACACTTGTGTGTTTTTTTGCATTGCATGTGCATTGGTTCGCCTAGGACACCGTGTTGGCCATCTGTTATTCCTGAGCGGTTTGCCAGAGGCTACGTGCCATAAGGCTTACTGGTTACGGGCTCTGCCAGTATGGGAACACAAACCCCGATTTTACCAAGGCACCCTTTTCGACCATTCGACCTAGTGCATATTAGGAATCCATAGTGACCATTCCAAACTAGGACAGGTTGCTTACCCAACGTAGGTTGTTTGAAACTGCTGTGTGCGTAGTGAAACCCTAGCTCCTAACAAAATAGGACAGTGAAACCCTACCCCAACATAGGGGTGTTTTGGCTCTCACTTATCTGTTATGTGCTTTTAGAGTACGTCTCTACAGGGAAATGCATGTATCAGTTTACAAGTTTGGGCATCAGGCTTGCGGGCATCAGTTAGTGTTTGAGAATCAGTTATCTGCGGGTATCCGATTTAGTCTTTGGGGACAGTGATTCAGGGATAGTGATTAGTGTTTGAGGACAGTGTGCATTCAGCTTATCGACCGTGTGTTGTTATGCCCAGCTGTGTGTTATGTATTTATTTTAAGCAGTTATGCTGTTCGTTTATCTGCTTATTTATTTCCTTATTGCTTTATTTATCTTTTTACTGGGGGCATTTTTAGCACAATTGCTTCCAACCCAGTAGATATTCCCCACGCACTTTGTACAAGAGGTCGTTGGCTCAATCGATCTGAGGATCTGGTTGACGGACAGCCAGTGTTCCATTCTCTACCCCCGGTTGTCAGAAGAAGGCCGAGAAAGCACAGTGTGTCTATGCAGAGGTTACCAGAGCAGTGGCCTACCCTAGCGGTGAACAGTCGGGTTGAGGTCTCAGTTTCTGCCATAGAGATACACATACCAGTCAGTCAGCAAGATCAGCAGAACATTGCCGGAATGGAAGAAATGATGCGCCAACTCCAAGAGAGTATGAAGCAAATGCAGGAGGATGCGGTCCGCAAAGCAGAGTTCTCTTAGTAGCAGGCCACAATCATGGCCCAACAGGCGAAACTAATTACCTGGCTACAGCAGCAAGCCGAAGCATCAGCCTCACATCTAGTTCCTCCCCCACTAGGAGTCCCACTACCCGAGCAGGCACCAGCTGCCCAGAATGTCTTGCCAAATACCCAGAATATTTTTCCAAATATCCATGCCGCTCAAGAGGACATAGACATCCTAACAGGGCCAGCTCCGCCCCCACTTCCACTTCAATTATCCAAGGCGCCTACACCTATCAACCACCCAGACTCTCCTTTCGAATTCAAAATAGACCCTATAGCACTGAAATTGAGCAAGCTCAAGAAGCTATTCAAAAAATCCCAGGGGGTAAAGGCTATCCCGGATATCGAGGACGGATATACCGATGTGGCCGTGACATTGCCGGATAGATTCAAAATGCCGCAGATCGATCGCTTTGATGGGTCAGGGGATCCCATGGTCCACCTCCGACTATTCTCAGATATATTACGGCCGATGGGCCTAACCAGACCCTAGAAACTTTCGCTATTCGGCCGGACCTTCTCGGGTGTGGCTGCTATCTGGTATGCGAAGTTGGAGGATGATGTCAAGCGAAGTTGGGATGAAATGGCCGAGGCCTTTGTTGCGCAATACTCATACAACACCCAAATTGAGATTACAACTCGTGATCTCAAAACAACTAGGCAAGAGCCCAAAGAGAGTTTCTTAGATTTCGTGACTCGGTGGAAGGCGAAGGCCTCGATGATGACTTTAAGGCCCACCGATAAGGACCAGATCAGGATGATTGTGCGCAATCTCCAGCCAAAACTGATGCAAAAAATGATTGTGCTCCCCTTCCCCACCTTTTCGGATCTGCACGAGATGGGGGTATAAATTGAAGACGCAATGAAACAGGGTCTGATTGACGAGGACAGGGAGCAACCCCGGAGAACCTTCAACCGCAACAACAATGCATGCCCGAGTGGCGCTGCAACTGCAAGAACTTCGGAGGTAAGCATGGTCGCCACCATTCCCCCTCCCCTTCCAAGGCCCATGGCAGCCACACCCTTCTCCGGTGCATCCGGAAGCAATACACAGACCACTAAATACCAACCCAGAGGCCAAAGAACCTTCACCCCATTGTACATGCCCTTGTCAAAGGCTCTAGGGGTTTTAATCAGAAAAGGGCATCTAAAACCCCTAGAGCCGAGGCCGTTGCCAAATCCACTTGCCCCCACTCACAATCCAACCAAATACTGTGCATATTACCAGCAACACAGTCATGACACCGACCAATGTTTTAGATTGCGTCACGAGATTCAAGATCTCGTTGACAAAAATGTGATTTTGCCTCCAGAGAGACCTAATGTCACAACCAACCCACTCCCTACACACAACCAAGCTCCACCTCCCAAAAGAATTAACTTTATCCAGACTGGGGTCGTGTCTTACGATCCTAGCATCTATATCACTCTTTCCCATCTACCTAAGCTGGAGGTGCTCCTTCCCGACTGCACTAACTTTTTGTGCTTGTTGGACATCTCTACAACCCAACCTGAGCCAATGGTGGTGGCCGTTGAAGCGAGTACATGGGAGATTGCAGAGGAGGATGGACTAGTGGAGTCAGGGTTTGAACAGTCTAGGAGTTTTGCTGGGGAAGCCTACGATCCGAGTGAGTACATTCTGTCAACAGGCCGGTTTGAGCCAAGTATAGAATTGCCAGAAAGAGCAGAACTGTGTGTGATTCAGGGGGATAGATTTGAGCAGGGAACAGATGATTTGATGGCTGTAGAAGAGGGCTTTGCCAACCTCCAGTTTTTCAATGGCCAAGAATCAAGGGATGCGACAGTCAACTGGTTTGAGTATGAGGAATCGGCAGAGGCTACCGGATGGCTGGATGATCAACCGGATGTTATAGAGTTTCAACCAGAACAGGGCCCGACAGGGGCGAGGGTATCAATTGTGGCCAGAAGGGCCGGAAGTCAAAGTACATTGCTGGAGAGCGTCGGTACGAAGAATTTCGCTTAGAACGGGAGCATTGTGAATGCAGGGAAAGCTGAACAACAAACTGCGCTAACGTAGGTGGAACAAGAAAAGATTTGGGATTCTGAGAGAATCCGGAAAGCCAAAGCCCATGAAGGGATTGAAAGTGCTATGGGCACAAGGACAGAAGATGCTGCGAGCATGCGGGCTGAAAGTACTGCGAGTACAATCAAGCCGGAGCCAGACAGGTGTCTTTTGACTGCCAACGGAATGTGGTGGGAAGATGATGATTTATGTCTTGCCCATACTGACGAGGATTGTGGGAGCCATCAACCAGATGACACCTGGTATCTCGATGAGGTTGATCACATGACAAGAAGAGGGCAGTAATTTAAGCCCCCGCACCTAGACCAGCCAGAGGCATCCGGGAAGGATAAGGAAGCTGAGAGAGAGAAGGAGAAGCAAATCGAAGAAGAAGCTGTGTTGAAGCAATTAAAAAAGATACAAGCAGACATCTCCATCTGGGGACTGCTTATGGCTTCACGAGTACACAGACAGGCTATCCTATCTGCTATGGACAAGGCTAAACTCTCTATAGATACCACACCAGAGCAACTAGTTGGACTGGTCTTTCCAGGAGGAGGTTCCCCGACATTAACCTTTTGGGACAAAGAACTACCGCCTGAGGGCGCAAATCATAACAAACCCCTCTACATTTCTGTGGAATGTAGAGACAAGTGGGTGTCAGTGGTTCTTGTAGATACGGGATCCGCCATTAATGTGTGCTCGTCAAGGACGGCATATGCAATTGGGTTGAAGCCCGCAGACTTCGTGTCGACTACTCAAGTGATCAGAGCCTATGATAACACCAACAGAGAGGTGATGGAGACTGTCAAAATTCAAACCCATGTTGGTCCAGGACAACACAACATTGAATTCCATGTCTTGGACGTTCCCGCAACCTTCAATCTACTCTTGGGGCGGCCGTGGTGGCACCAAGTGAAGGTAGTCTCTTCCACTTTGCATCAGATGTGGAAGTACTCTCACGGGAAGGGGGTGGCTATTGTTTTCAAAAATTTATCAATCCATCCACCGCTAGAAGTGTCTACACCAGTCTTGGAAATCGAGCACGGCACGAAGGATGTGTTCTTATCAGGGTTTACTCTGGCTGAGGCTCGGGTTGTACAAAATATCATGGCTGTTAATGAGGGAGTGTATGTCAGTGCTCAATCTGTATACCTCATGAACAAGCTACAACACATCCCAGGATGGGATTGGGAAGGAGCTAAGGGCGCCGCAAAGATTGGGCAAGTGCCACACAACCCGCATACCTTTGGATTGGGTTATCTGCCCACCAAAGAGGACTGAATAAGGAAGGGAAAGGAAATGGCTGGAAGAGCCAAAGCAAAGCAGGCTGGGAAGCCTTTTGAGCTGATGCATAAGCCCATTTAGGGTACCCTAAATGGACGCTTCGTCCGGGAGGGGGAGGACTTTCCATTTTGTGGCTTTCTAGAGCCATGGCTGAACGCAGAGAAGAAGCGCGTGCCAGGTTTCGAGATCTTCTTCGACCTGCAACTGTCCGGGAATGATGTTGCCGAAGAGCAGACAGACCCATCAACTGAGGTTGAGCAGTGTAAGGAAGTGGATTCTGAGGGCGCTGAAATTGAAATAGGGGTAGCACTGGCATGTCTACTTTCAGATCCTCCGATCGACCAGAAGTGCTTGGGGGATAACTTCTTGGTTTCCATGATTGGGAATGAAACGCAAGGGCCTACCAACAACTATTTTGGATGCATCTATCGCACCCTCTCTCACTTGGCAATACAAAGAGGGATTTTTGTCCAGCAGCACCGGGTCAGGTAGTGAGCCGTATTCTGATTCCACCGAGTCATGTGAGTTGGAATCAGGTTCCAGCTCGACTGAGTCTGAGTTTGGTGATCCTGGAGAAGATAACCCGGATGCCACAATCTTGTCCAAGTCGTCTTTTTCTTTCTCATTTGAGTCTGTTGTAATCGAGCAATTGGACGATTTGGATGTGCCTAATGAGAATCAAGTAACTGTGGTTTCTGAGTACTTTTCTGTGCCCTTGATTTATTACATTAATTCAGACTTTCAAAACTTTGATGAAAATGACGAGGACGAAATTCCTCCGGTTTTGCAACACTTAATTGAACAAGAGCAGGAAAGATTTGTTAAACCTTTAGTTGATGAAATCACTACTGTGAATATTGGTACTAAGGAGGACCTGCGGCTGGTCCAAATCGGGTCCACGTTGTCTTCGGAGGAACGCAAGCGCTTAGTCGCTTTATTAAAAGATTTCAAAGATGTTTTCGCGTGGTCCTACGAAGACATGCCTGGAATCGATCCTGAGGTTGTACAGCACCGGATCCCCCTTGACCCCGAGGCCCGACCTGTCAAGCAGAAACTCAAGAGGATCTGCCCGGACTGGGCTCTCAAGATTAAGGAATAGGTCACCAAGCAAATCGACACATGCTTCCTGCTTGTATCCGAATACCCGACTTGGTTGGCCAACATTGTTCTAGTGCCGAAAAAGGATGGCAGGATCCGGGTGTGCGTCGATTTCGGGGATTTGAACAGAGCTAGTCTGAAGGACGACTTTCCCTTGCCGCATATTGATGAGTTGGTGGATTTCACAGCAGGGCACGCGTTGCTTTCATTTATGGATGGCTTCTCAGGCTACAACCAGATAGTGATGGCGCCAGAAGACCGGGAAAAGACTGCATTCACCACCCCGTGGGGGACATACTGCTATAGAGTGATGCCATTTGGGTTAAAGAACGCTAGAGCTACTTATCAACGGGTCGCGACCACGATATTGCACGACATGATCCACAAAGAGGTTGAGGTGTACGTGGACGACATGACTGTCAAGTCCAAAGAAAGAGAGGGCCACTACACCGCCTTGCAAAAGTTCTTCCAAAGGATCAAAGAATTTCGGTTATGTGAATCCTCGAAGTAATGCTCACACATAAATGGGAAAATGTTTGGGGCCCCTCTTTGACAGAACTCGAAAGTCATAACAATGATGGGAGTGAATGTCAACGCCCAGAGACGACCCATTTTTGACCAGGCCGAAGACTTGGACAAACATGCAAGACAAACAAGGTATGCGCCCGAAGGCAGGGGCAAAATGCAAGACAATGCAAGAAGCCGAGCATAACTTATGATCATGCAAAGAAAGCTGTAATGAAGCACGCATGCGACAGTTTTAAGCTAGCATACATCAGACTACACTACAATGCAGAAAGGATGTAAGAGAATTATGCAATTCTCAATACGTCTCACTCGGAGGATACAATACCTATCCGGTTCGTCCGGTTGCACCAGCCTTAAATGAGCCATACATATAATATCGTGCCTGTAAAGAAAACAAACTTAACAGGTACAATGTTGTTAGCAACATGCATGACAATGCAATGATGAATGCAAAATGATATGCACTATATACAAAACTACGTATAAACAATGCAAATGATATGCAATGCAATCGAATCATGATCTAATCATGAACGGTTCAAAACCACACAAATGCCAAATAGATTGATGGAAGTAACAAGTCTGTCTACCATAGAAAAGGTGCTGCAACCCTCAAACCAACGTACCAACGTGGAATAGGCGCGTACACATGCAGAACTATGAGTAATGTAGACGGACACAAGAACGAGTATTGGGTGGAATGACATAAGTGGGGTGACGACCCACTGGGGAAAGAACAATGATCCTAACACCGGATGCAACAATTACACTACAATGTAATATCTACAATGGATATGGCATGCAGCCAAAACCGTATCTTGCCTAGGAAAGGCATGTACACATACAAGCCATGTCTAACACAGAAAAGGTGCTGCAACCCTCAAACCAACATACCGACGTGGAATAGGCACGTACACATGCAGAACTGTGTTTTGACGTGAAAAGTAAGGGCACATACCAGACCAAGCTCAACAAGGAAGGCGCAAGCCATAGATGGAAGATGATGCAATGGATGCATATAAACTAAAATGCAATGGAGATGAATACAATGGATATGGCACGCGGGCCAAACCAAATCTTGCCTAGGAAAGGCATGTACGCATACAAGCCATGTCTAACACAGAAAAGGTGCCGCAACCCTCAAACCAACATACCAACGTGGAATAGGCGCGTACACATGCAGAACTGTGCTTTAACATGAAAAGCAAAGGGCACATACAAAACCAAGCTTAACCTGGGAAGGCGCAAGCCATAGATGGAAGATGATGCAATGGATGCATGCAAACTATAATGCAATATTTACAATGATGCATGACAATGCAAATGATGCGATTTGCTGGGGAAAATGCAATGGATGCATGCAAGCTACAATGGAGATGCATGACAATGCATGTTTATTTTCTACAATGCATGACAATGCAATATTTACAACGTATGCATGACAATGCACTACTTACAATGGGTGCATGACAATGCACTATGATGCAATGGCTATGATTGCAGCTTTCCCTATCTTACCAACGGGGCGATACACTAGGTTGGTTCAGTATCCAGAACTGAGGCGCAAACATGCCGTCTCAACCTATGGGGCTTCCATACAGATTTCAAGCCAAGGATACACCCCTGGGTATTTAAACCAGACTTTAGTCTCGGAACTCCCAAACCTTTACGTTCTAGGCATAAGCCGTCAACTCTAGTTTTCACCGCCCCTTGGTCTTCTAGAACTCACCAAGAACACGTGTGGCTTTACCAGACCACCAAAAGTCGTTCGGGCACGACAAACACCAAAGGAATTGCACCTTTAGAGGATTTAAGGTCTCCTAGACCGTGATGCAAAAAAGGTGTATGCATGACAATGCATCTTGCATGGAATGCGTGACAACGCAAGTTTACTTGAAATGCATGACAATGCATGAAAATTTGACGCGTGGCGACGCGCGGCTTTAGATGCATGACAATGCAAATGAACTGAGAATGCGTGAAAATGCATGATCTCAAGATGCACGGGAACGCGTAGCTTTTGAGATGCATGATAATGCGATCGAGTGGGCTACGGTCTCGCCAGAAGACGTGTTTTGGTCCCACGGACCGTGGCGTGTTTTGGTCCCGCCGGACCCATTTTGGGGCAATGCATGAATTGAGATGCAGTGCACAAAACAGTGCGATGCGCAAGATCGCGCGATGGAATGCATGCCAAATGCAATGAGATGCACAAAACAGCGCGGTGCGTTTAGATAATGCGAATGAAGGTTTTGCACCTCCCAAGGATTTAAGGTCTCCTAGACCGTGATGCGGGAAAAGTGCATGACGATGCAAAATGTGCGCGTTACAACGCGTGCAGTCATGCAAAACGATGCAAGGGATGATGCGTACTACAATGCATGCAGACATGCGTAACAATAAAGGTTTTACACCTTCGAAGGATTTAAGGTCTCCTAGACCGTGATGCGGGAAAAGTGCATGACGATGCAAAATGTGCGCGTTACAATGCGTGCAGTCATGCAAAACGATGCAAGGGATTATGCGTACTACAACGCATGTAGACATGCGTAACAATAAAGGTTTTACACCTTCAAGGATTTAAGGTCTCCTAGACCGTGATGCGGAAAAGTGCATGACGATGCAAAATGTGCGCGTATAACGCGGCAAATATGCAAAACGATGCAAGGGATGATAAGATTACAACGCATGCAAACATGCGTAACAATAAAGGTTTTACACCTTCAAGGATTTAAGGTCTCCTAGACCATGATGCGGAAAAAGATGTATGCATGACAATGCATGTTGCATGGATTGGCGTGACAATGCAAGTGAAAGGAGTGCATAATAATGCAAATGGGATGTGCATCACAATGCAAATGAAGTGGGTGCATAACAATGCAATCGCAATGTATCGTGGCGCGACGCACTGCATAAGATGATGAATGCATGCAACGATACGAGGCAACTTTTGAATCTTGTAGAAGACAAAAGGATACAAAAGGATACATCATTGCATGAATTCAAGTGTCACGCATGTAAGACACGGTCCGAGGTCAAAACGGAGGCGTTGAGGGTCGAGGATGCACCGCTTACATCGCTTAAGCAATGAAGGCTCTGACCACTCATATAACCCAAGTAAAGGTGTAGAAGGCTCAAAACCACTGGAGACCACCACCGTCCACCGGCCATCACAATTCATCACCGGCCGTCCATCAGCCATCAAACAGTTCTATCGGCACAATATATTGCCAACCGGCACAAAATGTTGCCGATCGACAAAAAGTCCCTGTGTCGGGGCAGTTTCGACTTTTTGCTTCAGGTCTTTTAAAATAGGGTTTCTAACCCTATTTTCTCACTTCCTCCTTAGCTGAAATTTCACACCCTCTCTCTCTAGAGTGTTTTCCCCTCCTTGTTTCCTCATTTTCTTCTCGTTTTACATCTATTTCGTCGTCGGATTCGCTATTTCCTTCGCGTTTCAGACGTTTCCATCCACGGGTATGGGAACACTGTCGCTCGTGAGTGGTACGCCGAGCTATCCGATGCAGTTCGCTACATCGTGGACCAAAGCCATGGCATTCTCGCAGGGACTCTCGGGCTCACTACATGCAGACCTCTCCTTGCCGCTCTGGTGGAGAGGTGGTGGGACACCACCGATTCATTCCATTTCTCTACGACGGGGGACATGACGATGACCCCTTATGATTTCTCGATGCTCACAGGCATCGGGGTAGGGGGTGATCCGATCCCCTTTGACATTGATATGGACGAGTGGACCGCGGCTCAGGTCTACCTGCTTGGCACGGCACCGCCTCTTGTCCGTCCAGGTTTCGTCTGATACTCCTTCTTTGAGGTGCAGTTCAGGGTCCAGCCCATCCTTGTCGAGGCAGCCCCGATGACTCAGGAGGCCGTGGAGAGATACGCATGCGGCTTTCTCATGTTCCTATTTGGGACGACCATTTTCGCCGACCAGGCGAACACCGTGCCTCTCTGCCTACTTAGCGCACTGGTGGACGTCAGGAATATCTTACATTATGATTGGGGTGGCGCCACTCTGGCCACTCTTACTTGATACATGAGTTCGGTCCTGTGGCAAGCGATTTCTCGAGGCTACCGGGCTTGGGAGGTACATTTCTTTTTTTGCCTTTCATTTCTGTTCTATATTTTCTGTACTCTGTACACTGCACACACTGTAGTCTGCTTTATACTTGATGTATACTATACATCGATCACATCGCCACACTGCTTACACTGCACTCGCACAATACATCTGTATAAAAACATGGCTCTGCTATTTATGCTCTTATTCTATATTTTGCTTTATCTGATAAATGCACTGGTATTTACCTTGCAGTTGTGGGTTTATGCCTACTTTCCTAGGCTTGTTCCCATACCCGACGCAGAGACCCCTCTCGTCGTCCCGTTCTCGCGATGCTTTGACGGGAGGTGCGTGCAGAGGCCCCGAGAGACATTTAGCTTCTTCCACCGTTATTTTGACACCATCACCCCCGCAGAGGTATGTTTTACTTGTAATTCATTTAAGCTTCGTCTTTCCACTGCATGTTTCAATAACAGTAGATAACAAACTGTATTTCATTTTCAGATCACCTGGCAGCCTTGGGCTCCTTTGCTAGCAGTGATGCAGGATCGGTTTGTCGGTGCCGAGGAGACCTCGCTGGATTCTTTGGAGGGCCCGGCCTATCGAACCAGACTGGTGAGCGTTTCTTGCGTCAGACGCTGGGTTTACCGGAGCAGATAGTCCCGGTGCACCCTCCTGAGCATATGAGGGATACCGAGAGATTCACCGCCGAGCAGATGGCGGACTACACCATTGGCTAGGAGGCAGACGGTTTCAGAGGCGAGGGCGATTACTTGGAGTACGTCCGGACCTTCATCATGCGACCTCTGAACGGTGGCCGCCGAGCGGAGAGAGAGAGACCTACAGCGCCAGCGGCTGGAGCGGGAGCAGCGGCTGGAGGGGGAGTGTCAAGGAGAGCTCGAGTCCGTGGCAGGGGCAGAGTCCAGCGAGGGCAGGGGACCGGTTGGCCTGCTCTGCCCGCTTCACTGACTTTCAGAGGGCAGGGTGGGGCGACCTACCAGATCCCCTTCGCCCCTCCCCCGGCTGATCATGAGTTAGTCGGTGTCCCCGACTTGCCTCCGGTATGTATTACTGCATTTCGCATCTTGCATCATATGTCATTGCGCTTATTTAATATTCCGCAGAATCGATGTATCCGATATTTTGCAGCGTCCTTCGAGTACACCCGCAATCATTGGAGATTAATGCCCATGATGGGGATGCTAAATGACCTTCGATCTCTTGGCCCTTTACAGGATTCCGGTATGTTCTTTCTGACCACAGCCTCAAACCATACACAAACTGCTTTGCATAATCTGATGCACAACACTACACCGATACCCAAACTCACGGCTTCGATACATCAGACTACACATCAGATCCTCGTGACTGATTCATCGCCACGGCACACAGATCAGACGATACACCGTGATTCTATATCGATTCACGCTCACGACACTCACAGATCAGACGATACATCGCATTCTATACTGATTCACTGCTCACGGCACTCACAGACTGTACTCATACACTGCATTCTATACTGATTCACTACTCACGGTATTCTGATGTATTTGCCTTTCATGCTTTTTGAGCCTCCCTTCCAGATTCCTCCGGTGGGTGGTGCTCCGGCTGGACCTCCCATTTCTACCCAGGATGGCAGAGTATATCCCCGCACCAGAGGGGGGCGCACTCATGTCGGGAGCAGTTCGCGGGCTCCAGTTCCAGATGACGAGTCGGAGGCAGAGGCGGAGGCGGAGTCATCTGAGGAGGAGACCAGGACTCGGACTTCGAACTCGACTGATGCTCTTGGTGATGCTCCTGGGCTTCTGCCCAGGAAGAGGGCGAGGACAGATCCCTAGGCGCGAGACCACTATTGCTGCTTCAGATTTTTGCTGCTTTTTTCTTCTTTTTGTACTTTTTCTCTTTTTCTTAGTAGTTAGGGTACTTTGTACTGCCACAGGCAGACTTTTGTTCCCAAAACTTTGTACTTGAAAAAGATGATATGAAATGAAACAAACTTTTTTGTCCAAAAGAATGTTATATCTGTACATTTCATACTTTGCGCTACATTGCATCATGTTACACCTCAAATGTAAATGATATTGATATGTTGTCTGAAAATTGAACACTTGCACTGTAATAATCAGATAACCAACCAACTAATAGCAAAACAACTCATACAAATCACTGCTCAAACTGAATACACAGCCCATACTCTACTGGGGATTGATCTGCATACAACCCATAACACAGCACTCGGTTCATTCTGTCCACAGCAAACCCTGAACAAACAGCCCCAATCTGACAAGACAGACTACGAAAGCTGAAACAGTTGCAGTTGAAACACACTCGGATGTCCCAAATTTTCCCTTTTCTTCTCCTGCCTCGCATAAATGTAGAGAATGGCACAGCATTCTGAGCACAAATGATTAACTTTTGAAAAAGTGTTTCACGACCGGGGTATCGAGCCTACCACAAGACACAGCGAAGAGACTCAATTGAAGAAAACAAAAGGCACACGACCTGAACACAATGAGACACGCTCGGAAAAGACTCAAAGCTAAAGTTGAGACCGACGAATCAAAAGACACGAGACACAGACGTGTTTACAAAATGAGAGACCTCAAATCTCGGGGAGCCAGTTTCTCTGGGTATATTTCCCACCTGTTCTGATTTGTGATACTCACATCACTCGACCCTCAGGCTCGGTTTTTTCTCTCAAAAACCCTTTTCTTACTTTTCTCTCAACTTACTCCTCTCTATTTTTTATTCTCTCATTTTTCATCCCTCCCCAGAGTGGTTGATGGGTAAACGAGAGATTGTGGGTTCACGCCCGATACAGCTAGCTTGCAGCCACTTCTTTTGGTAGACAGAGTGCCTTTCTGGCAAGTGCGTTGACGATGAGGGGGGAGACAGAACACTTGACTCAACTGTGCCCCTAGTTCATCACTTCGACCGTTCCTTGTTTTCTAAAATAGTTTTGACCAAAATGAGAGTTGGATTAACACACTTGTTCGATTTTTGATTTGAAAATCATGCAAGTCAGGCCGTGAGCACTAAAAATTTTCCTTTTTGGGTCCAAGAAAATGGTCCGGTTTTAGAAAATGAAATAGTTTTCGAGAAAATAGTCAACTTCAGTAAAAAATTTTAAAAACTATTTTTGCAATCAATCAATGCTCAACGAGAACGGAACCTACCCTCGAGATGCGCAACCTCGGATCGGAGGCAATGGGAAATTGCCCCTGGCTTAAAGTGGGATAAGGCAACGGAAAGTTGCCCCTAGTTTGGACGGCAACCCGTGGCAACTTATGGCACTAGATGGCAACGGAAAGTTGCCCTTGTTTAGATGATGCCGCAAAGATGTCAGAAGCTACCCTCGTTGATGACGATCTGATCCTTGGATGCGGAAGAGACGAAGATGGTCTGAATCAATATTTGGACACAATCCCCTGGAAGTTGTTGGTGGTTAGATCTCTGAAGGAAGTTGATTATGTAGTTCCAGCCGCTGTAACCGAGACATCGGATTGGGAGGGGGCACAGGTGATCAAAACCATGACATGGACTGAGACGCTATGAAAGCGTTGAAATGGACTTCAAGATGAAGTTGCCTACGATCCCAAACATGGGAATCAAGCCTACGTAGTTCCTAAGGTACACTCGGGTATTTTAACCTTCACTTTTTAGGCTCTAACTTTTGCCAAAGGCGCTGCTGCGTGGTTTTCGACCTTGCGAGCTTTGTTTTTCTTTTTTTCTTTTCTTTTTTTTTTTTTCTTTCTTTTCATTCTTCTTTTTTTCTTTTTGGCATTTTTTTTTCTTTTTTTCTCTTTTTTCTTCCTTTTTTTTTTCTTTCTTGCTTTTTGTATTTTTGTATTTCTTTTTTTTTGTATTTTGTATTTTTGCTCTAACTTTTGCCTGGGTCGCCCTTTCTGGTTTTCGGCCCAGCGAGCCTCTCAAAGGGTAAAAGTGTAGCAAGCCCATGCCAAATGGTTTTGAGATTGAAACCTCTCTGTATCCAGGAGAGTGACTATCGGGTTGATTTGTAGAAGAATCCATCACGGTTGCTTAATGAACCTTACCTGGTGGGATCTGATCTTCTTGATCTGACTTTGGTGCCTGTTGCTCGAGGGTTACTTCAAATTGGGCCACACGGGTCTTTCATGGCACAGCTGAACATTTTGAACGGATTCCAGGTTTGAAACAGATAAGTTGAATCTTGAGGTTGAGAGCGATCCTAGGCTGCACAATCTCAAGAGCGATTCCACACAGGTCTTTGCAAGACAGCGCCAAACATTTTGTTTTTGAAAGTTTTTAAGAAAGCGACAAATCGCTCGCACAGAAGATAGTGTGGAACCTGTCTGGATCGAGCCAGGGTCCTTCTCAGTACTCACGCCGACAAGCATGATTTCATTCATTAAAAGCTTAGCATGCCTCTTCTTCTCTCAAAAATGATCAAAGTTTTGCAAAACCCCAGGAATTGCTTCCTCTTCGTTTTCATCACCGCAGTGTTCGAAAAGGGTTTTTATGAAAAGCTTAGGTCATTACAACGATGTTTAAGGCACAAGAGAGTAGGTGGTATGTACTGTCGTTCCATTCACATCCTCTGGCACAACTAGCTTAAACAGCAACAAGTACTGAAACGTGGTAGCCGCAGCTGTTTCATTCAGATTTGTTGGTATAACTGGCTCCTCGGCTGCAACAGACTCAAAAAGCGAAAACAACTAATTACAAGACAAAACGGTGTTTGAGGCAACAACCCTGAAATCACCTTGTATACTATACAAGAGGGACTGACTCATTACAACAAGACAGACCCTGTAAGCAAAAAGACTGACTCAATGCAAAGAGACAGACTCAAAACAAAAGAAAAGACTTGCCCTAATACCCAAGCCAGAGCTTACAAAATTAGCAACCGCAGATGCTCAAAAGTGCGTGCCAGACGCCACATCCAAAAATATGTCAAGTACCGCCCACAGGCAGTTCACTTCCTGATTACATACTTGCACTATCGGTATCCTCAAAATCCAAGAACTCTGTAGTGACTGACTTGGCCGAGGTAGGCAGGAGGATAATCTCAATGTCAATCAAATCCTGCACCTCATGATGGAGGCGGAAGCAGTTATCGGTAGCATGACCAGTCTGCTGATGGTACGCGCAGTACATAGTGGCGTCATGCGTGGCAGGGAGATTCTTCGGTAGGGGTCGGGGCTCAAGAGGTGTAAGATGCCCCTTTTTGGCCAAAATCAAAAGTGCCCTAGACAAAGGCACGTAGAGAGGATGGAAGACTCGGCACCCTCGAGGCAGGTACTTGGGAGCCTGAGCACTCTTGCTAGATGCACTAGCGAACGGATCGGCGGGTGCGGCCTTGGATTTCTGATCCTTCCCGGATGCAGGTTTGGGAGCAGGAAGAACTGTTTTGGCATGACAGGGCCTATCCCGGTTCTCTGATTGACTGGAACTGCCCTCAGGCGGAGTGGGGAAAGCGTCCTCCACAGCTTTTGTCACAACTGCAGATATCTGTTGCTTGTTCATCCCCCCGGCTTTCAAAGCCTCAACTGCCCACGGTAGTTGTTCGATAGGGTCGGTATCTGCCTTCATCTTGTCTTTACCTCTGGCCTCAGCCTGATTGAGGGTTTCGGTTGATGTTGACACGTCATTGTTATAACTGGAGGCCATCTCTGGTTGACTAAGTTCAATAACAATTCGGCCCAACAGCGGGGGCTCCTGGGGTACAAAGCTCCCGGCGTACGGTGCAGCTGGCGGTGAAGTTGACATTCCATAGGTGAGGTCTGCCACAGACCTCTGGAGATCACCTATCATCCCCATTAGTTCAAATGTAGTAGGCTCACGAGCCTGATATAGCTGAGGGGCGCAGACCGGGTGCGCAACCGACGATCTGGGTGGATGCGGCATATCAACAGTAATCTCACTGCGTAGGGTGATTCCTTGATCCAACGCGGCCGTCATGACCACGATCTCTTCTGAATTTTGTGTCATGCTAGGTCTGCTATGCTGAATGACGACTACTGGTTTGAATATCCACCTTGCCTCAAAGAAGAAGCACCAACTGCTCTAAACCGCACTCTCCTTGTATCGAAGGAAAAACAAGCAAAGATTTCACCATTACGTATCAAACACGAGTGTAGCCGAACAATCAGATTTCTATTATCGTCATCGCCCCCGTAAATCATCGCCCCAAAATATCGAATCGATACCGCAGATATAATCGACTCTCGACAACATGACATCTGGTGCCCTGCCCGATACTCAATCTTGCAAACCGACATGTGTGTTCTCAGAGATACACTCTAAAAGCACATAGCAGGTAGAGGAGAGCCAAAACACCCCTATGTTGGGGTAGGGTTTCCCTGTCCTATCTTGTCAGGAGCTAGGGTTTCACTACGCACGCAACGGTTTCAAATAACCTATATCGGGTAAGCAACCTGTCCTAGTTTGGAATGGTCACTATGGATTTCGATATGCACTAGGTCGAATGGTCAAAAAGGGTGCCCCGGTAAAACCGGGGTTTGTGTTCCCATACTGGCAAAGCCCACAACCGGTCAGCCTTATGGTCATGCCTTGACAAGACAAGCCTCCAACAAACCGCTCAGGAATAGCAAATGGCCAACACGGTGTCCTAGGTGCACCAATGCAAAATGCAATGCAAAGAGACACATAAATGTAGTCAAAACAGGATATCACGAGTTCGAGTCAAGCTCTAAAATCTCAATGAGTCGCCAGAATCAGAATAGGCCCGCGAGGGAACTCGTCTGGTTACGCTCGACTTTTTGTTTGTTGCGCTCTAATCAACCAAAGAGTCCAATTCTGGCCAATCGTTTTGAGGAAAAATAGATTTTTGAAAGAAGTGCCAAACATGGACTGCTTTGCCAGATACAGAGTCGCCACCTAAATATTTTTTATGGGGAAGTTTAGGAAACCCTGACTCGGTGCCAAAGGCCACGTGTCCGTCATCACCAAAGTTACCTCGGCTCGAGCTTGGGTACGATTGGGAAGGTCACTATGAGCACCTCTCTCGGTCGAAGACCGGCCTCTACTAACCATGATATCCGATTTTGAAAACATTATGTATTCTTATTCCGGTTATTAGCCTAGAATTACTATGTTATGCGCACAACAAACAAGTATAGACTAGATTGCCTAATTTGGAAACAAGCATTGCATATCCGTTTGTTTTGAAAAGTGCTTTGGAATTTGCTACTCGCAAGTAGGCTAAAACACTGATTTCAATGAGTTTTTCCAACTCAAACAATCCAACCTTCATCCACAGGCATTCAAACAATTTATCTCATATAAGCATTTAGCCACATGGTAATCATGCTGTCATGTTAACATTCACACACATGCGAGATGCTAAAGCATAAATACTTACATTGTACTCCGTGCCAAAACAATAAACTAGTTAGCAAACATGCATGTCCTAGTTCATTTTAAGGGGTTAATGCAACACATGCAAGGATACAGTCAGAGTAGGCTCGGCTAACCGTAAAATAGAATTGAAAATACAATGCAGTTTGTATGATGTACCGACCCTAGTGCATGCGAGACAAATGCATGGATGCATGCATGCATAGCATAAGGTATGCTAAAATGAATATGCCCTAATACTAACCATAAAAGTAGGTAAATAAAAGGGAGAAAAAAGTGGGGGTTGGAAGACATACACACCACTCACACACACTTATTACAGATTCGCCCTCGCCCAGAGGGACCAAAAGAATATAATACAATCCGAATAACGAATTAACTATTCTAGCTAATTAAATATTATAGACTAATTAAATTAATTAATCTAATTGAAATAATAAATCACCTCGGGAAGAGGGCCCAATGCAATGTATGCTCGGGTCCTGCTCGGAATCGCACTGCCATGTATAGGCTGCCTCTATTTTCCCTACTATACACCTCTGAAGACTGCCAAAGTCTCAGGAATGCCTCTTTGGACATTGGGGGACACAATCGACTGAGTAGAATGGCCACCGGCCGTAGGATGTGATCATCGGCTGAGGATAAAGTTATTGACCCTTACCAATGGCCGGTCGGCATTAAATGTTGCCGGTCGGCAAAAAGTTCCTGCAGAACCTCTAACTCACAGCAGCAGAGGGCAAAACCTTGCATGCCAATGCAATTCAAGCAATGTATGCATCGATCACACCCCCTATCATGTATATAACTCAAACGGGCATGGTCCTTGGTTCTTGGACCACCAATCGCGCATTTGAATGCGTGATGGCCCAAGAGGCCAAGTGTGCATTTTCCATTTCAAATGAAATGCAATGCAAACAAACAAACCAAGGCCCAATTCCTATCACCAAATCAAGGAACAAGGCATGCATGCAAGATGCAAAGCAACCTAGGCATGCAAGCTAAGGATGCAACATGGCATGGCAAGGCACTTATGCAAGCATACAAGCAAGTATGAGGCAATGCAAACTAATGAAAAGATGGACTTAAACATGATTTTGGCAGCTCTAAATAGGCCTAAAACAGTGGCCAAAAGGCTAAGTTCATGAAGGCGAATGTTCATGCAAGCATGCATAGATACATGGTTCAAGACTTAAGCATAATGAAGCAACTTTTAAACACATTTAAAAGGGACAAACATGGACTAATGGCATGCAAATGAAGCTTTGAAAATCATGCTATAGGAGGTGCCAAACCAACTAACAAAGCAAGCAAAGCATGCAAAATGGCCCAAGCACTCAAGGCTCACCAAAGAGGCAATGGACTACACTTAGTACAACCACACATGGCGAGACTTAAGCAACCAAAACAGTTTTAGCACATAAAACAAAGCCCAACAGACCACCTAGATGGCATTTAAATGGTTTGAATTCAAAGGCATGCACAAATGCTAAAACATGGAGCATGCAAGACAAGCTTTCAAAGCTTCAAAGAGGCATCCAAGGAAAGCATATGAGCATGTCAAAGGACTGAAATGATGTGCTAAGTGGTTCCAAACCACTAAATTAATGCAAGCAATGCATGCTACACATTTACCTACTTGAAGCATACATGCTCAAATACAAAGGAGTTATACTAAGCATGCCAAGATCAACCCAAGCAACTATGGACAGACCTAAAACATGGCAAAATAAACACAAAACCTTCACAAGGCTAAGCCTAAAACATGCTAGAACAAAGGCTAACAACCTAAGGCATATTAAGGCAATAACAAGGCATTACATGGTAGGTATGCTAAGCATGCATGGTGTACCAAAACCAACTTACAATGATGTTAGATTATGGCATAATAAGCATAAAACACAGCCATGGCATGATCAACAAACACTCAAGCATGATGCTCCCTCAAGAGGCTAAAAAGTGCCCTTTTCAAGGACAACAAGGAGAGGGGGTGGCCCTCTCCTTCTTCAGACTTCAAGGCACCATCCTCTCCACTGAAATCCCTCAAGATTTCAGTGGTGAGGAGGCCCAAGGACCAAAGTCTCGGAGCTCACCAAAAATGGCACAAAATGGGACCTCTCAAGGCCTAAGGGTGGTCGAACACCTCCAAACCACAAACACTCTAAACAAACAATTTAGAGGGCCCAAAAATAGAACTTTTTTGTATTATACACTAAGCACAAAAACAGCTCTAAGATAGGCTAACAAGCTATGCAAAAATGGGGATAAAAGGGACTAGTGTCTCACCCTTGTAGACCTCTTCACAAAAGATGATCTTGTTGCCTCCTTGAGCTCCAATCCAGCCAAGAACAGCAAGAACAAGCCCTTAGAACCTCAGTAGCCAAGAGAAGGTGAAACACTAGGTGTTTGTGTGCAATAGTAAGACACAAACACACTAAGAACACACACAAGAGAGATATAGAGATAGGATGTGTATGGAACTCAAACCCTAAAACCAGAGCTTCTCCCACACTTTTCTCACAAAATTCTCAAACCCTAATGCCAAGAGAAGAGCCCTTCTCTTATAGGCAAAAATCTTGTAAAGCTTGTTCAATGAGCTTACAAGGAGGGCATCCTTCCATACACGTGTATGGAGGGGAACAAAATGCCACACAGCTATCCTAAAATATTTGCAAAAGCAGATGAACTGTAGTTGGCGGCTCAAAATTGCCATTTTGACAAAATTGATGGCCGGTCGGCCAAAAAGAGTGCCGGTCGGCCAAATATATTGCCGATGGACACAAACAACAGCCGGTGGCCTCAAGCCACGGCCGGTGATGTGTGGGGAGACCTCACAAGGCATCCCCTGCCCTTCCAAGGCAAACACAAGTGGTTGGTGCAAAACCAGACACAAAGCGGTCGAGTTCGGAGATCCTGAGGCAAGGTGCGTAGCCGAGACCTCTGGGAACTCCGAACGAACACAAACATGGATAATCACCGAGTGTTCAAGCGGTGACGTCCAAGTGTTGAGGATGGTCAAAAATGGGGTGTCTACAGGTTTCTGATTACACAGAGAGGTATCGAAGTCGACCCTTCCAAAATCAAGGCCATATTAGAAATGCCACCACCGAGGACTGAAAAGGAGGTGCGAGGCTTTCTAGGTAAAGTGCAATTCATAAGATGGTTTATCTCAAAATTAACCTTAACTTGTGAACCACTTTTGGTCTCTCAAGAAAGGAAAGAAATTCCAATGGGACGGTCGATGCCAAGCTTTTGAACAGATCAAGGAATATTCTGAGAACACTTTGTATCATCACCGCTAGAACTGGGGAAACCGTTGATTTTGTATCTGTCAGTGACTGAGACTATAATGGGCTGTATGCTCGCGCAAGAATCAGAGGACAAAGTGGAGAGAGCCATCTACTATCTAAGTAAGAAGATGCTGGAGTATGAGACTCGCTATACACTGTTGGAGAAGGCTTGCTTAGCTTTGGTATGGGCTACCAGAAAGCTGCGGCACTACCTGTTAGCTCACTCCGTAATGTTGGTTTCACAATTCGATCCCATCAAATATCTTTTCGAGAAACCAAAGACTTACGGGTAGGCTAGCTCGTTGTTGCTATCCGAATTCGATTCGAAATATGTGACGCAAAGTCAATCAAGGAAAGGGCAGTAGTACAATTCTTAGCCGATCATCCAGTGGAAGGGGCTGAAGCAGTTGAGTACTTATTCCCAGATGAGGCCATTTTGCATATCGACGATGAAACTTGGACGATGTGTGACGCCCCAAATCTACACTATTGGTTGCAGTCAAGGGAGAGTCACTAATGAGTCCTATGGTCAATAACCAAGTAAGATCCCAGATTGTCGAAGGAGTCAAATTAGCCTCCCTTCTAAGTCAAGCTTTCTTAGGTAGCGCACTACCCTTTTGACAGATCTTAAAAGGTATTTACACAAGGTCTCATAAGCAATGATAAGGTGTATACGTATAAATATGTAGAACATAAGTACATAACAACCTCAAATATCATTAATTTCAAAAGCTTGATCCATTACATGACATCCCAAGAGAAAACTTAAATCTTCATATGAGTCTTACAAAATATCAAAAGGGATTTCTAACTTTCCTAAGATAGCCAAAAGTCTTCGAAGGTTTCAGGTTTGTCGGCTCCAGCTATAAGCTACTCTTCGGCACCTGGCATGACACGCCGTGAGCTTTGAATGCCCAGTAAGCACGCACACCCCGTCCCTTTTTTCCAATCCAATACACCATCACATTTATGGCAAACAAGTAGTGGAGCATGATATCCAAGCCAAGAATAGTAATAGAAGAGAAATTGAGCATGTCATTCAAATAGATAACAAGGTTATAATGTTAGTGGTTAGTATTCTAGAAATCCCCCAAAGAGATTTCATCCTCCCAACCGCAAGAATTCGACACCGGACTATTCAGAACTCCCCCTTTTGCTGCTTTGTTGCAGAACTAACCTCGGATGCCTACCAACGGTTATATACCACGTAGCGCCAACCGCAGGGCCTCAAAAGGGACAGCGAAAAGACAAAAAGTTTTATCTCCTGAATCTAACCTCATCCTTCCAGAAAAAGTTTTATCATCCTGAATGTCCCATCCGGACCCAACCTTATCTCACCAATCAATCCCTCGCAAAGAGTCCGAATACGTCCGTTTCATTCCAGGGTTTACGCGAAAACTGCTTGCGCAAGACTTTAACTTTCAAATAGGGAACGCATCCCAAAAATCCATATATCACATATTCTCATCTTTTCATTACTCAAGTGATCGAAAACCCAATACCCTCCCAATTAGGTTTCCCGTTGAGTTAAATGTTTTACATCAAGGTTAGTCAACTTAACTAGATAAAAATGTCCACACAAGCATGCATCCATAAGGTGAAGAAGATAAAGAACATAACATAACACATACAATATCATGCCAAGATACGATCATAAGCTAATAAACACTTTTATGAATACAAGGGCATAAAACATCCATGCATAACAAATTTTCCAGATTTAGCATCACATAAAGATTAAAATTAAAGGACTATTTTAGATCTTCCACCGGACTTGGCCTTCCTATGGTTTGTAGCGAATTTGATCTAGTTTCTAGAACATTTTTCAAAAATGGGATTGCTTTTCCAGATTTTAAGTTATTTAGAAAACATTCCAGCACTATCCAGATCTGTCGACCGTTACGAAAATTTGATTTTCTTGCAAACCGCTTACTGTTTTTCGATGAAACCAATTTTAGTTGAAATCTAACTCATTAAGGAAGGTTTTAACATGAAATAGAGGTCCAGAATATTTTTGTAAATTTTTCTGGAATTTTTGAAAGTGGGCTGCAAAAACAAATTTTAAGGTAGAATGCCCAAAACAAGAAAATTTATAAAAAGAGGGTTCCACCATGGGAACGTTTCAATTCTTTTGTGAAGAAAATATACTAAGTATCACATGTTTAACTTAGAAAATTTGTTTGAAAGAGTGCTCTTGAAAAGTTGAGAGATTGGTAGAAAAGAAGACGGTTTTGTGCCAAAATGGGAAAAATACAAGAGAGATGGAATCAATGCTCAACTTTTAGCATTTTTAACACAAGTAAATCATCAATAACATATTTGAAAACATTATTTAGAACCCTTAGGAACATGTATTTGAAAAAGGAAAATGAAAGAGAAGGTTGTGTTGTGGCTTACCTACTAAGCTTTGCACAAGAAGCTCTCTTCTTCCTCCCTCTTCTTCTCTTAGACTTCTCTTCCTTGCTCTCCTCCCTCTCTCTAACCAAAATGTGTGTGTGGGTATGGTGTTTGTGCTTGCCAAGCTAGGGGATGTTGGTATATATAGACAAGTTTTGATGCAAAATGTCCTAAATGCCCACTAGTTGAAAATGGATGGAAAATTTAGGATTTGTTTGAAGTGTTAAAGGAAATAGGGATGATTTGGGAGGCTTACTCAAGGATTTGGCAAGATTTAGTTAAAATAAAACTAGTTTACGAATTAGCATCCTAGGTCTAGGGTATTAGGTGGTGTTTTTTTCTAGAATTTCATAATCATGATTCTTGAAAATTGGTTCCTCTCTCTTCCCTAGGAGTGGGATGGGTTATTATTTTATTTGTTTTGGTCCTAGAGCACACTCTTCAAGGTGTATATATATCTTACAAGATTGATGGTACTAATAACATTAGGGTACATGTACTATTTTTGGGGTAATGCTTAATAAAAGAAATGAGGGCTTGGAATTAAACTCATGTATTGGAGTCTTATTTATGTATTTACTTATGATCTAGTTAGGTTTACGGCTAATTTAAATACTCATAGCAAATCTTTATTGGTTCTAAAGTCATTATTGCTCCAAGATTCAAGGGATTTGTTTGTACTAAAGTATAATGATGATGGCTAGTCAGGTCCTTGAGATTTGGAGAGATTTTCTTATTTATTTTGTGTACAAATCTTGGAAATTGTAAAACATAATGTTAAAAAAGATTTTAGGGTACAAGTGTATATATAAATATATAATGGTACTTGTTTGAGGTCAATTTGTGATTTAATAAAAATGTGAGGGCTTGGGCTCAATTAAAATATCTATTTCAAATTAGTGTTTAGGAAAAAAAAATAATTCGGTTTGTATTATCTTGTTTTGAATTTAAAGGTAAATAACTGAATGAAGACTGTAAAAATCGAAAGTTAGGGTTTAGAGCAATTAATCTAAAATTTGAGAGTTAAATTATTAATATTAGAGTGTTATGATTCTAAGCTTCCAGGGTCGATTTGGGTTTGTATGGGTTCGTCCGTGATACGTTTTCGGCTCTAGGGTGTAATTTGCGAGCAATCAATGAATTAAAGGCTTTGTTATAGTAACTCAAAATTTTGGGACCTAATAAGGTTTACAAAAGTTAGGGGTCTCACACGATGTACTTTGACGGAGCGTCAAATCAATACGGGTATAGGATAGGAGTGTTGCTAATAGCACCCGACAATTCCCGTATCCCTCTAGCCTTCAAACTTCGATTCAAAGTCTCAAACAACGAAGTAGAATATGAGGTATGCATTGCCGGTCTAGAAGTGGCCCTGGAACTAGGGGCAAGACGGTTGGACATCATTGGGGACTCAAACCTTGTTGTGTCTCAAGCAAAAGGAGACTGGAAAGTCAAAGAAGAAAAGATGATGATGTATCACCAGACCATGGACTTGTTAATTCCTCGGTTTGAGAAGCTAAACTTTGCTCATCTACTAAGAGAGAACAACAGGTTCGCAGATTCTTTGGCAACTCTATCTTCCATGATAGACATCACGTTCGGAGTCCGGATGCGTCCAGTCATCATTGACCAGAAATTTGCGCCAGCCTACGAGTCGATCGCTGCTATAGAGGAGGTTCAGGATGAAAACCCCTGGTATTGCGACATTTGGAATTTCTTGGAGAAGGAAGCATATCCGCCAAGGTTGAATGCCAAGGATAAAAGGGCAATCAGAAGAATGGCCATTCAGTTCATCATCTGTGGGGGTAAGTTGTATAAGAGAGGTCATCTGGGAATGCATAAGTTGTGTGTCAATGCCGAAGAATCAAAGCGCCTAATGGAAGCCATCCATGGAGGGGAATGCGGTGCGCATATGAATGGAGTAATGCTAGCATGGAAGATCCTCAGACAAGGTTACTATTGGTCCAGCATGGAGGAGGATTGTATCAGCTTTGTTCGGCGATGCCACAAATGTCAAATTCATGCAAATTGCATGAACATTCCGCTGTCGAAGCTGTACAATATGACTTCGCCATGGCCATTTTCAGTTTGGGGAATTGATGTGATCGGGGCTGTCACTCCGAAGGGGCCGAATGAGCATGAGTTCATCCTGGTCACAATAGATTATTTCACAAAGTGGGTCGAGGCCCAATCCTACGCGGTGTTGAAGGCTTCGCACGTTGCAAAGTTTATCAGAAACAACATCATCTGTCGTTATGGAGTCCCAAACAAGATTATTTCAGATAACGGTTCCCACTTCAAGAAGGAAGTGATTGATTTGTTGGAAAAATACAATGTGGCTTTTCATAAGTCATCTACCTATCGGTCGCAGACCAATGGAGTGGTTAAGGCCGCCAACAAGAATATCAAGCACATACTACAGAAGATGGTGGAAACCTACCGGGATTGGCCAGATAAGCTGTCGTTTGCTCTGTGGGGCTACCGGACTTCAATTAGAACTTCTACTGGAGTGACTCCGTATTCATTGGTTTATGGGATGGAGGCCATTCTACCTATTGAAATTGAGGTTCTGTCTTTGTGAGTATTGGCTGAGTGTCAAATAGCCGAAGCAGAATGACAGCAGAGTAGGTTTGAGGAACTCATGCTCTTTGATGAGAGAAGACTGAAAGCACTGTACCACGTTCAAGGTTATCAACGCAGAATTGCCCAAGCTTTTAACAAGAAAGTGAAGTCCAGGAATTTAAAAGAAGGAGATTTGGTGCTCAAGGATAACTGAGCTCCCATTCACGACCCATGGGGCAAGTTCTGACCTAATTGGACTGGTCCCTACATCATTAACTCTATCTGGTCAGGTGGAGCTGTGGTTCTGATGGATCTAGATGGCCTGGAGTTCTCGCAGCCGATCGACATGGACAAGTTGAAGAAATATTACCCCTGAGAGGCTCGCTAGGCCGAAAACCCGAAAGGGCGACCTAGGCAAAAGTTAGAGCATAAAAAAAAATTGGAAAATATAAAAACTGAGCTCGCAAGGTTGAAAACCCGTAAAGGGTGGCCTTGGCAAAAGTTAGAGCGTAAAAGGAGAGTGAGAATACTCGAGCGAACCTAAGCCTGAACTACGTAAGGCTTGATTCCTATCTTTGGGATACGTAGGCAACTTCATCCTAAAGTTCAGCCATAACCTTTTCCCCGATCAACTTTGTCCATTTGATCATCTCGGTCATCTTTATCTATTCAGCATTCAGGAGCATTGATTGTAATCTCCAGTGCAGTGCTATTCAGACTAGGGGCAACTTTCTTGCGGGAAGTGTCAGCGGTACCATTCAGACTAGGGCAACTTTCCGGTTGCTAGGATCCGGTTGTGCATCTCGGTGGCGGATCTCGCGTGTCCAGTTCTGATCCATATCGAAAATAGTTTTGAAAAGTTTTAATAAAAGTTGACTTTGTTCAAATTAATCTTTTTACAACTAAGACCATTTTTGGACCAAAGCGGAAAATGTTCAGTACCACAACCTTCAATTTCATTGATTTCAAAACAGAGTTCTCCTGCTCTTGCATACAATTGAAGTTGCTTTTTATTACATTCATAAAGAAAACTTGAAAGTACTAATAAAGCAATAAATCCGGGGCATAGTCGAGTCAGGTGTCCCTATGCCCCCTCCCAGAGCTAGTCGAAGCCTCTGATGCCAAGCTGGGCCCAATCTATGCCTCTTCATTGAGCCAATCCAAGCACTCATCAGACAAAGTGCAACTGAAAGTGGGAGCGGGGGCCAGGAGCTCTCTAGTCCTCCATGCTGTGGCATACCGAACAACTGTGCGCCTCGGGGGAAAACAGCTGGGTACTCTATCCCATCTGGCAAGTCTCGATCATGACCGAACTAGCGCTGAACGAAGGAAGTAGAACACCACATGGGTTAGGCCAATCAAGCTGGATCGATCTGGGGACATGCTATAGCTCATTGCTGGGAGATTGAGCCAAGGGCAGCGCCAAGCAATGCGATCTGCAGACAAATTGTACATCCAGTCAAACCACCATCCCTCATCAAGGGCATCGACTAGGCGTTGTCGAAAGAAGTAGCCGCGGGCTGAGTATGCTGGGCAAGAGTCCACAACCTGCAACTTATCCATGAACCATACCTGGGGAGGGATGAAAAATGAGAAAATAAAGAATAAAGAGATGTACGATGAGAGAAAAGTAAGAAAAGGGTTTTGTGGGAAAAACCAAGCCTGAGGGCCGAGTGATGTGAGCAATACATATGTGAGATTGGGTGGGAAACATTACCTGCAGTAGTAGTGGACTCCCCGCGAATCTGGTCGTCTCCCGACGGTGGAAAGTGTCTAAGCCCATCAGCGTTTCGGCCAATGCCATGGCAATACAGCTCTTTCCTTCCTTCAAGCCTTGAGCAACTTCAATCAGACGAATGCTAGATCCACCAAAGCCCGGGGCAAGCAGAAAGTGAGATAGCATGCACAAGCAGAGGGCTTGTTGTCGGAAACCTTGCCAATGATGGTCACCGCGGTCACCGGCATCAGAAAAGCGATGAATCAAGCCAAGGATGTCCAGTTCCCCATTACAGATCAAAGACCGAGCGTCATGCATGGTGAGTCCGCATATCCGCCCTAAAGCTTGGGCGTGGCCACAGCGAAACTGAGGCAAGATCTCTTCATAACGTTCAGATTCCATCAAAACTTGAAAATCTTCGAAAGTTGGACATACCTCTTGCCTGCCGAAGCTAAAGACGTGCGTTACCGGGTTCCAAAACCTCGCCGCGGCATGGAGGAAAGGAAGGTGCAGCGAAGTATGGCTCAGCGTGATTAGTGCATTCAAGCCGAAGCCCTGAGAGTTTAACTTTTCCGAGCCGTCTAAAGTAGCAATCCAAGCTGTGAGATTTTCAACAAGAAACGCCTCCATTTTGATGCAAAACTGAGATGGAATGAATGAGCCACGGAGCTAGGACTTTTCAAGAGGATAAGGCACTGTTTGGGGGGGACACGTGTCGAAAAACTTGTGGTTGTTGAGCTAAGTGGCCGGCCGGCCACCTTTTATGGTAGGCCGGCCACCCCTCTCCCCTCCAATGCAAAAAGCTGCTCGGCCAGCTCCCAAAAGTGGCCGACCATACTGCAAAGTGTGTCTTTGGTCCTGTTTTACCCTCTAGAAAAAAGTTCCTAGCATTTCCATGCATCGGGAGTGTCGAAGGATTCCATTTCCCTCTGTTTCGGATGCGTTCCGTCACCCAGATCGTCCGAAATGCACTTTGTTTATAGAGTTGTTGTTAAGTCTTGCTTATCGAGTTGTTGTTTTGTTTATCGAGTTGTTGTTTTATTTGTGGAGTTGTCTTGATTATCGAGTTGTTAAGTTTTGTCGAGCTGTCGAGTTTCGTGCATTGAGTTGTTACCTTTTGTTTAATCAATTTTGTTGTGTCTTGCTCATTAAATTATCAACTTTGTTGTGTTTTGCTTATCGAGTTGTAAACTTGCTAAGGTTTTGTTATTTCTTAGTTAGTTAGGTTGTTTAGTTTATTGTGTCGGTTCACTACCTGATTTGGTAAATACACAGCGCACAATTCCATTCAATCTCATTTTTGTGCAAAATGACGCGATATGATGCTAAGAGTATAAAATGCAACACTTTTTCAAAAGCTGTTTCATTCCATCATGCTTCCTTTGTTACAACATTTTACAACAAGGGTATAAGTTTTCTGAGAAAATAAAAGCGCCTAATAGTGTACAATGTGCTACAACTACTAGTAAGAAGGTAAATAAAGCGAGGAACAATTTGCACAGTGCTCTCAAGAGCGAGGAATAAGAGGCCCTCTTCGTCCTCTTCTCTCTGAACGATCTCTACACCACCAGCGCCATCTGAGTCGGAGCTGTCACCCTCGGGATCCTCCTCGGCCTCACCTTTATTCCCGGAACTAGGGTCAAAACCCTCCTCCCTGTCAGCTGATGTATCTAACTAACAATTTGTAGCTTCCTCCTCCTCGCTGGCCTCCTCCTGTATAATGTGCACTCTGCGTCTGCAAGACGACTCCCCTCCCAAGACTCCTCGAGAAGGCCTGGATGGTCCAGCTCCTCGAGAAGGCCCAGATGGCCCGGCTCCTCGGGAAGGCCTAGATGGCCTGGTCTGTGGCTCGGTATATACTGGAGGCATCTGAAAATAAAGAGTGCAATTTGAGTACATCAGCTAAGACATGTATATCAGATGCAGATACAAGCAAACTACACAGAGTGGATGTATGCAGATATAGTACATGAATGTGGTGTGTGTCAGATGTGCTCTACACAGACAGTCTATCAATGCAGTAAGATGTTCAAGATCAGCATGTCATCAGAAGTGTGATAAATGCAAGAAAACTAAAGAGTACCTGGACACCCATGATGGACAACTGCGCCTCCCTCGGCAGGACCATGCCCTCGAGTGAGGCTACCAACCCGAGCATATCGTCCATGTACTCCCTGGGTGGCTGCAGATACAAGCTCAAGTCATCAATGAGTAAACAAACGCTAAAGTATCTGTGTGATAAATGGAAAATAGTGAAACATACCGGTGGTGAGTCTGGGTCACTGACATATCGATGGTCAAGCATCAGATGCTCTATCGGGATCGGGTAGGGAGCACCATATCTCCATCCCATCAACTCAATAGGGATATCTGGCCACCCAGCATGATAAGTCAGAGGAATCGGAGGAACCAATCCACCCTCACCTCTAGATGTGCCAGCCCTGCTAGTGGAAGGGACATCTGTAGTCCGAGCCCGGCTCGATGATGGCATACTAGCAGACCTCATCGTCGAAGTACGGACTCCCGTCAATGGGGGCATCAAGTATGTGTAACGATAGGTCGCGTACTCCCCCTGCTCCAGATGAAGAAATGCATCGGCTCAACCTCGTCAACCACACCACAGGAGAGCCTAGCGGCGATCGCATGTCGTCTGGGGGTGTTGAGGGAATGTCCTGAGTAGTGTAGCCCCATACCTGGCACAAGAAGCGATGCCCCAAAAACCAGGCCCTACCAACTGGCCCCTCGAACAAGATCCTATATCGAGAGGCACCCCATGCTCCGGCAAACTGAAATTGGAGGTCTCTACCTAAAGGCGCCCAGGGCTGCCATGTGATCTGCGGATAACCGATGCATAAGCCGATCAGAAATCGGGAACGTACAAGACAAGTCAAAGATGAAAACAGGAAGAACTGAGAGTTCTGAAATACCTCAAATCAACATAGCGTGTCAAATCTTGTCATAAGTAGAGAAAAGACTCCCGAGGTCTCGGCCGGTACTGGCCCTCGAATACAAGTGAGAAAGGGGTCGTAAGGGGCATCTCCACCATAAGCTCCGGAGCTAGCATTGGGAAGTACGCTTAGATCCATAGCTACGGAAAACAGAGCTGTAGCCGTCGAGAATCTGAGAATCTTTGAGGCGGAGAATGTAAATACAAAATGCTGAGAGCAAAGTGCAAGGTACAGAGTGTAAAGTGCGCCGTGTGTGCAATGTACAAATAATGAGAAGCAAAAATGTAAATCAAGAGAGCAGAAAGTACCTCCCAAGCTCTCCAATAGCCGCCAAGTATGTTCCCCCGTCTGCGGGAGGTCACGCTCATATAGCAATAGAGAGTAGCCAGGCTGGCGCCACCCCAATCATATCGGCTGACCTGTGATAGGTCCACTAGAGCACTCAATAGATAGAGCCCTTCGGTATTCCCCCTATCGGCGAACAGAGTGGTCCCGAAGAGGAACATCAGAAATCCGCAGGTGTACTGCGCTACCTCCTCAGGAGTCTCAGGCTCCATCTCTACTGTCTTGAAATGGGAAGAAAACCAGGTATATCGGACTCTACCCGAAGATTTGTCAACGGGCGGGCGAGCTCCCAATAAGTATATCCAGGCAGCCTCCCACTGGCCCATGTCCTCGTCGTATGGGATTGCCCAACCTCCCACATCAAGGCCAGTCAATACTGCGAAGTCAAACAGGGTCATAGTTATGTCCCCAGTGGCAGAGAAATGGAAGGAGTTGGTGGTGTCCCACCATCTCTCTACCAAGGCACCCATCAGCGTCCTAGTAGCAGGACAGCGAGATATCCCAGTGCAAAAGGGCCCAAACCCTGCCACGTCAACCAAATCCCGAACAGCCTCCGGGAGCTCTGCGTACTACTCTCTCGCCGCGATGGAGCCATATCCCCACGTAACACGAGAGGTCACCTGCATTCAGAATAAATATACGTTTCAGAATTTCAGAATAAAATGGATAAGCTACGTGCAAATGAAATGAATAAGCCGCGTGCAAATGAAATGTATGAGCTATGTGAAAAATCAAATCAGATATAGAATCTGGGCCGTGTGTTCAGAAAATTCAAAGTATGAGCTGTGTGTTCAGATTTCAAAATCAACGGGCTGTGTGTTCAGAATTCAGAGTTTGGGCTACGTGTTCAACTCTCAATCAGTGTGTGCTGCATGTTCACCTTCAATTTGGGCTGTGTGTTCAGAATTCAAGTGCTTAGGCAGCGTGTTCTACTCTCAATCAGTGTGTGCTGCGTGTTCACCTTCAATTTGGGCTGTGTGTTTAGAATTCAAGTGCTTGGGCTGCGTGTTCAACTCTCAATCAGTGTGTGCTATGTGTTCACCCCAACAACGGGCTGTGTGTTGAAATTCGATTGCTTGGGCTGCGTGTTCAACTCTCAATCAGTGTGTGCTGTGTGTTCACCTCAACAATGAGCTGTGTGTTCAGAATTCAAGTGCTTGGGCTATGTGTTCAACTCTCAATCAGTGTGTGCTGTGTGTTCACCTCAACAATGAGCTCTGTGTTCAGAATTCAAGTGCTTGGGCTGCATGTTCAACTCTTAATCAGTGTGTGCTGCGTGTTCACCTTCAATTTGGGGCGTGTGTTCAGAAATTCAGAGTTTGGGATCGTGTTCTACTCTCAACAAGTGTGTCTTTGTGTGTTCATGTTCAATTTGGGCTGTGTGTTCAAAAATTCAGAGTTTGGGCTGCGTGTTCTACTCTCAACAAGTGTGTGCTGCGTGTTCACCTTCAATTTGGATTGTGTGTTCAGAAATTCAGAGTTTGGGCTGCGTGTTCTATTCTCAACCAGTGTGTGCCGTGTGTTCACAATTAATTTATGGGCTGCGTGTTTAGAAATTTAAGTGATTAAACTGTGTATTCAAGATGCAAACAGAATACGGTGTTATAGACTAAACATTCTAAACAGGCTGTGTACTCAAATGAGGTGATAAACATAGCGAAAATACGAAATGCACGGAAAATGCAGGATACTGTAGACACCCCATTTTGACCGGCCCTAAGACTTGGGCATGTTATTTTGACCACCCTCACCAAAAATATCAAATTGAAATGTTAAATTTCAAACCTCACCCATTTTGGCCATCATTAGTATTTTGTTAATTTGTAGTGTTTTATAATGTGTGTGTGTACATATTAAATTAGGTGTGTGCATATCTTTTAAGTGTGTTTTATATAAATTGATAACTATTTTTAAAACAAAACAAAAGAAAAAATATATATAAACAAAAGAAAATTGAAAACATAAAATATATATATATATAATGAAAAATAAAAAAAAAGTAATAAAACAAAAAAAAAATAGAAAAATAAAATAACAAAAAGTTTTGGTGAGTGTGTTTTTAGGTGAAGAACAAAAAAAAAAAAAAAAAAAAAAAAAAAAAAAAAAAAAAAAGATGTCGAGTGTGTGGTGGAGTGGTGGAATTTGGGTGGGCAATAAACAAAAAAAAAAAAAAAAGAAAACAAAAGAAAGAAAATGGTGGTGGAAGAATCATGAATTGTGCTGGTGGAGAATATAATTGATCATGGGGGGAGAACATGGATGGATGAAAAAAGAGACCCACAACCCATCTCTCTCGACTGTCTCTAAAAGACACCAACTCAACATTCACACCTCCCAGGGATGCACACCAGGAAAAGCATACACAACACGGCAGAAAAAAGACCACACGGCTCTCTTGCTCTCTCTCTCTCTCTCTAATATCATGATCTAACTCATCAGAGTTCTGAGGTTTATGTAGGAGCGGGTCTGGTCCGGTCCTCTACACCCCCTCACGGCACACACGGCAGTCACACCATTGACACCACTACCTCTCTCCCACCTCACAGACCACAACAGCAACACACTCACCCACCTCTCTTGGCCTCTCGGCAAACATTCACCACACACACACCCATGGACTCACCATTAACACACCGAGGCAGCAACTGATGAGGTTTATGCACAAGTCTCCCTAATTCCTAATGCTCAGATTCAGCAAAAATGGAGACAAGGGAAACTTGAAGCAGAAAGTGAAGAAGAGGACATAGAAGGTGCTGTGAGATCGATCACACCACACATGTTCTGCAAGACCCTTACTGCTTCCGGTACTAGCACACATGGAGGAGGAGGGGGGATGCACACGGGAGCTCTCTCTCTCTCCCCGATCACACACAACCTAGCTGGCCTCCCCCCCTCTCTCTCGGCAGTTTGATTGAAACAAAAGATGCCCACAGACACACGACACCTCACAACCCACCTCTCTCACTCACATGCACATAAGAGACACACACCATCTCTCTCTCTCTCTCTCTAAGAAAAATGTAAGGACACACCCATTTTGGGAGGAGAGGCCATAGACACCTAGGAGCTCACCTCTTACACACCCACAGGAGACCAAACATAGCTCTTCTCACTCTCCCACACACGGCGGTGGTATCCATGCACACCCAACACCACACTCATGCACACCTAATATAGCACACAGTCACACACGCACACAGCACCTCACCTCTAACACACCTCACTCACTCTCCAAACACGGCTCTCTTCTCACTCTACCATGCACGGCACACACAGACACACCATACACCCACAGACCATGCACGGCACACGGCAGACACACACAGATTGATTCATACACACAGACCCAGCAGAGGCATGAGGAAAGGAGAGACACGGTTAGAGAGAGAGGGGAGACCACCTACACACAATCCACCTCTAAGTATCTGACGAAGCTGCTTTTGAGAAGTCTGGTGGCGTGAGTTTGAGCACTAGTGAGTTGATCAGTGCAAAACAGATGGTCAACAAAGGATTTAAGGCACAAAGCAAGATGGTCATTAGCAGTCTCGATCGGCTAATTGCGAAACCCGGGACATGCGAAACGAAGTGACATGTGTCAGTGATGAAGTTGTTTATTTTATTTTTATTTTGAGTGTCGTGAGGTATTATTTTATTTTATTTTTCTCTCCTCTCTCCCTCATTCGGATATGTAATAATTCAGTGTTGTAATAATTCCCCCACCCCGCTTCTTTTCTATCCCATTCTTTTATCGCTTTCCCTAACTGGGTGTATGTATATATCTTGACATGTCATGCATATCCCTGCTTTACATCCATGATCCATGCATAAGATTTGGCTAATTTTGCATCTTTATGCTTCAATTGATTATCCCATGATTCTGTGTACTATCGGATGTTTTGAGATGATTCACATGCCAAATTCTAGAAGCCGAATCTTTAGTTGCATCTCATGAGTGAATTGCATTAGGATTCTGTATATAAGATCATGCATATTTTACTAACTTTGTTTTGTAGTTGTTCGAGGGACGTCGGTCAATCTGTGAGTTTTTATGCTTTAGCATCTCATTTGTGTGTGATTTTCTTATTATGTTTAGCATCCTACCATGTGGCTATTTGTTTAAGTGATAAACTGTTTGAATGCCTGTGGATGAAGGCTTGTTGCTTAGATTGGAATAATTTGATGAATGTACGTTTTACGCCCACTTTGTAGTGGCAAATTCACAAACTCTAAGCCCACTTGAGGTGGCAAATTCAAACCCTTTTCAAAAAACAAACATGAAGTTGAATTGTTCCAATTTGAGCAAACTAGTCTGTACTTGTATGCTTCACATAGTAAATTTTAGGATTTACTAAAATAATCAGAACATAAACATATAAAGAAAATAAAAGTCATATCATGGTTTAGTAGAGGCCGATCTTTTGATCGGGTGAGTGGGGGTGCTCATTATTGACCTTCCCCTCTCATACCTAAGGTTAGAACCGAAAGCATCCTTGGTTACTGACGAGCGAAGGGCCTTGGCACCGAGTCATGGGTTTCCTAATTTCCCAAAATATTAGGTGGCGACTCGAGATCGATAACGCAATCCATTGTTGACAAAATTGCAGTAAAATGGATTTTCAATAAAAGTTGCCAAATGGACTCTCATCTATTTTCATATTGTACTCGTGAAACTTGAGATCAAAGAGATCTTGGGAGTCCGAATCGCTTAACAGCTGGTACCCCCGGGCATGTTCTGATTCTGGCGACTTCTTTGAGATTTATGAAACCTTGACTCGAACTCTATGATATGACTGTTATTTTCAATTATATGTTTATTGCATTGCATGCATTGGTGCACTTAGTTCTGTGTTGCCCGCCATTCTTGGTGGGAACAGCATACTTTTGTGACCGCACCTATCTCTACGTCACTTTAGAGGCCTTGTGTTGTAACCTTTTGAGATTTGTCAAAAGGGTAGCTTTGATATCTAGCTCTGCTATCTAAGGTTCTCAGACTCCGAAGAGAGGCTATTTGACTCTTCTGATTTCCTGGGATCTTTATTGGTTATGACCCCAAGGTTTCTTTGGTAACGTCACCTTGACTTCAACCCTTAGAGTAGAGCCAACCTTGTACATATAGTGAGCTATAGTACCTTTCAAATTAGGACAGGATGCTTTCCCATTTCTAGGATGTGTGATACCGCTTGTCTGAATAGTGAAACCCTAGATCATTTCAAGCTAGGACAGGAAAACCCTACCCTCCATAGGGGTGTTTGTTCTCTTTCCTACTATGTGTTATGTGCAACGTATTGGATCTATACAGGGATTTTCAAATTTGAATGAGTGGTTCAGGTTGTTCAGTTTAGCATCATTACTTCAAAAACAACAAAAAAAATAACAAAAACATAAAATCAAAAAAAAAAAAAACAAAATTTTTGTAAAACACAAAAAAAAAAAATGCCGACATCCCACAAAACCGACCATCTCTGTGATTGGGGAGTGACCACCTGTTGATTGCACGAGCTTTATTTTGAATGTTGTGGTTGGCCCACACGTTGACTGGCAATTTGAGAATGGTTTTGTTTTGAGTTCTGAATTGAGTATTGCGTCTAAGTTTGATTCCACCAAGTTTTGGAATCAGACCCGAGTCATTCTAGTGAGTCAGAGTCTAGTGATTTCAAGAGTGCTAACCTAGACATTTCTGTCTTGTCTAGGTCTTCTTTTTCATTTTCTTTTGAGTCTGTGTCATTGTAGACACCCCATTTTTGACCGTCCTCAAGACTTGGACGTCACCGTTTGAACACTCGGTGATTATCCATGTTTGTGTTTGTTTGGAGTTCCCGGAGGTCTCGGCTCTGGCATACGCCTCGGGATCTCCGAACTCGGACCGTTTGTGTCCGGTTTTGCACCAAACACTTGTGTTTTGCCTTGAGGGCGAGGAATGCCTTGTGAGGCATCCCCACACCTGCCGGCGATGGCTAGAGGCCACCGGTTGGTTTTGTTGCCACCGCAATGTATGTGATCGGCACTCTTTTGTTGCCGGTCGGATCATTTTGTCAAAATGACATTTTTGGCCAGTCGACTACTGTTCATCTGCTTTTGCAGATATTTTAGGACAGCTGTGTGGCATTTGGTTCCCCTCCATACATGTGTATGGAGGGATGCTCTCCTTGTAAGCTTGTAGTATAAGCTTTACAAGTTTGTTGCCTATAAGAGAAGGGTCTCTTCTCTTGGCATGGGGTTAGAGAATTTTGGAGAGAAAAACACAGAGAGAAGCTCTGGTTTTAGGGTTAGGGTTCATACATATCTCCTATCTCTCTTTTTCTCTCTTTGTGTTCTAAGTGTTTTAGTCCATACTATTGCACACAAACACCTAGTGCTTCACCTTCCTGTGGCTACTGAGGTTCTAAGGGGCTGGTTTTGGTGTTTTGGAGCTGGATTCAAGCCAAGGAGGGCTGTTGGAGCATCATTTGTGAAGGTGGTCTACAAGGGTGAGAAACTTCCCTTTTATTCCCCATTTTTGCATTGCTTTTCTACCTATCTTAGAGCTATTTTTGTGCTTAGAGTATAATACAAAAAAGTTCTGTTTTTTAGCCCTCTTGATTGTTTATTAAGAGTGTTTTGTGGTTTGGGTGTGTTTGACCCCTCCTAAGCCTTGTAAGGCTCCTTTTTGTGCTATTTTTGTGCAAGTTTCGAGACTTTGGTGTTTGGGCCTCTTCACCACTGAAATCTTGAGGGATTTCAGTGGTGGAGATGGTGCCTTGAAGTCTCCAAAAGAGGAGGGCCACCCCCTCTCCTTGTTGTCCTTGAAAGGGACCATTTTTGGCCTCTTGAGGGAGCATCATGTTAGAGTGTGTATTGATCATGTCTAGGCTATTTTCCATGCTTATTATGCCATGATATAACCTTGTTGTGTGTTGGTTTTGGTACACCATGCACACTTAGCATACCTACCATGTAATGCCTTGTTATTGCCTTAATATGCCTTAGGTTGTTACCCTTTGCTCTAGCATGTTTTAGGCTTAGCCTTGTGAAGGTTTTGTGCTCATTTTTCCATATTTTAGATCTGTCCATAGTTGTTTGGGTCGATCTTGGCATGCTTAGTATAGCTCCTTTGTATTTGAGCTTGTATGCTTCAAGTATGTGAATGTGTAGTATGTGTTGCTTGCATCATTTTGGTGGTTTGGAACCACCCTACATGTTATTTCAGTCCCTTTGACATGCTCATATGTTTGCCTTGGATGCCTCTTTGAAGCTTTGGAAGCTTGCCTTGCATGCTCCATGTTTTAGCATTTATGCATGCCTTTAAATTCAAACCATCTAGATGCCATCTAGTTGGTCTTTTGGGCTTAGTTTCATGTGTTAAAACTCTATTTTTGGTTGCCTAAGTCTTTCCATGTGTGATTGTACTAAGTGTAGTCCATTGCCTCTTTGGTGAGCCTTGAATGCTTGGACCATTGTTGCATGTTTAGCTTGCCTTGTTGCTTGGTTTGGCACCATGTTTTAACATGATTTTCAGAGCTTGTGTTGCATGCTAATTGTCCATGATATCCCCTTTCAAGTGTGCCTTAGAGTTCCTTATTTAATGCCTAAGTGTTGGTCCAACTTACTTGCATGTGTGTATGTATGTTTGATCCCAATTCCTTGGTTTTTGGCCACTGTTTTAGGCCTATTTAGAGTTGCCTAAATCATGTCTAAGTCCACCTTTTCATCAGTTTGCATTGCCTCATGTTTGCTTGTATGCTTGCATAAGTGTCTTTCCATGCCATGTTGCATCCTTAGCTTGCATGCCTAGGTTGCATTGCATCTTGCATGCATGCCTTGTTCCTTGACTTGGTGATAGGAATTGGGCCTTGGTTTGTTTGTTTGGTTTGCATTTCATTTGACATGAAAGTTGCACACTTGATTCTTTGGGCCATCATGCATGGAAATGCGTGATTGGCGGTCCGAGAATCGAGACACATGCCCTTTGAGTCACAAACATCATAGGGGACATGATTGGCGATACATTGCTTGAATTGTATTGCCATGCAAGTTCTATCCTCTCTGGCCGTGAGTTCTGCGAGCAGTATTCTTTGCCGGGCGATACATTGCCGACCGGCAGTAAATCACCAACCGATGGATTCATTTTGTGCCGGTGACCACAATTCATTGCCGGTGGTAATTCTACTCAGCCGGTGGTGATTCCCAGTATCCAGAGAGGCATCCTTGAGACTTTGGCAGTCTTCAGAGAGGCAGAGTAGGGAAAACAGAGGCAGACTATGCATGGCCATGCACTTCCGAGCAGGACCCGAGCATGCGCTGCATCTGGCTCTCCTCCCGTGGCAGTTTACTGCTTTTCCTAGTTTAATTAGTTTGTTAACTGATTAGGCAATTTATAATATTTAATTAGCTTGCGTAGTTTATTAATTTGTATTATTTATTTGGTCCCTCCAGGCGAGGGCAAATCTGTAATAAGTGTGGGTGAGTGGTGTGCATGTCTTCCAACCCCCACGTCTTTCTTCCCTTTTACTTACCTGCTTTGATGGTTAGTATTAGGGAACGTTTAAATTAGCATACCTCGTGCAATGCATGCGTGCATCCATTCATTTGTCTTACATGCACCGGGCTCGGCGCATCATTCTAACTGCATCTGTATTTCAATTTCCAAATTGAATACGTGTTAGTTGTAGCATTTCACATGTCATCGTAGATTAGCCGAGCCTATCCTAATCACATTCTGCATGTGTTGCATTAGTCACTTTAACATGAACTAGGACATGCATGTTTGCTAACTAGTTTATTTTTTTGGCACAGAGTACGATGTAAGTATTTATGCTTCAACATATCGCATGCGTGTGAATGTTGCTATGACAGTATGCTTACCATGTGGCTAAGTGCTTATATGAGATAAACCGTTTGAATGCCTGTGGGTGAAGGTTGGATTGTTTGAATTAGAAAAACTCGTTGAAATCCGTGTTTTAGCCTACTTGCGAGTAGCAAATTCCGAAGCGCTTTTCAAAACAAACGGATATGCAATGCTTGTTTCCAAATTAGGCAATCTAGTCTATACTTGTCTGCTGTGCGCATAACATAGTAATTCTAGGCTAATAACCGGAATAAGAACACATAACGTTTTCAAAATCGGACATCATGGTTAGTAGAGGCCGGTCTTCGGACCGGGCGAAAGGGGGTGCTCATAGCTGACCTTCCCCGATCATACCCAAGCTCCCGAGCCAAAGAAACTTTGGTGATGACGGACACGTGGCCTTCGGCACCGAGTCAGGGTTTCCTAAATTTCCCATTTTAAAAAATATTTAGGTGGCGACTCTGTATTTGGCAAAACAGTCCATGTTTGGCACTTCTTTTCGAAATCTGTTTTTCTCAAAACGATTTGCCAGAGTTGGACTCTTTGGTTCAGATTACGAACCGCAACAAACAAAAAAGTCCGAATCAGGCGAGGTCCCTCACGGGCTTATTACGATTTGGCGACTTTCTTTGGGGAGTTTAGAGAGCTTGACTCGAACTCGTGATATCTGTTTTGATTCCATTTATGTGTCTCTTTGCATTGCATGTGCATTGGTGCGCCTAGGACACCGTGTTGGCCATCTGCTATTCTGGCGGTTTCTTTGGAGGCTTGTCTTGTCAAGGCATGACCATAAGGTTGACGGTTGCGGGCTCTGCCGATGTAGAACACAAACCCCTTTTTTTTACACCCTTTTTGACCATTCAACCTAGTGTATATCGGAATCCATAGTGACCATTCCAAACTAGGACAGGTTGCTTACCCGATATAGGTTGTTTGAAGCCGCTGTGTACGTAGTGAAACCCTAGCTCCTGACAAAATAGGACAGGGAAACCCTACCCCAGCATAGGGGTGTTTTGGCTCTCTTTTACCTGCTATGTGCCTTTTAGAGTGTATCTCTAGAGGGAATGCGCATGTCAGTTTGCAAGATTGGGTATCCGGCCTAAGGGCACCAGTATCGATGTTGTCAAGAATCAGTTATGTCTGTGGGTATCAGTTCAGTTTCAAATAGTGATTCTGGGGAACAGTGATCAGTAGTAGAGTGCAGTTGTTCGGCTACACCTGTGTTTGATCGGTTTGGGGCTGAAATACTGCTTATTTTCGGTTTCAGTTCATTGTTTTGTTTTGAGCCTGTCTATCTGTATTGAGTCAGTCTTTTTGCTTACAGGGTCTGTCTTGTTGTAATGAGTCAGTCCCTCTTGTATAGTATACCAGGTGATTTCGGGGTTGTTGCCTTAAACACCGTTTTGTCTTGTAATTAGTTGTTTTCGCTTTTTTTTTAGTCATTTACGCGAAGAGCTTATACCAACAAATCTGAATGAAACAGCTGTGGCTATCACGTTCTGTACTTGTCGCTATTTGAGTCAGCCGTGCCAGAGGATGTGAATGGAACGACAGTACATACCACCTACTCTCTTGTGCCTTAAACGTCGTTGTAATGACCTAAGCTTTTTATAAAACCCCTTTTTCGAACACTGCGGTGATGAAAACGAAGAGGAAGTAATTCCTCGGGTTTTGTAAAATTTTGATCATTTTGAGGGAAAGAGAGGCATGCTAAGCTTTTAATGAATGAAATCATGCTTGTCGGCGTGAGTACCGAGAAGGATCCTGGTTTGATCCAGACTAGTTCCACACTATCTTCTACGCGAGCGATTTGTCGCTTTCTTAAAAACTTTCAAAAACGAAATGTTTCGCGCAGTCTTGCGAAGACCTGTGTGGAATCGCTCTTGAGATTGTGTAGCCCAGGATCGCTCTCAGCCTCAAGATTCAATTTATCTGTTGCAAACTGGAATCCATTCAAAACGTTCAACAGTGCCATGAAATGCCTGTGTGGCCCATTTTGAGGCAGCCCTCGAGCAAGAGGCATCAAAGTCAGATCAAGGAGATCAGATCCCACCAGGCAAGGCTCGTGAAGCAACCGTGATGGACTTTTCTGCAAATCAACACAACAGTCATTCTCCTGGACACAGAGAGGCTTCAATCTCAAAACCATTTGGCATGGGCTTGCTACACTTTTACCCTTTGAAAGGCTCGCTGGGCCGAAAACCCGGAATGGCAACCCAGGAAAAAGTTAGAGCAAAGAAAAAAGAAATAAAAAAGAGACAAACAAAGAAGCAAGAGAGGAAAAAGAACAAAAAAAATAAAATAGCAAAAGAAATAAAAAAATGAAAATGCAAAGAAAAGAAAAGAAAAAGAAAAAGAAAAACATAGCTCGCAAGGTCGAAAACCTGCATTGGGCACCTTGGCAAAAGTTAGAGCCTAAACAGTGAAGGTTAAAATACCCGAGTGTACCTTAACCGGAACTACATAAGGCTTGATTCCCATGTTTGGGATACGTAGGCAACTTCATCCTGAAGTCTAGCCCCCAACGCTTCCATAGCGTCTCAGTCCATGTCATGGTTTTGATCACTTGTGCCTCCTCCGAATCTGATGTCTCGGATGTCTCGATTGCAGCAACCTGGAACTACGTGATTAACTTCCTCTTGAAATCCAACCACCAACACCTTCCAGGTGACTGTGTCCATATATTGATTCAAACCGTCTTCGTCTCTTCCGCATCCGAGGGTCCAATCGTCATCAACGAGGACTGGCTTACAACGTGCCGCGGCATCATCCAAACAAGGGGCAACTTTCCGTTGCCATCCAATGCCATAACTTGCCCTGAGTTGCCGTCCAGACCAGGGGCAACTTTTCATTGCCTTATCCCCCTTTAAGCAAGGGGCAATTTGTCTCCAATCCGAGGTTGCGCATCTCGAGAGTAAGTTCCGTGCTTGTCGAGCATCGATTGTTTGTAAAAAATAGTTTTTGAAAATTTTTACTAAAGTTGACTATTCTCTCGAAAACTATTTCATTTTCCAAAACCGGACCATCTTCTTGGACCCAAAAAGGAGAATTTTCAGTGCTCACAGTCTGATTTGCATGATTTTGAATCAAAAAATCAAACAAGTATGTTAATCCAACTCTCATTTTGATCAAAACTGTTTTAGAAAACAAAGAATGGTCAAGGTGACGAACTAGGGGCACAATTGAGTCAGGTCTTCTGTCTTTCACCCGTCAACATACTCGCCAAAAAGGCACCCTATCTACCAGAAGAAGTGGCTACAAGCTAGCTGTATCGGGCATGAGCCCACAACCTCTCGTTTACCCATCAACCACTCTGGGCAGGGATGAAAAATGAGAGAATAAAAGAATAGAGAGGAGTAAGTTGAGAGAAAAGTAAGAAAATGGTTTTGAGAGAAAAACCGAGCCTGAGGGCCGAGTGATGTGAGTATCACAAATCAGAAAGGGTGGGAAATAATACCCGGAGAAATTGGCTCCACGAGATTTGAGGTCTTTTTGTAAACATGTCCGTGTGTCGTGTCTTTTGATTTGTCGGTCTCGATTTTGGCTTTGAGTCTTTTCTGAGTGTGTCTCGCTGTGTTCAGGTCGTGTGCCTTTTGTTTCTTTGTTTGAGTCCCTCCGCTGTGTTCTGGGGTAGGCTCGATACCCCGGTTGAAAACCCTTCTTTATTTCAAAAAATCATTTGTGCTCAGAATGCTGTGCCATTCTCTACATTCGTGCGAAGCAAGAGAAGGAAAGGGAAAATTTGGGACATCCGAGTGTGTTTCAACTGCAACCGTGTCAGCTTTTGTGGTCCGTCTTGTCAGATTGGGGCTGTTTGTTCAGGGTTTGCTGTGTGCAGAATGAACCGAGTGCTGTGTTATGGGCTGTATGCAGATCAATCCCCAGTAGAGTATGGGCTGTATTATTCAGTTTGAGTAGTGGTTTGTATGAGTTCTTTGCTGTTAGTTGGTTGGTTATCCGATTATCACAGTGCAAGTGTTTAATTTTCAGACGACAGATCAATATCATTTACATTTGAGGTGTAATATGATGCAATATAGTGCAGGGTATGAAATGTGCAGATATAACACTCTTTCAGACAAAAAGTTTCTTTCATTTCATAATCTTTTCAAGTACATAAGTTTTGGAAACAAAATCTGCCTGCGGTAGTACAAAGTACCCTAACTACTAATAAAAAGGGGAAAGTGCAAAAAAAAAAAGAAAAAAGAAAAAAACAGCAAAAATCTGTATCGAATGTCAAAATGGCTCCGGGGCTATCAGTCTGTCCTAGTCCTCTTCCTGGACAAAGGTCCAGGAGCATCACCACCAGGAGCATCACCAGGAGCATCACCGTCTGAGCCTCAGCCCGAGTTGTCCCCGGTCTCCTCCTCCGATGACCCCGCCTCCTCTCGCCTCGACTCGTCATCTCGAATCGAGCCCGCGAGCCGCTCCCGATGTGAGTCGCGCCTGGTGTGGGGATATACTCGCCATCCCGTAGAAATGGGAGGTCAATGAGCGCCACCCATCGGAGGAATCTGGAAGGGAGGCTGAAAAAGCATGAAAGGCGAATGCATCAGAATACTGTGAGCAGTGAATCAGTATGGAATGCAATGTATGAGTCACCGTGAGTGCCGTGAGCAGCGAATCAATATAGAATGCGATGTATGAGTACAGTCTGTGAGTGCCGTGAGCAGTGAATCAGTGCAGAATATAGTGTGTGAGTACAAGGTGTATATCGTGAGCGTGAATCGCAGTGATGCAAAGGCGTGAAAGGTGATGTATCGTGCCGTGAGGGCTAGGTATCCAGTGTTGTGTCGTGCATCAGATTATGCGAAGCAGTTTGTGTGTGGTTTGAGGTCAGGTCAAAAGAACATACCGAATGTCAGAAGGGCTAGGAGGTCGAAGGTCCGCTGTAGCATCCCCATCATGGAGGCATTCATCTCCAATGACTGCCGGGTGTACTCAGAAGAAGCCTGCAAAAGTCTCAGATGCATCAATATTCTGAGGAATATCAAATAAACTGAAATGAAATGACTGTACAAAAATGCAGTAATACATACCGGAGGCAAGTCAGGGACACCGACAAACTCGTGATCAGCCGGCGGAGGGGCGAAGGGGATCTGATAGGTCGCCCCACCCTGCCCTCGAAAAGTCAATGAAGCGGGCAGAGCAGGCCAACCGGTCCCCCGCCCTCGTTGAACTCCGCCCCTGCCACGGACTCGAGCTCTCTTCGACGCTCCCCCTCCAGCCCCCGCTCCCACTCCAGCCGCTGGCGCCGCTGGTCTCTCTCTTTCCGCTCGGCGACTGCCGCTCAGAGGTCGCATGATGAAGGTCCGGACGCATCAAGTAATCGCCTCGCCTCTGAAAGTCGTCGCCCCCACCAATGGTGTAGTCCACCATCCGCCGGCGGTGAATCTCTGATCCTCATGTGCTCGGAGGGTGCATCGACTATTCGCCCCAGAACCTGTGGTCTGACACAAGAAACGCTTGCCCAGGTACCAAGCCCGACAGACCGGACCCTCTAGCAGAATCCAGAAACGCGAGGTCTCATTGGCACCGGCAAACCGATCCCGCATCATGGCTAGCAAAGGAGCCCAAGGCTGCCAGGTGATCTGAAAATGCAATACAGTTTTTTATCTACTGTTATTGAAATATGCAGTGGAAAGGCGAAGCTTAAATGAACTGCAAGTAAAACATACCTCTGCAGGGGTGATGGTGTCGAAGAAGTGGCGGAAGAAGCTACATGTCTCTCGCGGCCTCCGGGTGCATCTCCCGTCAAAGCGACGCGAAAAAGGGACGACCAGAGGAGTCTCCGTCTCCGGTACGGGAGCGAGCCTAGGAAAGTAGGCATAAACCCACAACTGCAAGGTAAATACCAGTGCATTTATCAGATAAAGCAGAATATAGAGTAAAAGCAGAAATAGCAGAGCCATGTGTTGTGCAGTGTATTGTGCAGAGTGTGCAGTGTGAGCAGTGTACAGTCAGTGTAAAGCAGAGTATGTGTGTGCCGTGTGTACAGTGTACAGTCAGTGTAAAGCAGACTACAGTGTGTGCAGTGTGCAGAGTACAGAAAATATAGAACAGAAATGAAAGGCAGAAAAAGAAATGTACCTCCCAAACACGCCAGTAGCCCCCGAGCAACTGTCCGCTGCCGCGGGAAGCTGAGCTCATATACCCATAGAGAGTGGCCAGAGCGGCGCAACCCCTGTCATAATGTAAGATGTCCCTGACATCTACCAGTGCGCTGAGCAGGCAGAGAGGCACTGTGTTCGCCCGGTCGGCGAAAATGGTCGTCCCAAACAGGAACATGAGGAAGCCGCGTGCGTATCTCTCCACGGCCTCCTGAGTCATCGGGGCCGCATCAACAAGGAGGGCCGGACTCGAATCGCACCTCAAACCAGAGTATCGACGGACGGCCGACGCGAAGAGGCGAGGCTGCCACGAGCAAATAGACCTGAGCCGCGGTCCACTCGTCCATATCAATGTCAAAGGGGATCGGATCACCCCCTACCCCGATGCCTATGAGCATCAAGAAATCATAAGGGTCATCGTCATGTCCCCTACCGCAAAGAAATGGAATGAATCGATGGTATCCCACCACCTCTCCACCAGAGCGGCAATGAGAGGTCTGCATGTAGTGAGCCCGAGAGTCCCTCGCACGCGCCAAAGCTTTACCGTCCCACGATATGGTGAATCGGGTCGGGAAGCTCGGCGCATTCACTCACGAAGCGATGTTGTTCCCATACCCGCGGATGGTATGAGAGTCTCCCTGTTTTCAAACAAATAGTTGCGAAGCAATGTAAAATGTACAGTTTTGAAGAAACAGTCAAAATCAGTGCAAATTTGGCATGCATGCGAGTTTTTCAAATTCAAACAGATACCGGGTGCCAGTGTGCTTACAGTGAACTACAACGTATGATGCGTCAGCGAGTTCGCGTGAATCAGTGCAAATTTGGCATGCGTACGAGTTTTTCAAACTCAAACAGATACCGGGTGCCAGTGTGCTTACAGTGAACTACAACGTATGATGCGTCAGCGTGTTCACGTGAATCAGTGCAAATTTGGCATGCGTGCGAGTTTTTCAAATTCAAACAGATGCCGGGTGCCAATGTGCTTATAGTGAACTACAACGTATGACGCGTCAGCATGTTTGTGTGGTTCGATGCAAATCTGGCATGCGTGCAAGTTTTTCAGATTCAAGCAGATGCTGGGTGTTGGTGAGTTTGCAGTGAAATACGGTGTGTGCCGTGTGTTTGGGTGATTAAGGCTAGTGCAGTGTGTGTGCATGTGTCGTTCTTAAACAGATATCAGTTGCTAGTGTGTTTGTGATCAACTACAGTACACAGTGTATCAGAGTATCTGAGCTAAAGCAATTAAAGAATGCAATCAGCTATGGCAGTTGACAGTTAAAAAGTTCTACATTGCAGAAAATAAAGCAGAGAAAAAAATGTTACCTCGGAAGCGCCGAAGGATAGGTGAGAGGCAGGCTCACGTAGCAGAAGCTCAGGATCCAACGCCATGTCGAAACTCCTGAACTGGCGTAGTCCGTCAGGGGGCAGAACATGAATCGCCGGCCGGTAGGTCGCCGGGTCGAACGGGCACTCGCTCAAAGGTAGGAGCTCGACCCCGGGATCCATCTTGTGATCCGGGGAAGTCCCACCGCGTGGAAAGTCGTCCGCCATGTCGAGAATGATGATAAAATGGTCGAAGAATGAAAATCGGGCTGGAATATAGAAAGTCAACTGAAAAGTTAACCCCCGGGAGGGTGGAAAATGGCCGGAAAAGGCGGGATGTGAAAAGACATGGAAATCAAGAGGAAATCGAGGGGAACAAACCCCAAAAAGGTGGAAATGGAAAAAGAGGCACCGAAACAAAGATTTGTTCAGTCCAAAGTATTCGAAACGCGGAGGTATATGCGAATCGAAAGATGAAAAGGGCGAGAGAACGCAAAGAAACGAAGAAAAGAGGAGAGGAAAACACTCTAGAGAGAGAGGGTGTGGAATTTCGGCGAAGGAGGAAGTGAGAAATAGGGTTTAGAAACCCTATTTTAAAAGACCCTTGGTGAAATGTCAAATCTGCCCCGACTCAGGAACTTTTTGCTGGTCAGCAACATTTTGTGCCGGTCGGCAGAATATTGTGCCGATGAATTATTTTGCAGCCGGTGGACAGCCGGTGGCTTCCCCTCCCGGCCGGTGGTGTTCCCACAACCTTGTTTAGGCCATATGAGTAGTTTTTGGTCTTCATAGCTCAAGAAAGTGCAAGAAAGAGTATCTCTGATGCTTAACCAGCCTCCGTTTTGACCTCGGACCGCGTCTTCTGTGCGTAGCACTCCAACTCATACAATGTTGTATCCTTTTTGCCTTTTACAAGATTCAAAAGTTTCCCCGTGTGCGTTGCACACGTTCATCGCACTATTTCGGTGCATTACATCGCGCTATCATGCGCCTCACAGTTGCATTGTAACACGCACCCCTTGCATTGTGATGCACATCTCTCATGCATTGTCATTGCATTTTTATTACAAGCATTGTCATGTATTTCAATACATAAGTCGCCTCACGCATCGTTCGCGTTGTCGTGCATTCCCTTACCATGCATTGTCATGCATTCCGAAACACGTGCGTTGTTACGCATTTAAGTCCGTTTGCATCATTTTACATTCCGTGTGGCATGCGTGTCACACTTGCATCATTTTAAGTCCGTTTGCATTTACATTTTACATTCTGTGTGGCAAGCGTGTCACACGCGTATCATTTTCCATTCCTATGAGGCATGCGTGTCTCATTGGTATCATTTTGCATCTTATGAGGCATGCGTGTCTCATTTGTATTATTTTGCATCTTATGAGGCATGCATGTCACACTTGCATCATTCCTCATTTTCATTGGCATGTGTGCCTCCTTTTCATTGGCACGTGTGCCTCATTTTCATTGGCACACGTCCCTCATTCTTATTGGCACGCGTGCCTCATTCTCATTGGCACGCGTGCCTCATTCTCATTGGCACGCGTGCCTCATTTGCATTGGCACGCGTGCCTCATTTCCATTGGCACGTGTGCCTCATTCCCATCGGCACACGTCGGCACGTGTGCCTCATTCTCATCGGCACGTGTGCCTCATTTGCATGGGCACGTGTGCCTCATTTGCATTGGCACGTGTGCCTCATTTTCATTGGCACGTGTGCCTCATTTTCATTGGCACGTGTGCCTCATTTGCATTGGCACGTGTGCCTCATTTGCATTGGCACGTGTGCCTCATTTTCATTGGCACGTGTGCCTCATTTGCATTGGCACGTGTGCCTCATTTTCATCGGCATGTGTGCCTCACTTTCATCGGCATGCGTGTCTCATTTCCATTGGCATGTGTGCCCCATCTTCATCGGCATGCGTGTCTCATTTCCATTGGCATGTGTGCCCCATCTTCATCGGCATGCGTGTCTCATTTCCATTGGCAGGTGTGCCCCATCTTCTTCATCAGCATGTGTGCCTCATTTCCATTGGCATGCGTGTCACATTTTCGTTGGCATGCGTGTCGTCATTTGCATTAGCATGCGTGCCTCATTTGCATTGTCTTACATTCCTTGCGACCTGCGTTGTCTTGCTTTCATTTGCATTGTCATGCATGTTGCTAACGACATTGCACCTGTTAAGTTTGTTTTCTTTTCAGGCACGATATTGTATGTACGGTTCATTTGAGGCCGCGGTAACTGGACGAGCCGCCAGAGGTATTGTATCCTCCGTGAGACGTCTGAGAATTATATAATTCTCTTACATCCATTCGCATTGTAGTGTAGTCCGGTGTATGCTAGCTTAAACTGCATGTATGTGTGCCGTTCTGACTTTCTTTGCATGATCATAAGTTATGCTCGGCTTCTTGCATTTTCAGTTGCATTTTGCCCCTGCCTTTGAGCGCATACCTTGTTTGTCTTGCATGTTTGTCCAAGTCTTCAGCAATGTCAAAAATGGGTCGTCTCTGGGCTTTGACATTCACTCCCATCATTGTTATGACTTTCGAGTTACACAAAGAGGGCAATCAGAGACACCCCATTTTTGACCGTCCTCAAGACTTGGGCGTCACCGCTTGAACACTCAAGGATTATCCATGTTTGTGTTCGCTTTGGAGTTCCCGGAGGTCTCGCCACGCGCCGCCTCGGGATCTCCGAACTCGACTGCTTTGTGTCTGGGTTTTGCACCAAACACTTGTGTTTTGCCTTGAGGGGCAGGAATGCCTTGTGAGGCATCCCCACACACCACCGGCAGTGGCTAGAGGCCACCAGCTGGTTTTTGTTGCCACCGGCAATGTATGTGGCCGGTCGGCACTCTTTGTTGCCGGTCGGCAGTCATTTTTGTCAAAATGACATTTTTGGCCAGCCGACTACTGTTCATCTGCTTTTGCAGTTATTTTAGGACAGTTGTGTGGCATTTGGTTCCCCTCCATACACGTGTATGGAGGGATGCTCTCCTTGTAAGCTTGTTGTATAAGCTTTACAAGTTTGTTGCCTATAAGATAAGGGTCTCTTCTCTTGGCATGGGGTTAGAGAATTTTGGAGAGAAAAACACAGAGAGAAGCTCTGGTTTTAGGGTTAGGGTTCATACACATCTCCTATCTCTCATTTTCTCCCTTTGTGTTCTAGGTGTTTTAGTCCATACTATTGCACACAAACACCTAGTGCTTCACCTTCCTTTGGCTACTGAGGTTCTAAGGGGCTGGTTTTGGTGTTTTGGAGCTGGATTCAAGCCAAGGAGGGCTGTTGGAGCATCATTTGTGAAGGTGGTCTACAAGGGTGAGAAACTTCCCTTTTATTCCCCATTTTTGCAGTGCTTTTCTACCTATCTTAAAGCTGTTTTTGTGCTTAGAGTATAATACAAAAAAGTTCTGTTTTTTAGCCCTCTTGATTGTTTATTAAGAGTGTTTTATTGTTTGGGTTTGTTTGACCCCTCCTAAGCCTTGTAAGGCTCCTTTTTGGGCAAGTTTCGAGACTTTGGTGTTTGGGCCACTTCATGTCACGACCCCAAACTGCCCCTAGTAGAATGGTGCCGTGATGGCCAGTAATCCGGGATTACCGAAGGCCAACTTACAAAGATCACACACAATCAGAGTATACATATGGGGCTAACAAGAGCGGAAGCAATATCTTAAAATACGAGTGGTCCATAAGAGCTGTGCATAAGTCAAATGAAATGGCATACATCTTTACATATAACTTTACAACTTGTAAATATACATTACATCGTAACAAAAGGGCTTCTCAAGCCGACATAAACAAGGCACATGAAATACAACGTCGAAAGCATAATCTTCATGGTTGCCGACATCCTTGATGCCGACCTAACATGCATACAAAACATCGGCACAAAACACGCAGCTCGGCGTAGCCGACTTCTAGCTTGGAACCTACATGTATACATAGAGAGGGTGAGTATGGAAACTCAGTGAATGGTACAAGTAATAAAGGGGTTAAATGAATGATTCCCGAGGTCTGTCAAAACAATACATATATCATAACTTGTTCAAAACATGTACTTAGCATAACTTGTATCTAAACATGTACTTATAGCGTAGCTTATTCAAAACGTACGTACAACATGGTTTGCATTAGAACATATTCTTGGCATTACTTATGCACGTAACGCACTTGAGCTTAGATCATACTTGGCAAGACATACCCACCCGTTCATAGACCGTCGGTGGCAAAACATACCTGAGCTTTCAAAACTTGCTTACTTATCAAATCATAGGATGAACCGTATTCATCAATCTTGATCTTACAAAACATATGTGCCACTTATGCTTAAAGTCCCTTGGCACGTACGGACTTGACTTGGTGTGCTACAAATGCTTAAAGTCCCCTAGCACGCACGGACTTGTGCCACTTATGCTTAAAGTCCCCTGGCACATACGGACTTGTGCCACTTATGCTTAAAGTCCCTTGGCACGTACGGACTTGACTTGGTGTGCTACAAATGCTTAAAGTCCCCTAGCACGCTCGGACTTGTGCCACTTATGCTTAAAGTCCCTTGGCACGTACGGACTTGTGCCACTTATGCTTAAAGTCCCCTGGCACGTACGGACTTGTGCCACTTATGCTTAAAGTCCCTTGGCACGTACGGACTTGACTTGGTGTGCTACAAATGCTTAAAGTCCCCTAGCACGCACGGACTTGTGCCACTTATGCTTAAAGTCCCCTGGCATGTACGGACTTGTGCCACTTATGCTTAAAGTCCCCTGGCACGTACGGACTTGACTAAAACATCATCAAAACAGAACTTATATTTGATACATAAAGTAAGGGGTAATCATTCATGCTTGACAAATACTTTTCAAAACGAAGCAAAGCAAAGCTTATTCAAAACATTAGAACATAACTTTATTAAAGGTACCACTCACATAGTTCTTGGGACGTCGGGATCAAGGCAAGGTCCAAGTCCTACAAACACATGGCAAAGTCTACTGAACACACTTCTCAAACAAGTTGCACATACATGCAAATGATCTCGGTAAAACATGCTGGAAATCAAAACACTGTTCTACATGTCAATGAGACATGCTGGGCACCAACCAGGTCTATGCCGAGGTCCCACACCTCCTGGCCGAGGTTCAAACAAGACAAGTGCAAGTGATCATGCAGGGTAGGCCAAGGTGAGATACGATGCTTGGCCTAAGTGTAAGGTCTAGGTAAGAATGATCTCGGTGACTACACTTCGGGAAGTGAAGTCTGGAAATCTGGGTTTCCACCCGTGAAGAACATGAAGAACATGAATATGATGGATGCCAAAATCATAACTTGCTTATACAAAATCTGAGTTTTCATGCCATGAGTTCGAAAACATGGACCTGGGCACCCATACTTGAAGATCATATGAAAACAAACACAAAAACATATAACTTGACATGAGCTTTCGGATCAAAACATGACTTTTCTTGGAGAACACTTGAATATCATTTTCTCTCTCTAAAACCGAACTTCAAAACAATGCATGGCTTACAAATCATATTCAATCATGCAATGCAATAACATAAACATAAAGAACGACATGAGTAGATTAAGAATCTAACCTTGAAACACAAATCTAACGGTTTGATCTCTAGGAATCAAGCTTGGATCTCTACTCCCTCTCTAGAACTCCTTCTCCTCTTCCTAGAGCTTCTCTCTCTACTTCCTTAGAACAAAACACAACAAATGATAGGTTTCTCTCTCTAACGGCTGACTTAACACTCTGCTCGGACACGTGGCGTCACCGGGTTGGCTCTCCTCAAAAAGGTGACAGATTGACAAGACTTGACTCTGACAAAGCGTACTCAACAAGCTACACAGCAAAACACTCCGGTAAGGAATGACATCGGCAAGGGACAAGGCATCGGCAAACAAAGGACAATGACCTCGGCTAAGGACAGAACTCCGGCTAAGGTCAAGACTTCGGCAAACAAAGGTAACAATGATCTCGGCTAGGAAGGACAACACTTGACTAAGCTGTGCCACACCTCGGCCTAGATGTGCCACACCTCGGTCTAGGTCACACCATTCCAGGACAAGATTACTTCGGTACAAGGATAACATCTCGGCCCAGATAATACACATCTCGGCCTCGGCGATACACACCTCGGCCCAGATGATAATCATCTCGGCCAATATGCCCGGACGAAGGTGGAGGTCACACAAAGAGATTCCAAAATAGCTAAAGGCTTAAGATGACCTCGGCTTGACAATACAAGGGAGGAACAAAGCATACATATACACTTAGGCAAATCACATACATACAAAACAAGGCATAATTCATGATAGCAAATCTTAACATGACAAATCGTATAGCTGTATGCAAGCATGACTAAGGCATGAAATGTGGGTCCTTACACTTCACCACTGAAATCTTGAGGGATTTCAGGGGTGGAGATGGTGCCTTGAAGTCTCCAAAAGGGGAGGGCCACCCCCTCTCCTTGTTGTCCTTGAAAGGGACCCTTTTTGGCCTCTTGAGGGAGCATCATGTTAGAGTGTGTATTGATCATGTCTAGGCTATTTTCCATGCTTATTATGCCATGATATAACCTTGTTGTGTGTTGGTTTTGGTACACCATGCACACTTAGCATACCTACCATGTAATGCCTTATTATTGCCTTAATATGCCTTAGGTTGTTAGCCTTTTCTCTAGCATGTTTTAGGCTTAGCCTTGTGAAGGTTTTGTGCTCATTTTGCCATGTTTTAGGTCTGTCCATAGTTGTTTGGGTCGATCTTGGCATGCTTAGTATAGCTCCTTTGTATTTGAGCTTGTATGCTTCAAGTATGTGAATGTGTAGTATGTGTTGCTTGCATCATTTTGGTGGTTTGGAACCACCCTACATGTTATTTCAGTCCCTTTGACATGCTCATATGTTTGCCTTGGATGCCTCTTTGAAGCTTTGGAAGCTTGCCTTGCATGCTCCATGTTTTAGCATTTATGCATGCCTTTAAATTCAAACCCTCTAGATGCCATCTAGTTGGTCTTTTGGGCTTAGTTTCATGTGTTAAAACTCTGTTTTTGGTTGCCTAAGTCTTGCCATGTGTGATTGTACTAAGTGTAGTCCATTGCCTTGTCACGCCCCTAACTCGCCCCTAAAAGGTTTGGGCATGACCTACTCAGAAATAGACAGAATATCCTGATGTAAATGATAACTGGGGCCTAAGCGGAAGCATTAAATTCAAAAGTACAATAATTGGACACATCCATTGAGCTACTATCACAAACCAGGACCATGCCTTAAACCAACTGATAATAATGAACAACTGAGATATATACAAATGTACAAGTCTGGCCCGGATATTGGGCACTCAACAAAACATTAATTACAAACGGCTTTAAGCCAACAAAACTAGTAAAGTCAAAAGGCAAAGCCAAACAAAACTGCTCTAGTATACAGGGCTTCTTGAGTGCCTAGTTGTCCTCAGGCTGACAAAGGATGGCTGACAATGATGCTAGACTTGATTACCTCTGATCGGACAAAATAAATGTAATGAGACAAGCTCGGTGAATATTAGTACTTAAACAATTAAATCATAATGCGACAGTACATGCATCAACTCAAATACAAAAGTAATACGATTTTACCTTGACGGCTCTTGGCCTATTACCTAATTTTTAGCAGATTGACCTATTGACCCAACTTTATCGATTGGCCTTTCAGCCCGGATAGCCTTCACGGCACCACGTGTAGCCTTCGGCGCCGATAGCCTTCTTCGGCCACGGTCGCCTTTACGGCACGAGATAGTCTTTTCGGCCTGTGTCGCCTTACGGCACACAGATAGCCTTCGGCGAAGATAGCCTTCGGCACCTGAGATAACCTTCGGCCGAGGTAGCCTTTCGGCTACAGATAGCCTTTTCGGCCGCAGATAGCCTTCGGCACCTGAGATAGCCTTCGGCACGGTAGCCTTCGGCACCTGAGATAGCCTTTCGGCAGTAGCCTTCGGCACACAAATATATTAGAAATATCTGAATTGTGCATGGACTCAAGAGGTGGCTCGTACGGATTCTAGAGGTGGCTCCCACTAAAGTGTAGCACTTAGTTCCGTACAGCACTTTGCTCCACACCAGAAGTCAATAAGTTTCATCATGTCATATCATAAACAAAACGAGTATCATAGCGGAACAACCATAGTGTCATCAAAACGGACTAGCCTTACAGCCATATAGAGACACATAGTCTCTTTTTATCATTTAGAGGAGTTAGCATATTTAAGTTACTTATCACAAAGTGCCAACATCATCCATTAATTCCAAGGGTACATAAATACTATAGTATCATAATGTACCCACGTTTCACTTGCTTATTATCATGAATCAATGTCCTTAATTTGCGGATAATAGTATGTGCATTTGATCCATCAAAATATTTGCCTCGTAATAACAGGAAATAATACCAGTTGCTTACAGATGACAGAAAGTGAATATGTAATATAGACAGAGCAGAATAATTCCATAGTTACACCACTGTATGTAGCTTTTTCAACGTTCACACGTATATCCATTTGAAGTGAAATCACTTACAAGGATTAGAGCGTTATAACAGAAAGTAAAATGTACAATGTAAAGTAAAATGTACATATAGCGTACTATTACTCACAGTGTTGTAATAGCGTGCTAATTCCTTCCAGAGTGTAGCCTGCACACAAGCATAACTTGTAAATTAATTCCTTTTCTCTTAAATCTTTGAGGAACCATTCTCAGAGACATTACACTTCATACGAATTTATAATCGCCTTAAAAGCATCGAGAAAAATATTTTAGCAATACCGGAGGCATAAGCATGCAAAATGAACAACATTTATTTTTGTCTACAATAAGCCTCCCGCCGGCGCCACTTTGGGCGCCGAGCGATCGCACGAGTACCAAATTCTTTGGAAGGTGGATTTTCCCGCCGAAGGGACTTCTCCGCCGAGCGGATTGGACGAAGTTCCAAAATCGATCTTCAATTCCATAACCTAGCTCCATTTCCATGCTAGTTTCATGCAATCCAAGATGAATTTGAGACAATACATCAATCTAACATCATCATAACATGGATTCTACCTTGAATTTGACAAACTAAACAAGATTAGGAGCTTAATCAAGTCATTTCTCTCCATTTCAAACAAAACCCAATCTTGAATCAAAACATACATATAACCATAATTTCATGATAAACAACCAAAGAGTGAGTATAATTTCATACTACACCCACTATAGTGTCAAAATATCAATTAAAGAGAAACCCTCATAATCAACCATGATTTAACCATGATCATTTCATGAACATCCATAACAATCTCTAAGTTGCCATAACAAGGGGAGCTTGGTCTTACCTTGAATTAGATTCCACAACACTAACAATTTGCCAAGCTCTTGTTGAATCCTCCTTTCCCCCAATTCTCTCTTCCACTCTCTCTTATTTTCTCTCCCAAAAGAGTCTCACGTTTTTCCTCTTAGGCCTCAAAACAAGACTTAGACACATATATATATAATAAAGACATATAAGACGAAAATCAATCGTTTAATCATTCCGAAATTGAAATTTCGTAAACATGCTTAATATTACCTAAAAATTATGCTGATCACAGATATATAATCCATTTCTGAAAATTAAGTCGTTAAGGCCCCCAATTTCTGCTCTAAACATTCTAGAGGAACAGATATGTTCCTTGTTCAACAGATAGACTTCCTTAAACATGGATTTCACTTACATCACTTTAATTTTCTACGGAATTTCACAGTAAACATTCAATTGCTCACATCAAGGACTAAAACTATATCAGAAAACATGTATGAGGGTCGGGTTATTACATGCCTCTTTGGTGAGCCTTGAATGCTTGGACCATTGTTTCATGTTTAGCTTGCCTTGTTGCTCGGTTTGGCACCATGTTTTAACATGATTTTCAGAGCTTATGTTGCATGCTAATTGTCCATGATATCCCCTTTCAAGTGTGCCTTAGAGTTGCTTATTTAATGCCTAAGTGTTGGTCCAACTTACTTGTATGTGTGCATGTATGTTGGATCCCAATTCCTTGGTTTTTGGCCACTATTATAGGCCAATTTAGAGTTGCCTAAATCATGTCTAAGTCCACCTTTTCATCAGTTTGCATTGCCTCATGTTTGCTTGTATGCTTGCATAAGTGTCTTGCCATGCCATGTTGCATCCTTAGCTTGCATGCCTAGGTTGCATTGCATCTTGCATGCATGCCTTGTTCCTTGACTTGGTGATAGGAATTGGGCCTTGGTTTGTTTGTTTGGTTTGCATTTCATTTGACATGAAAGTTGCACACTTGACTCTTTGGGCCATCATGCATGGAAATGCGTGATTGGTGGTCCGAGAATCGAGACACATGCCCCTTTGAGTCACAAACATGATAGGGGACAAGATTGGTGCATACATTGCTTGAATTATATTGCCATGCAAGTTACGTCTCTCTTTGTGAGTTGCGTGTTCTGCGGTATTCTTGCCAATCGACAAGCGGTATACATTGCCGATCGGGCAAGAAATCACCACCGATGGATTCATTTTGTGCCGTGACCACAATTCACCGGTGGTAATTCTACTCAGCCGATGGTGATTCCCGATTCTAGAGGCATCCTTGAGACTTTGGCGGTTCGAGAGAGGCAGCAGGAAAATAGAGGCGGACTATGCATGGCCGTGCACTTCCGAAAGCAGACAGGAGCATGCGTGATCTGCTCTCTCCGAGGCGGTTCTTGCTTCCTAGTTTAATTAGTTTGTTAACTGATTAGGAAATTTGTAATATTTAATTAGCTTGCGTAGTTAATTAATTTGTATTATTTATTTGGTCCCTCCGGGCGAGGGCAAATCTGTAATAAGTGTGGGTGAGTGGTGTGCATGTCTTCCAACCCCCACTTCTTTGTTCCCTTTTACTTACCTGCTTTGACGGTTAGTATTAGTGCACGTTTAAATTAGCATACCTCATGCAATGCATGCGTGCATCCATTCATTTGTCTTACATGCACCGGGCTCGGCGCATCATTCTAACTGCATCTGTATTTCAATTTCCAAATTGAATATGTTTTAGTTGTAGCATTTCACATGTCATCGTAGATTAGCCGAGCCTATCCTAATCACATTCTGCATGTGTTGCATTAGTCACTTTAACATGAACTAGGACATGCATGTTTGCTTACTAGTTTATTGTTTTGGCACAGAGTACGATATCAGTATTTATGCTTTAGCATATCGCATGCGTGTGAATGTTGCCATGATAGTATGCTTACCATGTGGCTAAGTGCTTATATGAGATAAACCGTTTGAATGCCTGTGGGTGAAGGTTGGATTGTTTGAGTTGGAAAAACTCGTTGAAATCCGTGTTTTAGCCTACTTGCGAGTAGCAAATTCCGAAGCGCTTTTCAAAACAAACGGATATGCAATGCTTGTTTCCAAATTAGGCAATCTAGTCTATACTTGTTTGCTGTGTGCATAACATAGTAATTCTAGGCTAATAACTGGAATAAGAACACATAACGTTTTCAAAATCGGATATCATGGTTAGTAGACGTCGGTCTTCGGACCGGGCGAAAGGGGGTGCTCGTAGCTGACCTTCCCCGATCGTACCCAAGCTCTCGAGCCAAGGCAACTTTGGTGATGACGGACACGTGGCCTTCGGCACCGAGTCAGGGTTTCCTAAATTTCCCATTTTAAAAAATATTTAGGTGGCGACTCAGATCCGCAAAGCGATCCATGTTTGGCACTTCTTTTCAAAACTGCTTTTCTCAAAACGATTTGCGAGTTGGACTCTTTGGTTCGACACGAACCGCAACAAACAAAAAAGGAGTCCGAATCATGGCGAGGTCCCTCGCGGGCTTGTTACAGTCATTGCTGAGTCATAGTCTCTTTTCAAAAAACATACAAAAAAAATGCCATAGAGTCTGCTTACTTCTTTGTGCCTTAATTCATCGCATTGACCAAAGTTTTTCAAAACTTTTTCCAAAACTCTGATAAAAACAAAGAGGGAGAATTTCCCCGGGATTTGCAAATTTTGATCAACTGAGAGGAAGAGAGGTGTGCTAAGCCTTTGATGAATAAGATTATTTTCGTTAATGTGGGTACTGAGAAGGATCCTGGCTTGGTCCAAGTTGGTTCTGTCTTGTCTTCGTAAGAGTACGAGTGATTAGTCACTTTGTGAAAAAATTTTAAAAACTGTTTTTGCGTGGTCCTACGAAGACATGCCTGGAATTGATTATACAACATAGGATCCCTCCTGAATCGTGGTCCGACCTCCTCAGCTCCTTAGCTTTCAAACCGTGATTTGAAGTCTCCCATGATCAATCAAAGTGTAAAGGCTTGCATAGCCAAATTGGAAATAGCCCTTGAACTAGGGGCAATGATGTGATTCAAATGAAGACAGCCCTTCAACTAGGGGCAATAAAGGTCGAATATGATTCAAATGGAAACAGCCCTTTGAACTGGGGGCAATGATGTGAGCCAAATTGGAAATTGCCCTTGAACTAAAGGCCATGATATGATTCAAATGAAGGCAGCCCTTCAACTAGGGGCAATAAGGGAGAATGTGATTTCGATTTGAAACAGCCCTTGAACTAGGGGCAAAAGTGTGAGGCTTGCATAGTTGAAATGGAGTCAGCCCTTGAACTAGGGGCAAAAAGGTACCACCCTTGAGAGGCTCGCTGGGCCGAAAACCCGGAAGGGCGACCCAGGCAAAAGTTAGAGCACAAAAAAAATAAAAAATAAAATTAAAAAAAAAATAAATAAAAAATGAAAATGAAAAGCTCGCAAGGTTGAAACCCCGAAAGGGCGGCTTTGGCAAAAGTTAGAGCGTAAAAGGAGAGTGTCAATACCCGAGTGAACCTTAGCCAAAACTATGTAGGGCTTGTGATTCAAATTAGGAACAACCCTTGAACTAGGGGCAAGAAGGTCGGATGTGATTTAAGATTTGAAGCAGTCCTTGAACTAGGGGCAAAAGATTGGATGTGATCAAAGAGTTAAAACTGAATTGTTTCCCAATGAAGACCGCCCAGAAAGGCCAAACCTAGAATTTGAGAGAATGAATTTTATTATTGAAGGACAGTCGAGTTCCTATCCACTACACTAGGGGCAACACTAGGGGCAAAATCAGACCCAAGTAACCTAGTCCCTACATCATCACATTTACCGGTCAAGTGTAGTAGTTGTTCTTATAGTTGGCTTAGAGATTCCCCAATCAACATGGACAAGTTAAAATGAAAGTAACCCTTGAGAGGCTCGCTGGGGTGAAAACCTGGAAGGGCGACCCAGGCAAAAGTTAGAGCAAAAAAAAAAAAGAAAAAAGAAAATAGAAACTCAAAAGAAATAAAAAATGAAATGAACAAAATGAAAATCAAAAAGAAAAACAAAAAAAAAATGAAAAGCTCGCAAGGTTGAAAACCCGAAAGGGCGGCTTTGGCAAAAGTTAGAGCACAAAAGGAGAGTGTCAATACCCGAGTGAACCTTTGCCCGAACTACGATAGCCTGATTCCTATCTTTGGGATACGTAGGTAGCTTCATCTCGAAGTTCGGCCCTAATAATTTTTCAACTCATTCATTTCGTCCATGTTTGATTGGTGTATCTATAGTCGACTTGGTTGTCCTACCCGTGCTTGATTGGTGTATTTTCATTCTGTTCAGTTCAGTTGGTTTGAGTCAACTTGGTTCGGTTCGGTTCAGTTCGACGGTTTGGTTCGGTCCAGCTTTACTTGGCTTCATTCGGTTCGTATTGGCTTGGTTCAAATCGGCTCGGTTCGGTTATCCCCTTTGATTATCTGGTTTGGGACTATGCACCCCAATGGTTGATTCCATATTAGTTGAGTAGTGGCCATTTGCAAAAATAGATTTTGATTAATTTGAATGAAGCTGACTAATTTATCTCGAAAATTGTTCCATTTTTGCAAAACTTGGACCATTCTTTGGATTTGAAAATGGAAATTTTTTAGTGCTCACAATTTAGCTTACATGATTTGAACCAGAAAATGGAATAAGTATGCTAATCGAACTCTCATGTTGATCAAAACATTTTACAAAAAAAATCAAGAAAAAAAAATCAAGGTAATGAATTAGGGGCATAGTCGAGTCGGAGATTCTGTCTCCTCCACCACTCGAGTCAACTCGTCAGTATATATCAATGTGTATTCGTACCAGTCAGGGTATTCATACCAGTCAGTATATTTATACCAGTTGGTGTATTTATACCAGTCAGTGTATATAAGTATGTTTGGATTGTTTGGCTTCGTTTTTCTTTCATCAAATCATTTTGTGGTTTAGGTCAGTATGGGTCAGTATAGAATCAACGTTCAATTCAGAGTTCAAAATTCAATCAAACAAAAGTATTTTCAAACTCAAAGTGATATGCCAGTCACGCCATTGATGAACAAAAAAAGAAACTGATTTTATTACGATCGGGAGGACATCACGATTCTGAGACTCCAAAAAACAAAAAAAAAACCCCCAACATATATACAGAAAAAAAAATACAAAAAAACAAGCCCAAAAAAATTTTTAAAAAAAAGGAAATAAAAAAAAACCGAAATACAAAAACAAATACGAAAAAAAAATACAAACAAGCCCTGAAAAAAAAAATACAAAAAAAAAAAAGCCCGGAAAAATAAAAAAATAAAAAATATTACAGAGTCCAGAAAAAAAAAAAAAGAAAAAAAAAAAGAAAGGGAATCTTGTTCTTCTTCGTCTTCGCAAATGCCGACCACATGCAAGCTTCATTTACTCGGCTCTTCCGTCGCCGAGCTCTTCCGCTTTTTGTCATCGGCCTTCGAAGGCCCTGCCTCAATGTTTCCGGCAAAAGAGTTCACTTTCCGCCGACCATTAAAGGAAAAATACGCTGGCGCTCCGAACTGGTCCAGACAAATGGTCTGTCGTTTTACCTCTCTACTCTCCATGGAGGTAGTCTTCCGTTTCAGTTCTTTGTTCTCTGCCTTCAGCACACAAACCTCCGCTCGTGCATCCCTATACATCTACTGAAGCAGATTGAGTTGGGCATTAACCCGATGTAGCTCACTCGTCCTGTTTTGCAGACGGTGAGACAGATTAGTGACCGCGGCCACCGTTTCCATACACGACTTCAACGTGAGGTGGTTAGCATCAATATTAGTTTGAGCAGCCATCACTTGCTCAACTGTTAGTGTGGGAAGAGTGGGAAGACTGGGATGAGTAAGAGCAGAGGCACTTGGCCCAGAGGAGCTCGATGGATCATTAAGATCCGAAAACAGAGAGAGAAGGGGAGACGAAGCCATGTATGGGAAGAAAGAGGCAGTCACAGAAGAGTGGCAGAAAATGGAAGAGAGTAAGAAGAAGGCGGAGGAAGATGGAAGAGTAATGGAGAAGGAGAAGAAGCAGAGAATGGTTAAGAAGAAAAAGGCGGATACAGAAGAGAAGAAGAAGACGAGAGAGAAAGACAAAGGAGGGAGAGAGCCAAGGAGAGCCTGCAAATCGAGGCCTGCTTTTTGTCGGCCAACTAACGCAAAAGCTGGGCCTCGTGTCAAACGCGTGTATCGAAAGAAAAGAGAGATACGGGAGAGTTGTGTACGCATATATGTATATATATTGTATAGGTATGTAATATAGATATTTGTTTGAACATTTTGGTCATATGAGTGGCTTGGGTTCAGTGGTGTGGCTCAATGGTTAAAGGCTGAAAGGCTAAGTCCGAGGTCCGGGGTTCGAACCCCACATCGAATTTTTTTTTCCTTGTTTTGGTTTTGCTATATATATGTTTTGTCCACCTATATATAGATATATATATATATATTTGTTTGAGTTATTTCTGTCACCCGAGTGGCTTGGGTTCAATGGTTTGGCCCAGTGGTTGAAGAGTGAGAGGCTGAGCCTAAGGTCAGGGGTTCGAACCCCACATCGAGTGTTTCTTTGTTTTGTTTTTGAGTTTTTTGTATATGTCTCGTATAAGTCTATGTATATATATTTGTTTGCATATTTTGTCACAAGAGTGACGCGGCTCAGTGGTTAAGGACTCGGAGGCCGAGCTTGAGGTCAGGGGTTCGAAACCCCGCATTCCACATCCATGCATTTTGTGTTTTTCTTTCTTTTTGCGTGTTTTGCGTATCTTGGCGTCGACAAGCGGAATATGCCTTCTCGATAGAACGCATATTCCCATCGACGGCAAAGCGGAATATTCCCCACGTGTGTATATCTCCGTATATGTCTGTATATAGGTCCGTATATGTCTGTGTCGTATATACCTGTATATATATTGTATATGTCTGTGTATATATCTATATATATTTGTACTATATGCACATGTTTGTGTCTACGTTTGTATTCGTATGTATTTTGTCTGTATATGGTATGTATATGTATACATGTTTTGAAAAAAAAATAAAAAAACAAAAATCATTCAATTACACCATTGCAATTCTCCTTGGTTAAAACCTTCTCTCTCTCTCCGTATGAAATACGTTGAGATATGCCTGTTGGTTATACCATTGTCATTCTCCTTGGTTAAAACCTTCCCTCTCTTCGTATAAAATACGTTGAGATATGCACATTAGTTATACCATTGTCATTCTCCTTGGTTAAAACCATCCCTCTCTCATTATGAAATACGTTGAGATATGCCTGTTGGTTATACCATTGTCATTTTCATGGTTAAAACCTTCCCTCTCTCCGTATAAAATACGTTGAGATACGCCTGTTGGTTATACCATTGTTATTCTCCCTGGTTAAAACCTTCCCTCTCTCCATATAAAATACGTTGAGATATGCCTGTTGGTTATACCATTGTCATTCTCCTTGGTTAAAACCTTCCCTCTCTCCGTATGAAATACGTTGAGATATGCCTGTTGGTTATACCATTGTCATTTTCTCTGGTTAAAACCTTCCCTCTCTCCGTATAAAATACGTTGAGATACGCCTGTTGGTTATACCATTGTCTTTTTCCCCGGTTAAAACCTTCCCTCTCTCCGTATGAAATACGTTGAGATACGCCTGTTGGTTACACCATTGTCCTTCTCCTTGGTTAAAACCTTCCCTCTCTTCGTATGAAATACGTTGAGATACGCCTGTTGGTTACACCATTGTCATTGGTTAAAACCTTCCCTCTCTCCGTATGAAATATGTTGAGATATGCATGTTGGTTATACCATTGTCATTTTCCTTGGTTAAAACCTTCCCTCTCTCCGTATGAAATACGTTGAGATATGCCTGTTGGTTATACCATTGTCATTTTCCTTGGTTAAAACCTTCCCTCTCTCCGTATGAAATACGTTGAGATATGCCTGTTGGTTATACCATTGTTATTCTCCTTGGTTAAAACATTCCCTCTCTCCGTATGAAATACGTTGAGATACGCCTGTTGGTTATACCATTGTCATTTTCTCTGGTTAAAACCTTCCCTCTCTCCGTATAAAATACGTTGAGATACGCCTGTTGGTTATACCATTGTCATTTTCCTTGGTTAAAACCTTCCCTCTCTCCGTATGAAACACGTTGAGATATGCCTGTTGGTTATACCATTGTCATTTTCTCTTGTTAAAACCTTCCCTCTCTCCGTATAAAATACGTTAAGATACGCCTGTTGGTTAGGCCATTCAATCCCCCTGCTTTGGGCACCGCTCTGCTTTGTGCATCAAAGTCAATCACCCTGCTTTGGGAACCGCACTACTTTGTGCATCAATTTCAATCGCCCTAACCTTCCCTCTCTCCGTATAAAAATACGTTGAGATACGCCTCTTGGTTAGGCCATTCAATCGCCCTGCTTTGGGCACCGTACTGCTTTGTGCATCAATTTCAATCGCCCTAACCTTCCCTCTCTCCATATAAAAATACGTTGAGATACGCCTGTTGGTTAGGCCATTCAATCGCCCTGCTTTGGGCACCGCACCGCTTTGTGCATCAATTTCAATCGCCCTAACCTTCCCTCTCTTCGTATAAAAATACGTTGAGATATGCCTGTTGGTTAGGCCATTCAATCGCCCTACTTTGGGCACCGCACTGCTTTGTGCATCAATTTCAATCGCCCTAACCTTCCATCTCTCCGTAGAAAAATACATTGAGATACGCCTGTTGGTTAGGCCATTCAATTCTACCTTTGGGCACCGCCTTTGCTTTGTATCAATTTCAATGCATACTGCTTTGTGCACCGCACTGCTTTGTGCATCAAATTCAATCGCCCTGCTTTGGGCACCGCACTGCTTTGTGCATCAAATTCAATCGCCCTGCTTTGGGCACCGCACTGCTTTGTGCATCAATTTCAATCGCCCTAACCTTCTATCTCTCCGTAGAAAAATACGTTGAGATACGCCTGTTGGTTAGGCCATTCAATTGCCCTGCTTTGGGCACCGCACTGCTTTGTGTATCAATTTCAATCCCCCTGCTTTGGGCACCGCACTGCTTTGTGCATCAAATTCAATCGCCCTGCTTTGGGCACCGCACTGCTTTGTGCATCAATTTCAATCGCCCTGCTTTGGGCACCGCACTATCACTGGTGTTTAGGAGACCTAAAATTCTACTGGTCTAAGAGACCTTAAATCCTACTGGTGTCTAGGAGACCTAAAATCCTATGTGTCTAGGAGACCTTAAATCCTACGGTCTAGGAGACCTTAAATCCTCTGGTGTCTAGGAGACCTTAAATCCTCTGGTCTAGGAGACCTAAAATCCTTTGGTGTCTAGGACACCCCTTTCAGTTGTGCGGTATGCACATCTGTATGCGATGCAACCCCTTTCATTTGTGCGGTATGCACATTTATATGCGATGTAACCCCCTCTCAGTTGTGCGGTATGCACATCTGTATGCGATGCAACCCCTTTCATTTGTGCGGTATGCACATTTATATGCGATGCAACCCTCTTTTAGTTGTGCGGTATGCACATCTCAGACGCATAACCCCTTTCGGGCCAGTGGTATGCACATCTGTATGCGATGCAACCCCTTTCATTTGTGCGGTATGCACATTTGTATGCGATGCAACCCTCTTTCAGTTGTGCGGTATGCGCATCTGTATGCGATGCAACCCCCTTTCATTTGTGCGGTATGCACATTTGTATGCGATGCAACTCCTTTCAGCTGTGCGGTATGCACATCTGTATGCGATGCAACCCCTTTCATTTGTGCGGTATCCACATTTGTATGCGATGCAACCCTCTTTCAGTTGTGCGGTATGCATATCTGTATGCGATGCAACCCCCTTTCATTTGTGCGGTATGCACATTTGTATGCGATGTACCCTCTTCTTTCATGGTCTAGGAAACCTTAAATCCTATAAAGGTGCAATTCCTTTGGTGTTTGTCGTGCCCAAACGACTTTAGGTGGTTTGGTCACCTGCCTGTGATTGCAATGAGTTCCTAGGAGGCCAACTGCGACGGTGGAAACTAGAGTTCGAATGGCCGAGACCTAGAACGCAAAAGGTTCAGGATTTCCGAGACTAAAGTCTGGTTTAAATACCCAGGGGTGTATCCCCGGCTTGAAATCTGTATGGCAGCCCCATAGGTTGAGGTAGCTTTGTATACGCCTCAACTCTGGAAACTGAACCAACTTAGTCTGTCACCCCGTTGGAGAATAGGGAAAATTGTAAATATGATCAGAAAAGCGGCATCCGTGGCCACCCAAATCGGTTAAAAACAGCAGGTGCGCCTGTCTGTTCACACCACCCAATTGGTTAAATAACAGCAGGTGCGCCTGTCTGTTTACACCACCCCTTCTCCTCTCGCGTGAGACGCGTTAGGTTGTTGATTCACTCGGTTAAGAACATCAGGTGCGCCTGTCATTTACACCATCTTTCCTCCTTTCACGTGAGACGTGTTAGGATGTTGATTTCTCTTGGTTGAGGTCTTGCCTCTCTTCCATAAATCATGAATATTCAAACAAACCGGCTTCGCGAAGCGTATAAGTCCAACTTTCAAACTACATTTTAAAGCATATCATTAGCATTCTGCCCCTGAACTACGCTGGTTTGATTCCTTACAAAGGGATACGTAGGCAACCTTCGGGTTCAACCACATGCATTGCATTTTGTGTGATTGCCCAAGTCTTACGGCCTTGTCAAAAGGGTCGTCTTCTGGCTTTGACATTCACTCACGTCATTTCATGACTTCGACCTCTGTCAAAGAGGGGCAACTGTAGACACCCCATTTTGACCAACCCTAAGACTTGGGCATTTTATTTTGACCACCCTCATCAAAAAAAATCAAATTGAAATTTTAAATCCCAAATCTCACCCATTTTGGCCATTACTAGTATTTTTGTTAATTTGTAGTGTTTTATAATGTGTGTGTACATATTAAATTAGGTGTGAGCATATCTTTAAGTGTGTTTTATATAAGTTGATAACTATTTTTAAAACAAAAGAAAAAAAAAATATGTATAAACAAAAGAAAATTGAAAACACAAAAAATATATATATAATAAAAAAATAAAAAAAAAGAAGAAAATAATAAAACAAAAAAAAAATAGAAAAATAAAAAAAAAGAAAATAAAATAATAAAAAGTTTTGGTGAGTGTATTTTTAGGTGAAGAACAAAAAAAAAAAAAGAAAAAAGAAAAGATGTTGAGTGTGTGGTGGAGTGGTGGAATTTGGGTGGGCAATAAACAAAAAAAAAAAAAAAGAAAACAAAAGAAAGAAAATGGTGGTGGAAGAATCATGAATTGTGCTGGTGGAGAATACAATTGATCATGGGGGGAGCACATGGACGGATGAAAAAAGAGACCCACAACCCATCTCTCTCGGCTGTCTCTAAAAGACACCAGCTCAACATTCAGACACCCCAGGGATGCACACCAGGAAAAGCATACACAACACGGCAGAAAAAAGACCACACGGCTCGCTTGCTCTCTCTCTCTCTCTAATATCATGATCTAACTCATCGAGTTCTGAGGTTTTTGTAGGAGCGGGTGCAGTCCGGGTCCTCTACACCCCTCACGGCACACACCGGTCACACCATTGACACCACTACCTCTCCCACCTCACGTCACCAACAAAGAACACACTCACCCACCTCTCTTGGCACAAGAAACATTCACCACACACACACCCATGGACTCACCATTAACACACCGAGGCAGCAACTGATGAGGTTTACGCACAAGTCTCCCTAATTCCTGATGCTCAGATTGAGCAGAAATTTAGACAAGGGAAACATGAAGCAGAAAGTGAAGAAGATGACATAGAAGGTGCTGTGAGATCGATCACACCACACATGTTCTGCAAGACCCTTACTGCTTCCGATACTAGCACACATGGAGGAGGAGGGGGGATGCACACGGGAGCTCTCTCTCTCTCTCCCCGATCACACACAACCCTGCTGGCCTCCCCCCCCTCTCTCGGCAGTTTGATTGAAACAAAAGAGGCCCACAAACACACGGCACCTCACAACCCACCTCTCTCACTCACAGGCACATAAGAGACACACACCATCTCTCTCTCTCTCTCTCTCTCTAAGAAAAATGTAAGGACACACCCATTTTCGGAGGAGAGGACATAGACACCTAGGAGCTCACCTCTCACACACCCACGGGAGACCAAACATAGCTCTTCTCACTCTCCCACACACGGCAGTGGTATCCATGCACATCCAACACCACACTCATGCACACCTAATATAGCACACAGTCACACACGCACACAACACCTCACCTCTAACACACCTCACTCACTCTCCAAACATGGCTCTCTTCTCACTCTACCATGCACAGCACACACAGACACACCATACACCCACAGACCATGCACGGCACACGGCAGGCACACACAGATTGATTCATACACACATACCCAGCAGAGGCATGAGGAAAGGAGAGACACGGTTAGAGAGAGAGGGGAGACCACCTACACACAATCCACCTCTAAGTATCTGACGAAGCTGCTTTTGAGAAGTCTGGTGGCGTGAGTTTGAGCACTAGTGAGTTGATCAGTGCAAAACAGATGGTCAATGAAGGATTTAAGGCACAAAGCAAGATGGTCATTAGCAGTCTCGATCGGCTAATTGCGGAACCCGGGACATGCGAAACAAAGTGACATGTGTCAGTGATGAAGTTGTTTATTTTATTTTTATTTTGAGTGTGGTGAGGTTTTATTTTATTTTATTTTTCTCTTCTCTCTCCCTCATTTGGATATGTAATAATTCAGTGTTGTAATAATTTCCCCCACCCCGCTTCTTTTCTATCCCATTCTTTTATCGCTTTCCCTAACTGTGTGTATGTATATATCTTGACATGTCATGCATATCCCTGCTTTACATCCATGATCCATGCATAAGATTTGGCTAATTTTGCATCTTTATGCTTCAATTGATTATCCCATGATTCTGTGTGCTATCGGATGTTTTGAGATGATTCACATGCCATATTCTAGAAGCCGAATCTTTAGTTGCATCTCATGAGTGAATTGCATTAGGATTCTGTATATAAGATCATGCATGTTTTACTAACTTTGTTTTGTAGTTGTTCGAGGGACGTCGGTCAATCTGTGAGTTTTTATGCTTTAGCATCTCATTTGTGTGTGATTTTCTTATTATGTTTAGCATCCTACCATGTGGCTATTTGTTTAAGTGATAAACCGTTTGAATGCCTGTGGATGAAGGCTTGTTACTTAGATTGGAATAATTCGATGAATGTACGTTTTAAGCCCACTTTGTAGTTGCAAATTCACAAACTCTAAGCCCACTTGAGGTGGCAAATTCAAACCCTTTTCGAAAAACAAACATGAAGTTGAATTGTTCCAATTTGAGCAAACTAGTCTATACTTGTATGCTTCACATAGTAAATTTTAGGATTTACTAAAATAATTAGAACATAAACATATAAAGAAAATAAAAGTCATATCACGGTTTAGTAAAGGCCGATCTTTTGATCGGGTGAGTGGGGGTGCTCATTATTGACCTTCCCCTCTCATACCTAAGGTTCCGAGCCAAGCATCCTTGGTTACGACGAACAGTGGCCCTGGCACCGAGTCATGGGTTTCCTAATTTCCCAAAATATTATGTGGCGACTCTGAGATTTGATGACGCGGTCCATTTTTGACAAAATTGCAATAAAATGGATTTTCAATAAAAGTTGCCAAATCTAGACTCTCATCTATGTTTCATATTGCACTCGTGAAACTTGAGATCAAAGAGATCTCGGGAGTCGGAATTGTTTAACGCGCGCGGGTACCCCCCGGGCATGTTACAGATACATTGCAGAAAATGTAAAGCAAAGTAAATACCTCTCGTGCCTGATGGGAGAGGTGAGACTCCGGCTCTCGCAAAAGCAGATCCATGGGCGCCGTCATTTAAATCAAGAAATGATAGAAAACAGCCTGCGGGAGAATATGTGTCGGAGGGGCGTACCTCTCGAGTATAAATGGTCGAACCCTCGGAGGCAGAGCCATAATATCGGGATCACCTCCGGCACGTGGAGGACCTCCACCGTGAGGAAGATGACTGGCCATTTCAAGAAATCTACAAAAAAGGAGCAAAAACGAGCAAAATGAGCCAAAATCGGAAAAGTCAACAAAAGTCAACTCTCGAGAAATGCAAAAGTCAACAAAAGTCAACTCCCGAGAAAATCTTCCAAATATTGAGACAAACTCACCTCAAGTGGCGGAAATGAGAAAAGAAGCTACGAAATCAAAATTTAATCGGTTCAAAGTGAAGAGAACTGAAAGTTTTCGCAAAACAACTTGGCGTGGGGCGTTGGAAAACGCGTATAGAGCGCAGATCTGTGGAATAAAATGGTTTGGGAAGGTAGAGGAGACAATTTCGGAGCTGGAGTTGTGAGGAAAAGGTGTTTGGATAAGCACATTTAAAGAAATGAGAGCAAAAGGACCAAAATGCCCACTGTTTTGGCTAGGGGGCCGGTCGGCCACCTTTTCTGGTAGACCGGCCACCCCTCTCCCTCAAACCTGGCCGGTGGCCTCCCCTTTGGACTAAACCTGGCTGGCAGCATTCCCAAGGTGGTCTCCAAGGTCTCTGCAAATTTTGTTGATGATTGGAGTCCCCGGCACCCGAGAAAGTACAAGGAAAGTGCACTTTTCGTCGCAAAATCCCTCCGCGGGAACTTCAACTCCAACTTTCAATGTGTGTCTCATCATTACTCGTCAAAAGCAAGGTGTATCCTTTTTGAATATGTTGTGACCCCTCCGAGAGGTGAACTGGAGGCCGCGATCGAGCCGCCCTCGCCGAAACGCGCATTTCTTTGCTCGTTGTTTTGTGACAAACATGCATTCGAGTTTACACTTGTTCTACATTGCCATGCACATCACTTGCATTCTTGTGCACACCACTTGCATTGTTATGCATCTTTCCTTGATATTATCATGCCTTCATGCTTAAACTTGCGTTGTCATGCGTGTTTCTTCTCGCATTGCGATGCAATCACAGGCACTACGTTTGTTTGCATTCGATATCACATTGAACATATGTTGTTAAATATGTTGTGCTTGATGAGTTTCTTTCTTTTGCAGGCACGATATTGTATTTATGGTTAGTTTGAGGCTGGTGCAACCAGACGAGCCGCACAGGTATTGTATCTCCTATGTGTGAGACATGGCGAGAATTCAATGATTCTCCGCATTCTTCAACTGCATGAAATGTAATTTTGCTTTGCATTCTTGCTTAAAACTGTTGCATCTATTGTGAATACTTGCTTCATTACAACTTGCTGCTTCGCATGATCATTAAGTTACATCTGGCTTTGTGCATATCGCTTTGCATTTTGCCCCCTACCTGATAGAAAACAGCCTGTTTGTCGTCTCTCGGCTTTGACATTCACTCCCGTCACGCGTGACTTTCGAGTTCTGTCAAAGAGGGGCAACTATAGACACCCCATTTTTGACCGACCTTAAGACTCAAACGTCACCGATTGAGTGCTCGGTGATGTCACGCCCCTAACCTGCCCCTAAAAGGTTTGGGCATGACCTAATCAGAAACAGACAGAATGACCTATGATGAACAGCGTTTGGGGCCTGAGCGGAAGCAGTAAATTTTAAATGACAATAAACAGACACATCCATTGAGCAACTACCAAAAACCAGGACCACTTCTATACTTAACAAAAGGTAAACATGCACAGTATAAGTTACATAACATCTACAAATCCAAATTGGATATTAGGCACACAAAACAATAGATACAATAACCCCGACCCGACAACTTGGATACCAAAATTACATATACAAAGAAAGCGGTCTAATATGTAAGGGTTCCCTCATCGATTATCCTTGTCGACAAAATGCACGAGGTAATGTTAGAACACTCCCCAAGTGGCTCCTCTGAATCAGACAACATATAGAATGAGACAAGCTCAGTGAATAATAGTGCGCAATAATAAAATCACAATGCACCTTAGTATATGTACCAAAATCAAATACAGAAATAACAAATTAGCCTGTTGGCCCAGATAGCCTTTTGGCACAGGTAGCCTTGCGGCACAACAGATAGCCTTGCGGCACAATAGATAGCCTTTAAGACGTAGCCTTGCGGCAACAGATAGCCTTTACAGATGTAGCCTTATGCACAACAGATATACGGATATGGTTTCCACTTTTCATTTCCAGATCAATACATAATTTACAATTATGTCTTACAGAACAGATACATAAATATATGTAATGCACTATTACTCACAGCGTTGGGGCGGCGTACTAGTTCCTTATGGAGTGTGCCCTGCACACAATATACTGATAAATTAGTATCCTTTCCTTTTAAACCCTTATCAGTCATTCCATATGTCACTACAGGTTTATGGATATGAATATATCAGTATCATAAACTCATCAGAAAAACATTCTAATAACACCAAAGAGTCAAGCATGAAAAACTGAACAAAACAGATTTTTCTTACTGAAACAGTCCTCCGCTCGAGCGTAGCTTTGTCCGCTCGAGCGGACAGTGTAGTGCTACCAAAAATACTGGATGGTCGATTTTACGCCGGCGTAAGTTCTCTGCCGAGCGACAGGTAAATTTCAAAACTGGCTGGAGGTGCATTTTCACGCCGGCGCCACGACCTCCGCTCGAGCGGACGACTACCCAGATTCAGGGCAGCCCGATCTCAAGCCAAAATTCATCATCCAAACCCCATTTTTCATGCAATCAAGGGTAAAATTCATGCAAGCATTCCACTTAGCAACACCATAACATGAATTAAAGCTTAATCACATCAAGTTGAACCAAGTTAAAGGCTTTAACAAGCCAACACTTTCACAAATTCCATCCTATATTCAAGTTCTCCAAGTTTAACAACCACATCACAAAATATTAACATGAATGCATGGATTAATGATACACAATCTAAAATGGATGTCCAAGATGTCAAAATACCCAATTAATGAGAAACCCTACTTAGATCGTATATAGAACATCCATGAATCAAACACAAATATACATATATATATGTCTCAACTCTTAAGTGGCTACACAAGAGAACTTGAATTACCTTCAATTCAATTACACAAATCCAATAAGTTGATGAGCTTCCTTGATGAATCACAATTTCCCCCAATTCCTCACCCACGTTTCTCTCTTCTCTCCCTCTTAGAGTCCCACGTTTTGATCACAAGTTCCACAAGTCTTAGACATAAATATATAGCAATATATATATAAGAGCACAAAAGACGAAAATCAATCGCTTTATGGTGCCGAAATAAAAATTTCACAGAAAATCCCATCATAGCTTAAAAATCATGTAGATTCTAAATATCAAATCAATTTTTGCAAATTAAATCTCTAAGGTGTCCAATTTCAGATGAAAGCAATTCAAGTGTAACAAATAATGTTTGAAGTCAACAGATAAGGGTCAATATGTCTTCTTTCCATGCAATTGACCGCACTTATACATAAAATTTCATAATAGATATTCAGAGGTACAAAGCAAAAGCTTGAAAAGATAACAGAATCAGATACGAGGGTCGGGGTATTACAGGTGATGTTGCATATTGTGCTCGTTCAGAGGTTTCAGAGTCTCGGCTGCGAGCCTTGCCTCTGGACTTCTAGACTCTTTCGTGCTTTGCCTCGGTTGGTGAACCAGGTCCCGTTTTCTCCGTTTTCTCTTCCTGAAGGGAGGGAGAGCTCTCGTAGATCATCTCTCAGTGGCCGTAGGCAACGTTTCGTGGTCGTAGGCCATTTTTCCCGTTTGGAGCCCGGTTTCCGATTTTTCGGAGCCGTTGGCCGTGTGCCTCGGTTCGGGACCGCTTAACCACCTCCGTTTGCTCTGGTTTTTGGCACACACATTGTTTCCTCGCTTTTGAGAAACACTGTGACCTGAGAGACCAACTTCGTGGTCGAACGCCACCTCCAGTGCCTAATAGTCAATTTTCGGGGCCCCGGGCCGCGCGTTTCGGCCCCCAACCTCCGTTTTGCATCCGTCTTGGTTCATTTTTGGTAGAGACCTTATTTTCATTGTTAGGAAGGTTGTAAGAGGGTGGAAGGCCAGCAATTTTTCTGAAAAACCAGTTTTATTTCTTCATCGCTCTCCATCACCCGTTTTCCTCACTAGAAAGCTGGTTTTTCCCACTCCCGGGCCACTTTTTCTGGCCCTCCACCACATATTTGTGTTGTACACACCTGGGAGGCCACCAATATGGGTAGGCTGACCAGTAATTATTCTTGACCCTTTTCAACCCCTCTAAAAAGCTGGCTTTTCTCTCTCCTGGTTCACATTTTCTGGGTTTTGACCATACAGCAGTGTTACACTCATCTGGGAGGCCACCTTTTTGGGGTGGCAGGCCAGCAATTTTGCTTGACCCCTGGTCGGCTGGCTAGGGGAGGTGGCCGACCGGTCACCTGAACCTTTTGAACCTGGCCGGCCATTCTTCTCTCTCCTGGTGCATTCACTATGCAGTGTTTTGCAGACCTCTATCTATCCAGTGTCTGGCCTTTTGGGGGGAGATTTGAATTGGTTTTTCCCCCCTTTTTTCCACCCCTCTCCCTCTATATAATACACACTCCACCACCATAGTTAAGGGTTAGAAAAAAATCATCTTGGAGCCTTTGCATACAGCCCTCCCTCTCTCTCATCCAAGCTTAAAACCACCTTGTTCTTGCACCATTTATACACCAACTCATAGCCTATCACCTCCACACTCCATTCCAACATCTTGAAGTTGATTTTCAGAGGTTAGGAGCTCCCTTTCTTGGATCAAAAGCTACTGGAAACTTGTGCTACAAGGGTGAGTCTCTATTTCCCTTTTTCTTGCCTTTTCTTGCTTCATCTATAAGCCATACTTGCAAGCTTTTTTGGGCTTCGGCCTGAACTGAAAATAGTCTTATTTTGAGCTTATCTTCATGTTTTATCAAGAACACTTTTCTGTTTGAGGCCTCCTACACCCTTGCATGCTTTACCCCTCTTTGTAGGCTTTTTTTGCATCACATCTTAAACCTACTTGTGAGCATATTCAAGATTTTCCATAAACTGTAAAGAGTCATTTTTTGAGCTCATCTTCAATTTTGTTTAAGGGAATTGTTCTATTTGAAGTCATTTACTGCCCTGTTTGTTTAATCTCTCTTTTAGGGCTGTTTTTGCAAGATATATTAGCTTTATTTGTGAGCCTTTTTGAACCTCAAACTAAACTAAAAAAAGTCTTTTTTTGACCTCTTCTTTAAGTTTTATTGAGGTCTCTTTGCTGTTTGGGGTCATCTTCCCCTATGCATGCTTCATCTCTTCATGATTAGGGCCATGCATTAGAACACTTGCATTGGCCATGATTTGGCCTCTTAGACACTAAAATCCATTGGATTTTCAGTGGCTTAGATGCTATTTTGAGCTTCAAAATCAGAGGGGGGTGACCCCCTCTCACCTTGTTTTGTTTGATGGTCTTTTTGGCCTTCCAAAGAGACCCTATCTTGCATGCTTTGTTGACTGATTTCAAGGCCAATTTGGTGAGTTTTAGGGCTATCATATTTGATTTCCAAAGTTAATTTTTCCATGCTAAGTGTCCATCTTGTATGTGCTTAGTAACCACTTGCATGACCATCTAAAGGAACCCATCATTTGTGCATGTGTTGGCTGCATTTTAGAGGTTATTTGGGCATATTTTGGCATGTTTTATTCACTGATTTTTTCTGGTTTGATAATTTCTCACCTGCTTCATGTACATGCCATGTAACCCATGTTTCCTAGTTAATGTTGCATGCTATTTTAGTTCATCATGCTAGCATCTTTTGGCCATGCTTTGAACTAGAAATATTCATGTTTTGGGACTACTTTGACTCTGTCTTTGTACTTCATAGTCAAATAATGCATGCTTTGTATAGCTACAAGCCAATACATATGCCTAACTTTGAGTTTCGGGGCTCATCTCATGCATCGGGTGCCATGTTTCCATGTTTTGGGATCATTTTGCATCACATTTCATTGCTGGAACTTGCATGCTTGTATGCCATCTTGCATCCTTTGCCATGCCTTGTTAGAGTTGCATGTTGTGTCTTAGGATCGGTCCTCAGTTTGCGTGCATGTGTGCACGCACCTCGAGTGTCTCATTTTCATCTTATGGCCGCTGATGTGAGGGTGGCTGAGGTCCACTCATGTTGTTGTAAGTCCATCATGCATTGTGTATGCCATTTCATTTCATAGCATTGTGTATGCTAGGTTGTGTGATAGAGCATTATGTATGCCATGTTACATGGTGCATCGTGTATGCCATTTCATAGCATTGCGTATGTTAGGTTGTATGTTAGTCACATTCATGCATGTCATGCATATTGCATTGTGCTTGGGATAGGAGTTAGCCTAAGCACGGGAAACGAGGAACGTTTCATACTTCGAGTGACGGAACGTGCCTCAATTCTCAGTCGCCAACACTCCGGATTATCCATGATGGAATCTAGGCCTTGTTGTGTTTTCATGTGCATTCATTTCATATTGAGTCGTGCAATCCGACTCCTTGACCATCATGCATCGAGATGCGTGATTGGTGGCACGAGGATCGAGGTGTGCATACATATGTGAAAATACTTTGCCATGCCCCTTTCTTGCTCTCTGTTGCAGCAAATCAAAAACCGGCAATCTTTTGGAGCTTCGTGCAACATTTCAGGATTAATTGTAAACAGAGGCTAATCGGGGCATCGCAATGGATTTCCGCGCAAGGCACCTCAAGCATGCATCATTCATCATTCGGAGCAGAGTTGAGGCAGTCCCTAGCTTGCATGCTAATTTACTGCTTTCCTAGATTAATTTGTTAATTAATTAGGATTCTGTATTTATTCGGACTGTATTATTCATTCGGGACTATATATTATTTATTCGGACCCTCCGAGCGAGGGCACAATTGTAATAAGTGTGCGTGTGTGTGATGTATGTCTTCCAACCCCACGTCTTTCTCCCTTTTATTTACCAGCTTATGATGGTTAGATTCGGGCATGTTTCAATTAGCATACAGTATGATAGCATGTTTGCATTCATTCATCTGTTCTGCATGCACTGGGCTCGGCGCGTCATATTAACTGCATTTGTATTTCAATTTCGAGTTGAATACTTGTTAGATGTTGCATCTCATATGCCATGTTTAGAATAGCCGAGCCTGCTGTAGTTGCATTTTTGCATGTGTTGCATTAGGCATTTCTGTATTGTTAGGATCATGCATGGATTTCTTACATAGTTTCTGTTTTGGCTTTAAGTACTCAGTAAGTTTTTGCGCTTTAGCATCCTTGCATGCGTGTGAGTGACTGCCATGATAGCATGCTTACCATGAGGCTATATGCTTATGTGATATAACTGCCTGAGTGCCTGTGGGTGCAGGTTGGGTTATTTGGATTGGAACAAATCATCGACTGTGAGTTTTAAGCCCACTAGATAGTGGCAAAACCATCATTTCTAAGCCCACCCGAGGGTGGCAAAATCTGCATTTTAAGCCTACTTGCGAGTAGCAAACCATCTTTCAAACACAAACATCAAATGTTTTGTTCCAATTTAGGCGACACGGTCTATACTTGTATGCTGTGCGCATCACCTAATAAATCTAGGCTAATAACCGGAATAAGAACGCACAATGTTTTCAAAACTAGATGTCATGGTTAGTAGAGGCCGATCTTTGATCGGCGGCGAAAACTCAAGTGACCTTCCCCAATCGTACCCAAGTTCCCGAGCCGAGGCAACTTTGGTGATGACGGACACGTGGCCTTAGGCAAACGAGTCAGGGTTTCCTAAATTTCCCCAAAAATAAAATATTTACGTGGCGACTCTGTATCTGGCAAAGCAGTCCATGTTTGGCACTTCTTTCAAAAAAATCTGTTTTCAAAAACAATTTGCCGGATTTGAACTCTTTGATGATTCATCGGTCTTGCATTGCACTCTGCAAGATTAGATACAAGACTGTGACACAAATCGAGTCCGAACTGTAGTGAGGCCCAAGGGCGCATCTACACCCGTACAGTATCAAAGAACTACTGGAGGTAGGGCAAACTCTCTCGGGGCCTGGGTGTAGACGCGCCCGTGGGCTTCACTCCTACAGTTCGGACTCCCCTATTTTTGTTTGTTGCGGTTCTTAATCTGAACCAAAGAGTCCAACTCTGGCAAATCGTTTGAGAAAACAGATTTTGTTTTGAAAAGTAGTGCCAAACATGGACTGCTTTGCCAGATACAGAGTCGTTAGCTAAATATTTTTAAAATGGGAAATTTAGGAAACCCTGACTCGGTGCCGAAGGCCACGTGTCTGTCATCACCAAAGTTGTCTTGGCTCGGTAGCTTGGGTACGATCAGGGAAGGTCAGCTATGAGCACCCCCTTTCGCCAGGTCTGAAGACCGGCCTCTACTAACCGTGATATCCGATTTTGAAAACATTACATGCTCTTATTCCAATTATTAGCCTAGAATTTCTATGTTATGCGCGCAACAAACAAGTATAGACTAGACTGCCTAATTTGGAAATAAACATTGCATATCCGTTCATTTTGAAAACAGTTTGAAATTGCTACTCGCAAGTAGGCTAAAATACGGATTTCAATGAGTTATTCCAACTCAAGCAATCCAACCTCCACCCACAGGCATTCAAACAGTTTATCTCATATAAGCATTTAGCCACATGGTAAGCCTACTTTCATGTCAACATTCACACGCATGCGATATGCTAAAGCATAAATACTTACATCGTACTCCGTGCCAAAACAATAAACTAGTTAGCAAACATGCATGCCCTAGTTCATGTTAGAATGACTAATGCATCGCATACAGAATGTGATTAGGATAGGCTTGACTAACCCTAAAATGGCATGTGAAATGCAATCATTTGATGCACGTATTCAAGTTAGATTTGAAAATACAATGCGGTTTGTATGATGTACCGAGCCCGATGCATGTCAACAAATGCATGGATGCATGCATGCATTGCAGAAGGTATGCTAAATTAAACGTGCCCTAATCTACCATCGTAAGCGGGTAAATAAAAGGGAAGAAAGAAGTGGGGGTTGGAAGACATACACACCACTCACCCGCACTTATTACAGATTCGCCCTCGCTCGGAGGGACCAAAAGAATAATACAAATAATTAACTACGCAAGCTAATTAAATATTACAAATTAATCAATCTAAGAAAAAAACAGTAAACCGCCTCAGGGCGAGGGCTCAATGCAAGCGCGCTCGGATTCCGCTCGGAATTGCACTGCCATGCCTAGCCTGCTTTTCCTGCTCGTTCCTCAAGACCGCAAAGTCTCAAGGATGCCTCTCTGGACACTGGAGAATCCCACCGGCTAGGGGAAATGATCATCGGCACTAGAATGTGGCCCATCGGCACAGAATATATCCATCGGCCAGTGATTGACTGCCGCTCGGCACTAAATACTGCCGGCCGGCAATGAATTCTTGCAGAACCTGCAACTCACAGCAGCAGAGGGCAGAATCTTGCATGGCAGCTCAATTCAAGCAATGTATGCACTAGACACATTCCTTATCATGTTTGTGACTCAAAGGAGGATGTGCCTTGATTCTCGGGCCACCAATCACACATTTTCATGCATGATGGCCCAAAGAATCAAGTGTGCAATTTCATGTCAAATGAAATGCAAACCAATCAAACAAAATGAGGCCCAATCCCCATCACCAAATCAAGGGACAAGGCATGCATGCAAGATGCATTGCAACCTAATCATGTTAGCTAGGGATGCGACATGAGCATGTGAACAAACAATGCAAGCATATAAGCAAACATGAGGTAAGCATGCAAGCAAGCAAATGGTGGTCTTAAACATGACTTAGGAAACTCTAATTAAGCCTAAAATCAGTGGCCAAAATGCCCAAAAAAAGAGGGCTAAAATGCACACACACATGCAAGCATTCATGGTCCAATACTTAGGCACCAAACAAACAACTTCCAAGCACACTTGAAAGGGGATATCATGGACAACTATCATGCAATATAAGCCCTGAAATTCATGCTAGAATGTGGTTCCAAACCAAGCCAAATGAAGCAAACATAAGCATGCAAACATAGTCCAAATACTTGAGGCAAGTCATGAAGGCTTGAACCATACTTAGCACAACCACACATGGCAATACTTAAGCAACTAAAATTAGAGTTTTAGCACATAAAACTAAGCCCAAAAGGCCACCTAGATGGCATCTAAATGACATGAATCCAAAGGCATGCACAATGGTCAAAACATAGGGCATACAACACATGCTCTCAAAGCAATAAAGAGGCGACTAAGGCAAGCATATGGGCATGCCAAAGGGACTGAAATTACATTTTGGGTGGTTCCAAACCACCAAAATGATGCAAGCAACACATGCTACACATTCACAGGCTTGAGGCATACAAGCCCGGCAAGCCACAAATGCAAAGGAGCTATGCTAAACATGCCAAAATCGACCCAAAAAACTATGGATAGACCTAAAGCATGGCAAAATAAGCACAAAACATTCATAAGTCTAAGCCTAAATCACACTCAAACAAAGGCTAACAACCTAAGACATGTTAAGGGAATTACAAGGCATTACATGGCAACTACACTAAACATGAATGGAGCACCAAAACCAACACACAACATGATTATATTATGGCATAATAAGCATGAAATGCAGCCTAGACATGATCAACACACAATTGAACATAAGGCTCCTTAAGAGACCAAAAATAGTCCCTTTCAAGGACAACAAGGAGAGGGGGTGGCCCTCCCCTTTTGGAGACTTCAAGGCACCATCTCCACCACTGAAATCCCTCAAGATTTCAGTGGTGAAGAGGCCCACACACCAAAGTCTCGAAACTTGCACAAAATGGCACAAAATGAGGCCTTTCAAGGCCTAAGGGTGACCAAACTTCCCCAAACCACAAAACACACTTAACAAACAATTAAGAGGGCTTAAAAACAGAACTTTTTTTAAGCCCTCTTAATTGTTTGTTGCGGTTCTTAATCTGAACCAAAGAGTCCAACTCTGGCAAATCGTTTGAGAAAACAGATTTTGTTTTGAAAAGTAGTGCCAAACATGGACTGCTTTGCCAGATACAGAGTCGCCACCTAAATATTTTTTAAATGGGAAATTTAGGAAACCCTGACTCGGTGCTGAAGGCCACATGTCCGTCATCACCAAAGTTGTCTTGGCTCGGGAGCTTGGGTATGATTGGGAAGGTCACTATGAGCACCCCTTTCGGTCCAAGACCGGCCTCTACTAACCGTGATATCCAATTTTGGAAACATTACATGCTCTTATTCCAATTATTAGCCTAGAATTTCTATGTTATGCGCGCAGCAAACAAGTATAGACTAGACTGCCTAATTTGGAAATAAACATTGCATATCCGTTCGTTTTGAAAATAGTTTGAAATTGCTACTCGCAAGTAGGCTAAAATACGGATTTCAATGAGTTATTCCAACTCAAGCAATCCAACCTCCACCCAGGCATTCAAGCTTTATCTCATATAAGCATTTAGCCACATGGTAAGCCTACTGTCATGTCAACATTCACACGCATGTGATATGCTAAAGCATAAATACTTACATCGTACTCCGTGTCAAAACAATAAACTAGTTAGCAAACATGCATGCCCTAGTTCATGTTAGAATGACTAATGCATCGCATACAGAATGTGATTAGGATAGGCTTGACTAACCCTAAAATGGCATGTGAAATGCAATCATTTGCTGCACGTATTCAAGTTAGATTTGAAAATACAATACGGTTTGTATGATGTACCGAGCCCGGTGCATGTCAACAAATGCATGGATGCACGCATGCATTGCATAAGGTATGCTAAATTAAACGTGCCCTAATCTACCATCGTAAGCGGGTAAATAAAAGGGAAGAAAGAAGTGGGGGTTGGAAGACATACACACCACTCACCCACACTTATTATAGATTCGCCCTCGCTCGGAGGGACCAAAAGAATAATACAAATAATTAACTGCGCAAGGTAATTAAATATTACAAATTAATTAAATTAACAAATTAATCAATCTAAGAAAAAAATAGTAAACCGCCTCGGGGCGAGGGCTCACTGCACTTTCAGATTTCGCTCAGAATTGCACTGCCATGCCTAGCCTGCCTCTGTTTTCCCTGCTCTGTTCCTCTGAAGACTGCCAAAGTCTCAAGGATGCCTCTCTGGACACTGGAGAATCCCACCGGCTAGGGGAAATGATCATCGGCACTAGAATGTGGCCCATCGGCACAGAATATATCCATCGGCCAGTGATTGACTGCCGGTCGGCACTAAATACTGCCGGCCAGCAATGAATTCCTGCAGAACCTGCAACTCACAGCAGCAGAGGGAAGAATCTTGCATGGCAGCTCAATTCAAGCAATGTATGCACTAGACACATTCCTTATCATGTTTGTGACTCAAAGGAGGATGTGCCTCGATTCTCGGGCCACCAATCACACATTTTCATGCATGATGGCCCAAAGAATCAAGTGTGCAATTTCATGTCAAATGAAATGCAAACCAATCAAACAAAATGAGGCCCAATCCCCATCACCAAATCAAGGGACAAGGCATGCATGCAAGATGCATTGCAACCTAATCATGTTAGCTAGGGATGCGACATGAGCATGTGAACAAACAATGCAAGCATATAAGCAAACATGAGGTAAGCATGCAAGAAAGCAAATGGTGGTCTTAAACATGACTTAGGAAACTCTAATTAAGCCTAAAATCAGTGGCCAAAATGCCCAAAAAAAGAGGGCTAAAATGCACACACACATGCAAGCATTCATGGTCCAATACTTAGGCACCAAACAAACAACTTCCAAGCACACTTGAAAGGGGATATCATGGACAACTATCATGCAATATAAGCCCTGAAATTCATGCTAGAATGTGGTGCCAAACCAAGCCAAATGAAGCAAACATAAGCATGCAAACATAGTCCAAATACTTGAGGCAAGTCATGAAGGCTTGAACCATACTTAGCACAACCACACATGGCAATACTTAAGAAACTAAAATCAGAGTTTTAGCACATAAAACTAAGCCCAAAAGGCCACCTAGATGGCATCTAAATGACATGAATCCAAAGGCATGCACAATGGTCAAAACATAGGGCATACAACACATGCTCTCAAAGCAATAAGAGGTGACTAAGGCAAGCATATGGGCATGCCAAAGGGACTGAAATTACATTTTGGGTGGTTCCAAACCACCAAAATGATGCAAGCAACACATGGTACACATTCACAGGCTTGAGGCATACAAGCCCGGCAAGCCACAAATGCAAAGGAGCTATGCTAAACATGCCAAAATTGACCCAAACAACTATGGACAGACCTAAAGCATGGCAAAATAAGCACAAAACATTCATAAGTCTAAGCCTAAATCACACTCGAACAAAGGCTAACAACCTAAGACATGTTAAGGGAATTACAAGGCATTACATGGCAACTACACTAAACATGAATGGAGCACCAAAACCAACACACAACATGATTATATTATGGCATAATAAGCATCAAATGTAGCCTATACATGATCAATACACACTTGAACATAAGGCTCCTTAAGAGACCAAAAATAGTCCCTTTCAAGGACAACAAGGAGAGGGGGTGGCCCTCCCCTTTTGGAGACTTCAAGGCACCATCTCCACCACTGAAATCCCTCAAGATTTCAGTGGTGAAGAGGCCCACACACCAAAGTCTCGAAACTTGCACAAAATGGCACAAAATGAGGCCTTTCAAGGCCTAAGGGTGACCAAACTTCCCCAAACCACAAAACACCCTTAACAAACAATTAAGAGGGCTTAAAAATAGAACTTTTTTATGTTATACACTAAACACAAAAACAGCTTTAAGATAGGTAAAAATAGGATGCAAAAATGGGGAATAAAAGGCAAGTTTCTCACCCTTGTTGACCACCTTCACAAGTGTTGATGTTGTTGCTTCCTTGGGCTCAAATCCAGTCAAGAACACCAAGAACAACCTCTTGGAACCTCAGAAACCAAGGAAAGGTGAAACACTAGGTGTGGATGTGCAATAGTATGAACAAATGCACCTAGAACACTTAAGGGAGAGAGGTATAGAGATATAATATGTATCAATCCTAGACCTAAAACCAGAGCTCTCTCTGAGTTGTTTTCTCTCCAAAAAGCCAACCCTAAAGCCAAGGGGGAAGGCCTCCTCTTATAGAGGAGGTAATCTTGTAAGTTTAGGCATTAAGCAAGACAAGAAGTGCATCCCTCCATACACGTGTATGGAGGGGAAGTCAATGCCAGACAGCTGTAATAAAATATCTAAAAAAGCAGCTGAACAGTAGCCGACTAGCCAAAAATGTCATTTTGACAAAAATGACTGCCGACCGGCAACAAAGAGTGCCGACCGGCAATGTACATTGCCGTGGCAAGAAAAACCAGCCGGTGGCCTCTAGCTAGTGCCGGTGGTGTGTGGGGATGCCTCACAAGGCATTTTTAGCTCTTCCAAGGCAAAACACAAGTGTTTGGTGCAAAACCAGACACAAAACAGTCGAGTTCGGAGATCCTGAGGTAAGGCGCGTAGCCGAGAACTCCGGGAACTCCAAACGAACACAAACATGGATAATCACCGGGTGTTCAAATAGTGACGTCCAAGTCTTAAGGACGGTCAAAAATGGGGTGTCTACACTGGGCCGGCACCGACCCTCGAATCTGCGCGAGTAAGGGATCTCAAGAGGTGTCTCGACCTCCAGCTCAGTGGCCAATGTCGAGAAGTACGCATAAACCCACAACTGTGAAAGGCAAGGCAGTAGCAGTCAGAATACAGAATGTATAGAATGTAGAATGCTGAGTACATAATGCGAATACATAATATATGTTGAGTGCAGAACGTTGTGTGTAATGTGCAGCATATAGAATGTATAGGAAGTAGAGAATGCTAAGTGCAGAAGGTAGAGTACAGAATGTAATGTGTGCAGTGTGCGGTGTACAGATATTGAAAAACAGAATTGTAAATCAAGAGGGCGGAATGTACCTCCCAGGCTCGCCAGTAGCCGCCTACTATTGTCCCCCATTCTCAGGAAGTCGTGCTCATGTAGCAGTAAAGGGTAGCGAGGCTAGCGCCACCCCAATCATACTGACTGACCCATGATAGGTCCACCAGAGCACTGAGCAGATAAAGCCCAACTATGTTCCCCCTGTCGGAGAACAGAGTGGTCCCGAGGAGGAACATCAAAAATCCCCGGGCATACTGCTATATGGTCTCAATGGTTTGGGGTGAAGCCCCCCTGTACCGCTCGGAGAACCAGATGTACCTGACCCTGCCTGATGATCTGTTGATCGGCGGACGAGCTCCAAGCAGGTAAATCCAAGCTGCGTCCCACTCACCCATATCTCCATCGTATGGGATCGGCCAACCTGCCACGTCAAGGCCCGTCAGCATGGAGAAGTCAAATGGGGTCATCATCATGTCCCTGCTAGCCAAGAAATGAAAGGAGTTGGTGGTGTCCCACCATCTCTCTACAAGTGCCCCCAAGAGGGTCCTATTCGCCAGATGACATGATAATCCTGCACAGAAAGGACCGAATCCTACCTCGTCCACGATATGGCGAACAACATCTAGGAGCTCCATGTACCACTCCTTAGTAATAATAGATCCGTAACCCCGTGTGAAATGGGCAGATACCTGCATTTAGAATGAACAAATGCATTCAGTTTCAAATCGAAATGTATGAGCTGTGTGTTTAGAATGAAATATATGAGCTGCATGTTCAGAATGAAATGCATGAGCTGCGTGTTCAAAGTGAAAAATGAGCTGTGTGTTCAGAATGTGCTGTATGAGCTGCGTGTTCAAAATGAAAAAGTGTACTGCGTTATGGACTGTGTGTTTAGATTGAGCAGTGTGCTAAAAACCGAATACAGTGTTATGGACTACGTGTTCAGATTGAGCGGTGTGCTATGTTATGATAAAGTGTACTGCGTTATGGACTGCATGTTCAGATTGAGCAGTGTGCTAAAAAACTGAATACCGTGTTATGGACTCCGTGTTTAGATTGAGCGGTGTGCTATGTTATGAAAAAGTGTACTGCGTTATGGACTGCGAGTTCAGATTGAGCAGTGTGCTAAAAGACAAAAATCGTGTTATAGACTGCATGTTATAAATTAAGCGGTGTGCTATGTTATGAAAAAGTGTACTGCATTATGGACTGCGTGTTCAGATTGAGCAGTGTGCTAAAAAAACGAATACCGTGTTATGGACTGCGTGTTCAAATTGAGCAGTGTGCTAAAAAAACGAATATCTTGTGTTATGGATTGCGTGTTCAGATTGAGCAGTGTGCTAAAAAACAAATAGCGTGTTATGGACTGCATGTTCCGATTGAGCGATGTGCTATGTTATGAAAAAGTGTACTACGTTATGAACTGCGTGTTCAGATTGAGCAGTGTGCTAAAAAAATGAATACCATGTTATGGACTGCATGTTCAGATTGAGCAGTTTGCTATGTTATTAAAATGTGTACTGTGTTATGGACTGCATGTTCAGATTGAGCAATGTGCAAAAAAAAACCGAATACCGTGTTATGGACTGCCTATTCAGATTGAGCAGTGTGCTATGTTATGAAAAAGTGTACTGCGTTATGGACTGCAAGTTCAGATTGACCAGTGTGCTAAAAAACGAATTCCGTGATATGGATTACGAGTTTAGATTGAGCGGTGTGCTATGTAATGAAAAAGTGTACCGCGTTATGGACTGCGTGTTTAGATTGAGCAGTGTGATAAAAAAAAGGAATACCGTCTTATGGACTGCGTGTTCAGATTAAGCGGTGTGCTATGTTATGAAAAAGTGTACTGCATTATGGACTGCGTGTTCAAATTAAGTAGTGTACTAAAAAGACTGAATACCGTGTTATGGACTACGTGTTCAGATTGAGCGGTGTGCTATGTTATGAAAAAGTGTACTGCGTTATGGACTGTGTGTTCAGAATGAGTAGTGTGCTAAAAAATGAATACCGTGTTATGGACTGCGTGTTCAGATTGAGCGGTGTGCTACGTTATGAAAAAATGTACTGCGTTATGGACTACGTGTTCAGATTAGGCGTTGTGCTAAAAAATGAATACCGCCTTATGGATCAAGGTGTTTAGATTGAGCAGTGTGCTATGTTATGAAAAAGTGTACTGCGTTATGGACTGCATGTTCAGATTGAGCAATGTGCTACAAAAACCGAATACCGTGTTATGGACTGCGTGTTCAGATTGAGCAGTGTGCTATGTTATGAAAAAGTGTACTGCGTTATGGACTGCGTGTTCAGATTGAGCAGTGTTCTAAAAAACGAATTCCGTGATATGGACTACGTGTTCAGATCGAGCGGTGTGCTATGTTATGAAAAAGTGTACTGCGTTATGGACTGCGTGTTCAGATTGAGCAGAGTGCTAAAAAACGAATTCCGTGATATGGACTGAGTGTTCAGATCAAGCGGTGTGCTATGTTATGAAAAAGTGTACCGCGTTTTGGACTGTGTGTTCAGATTAAGCAGTGTGCTAAAAAAACGAATACCGTGTTATGGACCGCGTTTTCAGATTGAGCGATGTGCTATGTTATGAAAAAGTGTACTGCATTATGGACTGCGTGTTCAGATTAAGCAGTGTGCTAAAAAGACCGAATATCGTGTTATGGACTGCGTGTTCAGATTGAGCGGTGGGCTATGTTATGAAAAAGTGTACTGTTATGGACTGCATGTTCAGATTGAGTAGTGTGCTAAAAAAATGAATACCATGTTATGGACTGCGTGTTCAGATTGAGCGTTGTGCTATGTTATGAAAAAGTGTACTACATTATGGACTTTGTGTTCAGATTAAGCAGTGTGCCAAAAAAACCGAATATCGTGTTATGGACTATGTGTTTAGATTGAACGGTGTGCTATGTTATGAAAAAGTGTACTGCGTTATGGATTGCGTGTTCAGATTGGGCAGTGTGCTAAAAAAATGAATACCATGTTATGGACTGCATGTTCAGATTAAGCGGTGTGCTATGTTGTGAAAAAGTGTACTGTGTTATGGACTGCGTGTTCAGATTGAGTGGTGTGCTAAAAAAACCGAATACCGTGTTATGGACTGCGTGTTCAGATTGAGCGGTGTGCTATGTTATGAAAAAGTGTACTACGTTATGGACTGTGTGTTCAGATTGAGCAGTGTGCTAAAAAAAATACCGTGTTATGGACTATGTTTTCTGATTGAGCGGTGTGCTATGTTACGAAAAAGTGTATTGCATTATGGACTGCGTGTTCAGATTGAGCAGTGTGCTAAAAAACCGAATACCGTGTTATGGACTGCGTGTTCAGATTGAGCGGTGTGCTACATTATGAAAAAGTGTACTGCCTTATGGACTGCGTGTTCGGATTAAGCAGTGTGCAAAAAAAACCGAATACTGTGTTATGAACTATGTGTTTATGTTGAGCAATGTTATGAGCTATGTGCCATCTAAACCGAATGCTGTGTTATGAACCGCGTGTTCAGATTGAACAATGTTATGAGCTGTGTGCGATCTAAACCGAATGCTGTGTTTTGAACTGCATGTTCAGATTGAGCAGTGTTATGAGCTGTGTGCCATCTAAACCGAATGTTGTGTTATGAACTACGTATTCAAATTGAGCAGTGTTATGTGCTTTGTGCCCAAATGAGCTGTGTACCAAACTAGCGGAGTGCTGTGTATGTGAATATGTTCAAAACGAGCAAATGTGATACATAGCAAAAACATGGAATGTCACGACCCCAAAATCCGTATCAGAAATTACCTTTATGCATTTGTGGATTAATGTTCTTCAATTTGATGATATCTATTTGAATTGAAAAATGATCTGTTGAGTTACGACTTTACAATTTAAATTACCGACCTTTATGGGTTCAGGAATCAAAATTGAGTACTTGTATATGTTAATTAGAATTTTTAGAACTATTTTGAAAAATTAATTGGAAATCTAATTTGTCTGATTCGTTAATGTACGTTTGGGTAGTTAACTTGGTAATGCAAATTGAAGGCCTTAAAGGCTTCAAAAATCGGAACAGAGGATGTATTTATGATCAACATAATTTTTAGAGCCATCTGGGAAGTTTAATTGGAATTTCATTTTGTGCGATTCGTAAGGCCGTGTTTGGCCTCCTTATTGTGTTAAACATTATGTGGGCATATATTTATATAAGTAGATATGTTTTGGGGGGGGTTGAACTCATCTTTTGAAAAGCCAAAAATATCTAAGGTAGAAAGAGAGAACCGTGAAAGAGAGAGGGAGAGAAGGAGAGGCAAATTCTTTAAGGAAGCTCAACACTCATGGATGGTTGAAGGGAATTAAAGAGAGAAGATCAACCTTAAAGCTTGGAAGATGGAAGAGATCAAAGGGAAAAAGGAAAGGTTGAAGGCATGGGGCTCTAATTATCATTTTTGTAGATAATTCATCTAATACATGAGATCAAAGATTAATTTGGAAGTTTGATATGTGAGAATCAACCATGGGGAAGATGTATTAGCATGATTTTGAGTATATATTATGGAAATTTGAATATATGAAAATGATGAGACTTCGATTCCTAACTTGAGGCAAAGATTAATTTATTTGTGATGAGATTATACTTGGTTGATTTTAGTTTATCATGTCATTAGGAAATTTTACATGTTTTTGAGTGATTGATGTTTAGAACCAAGCTTATAATGGAAAGAACCAAATGTTTGAGCAAAAGAGCTATTTTCGGACTGGTTTTTTTTCCCAGACAGCACGAGTGGCCATGGGCACCACACGAGCGGACATGAAGAGGAAAAAGGGGTTTTCATTCTGCTTTTGGGCACTCGAGCGGCCGGGTTCTTCGGCTCGAGCAGAATTGGGGCGAACGAGCGGCCACCCCTGTTTCAGCATTTCCTAGGTAACTTTGAACAAGCATATCATTTGCATCCAAACTCCGTTTTGAGTGATTCTTGAGCCTAAAATCAAGCCCCAGAAGTCTAGTTTCCAATGGAAGTGGTCGCACTCCCAAATTCTAAATATATAAATAGTTATGCTGAAATTAGTGACAACTGTTCACTTTCTGTTTACTGAGTTTGTACCGTTTCTTCATCTGAACCTTTCTCCTATCGATTCCTCGTATTTTCTGAGGCATGGATTATAACCTACTAAGGACTAAGGAGTGTAGAACCAATGTGACTAATTGATTAGGAGTAAAGTAAGGAATCAGGTATAATCTTATAATACTATGTGCATTGTGTTTGTAGGTCAAGACGAGGATATCGTCTCACTGCTACCAGAATCTATCATTGTGAGTAATAGTACTGTAATTGCACATTTGATTACCGTTAATAATTCTTTTTATTAACGCTCTGCGCTTTAGACTTAGTTATGTTAATATTATGTTGATTAGGAAACAGTGTGGACATTGAAAGATTTTTGTGAACATTGGTATGACTCTGAACCTACGCTGTATTCTGGCTATGGTTAATGATTATCATGAATGTTCCATCCTATGAATTACTCATGATTCTGCATAAGAATTGCATACAAACTATAACACTGTGAAGTTGGTTAATAGAAAGGAATTGAGTATCAATAACATTGTTACGTGATTCATGTTATGATATGAACTGTTGTGACCTATTGATGTAATGGTACCTTTACCTTCGGACTATTGTTAATATTAATGTTCTGCTAATTACGAGACAAGTATGTCGACCTACAAAGAACCATGAGGAAATATAAGTGCATCGTTGGATCATACGTTTTGTTTACTGTTGATAGTTAATGTTAACATTCCATTATCTGCAAGTTAGTGGTATCGGTTCATGACAAGCAAATGAGATGTATGTGCATTATGAAACTATGGTATCTACGTATCTCTGGAATGTGGTTCCCTTTTGCTAACAAGTATTAGCAACGTTCTGTTAAACTTATATTACCGATGGTAATTCATGTGAATAATGGGAAGAATGTATGTACTTTCTGTATGATTCTGAAGTTAATTTGTTCTGATGATTTCTGGTATGGAACAAAGTACTGTACGAAACTAAGTGCTACACTTTGGTGGGAGCCACCTCTAGAATCCGTACGAGCCACCTCTTGAGTCCATACATATTTATTTCTGGGCCGATAGGCCGTTCATATTTACGGGCGATGGCCGTTCTATGTATTACTGGGCTTAAAGCCACTCTGTTAAGGAAATTCGGCCCATGGCCGTTCTAGAAATGACTACAGAATGTAATTAATCATATGCCTCCACAGTTATATGCTTTGTTATTTAAGTTAACCATTACATTATTTATGTACTATTATTCACTGAGTTTTACTTTCTCTGTATTTTGTCTGTTTCTGTAGGTAACCAACTGAAAAGCCAGTCCTAACCCTTGAGACTTGTCTATCCCTTGTCAACCTCAGTGTGTCCAGGCACTTAAGATGGAACCCGTGCATTTTGGAAAGCTTTAACTAGGTTTTCGGTTTATGCTTTGATTGTCTGCCTATGGTTGAATGTAAATAACCCCTTTCTTCTTTAGTACTTTTGTATGAATGTGAATGACTGTAACTAAAGCTCGGGTGTATGCTTCCTGTGTATTATCTACCTAATGTAATGTTTGCGGTCCTGGCATAGTAGTAGTAGCTCAATGGATGATGTTTTATGTTATTTCATTTCATTAATGCTTCCGTCCAGGCCCCATATATTACGTATATCAGGTTAAGTGTCCGTTTCTGAATAAGTCATGCCCGAAACTTTTAGGGGCGGGTTTAGGGCGTGACATGGAATGTACAAGAAATGCAAGAGTAAAGTACGTACCTCAAGCGCATGATAAGATAAATGGGACTTCAGCTCCCGTAGCTGCAGGTTTGCAGGTGCCCGCCGCGCGAAGTCCGTGAGGTGATAGAAGGTGCTAGGAGGGAGGATGTGCTCCTCCGGCTCGTACTCCTCTGGGTCGAATGGCCGTATCCTTGGAGGCAATAGTATGATATCGAGCTCGTCCTCTGCATATGGAGAACCTCCGCTATATGGGATATCGTCAGCCATCTGAAGAAATCTGCAAAAGATGCAAAAACGAGCAAAATAAGCCAAAATTGCAAAAAGTCAACAAAAGTCAACTCTCGCGAAAAGAAAAAGTCAACAAAAGTCAACGCTCAAGAAAAGGTGCTAAACTTTGAGACAAACATACCTCAATTGGTGAAAATGGAGAAAGAAGCTCTTAAAACAAATTCTAATCGGTTCAAAACGAAGAGAATCGAAAGTTTTCACGAAACAACTTTGCGCGGGGCATTGGAAAACACGTATAAAGTGCAGATCTGAGAAAGAAAAGGGTGTAGGGAGCAAGGAGAGTGTATTTCGCCCTTGGTGGTGTGTTACAAACTGATTTGGAGTTGTGTACTTAAAGGACTAAAGCTAAAAGACCAAACTGCCCTGAATTTCTTTAAGCTGGTCGGCCAGCCAGTTTTTTTGGTCGGCCGACAACTTTGGTGGTCAACAACTGGTTGGCCAACTTCCTAGGTGGTCGGCCATCCCTCCTGGGTGGTTTCCAAGATCCCTTTGTTCTCCCTATATGTTTTGATAATGATTAGAGTCCTCGGCTCTCGAGAAACTACAAGAAAAGTACACTTTTCGGCTCAAAAATGTCCCCGCGGGAACTTCAATTCAATTCTTCGATGTGTAGCTCATCATTTACTCATCAAGAGCAAGGTGTATCCTTTTTGAGTATGTTGTGATCCCTTCGAGAGATAAATCGGAGGTTATGTTTGAATTACGCTTCTTTATTCAGCATTTCCTTTCAAACACACATTTGAAGTTGCGCATTTCTTTCACATTACCTTGCACTTTCCACACGCGTTGTCGCGCATGTTTCGCCTACATTGTTATGCACACCACTTGTTGCATTGTTATGCACTCACTACTTTTGTTGTCACGCTCGTTTTGCTTACATCATTATACGTACTCCTGTTGCATTGTTATGCGTTACACCTAGGTTGCATTGTTTTGCATCCCTTCTGCATTGTTATGCGTCACACTTAGGTTGCATTGTTTTGCCTCCCTTCCGTATTGTTATGCGTCACACTTAGGTTGCATTGTCATGCATCTCTCCACTTGCGTTGTCACGTACTTTTCACTTGCATTGCTATGCATGTTTCTAACAATATTGTACCTGTTGATTTTCTTCCTTTTGCAGGCACCATATTGTATGTATGATTCATTTGAAGCTGGCACAACCAGACGAAGCAGATGGTATTGTATGTACTCCGCGTGAGACGTAGTGAGAATTGTATAATTGTCTTACATCCTTTCTGTATGTAATGTAGTTTGGTTCATTTTCGCTTGCTTAAACTGTTGCATTTATTGTGTATATTTGCCTCGTTACAGCTTTCTTTGCATGATCATAAGTTATATTCGGCTTTATGCATGCCATTTGCATCTTGCCCCAGCCTGCGGGCGCATCTCTTAGTTATCTTGCCTGTTTGTCTAAGTCTTCGGCCTTGTCAAAAATGGGTCGTCTCTGGCTTTGACATTCACTCCCGTCACTTGTGACTTTCGAGTTCTGCCAAAGAGGGGCAACTGTAGGCACCCCATTTTTGACCGACCATAAGACTCAGACATCATCGATTGAGCGCTCGGTGATGGTGCATGTTGTGCTCGTTTAAAGGTTTCGGAGTTTTGGCTGAGAGCCTTGCCTCCAGGCCTCTGAACTCTTTGTGCTTTGGCTCGGTTTGTAGAACGAATCCTGTTTTCTCTTCTTCAAGGGAGGAAGTAGTCTTGTAGACCATCTATTTGTGGTCGTAGGCCACTTTTCCCGTTTAGAGACTAGTTTCTGGTTTTCGGAGCCTTTGGTCGTGTGCCTTGTCTCGAGACCGCTTAATGTTCTCCGTTTGGCGTGGTTTTCGAACCATACCTTGTTGCCTCTGCCTAGAGGGACACAGTGGTCCAGGAGACCACTTTTTTGGTTGCATACTACTTTTGATGCCCGTAGACTAGTTTTCGAGGCGTTCAGCCGCGTGCTTTGCCTCCCGATCTCTCGTCTTGCATCCGTTTTGGTTTGTTTTTGGTATAAACCTTGTTTTCCTTGTTTGGAAGGTGGTACAAGGGTGGGAGACCACTTTTTCTCTTTGGAGACCACTTTTCCTTTTGCCAACCAGTTTTCTGGTCGGATAACTGGCTTGCTTGGTCTTTGGTCCACATTTACTGGTCGGCCACCACACCACTACATTGTTTTCATGCCCTGGACTCTCTCAAACCATGGCCGACCAGTTTTTGCTCTTAGAGGCCACTTGAAGTGGTTGGCCGACCACTTTAAGTAGCAGGCTGACCACTTCAAGTGGTCGGCTACTTTTTGACACCTTTTTGGAGATATTTTCCTCCAGCTGGCATAGCTGGAGGACATTTGGGCTATCCTCCATACACGTGTATGGAGGGATTTGTTTGAGGCATAGCTTCTCCAAGAAGCTTTTCCTTTTGGTTTCTATAAGAGGGAGGCTCCTCTTCCCTCCTCTAGGTTCAGAAAAACTCCCTTGAGTTATACATATAGCCTATTTCTATACTTCTTGATTTTGCTCTTGCTTTCTGTTCAAAAGTGTAGTTTTGTCTTGCTTTTTCACACAAACACACACTCAAACACCATCCTTTTGCTACTGAGGTGCTTAGGAGCTGGTTTTGGTGTTCTTGGGTTGCTTTGAGCTTGAAAAAGTTGCTGGAGTTGCAGTGCTAAAGAAGGTCATCAAGGGTGAGTCTTTAGCCCTTAAATCCCCCATTCTTGCTTAAGCTTTTAGCCCTTCTTGAATCTATTTTTAAGCTTAACTCTTAACTAGAAAAAGTTCTCTTTTTGCATGCTTAAAATAGTTGTTTAAGGTCACTTTTTCGTTTGGGGTGATTTATCCCCTCTTAGGCCTTGTTAGGCCTTATTTTGAGCCATCCCTTTAGGTTCTTGTTGAACCCTTTGCATGACCTTTCTACCACTAAAATCCAGAGGATTTTCAGTGGTGGAAAGGTGGTCTTGGTGTCCTAAATAGGAGAGGGTCACCCCCTCGCCTTGTATTGTGTTTACTAGCTTCATATGCCTCATGTTTGAGCACTTTTGTTAAGCTTATGTTGGCCTTATCTTAGCTTGTATTTGTGGTTATTTTGCTGAGGCATACCATTGATTTTGTTTGGTTTGGTCACTCCATGCATGGTTAATACGCTTGTAGTGTAAATCACAAAAACTAGCTTTGTATGCTTCATGAAGTAGCATGTCATTCTAGCTTGTTTTCTTTCCATTTCAGTAGGTTTTTGGTGTTGTTTTAGCATGCCATGACTTTGTTTTGGTTTGGTTTGGTTGGCCCTTGCATGCTTCATACACGTGTAGTGTAATGCCATGAAATAGCTTAACATGCATCATGCCTTGACATGTCATTTATCATGCTTTTGGCTTAGCTTAAAGAAGATTTTGTTCATGTTTTACCATGTTTAAGGTCTTATTTTGGTTGTATTGGTCATGCATGACTTGCTATGTATAACCTTGGTTCAACCTAGCTTGTTAGCTTTGTGTGTTGAGTCATCTAGCATGCATTACTTATTTCAATGATTTGGCATCATCTATTATGTGATTTCAGTCCATGTTTCATGGCCATGCATTCACATTTGTCACACATTCAATGCGTTGGTGGGTTTGCCCCATAGCTTGCGAGCCATCATTTCAGTAGTTATTTGGGGTTATTTTTCCATAATATAACTCTGATTTTTATTGGTCGAGTCATCCCATGCTTGGTCTTAATAGGTGTAATGTAAACCACCTTATTTGCTTTGCATATTCCATGCTTCATACCCTTTATGCTAGCATATTTTGGCCTACTTCCATGCATGTTTTAGACTCATTTTAACATGTACTAGGACTGTTTTGGGTTGTCTTGGTCACATGCTTCATCTTTTGTATACTTGTAGTACAAATGCTCTTGCTTGCCTCAAGCTTTGAGCACCATAGCATGCTTCATTTGTGTTGTGTACATGATTTGGCATCACTTAACATGACATTTCAGATCATTTAACATTGCCATGTTCCTACCTCAACCATGCTTTAAGTGCCTTTGAGTTTTATGCATTATTCCCTAGTTTATGCCTTAGCTTGTATGCTTGCATGCCTAGGCCTTTGAGCCCTCATCTCAGCATGTTTTGGTCCTTATTTTGACCTACTTGAGCTCTGCCCATGCTTAGTTCATGCATTTTTGCCATGTATTGCATGCCTCTTTTGTAGTCCTCTTTGCTAGCTTCATGCTTTAAGGACCCTAGCATGCCATACTTGTGTTGTTTGAATGATTTGGCATCATTTCTTACCTCATTTTAGTGCATTTAGTGTTGTTACACTTCCATGCTTTTCACTCTTTAAGTGTTCTTGAGAGTTGCACTTTAGTGCCTCAATTGGTGAGCCAATTGGAATGCATGTTTGTATGTGTTTTCGGTGCCTTCATTTTAGCATTATGGCCACTATTTTGGCATGGTTGAGGTCTGTCCATTTCGGTTTAAATCCATTGAGTATGTGATTTTTATGTTGTTCCATGCTTGGTGTATTGCATATTGTTGCCCTTGTTGCATTGCATTGTGCATGCATGCATTAAATTGTGTTTGGAACCTCATGATTGCCTTGCATTGAGTATGCCATCTAGTTCTTAGCATTTAGCATTGTACATGCCATGTTATTCCTTACATTGTCTCTGCTGGGTTGCTAGTTGCATTGAGTATGCCATGTAGTTGCATGTTCGCATGATAAGGTTGCATTACACACATGCACACACACTTATTACAACATTATGCCCTCACGAAGGAGGGTTCGAATGAATAAGAGCTAAGCTAATCTAAGCTAAACTAATTAAACTAATTAGACTAACTATTACAAACCAATTGAATAACTAGCAAACTAATTACTAATTATTACAACACTTTAATCAACCAGTAAACTAATTAATTAAAACAAATGCACATTAACTAATCATGCAAGGCACTAAACTATGCTGCCACTGCTCCGCCTCGGGAAGTGGAAGATGCATGCACTCGGTTTTCGCCCCGAAAAGTCCTCTGTTTTGCTCTCAAAAGGCTCTGCTTGCAAGGTTGAGCATACTTTAGAACCTTCTGCTCCACCTTACCAAATCTTTGCTGAGGGTTACACCAGTGGCTTGCCGACCATGGATGGCTGCTGCCAAATGTCTGGCGCCATTGATGCTTTGTATCACCATCTGCAATGATGCACAAAGCGAGCAAAAGAAGATTTTTCTAGGGTTTGCACAATTCACCTCTCATTTTCATGGACAAATCCAAGGAATTGTGAACTTAAATGACAAACCACCAATCAAACCAATTTCATTACATGATGGCATGTGCTTCAAGGTGTGCACGCTTTAATAAATCTGAAGCCAACCAAACACTTAAGAACCATCACCCTATCATGCTGTAGACGTCCCCGAACGTCCCGAGAGAGAATCCTCCCCCTCCCCCCGTTTTGTTCATTGGGCTCAATACAGTTCAGGACTCAATGTCACGGTCCTGTATCTAATCTCGCATAGTGCAATGCAAGACCGATGAATCATCAAAGAGTCCAAATCCGGAAATTCAGTTTTGAAAATAGATTTTTTTGAAAGAAGTGCTAAACATGGACTGCTTTGCCAGATATAGAGTCGCCACCTAAATATTTTATTTTGGGGAATTTAGAAAACCCTGACTCGTTGCCTAAGGCCATGTGTCCATCATCACCAAAGTTGCATCGGCTTGAGAACTTGGGTACGATTGGGGAAGGTCACTTCGTGAGCACCCCCGCTTGCCCGATCAAAGATCAGCCTCTACTAACCATGATATCGAGTTTTGAAAACATTATGCGTTCTTATTCCGGTTTATTAGCTTAGAATTACTATGTGATGTGCACAGCATACAAGTATAGACTGAGTCGCCTGAATTGGAACAAAACATTTCATGTTTATTTATTTTGAAAACGGTTTGATGGTGCTACTCGCAAGTAGGCTAAGACGTGGATTTGCCACCCTCGAATGGGCTTAGAAAAACATGATTTTTGCCATTCTCAAGTGGGCTTAAAACTCGCAGTCGATGAATTGTTCCAATCCAAATAACCCAACCTTCACTCATAGGCATTTAGGCAGTTATATCACATAAGCAAATAGCCTCATGGTAAGCATACTATCATGGCAATCACTCACACGCATGCAAGGATGCTAAAGTATAACACTTACCGAGTACTCTAAGCCAAAACAGAAGCTATGTTAGAAATCAATGCATGATCCTAACTATGCTGAAACGCCTAACGCAACACATGCAAAATGCAACTAAAAATAGGCTCGGCTATTCTAAGATGGCATATGATGATGCTAGAGCTAACACGTATTCAACTTGGAATTGAAATACAATGCAGTTAGTATGATGCGTCGAGCCCGGTGTATGCAATACAGATGAATGATGCAAACATGCAAACATAAGTATGCTAGTTAAAACATGCCCTAAACTAACCATCATAAGCTGGTAAATAAAAGGGAGAAAGACGTGGGGTTGGAAGACATGCATCACACGCACGCACACTTATTACATTATTGCCCTCGTCGGAGGGTCCGAATAAATAATACAGTCCGAATAAATAATTAACTACTCTAGCTAATTAAATATTACAAAATCCTAATTAATTAACAAATTAACTAGGAAAGCAAATAAATTAGCATGCAAGCTAAATAGGATGGACTGCCTCAGCTCTGTTCCGAATGATGAAAGATGCATGCATGCTCGAGTCGCCTCGTCGGGAAATTCCTCGCGATGCCCCGATTCGCCTCTGCTTGCAATTGACCCCGGAATGCTGTACAAAACTCCAGAAGGTTGTTGACCAGTTTTTGCTATCGGTTCCGGGTTTGCTGCAACAGAGAACAAGAAAGGGGCATGGCAAAGTATTTTCACATATGTATGCACGACCACTCTCCTCGTCATTGCACAAGCTCTAGGGAGTGTAAACCTCGATCCTCGTGCCACCAATCGCGCATCTCGATGCACGATGGCCGAGGAGTCGAATTGCACGACTCGATGTAAAATGAATGTACATGAAAACACAACAAGGCCTAAACTCCATCATGGGTAATCCGGAGTGTCGGCGACCGAGAATCGAGGCACATTTCGTCACTTGGAGTATGAAACGTCCCTCGTTTCCCATGTTGGACCAACCCTACTCCAAACACAATGCGACAAGATGGCATACACAATGCGACTAACATACAACCCTAAATGCAATGCAACCTAATCATCCTGACATGCGAGGGATGATATGCAAACATGCAACTAGCATACGCAATGCTATGAACTACAAATGGCATACTCAAAGCTCGTGACATAATATGGCATACACAATGCACATATGAAGACTATCATGCACATATGAAGGCTACCAAGGAGATGATCAAAGCATACGCAATGCAATGGCCAAACATGCAAAAACAAGAACTAAATAGCATATGTAATGCAAGATGGACTTAAACCAATGTGAGTGGACCTCAGCCACACTCAAATCAGTGGCCATATGATGAAAATGAAACAACCAAAATACACGCAAACGTGCACGAATGCAAAGGACCGATCCTAAGGCACAACATGCAACTCTAACAAAGCATGGCAAGGGATGAAATATGGCACACAAACACACATTTTCCAGCTCTGAAACATGATGCACAATGGTCCCGAATCATGCAAGCACTTCACACAATGCATGCTAGATGGCCCGAATACCGAAACTAGTGAAGTGAGTTACATTAGAGGTACACAAAACAGTGCCCAAATGGCAAAACCAACCCCAAATAGATCCTAGGCAGGTCCAAGACAGTGGGAAAATGGCCTAAAATGATGGCTCAAGATGCGTGGAAATGAAGCTCATTCAATGGTTCGAAAACAAGGCATTCATGCACAACTCTCAAACACATTTAAAGAGTGGAAATCATGGGAATATGGCATACATGTAAGCTCTGAAATATAATGCATAATGGTCCCAAAACATGAAAACACCTCAGTATATGCCTGCAATAGACCTCAAAGCTCAAAGCTAGGCATGGATATTGTACTACAAGCATGCAAAACAAGCATCATTCGACCATGAGACCCAAAAATAAAGCTAAGCCAATCCAAAATATGCACAAAATCAGTTTAAGGCATGGCCAAAAAGTGCTAGAATCAAGGGCCAACATAGCATGCAATGTAAGCTAGTAAAGGGGATTTGCACTACAAGTATTTGAGGCAATCAAGAAGTCACCAAACCAGAAAAAGTTAGAAGTATGCCATGCCAAATAATGCCCAAAAACTCATGGAAACATGGTCAATGCATGCAAGAATAATATGTTCCTTTGAAAGGCCAATAAGAGGGTTATTCTGCACATGCAATATGGACATACAAAATGGCAAAACCAATTCTAGATAGAGGCTATGATGGCCCTAAAACTCACTGAAAAGGGCCTAAAATGAGTCTAGGAAGCATGCAAGTAAAGGCCCCTTTGAAAGGCCATGAAGAGGGTTACTCTACACATGCATAATAGACATCCAAAATGGCAAAAAGGCTCTGGATAGATACTATGCAGATCACAAAACCCACCAAAAAGGGTCTGAAATATGGCTTTCAAACATGCAAATAAGGGGTCCTTTGTAAGGCCAAGAAAGCTAGTAAACAAGACGAGGGGTGAGAGGGTCACCCCTCTTTGATTTTGATGCTCAAAAACATATAATAACCACTAAAAATCCGCTGGATTTCAGTGGTCAAAAGGGACAACAAAGCTCAACACAAAGGCCCTAATGCATGGCTCAAAACAAAGGGAAATGAAGCATGCAAGGGGGTAGATGACCCCCAACAGAAAAATGGTCTCAAACAAACATGTTAAGAAGCTCAAAATAAGAGTTTTTTTAGTTTATGACAAAGCCCAAATATGTTTGCAAAATAGGCTAAGAGATGAAGCAAAATAATGTCAAAATGAGGGAAAGAAGTGTTACCCTTGTAGCCAAAAGAGCCAGCAACTTCTGGACCAAAATAGCAAGCCTTCAACATCTGAAAACCAGCTCCAAGGTGCTTAGAGTGATGGTGGAGGTGTTAGGATAGGAGGTGTAGTGCAATGATGCAAGAACAATAGAGCTTTGGAGCTTGGATGTAGAGAGATAGAGAGAGATGTACGTATATGCCTTAGCCAAATTTCTGAACCCTTGCAAGTGAAGAGGGGCCTTTCCTTTATAGAGGAGAGGGGCTAAAGCTTCTTCAAGGAGCTTAAAACCAAGCTTAAACATCCTCCATACACGTGTATGGAGGATGCATTCTGAGGCTTCCAGCTGGCATAGCTGGCATCAACCCAGTGAAATAGAAAAGGAGAAGGCTGGCCGACTAGTTCAGTGCTTTCGATCGACCACTCCCTTAGTCGGCCGACCGGTTTAAAAAGTCGGTGGTCGATGGCCTATATTGGTGGTCTCCCAGGTGAATGCAACTCAGTGGTGATATGGGAGACCGATGGTATCAACCCAAAGTGAGGAGACCACTTCGACAAGAAAAGCCGTGGCGAAAGGTGGTCTCCACCCTAGTACCACCTTCCTAAGAATGAAACTAGGGTCCATGCCAAAAATGAACCCACACCGATGCAAATGGAGGGTTCGGGGGCTAAAACGCGCAGCCGGGTGCCCCGAAAACTGACTATTAAGCATCAAAAGTGGCATACAACCATGTAGGTGGTCTCCCGGGCCACAGTGTCCCTCTAGAGAGAGGGAACAAGGTGTGTGCCAAAAATCGAACAAGCGGAGAAAGTTAAGTGGTCCCGAACCGAGGTGCCTGACGGCTCGAAAATCAAAAATTGGTCTCCAAACAGAAAAAGTGGCCTATGACCACGAAACGTAGCCTACGGCCACTGAAAGATGGTCTACAAGACCTCTTCCTCCTCCGGGAAGAGAAAATAGAGAAAACAGGACTTGGTTATAAGCGAGGCAAAGCACAAAAGAGTCCCGGTTGAGGCAAAGCTCTCGGTAGAGACTCAAGTGACCTCGGAACGAGCACAACATTCGCAATCACCGAGCGCTCAATCGATGACGTCTGAGTCTTAAGGTCAGTCAAAAATGGGGTGTCTACAGTTGCCCCTCTTTGACAAAACTCGAAAGTCATAAGTGATGGGAGTGAATGTAAAAGCCCAGAGATGACCCATTTTTGACAAGGCCGAAGACTTAGACAAACAGGCGAGATAAACAAAGATGTGCCCGCAGGCATGCCCACAGGCAGGGGGCAAAAATGCGAAATGATATGCATCAAGTCGAACGTAACTCATGATCATGCAAAGCAGCAAGCTGTAATGAAGCAAATATTCACAATAGATGCAATAGTTTTAAGTAAGAATGCAAAGCAACAACTACATTTCGTGCAGTAAGAATGTAAGAGAATCACAATTCTCGCTACATCTCACATGGAGAAGATACAATACCTGTGCGGCTCATCTGGTCGCACTAGCCTCAAATGAACCGTACATACAATATCATGCCTGTAAAAGAGAGAAACTTAACAAGCACAACGTAGTTAGCAACATATGTTCAACGCTATATCTAACACAGACAAACATGGTGCTGATGGAAAAGTGCATCGCAATGCAAGAGACACGCGCGTGACAACGCAAGTTAAGCATGGAGGTATGACAATACCAGTGAAATGTGCACAATAATGCAAGTGATGTGCATACTAATGCAAGTGACGTGCATAACAACGCAGGATAAGTGCGACTTCAAAAACATGTTCGAAACAAAACAACGAGCAAATAAATGCAAGCCTCGACGAAGGCAACTCAAACGCGACCTCTGGTTTACCTCCTGGAGGGGTCGCAACGTACTCAAAAAGGATACACCTTGCTTTTGAAGAATGACGACGAAACACGCATCGAAAGTTGGAGTTGAAGTTCCTGCGGAGGGATTTCGCGCTGAAAAGTACACTTTCCTTGTACTTTCTCGAGAGCCGAGGACCCCGATCACCACCAAAATTTGTAGGGAGCTCAAAGTGGCATGGGAGGTCACCCAGGAGGACCACCAACCACCTGGGGAGGCTACTGACCAGGTTTGGTGAAAGGGGGTGGTCAGCCTACCAGAAAAGGTGGTCGGCCGACCACCTATCCAAAATAGGGGCAGTTTGGTCCTTTTACACTTGTTTCTTTAAATATACTTGGCCAAAGCACTTTTTGCTCACACCTTCAGATCCAAAATTAGTCCCTCTTGCTTCCTAGACCATTTTCCCTCTTAGATCTGCGCTCTATACGCGTTTTCCAACGCCCCACGCAAAGTTGTTTCGCGAAATCTTTCAGTTTCCTTCACTTTGGACCGATTAAAATTTGATTTCGGAGCTTCTTTCTCCATTTTCACCACTTGAAGTAAGTTTGTCTCAACATTTGGAATATTTTCTTGTGAGTTGGCTTTTGTTGACTTTTTCATTTCTCGAGAGTTGACTTTTGTTGACTTTTTCGAATTTTGCCTCATTTTGCTCATTTTTGCTCCTTTTTGATTTCTCAAAATGGCGGTCATTTTCCTCATGGAAGAGGTCCTCCAGTGCGGTGGTGAGCCAAACATTATGTCTTTGCCTCAGGATTGACCGTTTGTTCCCGAGAGGTATGACCCTCCGGCGCACATCCTTCCTCGGGCCGTTTTCTACCACTTCACCGACTTTGATGACCGAGCGCCTGTAGATCTATTGCTGCGGAAGCCAGAGTCCCATCTCTCTTATCAGGCATGAGAGGTATGTACTTCACTTTTACATTTTCTGCAATGCATTCTGCATTTTCTATGCATTTCATGCTTTTGCTATGTATTTTTATCTGCTTGTTCTGAACACATTTGCACACCATACTTCTGCTTATTTTAGCACATGTCTCACAGCGCAGTATCTTGTTAAGTTGGCAGACAGCTTAAGTACTCGAATTTCTAAACACACAGCTCATACTTTGATGATGAACACACAGCCCACTATTTGACGGCAAACACACAGTCCACTATTTTTGAAATCTGAACACGCAGCCCACTGTTTTTGAAGTCTCACCACACAGCTCTAACACTTGATGTTGAACACACAGCTTGAACTTTGAGATGAACACACAGCCCATTGTTTTTGAAGTCTGAACACACAGCTCGAACACTTGATGTTGAACACACAGATCACATTTTGAGATGAACACATAGCCCACTGTTTTGAAATCTGAACACGCAGCTCAAACACTTGATGTTGAACACACAGCTCACACTTTGAGATGAACACACAGCCCACTGTTTTGAAATCTGAACATGCAGCCCAAACACTTGATGTTGAACACACAGCTCACACTTTGAGATGAACACACAGCCCACTGTTTTGAAATCTGAACACGCAACCCAAACTTTGAGGTGAACACACAGCCCACTATTTCTGAAATCTGAACACATAGCTCAAACTTGTTGATTATGAACACGCAGCCCACTATTTTTGAAGTCTGAACACACAGCCTGAACACTTGATGTTGAACACATGCTCACATACTTCAATTCTGAACACACAGCTCATATACTTCATGTTGAACACGTAGCTCACACACTTCAATTCTGAACACACAGCTCATATACTTCATGTTGAACACGCGGCTCACACTGAACATGCAGTCCACAGCATTGCATCTGATTCGGTTTGCACACAGCTCATACTTTAATTTTGAAATTGAATACATGTGTTCATTCTGAATGCAGGTATCTTCCTGTATTACACGAGGCTATGGATCGATCATCGCCGAGGTGGTGCGTGGAGCTCCCGAGGCCGTTCGCGTCTGATGCGACCGGCGAGTTCGAACCCATACGCATAGGGATATCACGTTATCCAGTGAGTAGGACCTTAATGGGCACCCTCATAGAGAGATGGTGGGACACCACCAACTCTTTCCACTTCTCAGCTACCGAGGATATGACGATGACCCCGTTCGACTTTGCTGTGCTGATAGGCCTTCACATAGGAGGCTGGCCGATCCCCTATGACGAGGATATGGGCAAGTGGGAGGCTGCCTGGATCTATCTGTTGGGAGCTCGCCTACCGATTGACAGATCTTCGGGTAGAGTCCGGTACACTTGGTTTTTGACACATTTCAGAGAGATCGTGCCTGAGACTCCCGAGGAGATAGCGCAGTACGCTCAAGGGTTTTTGATGTTCCTCCTCGGGACCACTCTGTTCTCCGATAGGGGGAACACCGTTGGACTTTATATACTGAGTGCTCTGGTAGACCTATCACAGGTCAACCAGTATGACTGGAGTGGTGCTGGCTTGGCTACCCTCTACTGCTACATGAGTGTGACCTCCCGCGGATGGGGGAACATAGTTGGCGGCTATTGGAGAGCTTGGGAGGTACTTTCTGCTATCTTGATTTACATTTCTACTTTTAATTATCTGTATACTACACGCACGGCACACTTTACATTCTGTACTTTGCACTCTGCTCTCAGCATTCTGCATTCTCTGTACATTCTGTATTCACATTCTGCACTCAACATTCGGTATTCTGATGGCTATTGCCCTGTTTTCCACAGTTATGGGTTTTTGTGTACTTTCTGACACTAGCCCCGGAGCTTGAGGTGGAGGTGCCTCTTATGATTCCTTACTCGCTCGTATTTGAGGGCGATCTGCGAGGGCTTGGGAGACTACTGCCGTACTGCGGCCGATTTTAATCTGATCACGCGGATGGCGAGGTAATTCAAAACTCTCAGTTCTCCATGTTTTCATCTTTGATTCATCTTGCGCATTTACGATTTCTAATAAACTACGCGTGGTTATCCATGCGAATCACATGGCGTACAGGCACCCTTGGGTAGATACGATTTGATTCTTGGGGATGGGTCGCTTCTCCGTCTGAGATCAATTTGAGGGCAGTTGGTAGGGCCTAGTTTACGGGGGCGACTTCATGCGCAGACGATGGGCTACCGGCGAGTGTCCCCGGCACCTCCGGACGATATCACGATCCTTGAGGGCTCACTCCCTAGGAGGTCGCTAGCGCCATGTTGGGTATCGACGTATTTCTACATTTGGAGGAGGGGGAGTACGCGACCTACTGTCATACATACTTGATGCCTCCATTGACAGGTGCTCGTACTCCCACGAGGAGGTCTGCTAGCATGCCATCATCGCGCGAGGTGAACTCTGAATATCGCCGACGGCGGTAGGCATATCGAGAGATGAAGTGGTGGTCCCCGATTCCCGACTTATCATCACGCCGGGTGGCCAGATATCCCGACCGAGTTGACAGGATGGTGATACGGGACTTCCTACCCGATTCTGATAGAGCCTCCTATGCCTGATCACTGATATGTCACAGACCCCGACTTGCCACCGGTATACTTTACAGCTTTAATTTATCACTCAGATACTTGGACATTCATTCATTTATTGATAATTTGCACTTGCATCTGCAGCCTCCCAGCGAGTATACTGAGGGTTTGCTCGAGTTGGTGGCCTCACTCGAGGGCATGGTCCTGCGAAGAGAGACGCAGTTGTTCATCACCGGTGTCCCGGTATTCTTTAGTTTTCTTGCATTTATCATACTTCTGATGACAAGCAGAACTTGAACATTTCACTACATTGATTGACTATATGTATAGAGCACATCTGACACATGCCACATTCATGTACTATATCTGCATGCATCCACTTCATGTAGCTTTCTTGTCTCTGCATTTGATATACATATTGGCTAATGTATTCGAATTGTGCCCTTTCTTTTCAGGGGGTTCGACTTCGCGCGAGGCGGGCCTTGAGCGCTGTCATAGAAGAGAGTCCGGAAGGAGGAGAAGCATGTGCATCGATCGAGACATCGGTGACGAGAGGGTGACTCTGGTTCGATTCGCTAGTGGAGATGATGCGAGGAGGGTTCAGGATGGCGGCTCGATTCGGATGATGATGATGGTGCGAGAGGTTGTTCCTTGAAGAGACGAAGAGGGCCTCTTATTCTGCGATTGATAGCGATCTTGATTGTTCCTGTTTATTTGCCTTTTTTACTAGTAGTTGTAGCACATTGTACATTATTAGGCAGTTTTATTTTCTGTAAAACTTATACCCTTGTTGTAAAATGCTGTAACAAAGGGAGTATGATGGAATGAAACAACTTTTTAAAAAGTGTTGTATTTTATGTTCTTAGCATTACATCGCATCATTTTGCACAAAAATGAGATTGAATGAAAATTAAGCATCGAAAATTTGCCAAGTCAGGTAGTGAAACAACACAACAAACTAAAAAACTTGACTTACTAAGAATCAACAAAACCGTAGCAAGTTTACAACTCGATAAGCAAATCCCAGAAATGTTGATAAACAAAGAACAACAATTTCAACGGACAAAACTCGACAACTCGATAAAACTCAACAACTCGATAAACTTAACAATTTGACTAAGCAAAACAACAACTCGATAATAAAAACTCAACAACAACAAAATAAACAAAACTCAACAACAACTCGATAAACAAACGAATCTTAGATGATCGGAGTACGGAACGCATCCGAAACAAAGGAAAACTCGCACCTTCAACACTCTCAATGCATGGAAATGCTAGGAACTTTCTTCTAGAGACTAGGACAAGACCAAAGCCACACTTCTCTCCATGGCCGACCACCTAAGGAAGCTGGCCAACCAGTTTTTTGTCTTGGAGACTAAATGGGTGGTCGGCCTACCAGAAAAGGTGGTCGGCCGACCACCTGGTTTGGTGACCACCAGATTTCTGACACGTGTCCCCAAAACAGTGTCTTATCCTCTATAAAAGTTCCAGCTTCGTGGTTCTTTCATTTCATCTTAGTTTTGCATCAAAATGGAGGCATTTCTCATCCATAATCTCACAGCATGGATTGCTTCTCTAGATGGCTCGGAAAAGTTGAACTTCCGGGGCTTCGGCTTGAATGCACTATTCACGCTGGGCCGTACTCCGCTGCATCTTCCTTTCCTCCATGCCACAGCAAGGTTTTGGAATCCGATAACACACGTCTTTAGCTTTAGCGGGCAAGAGATGTGTCCCACTTTCGAAGATTTCCAAGCTTTGATGGAATCCGAGCGCAACGAGGAAATCTTGCCTCAACTCCGATTCAGCCACGTCCAAGCCTTAGGACAAATGTGCGGCCTCACTTTGCATGACGCTCGATCATTGATTCATGATGGGGAGATGGACATCCCAAGCTTGGTTTGCTGGTTTTTTGATGCTGGTGACCGCTGCAACCATCATTGGCAGGGCTATCGGTGACACGCGCTTTGCCTATGCTTGCTATCTCATTTCTTGCTTGCCTCGGGCTCCGGTGGGTTTAGCACTCATTTGATTGAGGTGGCCGAGGGTCTGAAAGAAGGCAAAAGCTGCATCGCCATGACATTAGCTGAGACATTGATGGGCTTAGACGCTTTTCATCGCCGGGAGACGGCTAGGCTTGCGTGGAGCCCACTACTATTGCAGGTAATGTTTCCCACCCCATCTCATATATATATTGCTCACATCACTCGGCCCTCTAGCTAGGTTTTTCTCACAAAACCCTTTTCTTGCTTTTCTCTCATCGTACATCTCTCTATTCTTTAATCTCTCATTTTTCATCCCTCTCCAGGTATGGTTGATGGACAAGTTGAGAGTAGTGGTCTCATGCCCGGTATATTCAGCTCGCAGCTTCTTATTCCGACAACATCTAGTCGATGCCCTGGATGAGGGGTAGCGGTACAACTGGATGTGCAGTTTGTCCACGAACCACATTGCTTGGCGTTGCCCTTGGCTCAATCTGCCGGCAATGAGTTACAACATGACCCGTCGACCTGGGATTCAATTGATTGGCAAGACACACTGTGTCTTCTATTTTCCGTTCCGGTTCCAGTGCCAGTTCAGACATGATCAAACTTGCCCGCTAGAGGGGATAGAGTACCCTGCTGCATTCCCAGCCCGAGGCACATAGCATGCCCGGTATGCCACAACATGGAGGACTAGAGAGCTCCTGGCCCCCGCTCCCACTTTCAATTGCACCTTGTCTGATGAATGCATAGATTGGCTCAATGAAGAGGCATAGATTAGGCCCAACTTGGCATTAGAGGCTTCGACCAGCTCTAGGAGGGGGCGTAGGAACACCTGACTTATCTATGCCCGGATTTATTGCTTTATCAGTACTTTCAAGTTTTCTTTATGAATGTAATAAAAAGCAACTTCAATTTGTATTCAAGAGTAGGAGAGCTCTGTGTTGAAATCAATGAAATTGAAGGTTGTGGGTACTGAAAATTTTTCGCTTTGGTCCAAAAATGGTCTAAGTTGTAAAAAGATTAATTTGAGCAAAATCAACTTTTATTAAAACTTTTCAAAACCATTTTTGATATGGATCAGAACTGGACATGCCTGAGATCTGTCACTGAGATGCACAACCCCGGATCCCCAGCAACTGGAAACTTGCCCCTAGTCTGAATAGCACTACACCGGAGATCACAATTGAAGCTCTTGAATGCTGAATAGACAAAGATGACCGAGATGATCAAATGGACAAAGTTGATAGGGGAACAGCTTATGGCTGGACTTCAGGATGAAGTTGCCTACGTATCCCAAAGATGGGAATCAAGCCTTACGTAGTTCAGCGTAAGGTACACTCGGGTATTAACCTCTCCTTTTGCGCTCTAACTTTTGCCAAGGCCGCCCTTTGTGGGTTTTCAACCTTGCGAGCTCAATTTTTATAATTTCAAAATTTTCATGCTCTAACTTTTGCCTAGGTCGCCCTTTCGGGTTTTCAGCCTAGCGAGCCTCTCAGGGGTAATATTTCTTTAACTTGTCCATGTTGGTCGGTTGGGAGAACTCTAGGCCATCTAGGTCCATCAGAACCACAGCTCCATCTGACCAGATAGACTTGATGATGTAAGGGCCAGTCCAATTGGGTCTCAACTTGCCCCTAGGGTCGTGAATGGGGGCTCGGTTGTCTTTGAGCACCAAATCTCCTTCTTTCAAATTCCTGGACTTAACTTTCTTGTTAAAAGCCCGGGCAATTCTGCGCTGATAACCTTGAACATGGTACAGTGCTTTCAGTCTTCTTTCATCAAAGAGCATGAGTTCTTCAAATCTGCTCTGCTGCCAATCTACCTCGGCTATCTGACACTCAGCCAATACTCGTAACGACGGAATCTCAATCTCGATAGGTAGAACGGCCTCCATCCCATAAACCAATGAATACGGAGTCGCCCCAGTAGAAGTTCTAATTGAAATCTGGTGGGCCCACAGAGCAAATGGCAGCTTATCGGGCCAGTCTCGGTAGGTTTCCACCATCTTCTACAGTATGTGTTTGATGTTCTTGTTGGCGGCCTTAACTGCTCCATTGGTCTGCGGCCGATATGTGGATGACTTATGAAAAGCCACGTTGTATTTTTCCAACAAGTCAATCACTTCCTTCTTGAAGTGGGAACCGTTATCTGAAATAATCTCGTTTGGGACCCCGTAGCGACAGATGATGTTGTTTCTGATGAACTTTGCAACGTGCGACGCCTTCAACACCGCATAAGATTGGGCTTCAACCCACTTCGTGAAATAATCTATCGCGACCAGGATGATCTCATGCCCATTACACCCCTTTGGAGTGCGGCCTCGATCATCGATTCCCCAAGCGAAAATGGCCATGGCGAAGTCATATTATGCAACGGCGGCGGGATGTTCATACGGTTTGCATGGATCTGACATTTGTGGCATCACTGAACAAAGCCGATACAATCCTCCTCCATGGTGGACCAATAATAACCCTATCTGAGAATCTTTCGCGCTAGCATTACTCCGTTCATATGCGCACCGCATTCTCCTCCATGGATGGCCTCCATCAGGCGCTTCGATTCTTCGGCATCAACACAGCTTATGCATTCCCAGATGGCCTCTCTTGTACAATTTACCCCCCGCAGATGATGAACTGAACAGCCATTCTTCTGACTGCCCTTTTATCCTTGGCATTTGCCCCTGGTGGATATGCTTCTTTCTCCAAGAAGTTCCAAATATCGTAATACTAGGGGTTCTCATCTTGAACCTCATCTATTGCAGCAATTGATTCATATGCTGGCGCAAACTTCTAGTCAATGATGATTGGACACATCCGAACTCCAAACGAGATGTCTATCATGGAAGATAGAGTTGCTAATGAATCTGCGAACCTGTTGTTCCCTCTTAATAGATGAGCAAAGTTTAGCTTCTCAAACCGAGGAATTAACAAGTCCAAGGTCTGGTGATACATTAGCATCTTTTCTTCTTTGACTTTCCAATCTCCTTTCGCTTGAGATACAACAAGGTTCGAGTCCCTAATGACGTCCAACCGTTTTGCCCCTAGTTCCAGGGCTGCTTCTAGACCGGCAATGCATGCCTCATATTCTGCTTCGTTGTTTGAGACTTTGAACTGGAGTTTGAATGCTTGAGGATCACGGAATTGTCGAGCTATCGGCAACACCCCTATCCCATATCCATATTGGTTTGGCTCGTCAAAGTACATCGTCAAGTTTCATCTTGATATGCAAAATGGCCTCATCTAGGAATAGGTACTCAACTACTTCATTTCCTTCCACTGGGTGATCGGCTAAGAATTCTGCTACTGCTCTTCCCTTGACTGACTTGCGCGTCACATACTTCAGATCGAATTTGGAAAGCTTGACAACAAGGAGCTAGCCTACCCATAAGTCTTTGGTTTCTCGAAGAGATATTTGTTGGGATCCAGTCGTGAAAACAACATTACGGAGTAAGCTAACACGTAGTGCCGCAGCTTCCTGGTAACCCATACTAAGGCTAAGCAAGCCTTCTCCAATTGTGAGTAGCGTGTTTCATATTCCAACATCTTCTTGCTCAGATAGTAGATAGCCCTCTCCACCTTGTCTTCAGATTCTTGCATAGCATCTGACCCATTGTAGTTTCGATCCTTTGAAAGGTACAATATCAACGGTCTCCCCAGCTCTGGCGGTGACAACACGGGTGGGTTTTGTAAGTATTCCTTGATCTGTTCAAAAGCAGCTTGGCATCGGCCGTCCCACTGGAATTTCTTTCCTTTCTTCAGGAGGCCAAAAAGTGGTTCACAAGTCAAGGTTAATTTTGAGATAAACCGTCTTATGAATTGCACTTTACCCAGAAAGCCTCGCACCTCCTTTTCAGTCCTTGGTGGTGGCATTTTTAAGATGGCCTTGATTTTGGAAGGGTCGACTTCGATACCTCTCTGTGTAATCAAGAACCCCAACATTTTCCCTGTTGTAACACCGAACGTACATTTCTAAGGATTTAGCCGCAACCGAAATTCTCTGATCCTTTGGAAGAACTTTTGCAAGGCGATGTAGTGGCCCTCTCTTTCTTTGGACTTGACAATCATGTCATCCACATACACCTCAACCTTTTTGTGGATCATGTCGTGCAATATTGTGGTCGCGGCCCGTTGATATGTAGCTCCAGCATTCTTCAACCCAAACGGCATCACTCTGTAGCAGTAAGTCCCCCACGGGGTGGTGAAAACAGTCTTTTCCCGGTCTTCTGGTGCCATCACTATCTGATTGTAGCTTGAGAAGCCATCCATGAATGAAAGCAAAGCATGCCCCGCTGTGAAGTCCAGTAACTCATCAATATGCGGCAAGGGAAAGTCGTCCTTTGGACTGGCTCTGTTCAAATCCCTGAAATCCACGCATACCCGGATCCTTCCATCCTTCTTCGGCACCAGAACGATGTTGGCCAACCAAGTCAGGTATTCGAATACCAGCAGGAACCCTGCATCAATTTGCTTGGTGACCTCTTCCTTAATCTTGAGAGCCCAGTCCGGGCAGATCCTTCTGAGTTTTTGTTTAACGCTCTGGCCTCAGGGTCAAGAGGGATCCGGTGCTGTACAATCTCAGGATCGATTCCAGGCATGTCTTCGTAGGACCACGCGAAAGCATCTTTGAAATCTTTTAATAAAGCGACTAAGCGCTCACGTTCCCCCGAAGACAACGTCGACCCGATCTGGACCAGCCGCGGGTCCTTCTCAGTACTAATATTCACAGTAGTGATTTCATCAACTAAAGGTTTAATAAATCTTTCCTGCTCTTGATCAATTAATCATTGCAAAACCGGAGGAATTTCTTCCTCATCGTTTTTATCAAAATTTTGAAAGTCCTGATTCAAGCAATAAATCAAAGGCACAGAAAAGTACTCAGAAACCATAGCCACATCATTCTCATTAAGCACATCCAAATCGTCCGATTCTTCGGTTACAACATACTCAAAAGAGAAAAAAATCTGACACAGGCATTTGTGGTATCCAGGGTTATCACCTCCGGGATTACGGACTCAAACTCGATCGAGTGGAACTGATTAAAACTCTCTGACTTCGGTGGAATCGATTAGGCTCACTACTGACTTCGATCTTTGCTTGACAAAAATCCCTCTTCATACTGCCAAATGAAAGAAGGTGCGATAGATGCATCCAAAATGTTTGACGGTGGGCCCGCAACCATTTCATTCCCGATCATGGATACCGAGAAGTTATCCCCCAAGAACTTCTGTTCGATCGGAGGATCTGAAAGTAGACACGCCAGCACTACCCCTATTTCACTTTCGGCGTCCTTAGACTCCACTTTCTTGCCCTGCTCAGCCTCAGCCAATGGAGTGCATGCGCTCTTGACAACGTCATCCCTGGATAACTATAGGTCAAAGAAGATCTCAAACCCTGGCACGCGCTTCCTCTCGGCATTCAACCATGGCTCTGGGAAGCCACAAAATGGAAAGTCCTCCCCCTCCCGGACGAAGCGTCCGTTTAGGATACCCTGGATAGGTCGGTGCATTAGCTTAAAAGGCTTCCCCGTCTACTTCGCTCTTGCTCTCCCGGCCATCTCCTTACCTTTCCTTACCCAATCCTGTTTGGTGAGCAGATAACCCAAGCCAAAGGTATGTGGGTTATGTGGCACCGACCAATCTTTGCGGCGCCCTTAGGCCACTCTTCCCCAATCCCATCCCGGGATGTGTTGGAGCTTGTTCATGAGGTATACTGATTGCGCACTAACATACACCCCGTTATTAACAGCTAAGATGTTCTACACGACCCGGGCCTCAGCCAGGGTAAAATCGGAGAAGAAAACATCCTCTATACCGTGCTCAATTTCCAAAACTGGTATAGATACTTCTGGTGGTGGATGGATCGATGAATTTCCAAAAACAATGGCTACTCCCTTCCCATGGGGGTATCACCATCTGATGCAAGGTGGACGAAACTGCCTTCACCTGGTGTAGCCACGGCTGCCCCAAAAGTAGATTGAAGGTTGCAGGAACTTCCAATACGTGAAAGTCAATCTCATGTTGTCCCAGCCTAACCTTGGTCTGAATTTTTACTATCCCCATTACTTCTTTGCTCGTGTTGTCATATGCCTGAATCACTTGGGCTGTCGGCACAAAGTCTGTGGTCTTTAAACCGATTGCACATGCAGTCCTTGCTGGGCATACATTGATGGCAAATCTTGTGTCGACAAGCACCATGGGTATCTATTTGTTTCTACACTCCACAGAGATGTAGAGTGGCTTGTTGTAGTTTGCACCCTCAAGTGGCAGTTCCTTGTCGGAGAAAGTCAACATCGGGATAGCTCCTCCAGGAAAAACTAAGCCCACCAGCTGTTCAAGCGTGGTGTCTATTGAGAGCTTGGCCTTGTCCATGGCCGATAAGACAGCTTGTCGATGCACTCGCGATGCCATAAGCAGTCCCCAGATGGAGATGTCTGCCTGTATCATTTTCAACTGCTTCAGTACAGCCTCTTCTTCGAGTTGCTTCTCTTTTTGCTTCTCCGCCTCCTCATCTTTCCCAGAAGCCTCAGGCTGATCTAGATGTGGAGGCTTGAAATACCGTCCACTCCTAGTCATATGGTCGACTTCGCCTATGTACCAGGTATCGTCTGGCTGGTTACTCCCCCAATCCTCATCTGTGTGGGCAAGACATAGATCATCGTCTTCCCACCACATTCCATCGGCAGCCGACAGACACCTGTCCGGCTCTGGTATGACTATCCTGGTACTCGCAGTACCTTCCGTCCACATGCTCGTAGCATTCTCTGTCCTTGTTCACACAGCACTTTCAGTCCCCACGGGGGCCTTGGCTTTTCTGATTCTCTCAGACTCTTCGATTCCTTCTTGTTCCAACTACGTTAGTACAGCTGGCTGTTCAACATTTCCTGTATTCACAATGCCCAAATCCTGAGCGAAATTCTTAGCACCGGCGCTCTCCGGCGACGTACTCTGCTCTTCGGCCCTTCCGGCCACAACTGATGTCCTTGCCCCTTCCGGGCCTTGTTCCAACTGAGATTCTTCAACAACGTCTGGTAGGTCATCAAGCCAACCGGTAACCTCTGCTGACTCCTCAAAATCAAACCAGTTGACTGCTGAGTCTTGTTCTTTGAAAAACTACAGGTTAGCTATGTCCTCTTCCAAAGCTGCTAAGTCATCTGTCCCCTGATCAAATTTATCCCCCTGTATCACACAAAGCTCTTCCCCTGCCAGCAATTCCACATTTGGCCCAACCTGGCCTACTAATAGAATGTAGTCACTCGGACTGTATACCTTCTCAGCAAAACTCCCAGATTCCTCAAATTCTGACTCAACAATCCCATTCTCCTCTGAAATCTCCCATATTCTGTCTTTGACAGTCACCACCATTGGTTCAAGTTGGGTTCTGGAGATGTCCAACATGCACAGGTCAGTGTAGTTAGGAAGGAGCACCTCCAGCTTGGGTAGGTGGGACAAGGTGATATATATGCTAGGATCGTAAGACATGACCCTAGTCTGGATAAAGTTGATGCGTTTGGGAGGTGGAGCTTGGTTGTACGGTGGGAGAGGGTTGGTTGTGACATTGAGTTTTTCTGGAGGCACAATCACCTGCTTGTCAATGAGATCTTGAATCTCATGACACAATCTAAAACATTGGTCAGTGTCGTGACCATGTTGTTGGTGATATGCGCAGTATTTTGCCGGGTTATGAGAGGGTGGGAGTGGATTTGGCAATGGCCTCGGCTCCGGGGGCTTCAAGTGCCCTTTTCTGATTAAAACCCCTAGAGTTTTGGACAGGGGCATATATAATGGGGTGAAGGTTCTTTGGCCTCGAGGTTGGTATTTGGTTATTTGTGTATTGCTTCCGGATGCGCCGGAGAAAGGTGTAGCTGCCATGGGTCTTGGAGGGGGAATGGTGGTGACCATGCTTACTTCTGAAGCTCTAGCATTTGCGGCATTGCTGGTGCCTGTATTGGTGTTGCGGTTGAAGGTTCTTCTGGGTTGCTCTCTGTCATTGTCAATCAAACCCTGCTTCAAGGAATCCTCGGTCTGTACTCCCATCTCGTGTAAATCTGAAAAGGTGGGAAAGAGGAGCACAATCATTTTCTGCATAAGCTTAGGCTGGAGATTGCGCACAATCATCCGGATTTGATCTTTATCAGTGGGCCTTAGGGTCATCATTGAGGCCTTGGCCCTCCATCTAGTTTCGAACTCCGAAAAGCTCTCCTTAGGCTCCTATCTTGTTATCTCAAGATCACGGGTTGTAATCTCGATTTGTGTATTATAGGAGTATTGCGCAATGAAAGCCTCGGCCATCTCATCCCAGTTTCTCTTGACATCATCTTCTAATTTTGTGTAACAGATGGCCGCCACACCTGACAGGGTCCAGCCGAATAATGAAAGCTTCTGTAGTTTGGTGAGGCCCATCGGCCTTAGTATGTCTGAAAACAACCGGAGATGCACCATGGGATCCCCCAGATCCGTCAAAGCGATCGATTTGTGGCATCTTGAAATGGTCTAGCAGCGTCACAGCTGCGTCGGTATATCTGTCCTCAATGTCTGGGATGGACTTTACCCCTTGGGATTTCTTAAACATCTTTTCCAGCTTGCTCAACTTCAACGTTGTAGGGTCCACCTCGAACTCAAAAGGTGAATCCGGCAGGTTAATAGGTGTTTTGGATAACTGGGGTAAAATCGGGGGCGGAGCCGGCCCTGTCAGAATGTCCGTACCTTCCTAGACATTTGGCGTCTCCCCAGCTGTTGGAGCTCCTGGTGGGGGAGGAACTTGATGCAAAGCAGATGCTCCGTTTTGCTGTTACAGCCTGGTGATTAGCTCTGCCTGCTGAGCCATGATCGCAACCTGCTATTTGGAAAATTCCGTCTGGCAGGCAACGTCTTGCTACATGAGTTTCATACTTTCTTGGAGTTGGCGCACCATTGCCTCCATCCCTGACGTGTTCTGCTGATCCATTTGACTGGCTGGTATATCTATCTCTATGGCAACAATTGAGACCTCAGCCCGACTGTCCACTGATGGGGTAGACCACTGCTCTGGCAACCTCTGCTCAGATATACTGCGTCTTCTCGACCTCTGTCTGACAACCGGGGGTAGAGAATAGAACACTAGTTGTCCATCGACTAGATCCTCAGATCGATTAAGTCGGCGACCTCTAGTCCAGAGTGCTTGGGGAATATCTGCTTGGTCTGAAGCAATTGTGCTAAACTACCTAGCAAAAAGATAAATAAAGCAATAATAAGGAAATAAATAACCAGACAAACGGACAACATAACGGCTTAAATAAACACACAACACACAGTTGGGCATCACAACACACGGTTGATAAGCTGAAAATACTGTTCTCAAACACTGATCATTATTCCCAAATCAACATCCCCGGCTAAATCTAATCGATACCCGAGATAAGCGATTCCCAAAATCTTGAGCTGGTGCCCGAACTGATACCCAAACTTGCAAACTGATACATGCATTCCTGTAAAGACGCACTCTAAAGCACATAACAAACAAGTGAGAGCCAAAACACCCCTATGTTGGGGTAGGGTTTCCCTGTCCTATTTTGTCAGGAACTAGGGTTTTACTACGCACACAGCGGTTTCAAACAACCTATCGGGTAAGCAACCTGTCCAAGCTTAGAATGGTCACTATGGATTCCGAATATGCACTAGGTCGAATGGTCAAAAAGAGTATCGGGTTTGTGTTCCCGTCGTGGCAGAGCCTGCAACCGGTCAGCCTTATGGCACGTTTCTCAAATCGAGCCTCCGGTAAACCGTTTAGGAATAGCATACGGCAAACACGGTGTCCTAGGTGCACCAATGCAAATGCAATGCAAAGAAACACATAAGTGTAGTCAAAATAAGATATCATGAGTTCGAGTTAAGTTCTATATTTCCCCAGCAGAATCGCCAGAAACTGTAGACGTCTCCGAACATCTCGGGAGAGAATCCCCCTCCCCCCCTCCCCCCCTCCCCCCCCCCCCCCGTTTTGTTCATTGGGCTGACTACAGTTCAGGACTCAATGTCACGGTCCTGTATCTAATCTCGCAGAGTGCAATGCAAGACCGATAAATCATTAAAGAGTCTAAATCCGGCAAATCGTTTTTGAAAATAGATTTTTTTTAAAGAAGTTCCAAACATGGACTGCTTTGCCAGATATAGAGTTGCCACCTAAATATTTTATTTTGGGGAATTTAGGAAACCCTGACTCGTTGCCTAAGGCCACGTGTCCGCCATCACCAAAGTTGCCTCTCGGGGAACTTGGAGTGCGATTGAAACGTCGCCGTGAGCACCCCCGCTCGCCCGATCAAAGATTGGCCTCTACTAACCATGATATCGAGTTTTGAAAACATTATGCGTTCTTATTCCAGTTTATTAGTCTAGAATTACTATGTGATGCGCACAGCATACAAGTATAGACTGAGTCACTTGAATTGGAACAAAACATTTCATGTTTGTTTATTTTGAAAACGGTTTGATGGTACTACTCGCAAGTAGGCTAAGACATGAATTTGCCACCCTCGGATGGGCTTAGAAAAACATGATTTTTGCCACTCTCAAGTGGGCTTAAAACTTCATGATCGATGAATTGTTCCAATCCAAATAACCTAACCTTCACCCATAGGCATTGAGGTTATATCACATAAGCAAATAGCCTCATGGTAAGCACGCTATCATGGCAATCACTCACACGCATGCAAGGATGCTAAAGCATAACACTTACCGAGTACTCCAAGCCAAAACAGAAATTATGTTAGAAATCAATGCATGATCCTAACTATGCTGAAAGGCCTAATGCAACACATGCAAAATGCAACTAAAAATAGGCTCGGCTATTCTAAGATGGCATATGATGATACTACAGCTAACACATATTCAACTTGGAATTGAAATACAATGCAGTTAGTATGATGCGCCAAGCCCGGTGTATGCAATACAGATAAAGATGCAAACATGCAAGCATAAGTATGCTAATTGAAACATGCCCTAAACTAACCATCATAAACTGGTAAATAAAAGAGGGAGAAAGACGTGGGGTTGGAAGACATGCATCACACGCATTCACACTTATTACAACATTTCCCTCCTCGGAGGGTACGAATAAATAATACAGTCCGAATAAATAATTAACTACTCTAGATAATTAAATATTACAAAATCCTAATTAATTAACAAATTAACTAGGAAAGCAAATAAATTAGCATGCAAGCTAAATAGAATGGACTGCCTCAGCTCTGTTCCGAATGATGAAAGATGCATGCATGCTCGAGTCGCCTCGTCGAGAAATTCCTCGCAATGCCCCGATTCGCCTCTGTTTGCAATTGATCCCGGAATGCTGTACAAAACTCCAGAAGGTTGTTGACCAGTTTTTGCTGTCGGTTCCCGGTTTGCTGCAACAGAGAGCAAGAAAGGGGCATGGCAAAGTATTTTCACATATGTATGCATGACCACTCTCCCCGTCATTGCACAAGCTCTAGGTAGTGTAGACCTCGATCATGATGCCACCAATCACGCATCTCGATGCACGATGGCCGAGGAGTCGAATTGCACGACTCGATGTAAAATGAATGTACATGAAAACACAACAAAGCCTAAACTCCATCATGGGTAATCCGGAGTGTCGGTGACCGAGAATCGAGGCACGTTTCGTCACTTGGAGTACGAAACGCCCCTCATTTCTCGTGTTTGGACTATCCCTACTCCAAACACAATGCGACAAGATGGCATACACAATGCGACTAACATACAACCCTAAATGCAATGCAACCTAATCATCCTGACATGCGAGGGATGATATGCAAACATGCAACTAGCATACGCAATGCTATGAACTACAAATGGCATACTCAATGCTCGTGACATAATATTGCATACACAATGCACATATGAAGACTATCATGCACATATGAAGGCTACCAAGGAGATGATCAAAGCATACAAAATACAATGGCCAAACTTGCAAAAACAAGAACTAAATGGCATACGCAATGCAAGATGGACTTAAACCAATGTGAGTGGACGTCAGCCACACTCAAATCAATGCCCATATGATGAAAATGAAACAACCAAAATGCATGCAAACGTGCACGAATGCAAAGGACCGATCCTAAGGCACAACATGCAACTCTAACAAAGCATGGCAAGGGATGAAATATGGCACACAAACACACATTTTCCAGCTCTAAAACATGATGCACAATGGTCCCAAATCATGCAAACAATTCACACAATGCATGCTAGATGGCCCGAATACCGAAACTAGTGAAGTGCGTTACACTAGAGGTACACAAAACAATGCCCAAATGGCAAAACCAACCCCAAATAGACCCTAGGCAGGTCCAAGATAGTGGGAAAATGGCATAAAATGATGGCTCAAGATGCATGGAAATGAAGCTCATTCAATGGTCCGAAAACAAGGCATTCATGCACAACTCTCAAACACATTTAAAAAGTAGAAATCATGGGAATATGGCATACATGTAAGCTCTGAGATATGATTCATAATGGTCCCAAAACATGAAAACACCTCAGTATATGCCTACAATAGACCTCAGAACTCAAAGTTAGGCATGGATATTGTACTACAAGCATGCAAAACAGGCATCATTCGACCATGAGACCCAAAAACAGAGCGAAGCCAGTCCAAAATATGCAAAAAATTAGTTTAAGGCATGGCCAAAAAGTGCTAGATTCAAGGGCCAACATAGCATGCAATGTAAGCTAGTAAAGGGGATTTGCACTACAAGTATGTGAGGCAATTAAGAGGTCACCAAACCAGAAAAATTCAGAAGTATGACATGCCAAATAATGCCCAAAAACTCAGGGAAACATGGTCAATGCAAGCAAGAATGATATGTTCCTTTGAAAGGCCAATAAGAGGGTTATTCTACACATGCAATATGGACATACAAAATGGCAAAACCACCTCTGGACAGAGGCTATGATGGCCCTAAAACTCGCTGAAAAGGGCCTAAAATGAGTCTAGGAAGCATGCAAGTAAAGGCCCCTTTGAAAGGCCATGAAGAGGGTTACTCTACACATGCATAATAGACATCCAAAATGGCAAAAAAGGCTCTGGATAGAACCTATGAAGATCACAAAACCCACCAAAAAGGGCCTAAAATATGGCTTTCAAACATGCAAATAAGGGGTCCTTTGTATGGCCAAGAAAGCTAGTAAACAAGACAAGGGGTGAGAGGGTCACCCCTCTTTGATTTTGATGCTCAAAAACATATAATAACCACTAAAAATCCACTGGATTTCAGTGGTCAAAAGGGACAACAAAGCTCAACACAAAGGCCCTAATGCATGGCTCAAAACAAAGGGAAATGAAGCATGCAAGGGGGTAGATGATGCCCAACAGAAAAATGGTCTCAAACAAACATGTTACGAAGCTCAAAATAAGACTTTTTTTAGTTTATGACAAAGCCCAAATATGCTTGCAAGCTAGGCTAAGAGATGAAGCAAAATAATGTCAAAATGAGGTAAAGAAGTGTTACCCTTGCAGCCAAAAGAGCCAACAACTTCTGGACCAAAATAGCAAGCCTTCAACCTCTGAAAAACAACTCCAAGGTGCTTAGAGTGATGGTGGAGGTGTTAGGATAGGACGTGTAGTGCAATGATGCAAGAACAATGGAGCTTTGGAGCTTGGTTGTAGAGAGATAGAGAGAGATGTATGTATATACCTTAGCCAAATTTCTGAACCCTTGCAAGTGAAGAGGGGCCTTTCCTTTATAGAGGAGAGGGGCTAAAGCTTCTACAAGAAGCTTAAAACCAAGCTTAAACATCCTCTATACACATGTATGGAGGATGCATTCTGAGGGTTCCAATTGGCACAGCTGGCGTCAACCCAGTGAGACAGAAAATGAGAAGGTTGGCCGACCAGTTCAGGTGGTCGGCTGACCACTCCCCCTGGTTGGCCGACCAGTTCAAAAGGGTCAGGTGGTCGGCGGCCTATATTGGTGGTCTCTCAAGTGAATGCAACTTAGTGGTGATATGGGAGACCAGTAATTGTGGCCTAAAAGTGAAGGAGACCAACTTTCTGACAAGAAAATCGGCCGGCGAAGAGAAAGGTGGTCTCCAAGATGAAAAGGTGGTCTCCCACCCTAGTACCACCTTCCTAAGAATGAAACTAGGGTCCATGCCAAAAATGAACCCACACCGATGCAAAACGAGGGTTCGGGGGCCAAAATGCGCAGCCGGGTGCCCCAAAAACTGACTGTTAAGCATCGAAAGTGGCGTACGACCACGAAGGTGGTCTCCCGGGCTACAGTGTCCCTCTAGAGAGAGGAAACAATGTGTGTGCCAAAACCCAGAGCAAACGGAGAAAGTTAAGTGGTCCCGAACCGAGGCGCACGGCCGACGGCTCCGAAAATCAAAAACTAGTCTCCAAATGGGAAAAGTGGCCTATGACCACAAAATGTAGCCTACAGCCACTGAGAGATGGTCTACGAGACCTCTCCCTCCCTTCGGGAAGAGAAAATAGAGAAAACAGGACCTGGTTCGCAAACCGAGGCAAAGCACAAAAGAGTCCCAAAGTTCAGAGGCAAAGCTCTCAGCCGAGAATCCGTGACCTCAAAACGTGCACAACATGCGCAATCACCGATCGCTCAATCGATGACGTCTGAGTCTTAAGGTCGGTAAAAAATGGGGTGTCTACACATGCATTATCAAATGCAATGGAAACCTAGGAAAATGGTACATTTCATCTCTTTTGAGTATGAATTGTCCCATTTTCCTTGTGTTCAAATTAACGTCTGATTTGAACACATGCAATGCAATACAAAGAAGTGCTTATCTTATCACTTTTACTTGTCAATTTTGTTTGCACATTTTAATTACCAAATCATTCTTTAATTGATTTGTCCATTGGTGACTGTCCTCTAAGGTGAAGGAAGTGTCAACCAAGGGATAGTGTAAGGCAAGAGAGAGATCATGCCTTTGATAATGAACCCTCAAAGAGGATTAAACCATTAAGCATGACCTCAATTTCAAGCTTAAAGGATCCCAAGTTTGAAACAACCCTCAAAAGCAAATGAAAGAGTGAGGCAAAGAGGGAGGTTGCAGAGATTTAGGTGCTGAAATTAAGTGATAAAAGCACTAAAAACATGCACCAAGTCACACCAATGATGCTTAAAGCCTTAAAACAACAAGCTAGTGCAAGAACTTACACTACAACTACACAAAAAAAAGTCCCAACTTATCCAAACTGCCCAAAACAGAGCTAAAGCAGTCTAAAACAAAGGCAAAAACATGCTGGACTTGAGCTAAAACTAGCTAGATTAATAGGCTAAAACATAGAGCATGCTAGGCTAGTAAACAAAACACAAGGAGGGGAGGCTACCCCCCTCCATTTTTGGACTTCAAAACATGTTTTTTGCTGCTGAAAACCCTCTGAAATTCAATGGTTAAAAGGCCCAAAAAAGTTGGTTTGAAAGTGATGAACAAAGGCACAAATGCTATATAAGCAAAGAAGTAAGAAGGGTGAACCACCACCTAACTTAAAATGGGCTCCAACCACCAACTTTAGATCATAAAAATAGAGGTTTTTTAGTTCAAAACCAGCCCCAAAACAGTACAAAAAGATGGCAAAACAACTACGAAAAACAAGCTTAAAGGGTAAAGGTTATACATCTTGAAGAAAAGAGTGATTCTAGGCCACAATTCAAGCCAAAACCCACTTAAGGAGTTCCAAGAGAGCTTCAAACAACCTCATCCCAAAGATGAACCACTTTGGTTAAGGGTTGATAGGCAAACTTGAAGTGTATCTACACTTGTATGCACAAAAGTTCAAGTTAGAGAGAAATGTAGAGAGAGAGAGAGTTGTAGACAGAGAGACTCCCAAAATTTTTCTAACCTTGAAAACAATAGAGAAGGGCCTCTATATATAAAAAAAACCATGAGCTTTGGTCGAAAATATCCATTCAAAAACAGCTGGAGGAGTGTGGAGACAACTGGAGGTAAATATCTGCAAAAAAATCTGATTTTTGGCACCAATGGGCGGCAAGGAATCATTGATGGCTAGCAAGCTTCATTTGTGGCTAGAAAAAATCATCAATGGCCAACATATGGCCAGCAAGCCTCATTCAGTGGCTGGACATAAAATTTTCTTTTTGGGCCTGTAGACACCCTATTTTTGACCGTCCTCAAGACTTGGACGTCACCGCTTGAACACTCGGTGATTACCCATGATTGTGTTCGTTTGGAGTTCCCGGAGTTCTCGGCTGCGCACCTTGCCTCAAGACCTCCGAACTTGACCGTTTTGTGTTTGGTTTTGCACCAAACACTTGTGATTTGCCTTGGAGGGGCAGGGAATGCCTTCTGAGGCATCCCCACACACCACCGGCAGTGGCTAGAGGCCACCGGCGGTGGCTGGTCGGCACTATTTTGTGCCGGTCGGCACTCTTTTTGGCAAAATGACCATTTTGCCCTGCCGATCACTTTACAGCTGTTTTTGGAGATATTTTCAGATAGCTTTGTAGCACTTGTTTCCCCTCCATACACGTGTATGGAGGGATGAGCCTTTGGTTGACTTAGCTTGTAAGCTTTGATTCCTATAAGAGAAGACTCTCTTCTCTTGGCTCAAGGTTGAAGGGGTTGGACATTTTAGAGAGAAAATACAGAGAAGAAGCTCTGGTTTTAGGTTAGAAATCCTATATCTATCCTATCTCTCTTTTCCTTGATCATTTTGTACACTAGGTGCTTTAGTTCATACTATTGCACACAAGCACCTAGTGTTTCACCTTCCTCTTGGAGCTGAAGTTCTAAGAGCCTATTCTTGGTGTTCTTGACTGGTTTGAGGCTTAAGGAGACATCAAGGTCACCATTGTTGAAGAAAAGCTTCAAGGGTAAGAAACTAGCCATTTTTACCCCTTTCTTGCACCTTGTTTTTACCTAGTTTAGGACTGTTTTTGTGCTTGGTGATCAACACATAAAAGTTCTATTTTTTAGTCCTCTTGATAGTTTATTAAGGGTACTTTGTGCTTTGGGGAAGTTTGGCCCCTCTTAGGCCTCGAAAGGCCTCATTTTTGTGCTATTTTGTTGAGCTCCGGGATTTTGGTGTTGGGGTCTCTTCACCACTGAAATCTTGAGGGATTTCAGTGGTGAAGATGATGCCTTGAAGTCCTAAGAAGGAGAGGGCCACCCCCTCTCCTTGATGTCCTTGAAAAGGGCAAGTTTTGGTCTCTTAAGGGAGCATAGTTTTGAATGTTTGAAGAGCATGTCTTGGCTGCATTTTGTGTTTATTATGCCCTAATATGACATTGATAAGTGTTGGTTTTAGTACCCCTTGCATGTTTTGCATAGATGCTTTGTAATGCCTTGTATTGCCTTAACTTGCTCTAGGTTGTTAGCCCTAGTTTGAGCATGCTTTAGGCTTAGATCCATGAAGCTTGTATGCTTATTTTGCCATGCTTTAGGTCTGTCCATACTTATTTTGGTCGACCATGGCTTGCATCTTGGGTCCTCTTTATGTTTGGCTTGTTGGCCTTAAGGGTACAAGTGTGTAGCATGCCTTGCTTGCTTTATTTTCAATGGTTTGGAACCATTTGGCATGTCATTTCAGTCCATTTAGCATGCTTGTTTGATTGCCTTGCATGCCTCTTTGATGCTTTGGAAGCTTGTGTCTTATGCCTCATGTCTTAGCATTTGTGCATGCCTTCCTAGTTGGACCATTTAGATGCCATCTAAGTGGTCCTTTGGGCTTAGTTTTACATGCTGAAAATCTATTTTGAGTTGTTCAACGCATGCCATATTTGCTTTGCATAAGTGTAGTTCAATGCCTCATTGGTTTGCTTGAAGCGTTGAACCTATGTGCGCATGTTTTACTTGTCTTGTTTAAACATGATTTGGCATCATTTTATAGCGTGATTTCAGAGCCTAAATCGCATGCTAATGGCCCATGTTTGTCCCTCTTAAATGTGTTTGAGAGTTGCTTTATTATGCCTAAGTGTTGGTGCTTTAACATGTATGTGTTTGGCCCTCGTGTCTTAGCATTTTGGCTATTGATTTTAGGACTATTTGGAGCTGCCTAGGTCATGTTTAAGACCATCATTTGCATGCTTCGCTTGTATGCTTGCATTGTTTGTCCAGATGTTCATATTGCATTCCTAGTTGACATGCTTAGGTTGCATGGCATCAACATGCATGCCTTGTTCCTTGACCTTGTGATAGGAATTGGGCCTCACTTTGTTTGATTGGTTTGCATGCATTTGAAATTAAAGTTGCACACTTGGTTCTTTGGGCCATCATGCATGGAAATGCGTGATTGGTGACTCGAGAATCGAGGCACACCCTCCTTTGAGTCATTAGTATGATAAGGAGTGTGTTTAGTGCATATATTCTTTGAATTGCATTGCCATGCCAGTCTTTGCCCTCTCTTCTTTGTGAGTTGCGAGTTCTGCGAGCATTGATCTTGGCCGTGGTGTTTAGTGCCGGCGATCAATTTGCAACCGATGGATCAATTGATGCCGATGAGCTCAATTCATTGCGATGGAAGTTTTGAGCAGCGGTAGTGATCTTGATACCTAAGGAAGTATTCCTAAGGCGTGGCGATCTTCCGAGATGCAAAGCGAGGAAAATAGAGGCAATCTAAGCATGGCAATGCGATTAAAACAAGTCCGGCGTGCGATGCGTCTGGCCCTCTCCCCGAGGCGATTTATTGTTTTGATTGAATTAGTTAATTCATTTGTTAATATAATGGATTTGTAATATTTAATTAGCTTGCGTAGTTAATTATCTGTATTATTCTTTTGGTCCCCCCCCCGAGTGAGGGCAAATTTGTAATAAGTGTGGGTGAGTGTGTGCATGTCTTCCAACCCCCACTTCTTTCTCCCTTTTACTTACCTGCTTTTAATGGTTAGTATTAGGGCACGTTTATTTTAGCATACCTTATGCTATGCATGCGTGCATCCATGCATTTGTTGACATGCATCGGGCTCGGTACATCATACAAATTGCATTGTATTTTCAATTCCAAATTGAATACGTGCATCAAATAAAGTGCATTTCACGTGCCATCTTTAGGGTTAGTCGAGCCTACTCTAAATTGCATCCTTGCATGTGTTGCATTAGCCACTTAACATGACCTAGGGACATGCATGTCTACTAACTAGTTTCTTGTTTTGGCACGAAGTACAATGTAAGTATTTTACGCTTTAGCATACCACATGCGTGTGAATATTGCCATGACAGTATGCTTACCATGTGGCTAGATGCTTATATGAGATAAACTGTTTGAATGCCTGTGAGTGGAGGTTGGATTGCTTGAGTTGGAAGACTCATTGAAATCCGTGTTTTAGCCTACTTGCGAATAGCAAATTCCGAAGCATTTTCAAAACGAACAGATATGCAATGTTTGTTTCCAAATTAGGCAATCTAGTCCATACTTGTTTGCTGCGCGCATAACATTGTAATTCTAGGCTAATAACCGGAACAAGAGCATGTAATGTTTTCAAAATCAGATATCACAGTTAGTAAAGGCCGGTCTTCGGATCGGGCGAAAGGGGGTGCTTATAGCTGACCTTCCCCGATCGTACCCAAGCTTCCGAGCCAAGACAACTTTGGTGATGACGGACACGTGGCCTTCGGCACCGAGTCAGGGTTTCCTAAATTTCCCATTTTAAAATATTTAGGTGGCGACTCTGTAATCTGGCAAAGCAGTCCATGTTTGGCACTACTTCTCAAAAATCTGTTTTCTCAAACGATTTGCCAGAGTTGGACTCTTTGGTTCAAGATTTAGAAACAACACAAATTGAGTCCGAACTGTAGTAAACCCGATACGAACGGAGCAGGAGTTTACCCTCCCAGGGCGTTCGGGGGACGTCTACAGGGCCCAACTTCAAACAGGCATATCTCCTTCTTCCGGACTCCTTTGCAGGTCATTCTTGAGCTAAACTGAAGCCCCGGAAGTCTTCTTTCCAATGGTGTCAGCCTCACATCAAAATTCCAAGTTTGCAAAAACATATGCCTAATTTAGTGAAGACTGCTTAGTTTTGGTCCTAACCGGATTGATGCCTAACTTCAAATAGCCATATCTCCCTCATCCAGATTTGGCTTTGAGAGATTCTTGAGTGTAAAATGAAGCCCCGGAAGTCCACTTTCCAATGGTGGTGGCCTCACAACTAAAGTCCAACTATACAAAAGGATAGACCTAATTTAGTGAGTCTACCCGACTCCCTCTCTTAACGGTTCATGCCCAACTTCTTCCCCAACTAGGTTTCTTCCCTCCACTCTTATTTTCTTCAACTCCAAACCTCTAAATAAGGTGTTTTGAAAAAAGTTCACCTCTATTTCATTTATTTCCACTTTGTCCTTACTCGGTTTATCAAAAAGTGTAATTTTTAACGAAATGGGAGCCTTGGAACATCGTAGAAACTTTTGGGAAAAATATTTTGAAAAAGAGGGTTTTAAGGTGTAAAATGATTTTGGCCAAAATCGTTTTGGTCCAAAATGAGGTGTAAGGTTGAGATTTGAAGCTCCTCTCACCGAAGGAATCGAACTTTTGCACAGCACAACTTTCATCACCGAGTGCTCAACTTGTGGCGCTCAAGTCATAAAGGCAGTCAAAAATGGGGTGTCTACAGACACACAGACCACTCTTCTCCTTCATTACCCGATCCGTCATGTTAGACTACCACATTTTGGAAAAGTACACTAAAGAATTTTTAATTTTTTTAAAATGTCACATCATACCCGTCACGTTGGACTGTCACATGTCATATTTGAGAAAAATACACTGAGGAGTTTTTAAATTTTTTTAGAGTTTTACATCATACCCGCCAAGTTGTCACATTAGGGAAAAGTACATCAAAAAGTTTTTTTTTTAAGTGTCACATCATACCTGCCGCGTTGTCACATTAGGAAAAATATACTAAATTATCCAAATTATTAATTAAAATATATTTATAATATCATTAAAAATTATTAATTGATTTGATAATTTATTAATAAAATAGACGATTTGTTATGAAATTACAAATCTCAAGAGGTGAAATGTATGTTCTAAAATTACAAGGGCGATTTGTTTTTTAAGCTAATTTCAATAGGTGTATTTATAATTTACCTAATTTGAAATTATGTTTAGGCTTTGTTGACTCAATTTAGATGTTTTTGAAGGATTACTAAATATATTAATATGTAATTTTAAATTGAGTATTAAAAAAATTCTAAATCACATCAACGTGACATATCAAATAAATCATATTTAATATAATACCTGTTATGAAATAATAGTTATAGAATTTTTTGAATTTAATGATTAAATTTATTAACATTCAATCCCATAAATACAAGATAAATTGTTGTATGTCACGTGACAATGTTGATCTTGTATTCCATTTGGTCCCAATTTTTTTCTTCTGATCCATTTGGTCCTCTCTATTGTAGAAAAGACACAAGTGCCATTGGGTTAATCAAGGGCTACTTTCTGTAAGGTTTTTATTCGGTGTATGCTTAAAACTTGCTACGTTATGCGCGTGGTTGGGTGACACAACACAAAAGTACACTAAAGCTCTTTATACTTTTTGCTTTGTGGGTTGATGCATTGCACATGATACACAAACCACTCTCCCCCATCATAACCCGATCCGTCACGTTATAATGTCACATTTGGGAAAAGTACACTAAAGAGTTTTTAATTTTTTTTAAAGTGTCACATCATACTCGTCACATTGGAGTGTCACGTGTCACATATAAGAAAATACACTAAAGAGTTTTTTTTTTAGAGTGTCACATCATACCCGCCACGTTGCCATGTTTGAGAAAAGTACACTAAGGTGTTTTTTTTTTTTTTTTGAAGTGTCACATCATACCCGCTACAATGTTACATTTTGTACACTAAAGAGTTTTTTTTTTTTTTTTGAGTAAAAGTTTTTTAGTGTCACGTCATACCCGCCACGTTGTCACATTTAGGAAAAGTACACAAAGGAGTTTTTTTTATTTTTTTGGAGTGTCACATCATTCGAGTGTCACATTAATACCTGCCATATCGGAGTATATTTTTTTTAGAGTGTCACATAATGCCCGCCACGTTGTCACGTTTGAGAAAAGTACACTAAGGAGTTATTGTTTTATTTTTTGAAGTGTCACATCATACTGCATACGTTGTCACATTTAGGAAAATAATACTAAATTATCTAAAATATTAATTAAAATATATTTATAATATCATTAAAAATTATTAATTGATTTGATTATTTATTAATAAAATAGACGATTTGTTATGAAATTATAAATCTCAGGATGTGAAATGTATGTTCTAAAATTACAAGGGCGATTTGTTTTTTAAGCAAATTTCAATAGGTGTATTTATAATTTACCTAATTTGAAATGATGTTTAGGCTTTGTGGACTCAATTTAGATATTTTTGGAGGATTACTAAATATATTAATATGTAATTTTATATTGAGTATTAAGAAAATTCTAAGTCATATCAACGTGACACATCAAACAAATTATATTTGATATAATACCCGTTATGAAATAATAGTTATATAATTTTTGTGAATTTAGTCATTAAATTTATTTACATTAAATCCCATAAATACAAGATAAATTGTTGTGTGTCACATGACAATGTTGATCTTGTATTCCATTTGGTCCCAATTTTTTTCTTCTAATCCATTTGGTCCTCTCTATTGTGGAAAAGACACAGGTGCCATTGGGTTAATCAAGAGCTACTTTATGTAAGCTTTTTATTCGGCGTATGCTTAAAACTTACCACGTTATGCATACAGTTGGGTGACACACAACACAAAAGTACACTAAGGCTTTTATACTTTTTGCTTTGTGGGTTGATGCATTGCCCTTGACACATGGACTACTCTCCCCCTTCATTACCCAATCTGTCATGTTAGAGTGTTATATTTTGGAAAATTACATTAAAGAGTTTTTAATTTTTTTTCAAAGTGTTACATCATACCCGTCACGTTGGAGTGTCACTTGTCATGTTTGAGAAAAATACACTAAGGAGTTTTTAATTTTTTTTACAGTGTCACATCATACCCGCCACGTTGTCACGTTTGAGAAAAGTACACAAAAGAGTTTTTAATTTTTTTGAAGTGTCACGTTAGAGTGTCACTGTAATAACCCGACCCTTGCACATGATTTCTGAAATATTCTTAGTCCTTGATTAGTACTTTTAAATGCTTACTATAAAATTCCATGAAAAATTATGGTTAAGTAAGTGTAATTCATGTTGATGGATGCCTATCTGTTTCACAAGAAAACTATCTATCACTATTAACATGTTTGAATTAGAAATTGGAAGCCTTAACGGCTTAATTATCTGAAATTGATTATATATCTGTGATCAGCGTAATTTTTAAGTAATATTAAGCATGTTTACGAAATTTCAATTTCGGAATGATTAAACGATTAAATTTTGTCCTTTATGCCTTTATTTATGAATATATACACCTAAGTCTTCTTGAGCCTTGATCAAAAAATGTGAGATACCTTTTGGGAGAGAAAAAGGGTTTGGAAAGAAGAGGAAAAGAGATCAAAGGCAAGGCTCAACAAGGAAGAGAATTGGGATTAAGTTAGGAGGATCTTTGGAATTTTTCAAGCTTAAGGTATATTAAATTTATTGTGCATGAAACTTTTTTTTTTTTAATTGTGAAGAAGGGTTTGTTTATGATTTATGTTTGATGATTTAGGGTTATGGAGAATTGTTCATAATTCATGTTTGATTCAAGGGGATATTCATCAATTGATTGCTTTGATATGAAATTTATACCTTAATCTTTGTTTCTCATGTTGAATCCATGAATATATTTATGTAAGGTATGATGTTTTAATAAACATGAGGAACTTGAATTAAAGATAGGATTTAGAAGGTTTGTAACTTGACTAAGCTCCTACTCATGTGTATTTTATGATACCCAAGTTCTAGTACATGCTATGGTGGAATTTATACTCCAATCCTTGGTTTTATGTCATACTAAAAAGTGTTATGTTTATGAATAAAAAAGGAATTTAACTTGAAGGATGAAATTGGGAAGAATAGTGATATGATCAAGTTTTTAATCATGTTACCTTGTGTCATTCCAATGATAAAGTATGTTATAGTGAAGTTAGGTCAATGTATTGCATTAATTTTACCTTGAATTGCTTGTATAATGAAGTGATGTTGCTGAATTTTAAGTTGAACTTCGAACTGCTCCAAACAGGGACACGGCCGCTCGAGCGGAGGTCCGGGCGCTCGAGCGGAAAGAAAGGAAAAATGATATGTTCTGTTTTGCGTGCTCGAACCTCAGTTATTTTTAGATTATTTTTTTTATGACCTTAAGATGGTTCTAAATTCATTGGAAGTATAATGAATCAGGAACTAATTTATCAAGAAAAGAAAAGAACTAATATGCAAGTTTTGAATGTATACAGGGCACACTCCGGGAGGAAGTAGCACGTCATCGCAATACCACTGTGAGTAGTAGTACCGTTACATGCTTCGTATGTATCGCTAATGATTGTCATTAGTATCTTGTTCATACACGATACGTAATTATGTTCATGTTTTAATATGTGTATATAAAGAAATGGGAAAGATAAAGTGTTTTCATTCTTTAAGATTATGGGCCTTTGGCCATACGGTATAAGTAACCACGATATGAAACAAAGTGCTACACGGGACTAAGTGCTACAGTGTGAGACACCGCTAGAACCCGTGTGAGACACCTCTTGAGTTCATACAACAATTTATAAGGGCTTAATGCCAATTTATAAGGGCTTAATGCCAATTTATAAGGGCTTAACGCCAGTGTACAAGGGCTTAATGCCAAATGATCTAAGGGCTCTATGCCAATTTATTCAAGGGCCTTGCGCCACTATGTTTACAGGCTTTATGCCACTATGATTAAGGGCTTGTCCCACACTATACAAGGGCTTTAAGCCAAAACATTATGTTCAAGCCAATATGTTCCAAGATAAGATCTAAGACCATTATGCATAAGTACAGAATCAGACTCGTTATGTGAATGCTGCATTAGTATACAAAAGTATATGTTTAAAGCTTTGGATACCAGGTTGGAACTTTAATTGAAATTTTAGAATTTCAGAAATTGCATGGTTCGCTCGAGCGAAGGGAAGTCCTGCTCGAGCGTGAAAATTAACATCTCAGCAGTTTTTCAGGAATTTCACTGTCTGCTCGAGCAAGGGAATTCCCACTCGAGCATAAAAATCGACCTCTCAGCATTTTTGTTAAATTGTACTGTACGCTCGAGCGGCCAAAGTGGCGCTCGAGCGGGGGTCCATTTTCAGAAAAATTTGGAAAGTTGCATTTAGTTATGTTTCCATCCTCATCTCTTTCCAAAATATATGGGACATGACTTATGATTCAATATGTGTTAAGAAGCTACAAAACTTTATGTATTCTTTTACTACGATTCAAGTTAAGCATCATTTTGCTTACGTATTACTATTCACTGAGCTTGACTCACTCTTTGACATGTCTATTTCTGTAGGTAATCAACCAGGAGGTCAGCCCTAACCTAGGACGTCCGTGTCTTTTGTCAACCCTTATGAGTTAGAGCACTAGACGAGAGCACTTATTTTTGTGAAGCCTCACTATGATGTTAACCTGTGTTTTTTATTACTCATTTAAGGCTGATTGTACATGACTTAAATGTTTTTGTTTATGCTCGATCTCAGGCCTGGGATTGTATACGTATATATAATTGATGCTCAAATTATTTTATCGTAATGTTCATGGTACATGTGATCCTGGCATACTAGAAGTAGCTCAATGGCATTTGTTATATCATTTTAAATTATGTGCTTCCGTTAAGGCCCCGTATGCTATGTATACTATAGTTCATGTCCATTTCCGTCTAGGTCATGCCCAAACCTTTAGGGGCGGGTTTCTGGGGCGTGACAGTCACATTTTGGAAAATTACACTAAAGAGTTTTTAATTTTTTTCAAAGTGTCACATCATACCCGTCACATTGGAGTGTCACTTGTCATGTTTGAGAAAAATACACTAAGGAGTTTTCAATTTTTTTAGAGTGTCACATCATACCCGCCACGTTGTCACGTTTGATAAAAGTACACTAAGGAGTTTTTAATTTTTTTGAAGTGTCACATCATACTTGTCACGTTGTCACATTAGAAAAAAGTATACTAAAGAGTTTTTTTTTTTTTTTTTGAAGTGTTACATCATACTCGCCACGTTGTTACATTAGGAAAAAGTACACTAAAGAGTTTTTATTTTTTTTGGAGTAAAAGTTTTTAAGTGTCACATCATACTCGCCACGTTGTCACATTTAGGAAAAGTACACTAAGGAGTTTTTTATTTTTTTTGGAGTGTCACATTAATACCTGCCACATTGGAGTATATTGTTTTTTAGAGTGTCACATCATACACGCCACGTTGTCACGTTTGAGAAAAGTACACTAAGGAGTTTTTTTTTTTTTGAAGTGTCAGATCATACCCGCCACGTTGTCACATTACGAAAAAGTACACTAAAGATTTTTTTTAAGTGTCACATCATACCTGCCACGTTGCCACATTAGGAAAAGTATACTAAATTATCTAAACTATTAATTAAAATATATTTATAATATCATTAAAAATTAATAATTGATTTGATGATTTATTAATAAAATAAACGATTTGTTATGAAATTATAAATCTCAAAAGGTGAAATGTATGTTCTAAAATTGCAAGGGTGATTTATTTTTTAAGCAAATTTCAATAGGTGTATTTATAATTTACCTAATTTGAAATGATGTTTAGGCTTTGTGGACTCAATCCATCACGTTAAAGTGTCACATTTGGGAATAATTATCAAAAACACCACATTGTCACATCATACCTTCCACCACCCAAAACGAGCTCCCAAATTTCCAATCCCATATTGTCTCTCTAGTCTTCCCTCTTTTCTTCTCTCATTTCTCCATTGGGACCGATATTTTTTCTAGAGTGTCACATCATACATGCCACGTTGTCACGTTAGAGTAAATCACATTTGTTTTTAAAAAAATTAACAACAATTATAATGTTAAGAATAATTATCTAGTTTTTTAAACAAATATAATTTAAATATATAACTACTAATTTTTTATCATATATATATATATATATATATGTATATTTTGGGGCATAAATATTATATTTGAATAATTAAATTTGACTATAAATTGACTCCACAAAGCCTAAACATCATTTCAAATTAGGTAAATAACAAATACGCCTATTGATATTTGCTTAAAAAACAAATCGCCCGTGTAATTTTAGAACATATATTTCACCTCCTGAGATTTATAATTTCATAAAAAATCGTCTATTTTATTAATAAATCATCAAATCAATTAATAATTTTTAATGATATTATAAATATATTTTAATTAATAATTTAGATAATTTTGTTATTATATATGAGATTAGTTATAAATTTAATTTTTTAGTTAATAATGTTAAATAAAAAAATTGTGACATTAGAGTTTTTATAATTTTTCAAATCACATGAGATCATTTATATTTTATATAAATCTCACAAGATGTATTTGTGATTTATCCTTCAAATTAAAATGATCAATTTTAGAGAATCTAAACACATTTAAAACTACTAAATTCATTATATAATTATATATGAAATATATTATTATATATTAATAATAATTACATTGGTCTAAATCAAGAAAATTCTATAACTATTAAATTCAATATATATCGTTTCAAATCGTTATAAATTCTATAATTACATCGTTAAAAATTCATTATATAACTATTAGTTGCATTAAATCAAGAAAAATCTATGAAATAAATGATTGAAATTAATAATTTTCATGAACGGACCAAATCAAGAAAAATCTATGAAATGAATGATTTAAATCTTCGAAGTGATTTACCCAGCGTGTTGACGAGAGAGAATCAGAACTTTTTTGCATATATAATTAATTACGAAACTTTTGTAACAACGTGGCGGGGATGACATGACACTCAAAAAAATATCAGCGTTGCTACAGACCCCCGTTGGGGGTCGACCCCCAGTGAGGTGGCAGCGCACCATTCGCTGAAATCAAAAAAAAAATAGTTTTTTTTCTTTTGGGCCAATGAGGGGCCAACACACACGACCCCCAGTGACCCCCACTGGGGGTCTTAAGCATTTTTCAAAAATATATATACTCCAATGTGGCAGGTATTAATGTGACACTCCAACAATGTGACACTCCAAAAAAATTAAAAACTCATTAGTGAACCTTTCCTAATTGTGACAACATGGCGGGTCTGATGTGACACTCACAAACTTTTACTCCAAAAAAAATAAAAACTCTTTAATGTACTTTTTCCTAATGTGACAGCGTGATGGGTATGAACACTTCAAAAAAAAATAAAAACTCGTTAGTATACTTTTTCCTAATATGACAACGTGGCAGGTATGATGTGATAGTTCAAAAAAAATAAAAACTCTTAGTATACTTTTCTCAAATGTGACAACGTTGCGGTTATGATGTGACACTCTAAAAAAATTAAAAACTCCTTAGACTACGTTTCTCAAACGTTACATGTGACACTCCAACATGACGGGTATGATCTGACACTTTAAAAAAAATTAAAAACTCTTTAGTGTACTTTTTCCAAATGTGAAACTCTAACGTTACGGATTGGGTAATGAAGGGGAAGAGTGGTCTGTGTGTCACATGCAATGCATCAACCCACAAAGCATAAAGTATAAAAAGCCTTAGCATACTTTTGTGTTGTGTGTCACCCAACCACGCACATAACGTGGTGAGTTTTAAGCATACACCGAATAAAAACCTTACATAAAGTAGCCCTTGATTAACCCAATGGAACTTGTGTCTTTTCCATAAAAGAGAGGACCAAATGGATCACAAGAAAAAAATTGGGACCAAATGGAATACAAGATCAACATTGTCACATGACACACAGCAATTTATCTTGTATTTATTATAGCGATCCCAGTTCTTCCTCCTTTGGTTGTTGTATCTGGACTTGGTTCCGTGGATGTCGGCTATAGTTTATATCTTGTTTCCGTTCTTCAATACGTTGTATTTGAGTTATAGGATGTTTTGGGCAGGATTGTTACAGGTTGGGTGTGATTGGGAGCAAATGGTTGCTGCCCAGAATTTTGGTCCTTCGCTCGAGTGAGCATTTTGTCGCTCGAGCGAGCTCTGTGTTTTAGATCCTTCGTTCGAGCCAGGGATCCTTCGCTCGAGCGAGAGTTGAGTTTTGTGTCTGGTGGCTCGAGCGAGGAGTCTTACGCTCGAGCTTGCATTTGCGTCTTTTTTTGACCTGAGGGTTATGATTCTTGGCTCGAGCGAGCTTTCCTACACTCGAGCGAGCGAGGTCTATGTTTTGGGTTTCTTAGCTTGAGCGAGCATTCTGTCGCTCGAGCGTGCTTCAAGGTTGCAGACCTGAAGCTTCGGATTGTTGGCTTAAGCGAGGCTTTCTACGCTCGAGCTAGGGTTCTTTGTGTCTGGTCGCTCGAGCAACCAATCCTTCGCTCGAGCGAGCCTGTGTTATTTTAATATGAGTTGTAGTCTCATTTGAAATGTGGATAATGGAAGTGCTTTAATATGAGTTGTAGTCTCATTTAATTGTTGGCTAGATAATGAGCCATGTCTATGAACTTGAATTGGATAAATAAAGGAAAGTGGAAGGAAACAAGGATGTATTGTCATGGAACTGGGAAGTGTTGTAAATTGGTTTACAAGTGTTAACCATTTATCAAATGCTAATGTTTTAGTTATTTCTCATATTTGGTTTAGTATATCTCTACTGGGTTTTCGCTCACCCTCTATAGGACATCGTTTTCAGGTACAGGTGATATGCCACCTCCAAGGACGTAGCCTGGGAGGCTTAGAGGCTGAAAGATCTTTTGCTGATATCTTTTGGTATTACATGTAAATTCAAGCCAAGGGCTTAATGTGTTTTGAGTTAGTACTCTCTTTTTATAACCAAGTGTTGGCTTGGAAAGTTGTATGCCCGTAGGGCATTTACTTTTGTTGTCAACATGTAATACGTTTGTACTAAATACTCTGATAAATGGAAATATGCCTTATTCTCTTATGTCTATGGATGTCATGAATGTTGGGTTTATATGTATTATTTTGAGGGCGTTACAACTTGGTATTAGAGCGTACCCGGTTTGAATACTTTGGGTACATGGGAAGTGGTTAGTACCGCATTGGGTTGGTCTCGCTTGTTAGAGACTATGTATGATGTTATGTGCTTATGTGATAACATGCTTACGTGACTAAGTAGGTATGGAATTTTGTTTCTAGGATGTTGATTGGATCCTTGGGTTTCTGGGAGTCCTGTTGGAAAAGCACTTGATCAATGCTGTTTCTAATTGGAACTCTAGCAACGCCATGGGACTGTCATTATCTAGAAACGAAACTCATAAGTGCTTATGTGATTATGTGCTTATGTGGAATGAATTACTGTTGTCCAACGTATTAAGACATGAGTGAAATAGCTTTGGCACATTTGTGAATATGCTAATGTTTTCGTTACCTTTATTAGGATGTCAGGACGAAGACATGGTGGTAGGCGAGTAGGCCTAGGAGGCAGGAGATGCCTATACCGGATGAGATTTTGGCGCAGCAGGAGGGTGTTGGTCAGGCCAATGTGGCCGAGCCAGTAGGTCACTGCGAGATGGCAGGAGCATTGAGGGAATCCATGGACATTCTCAAAGCTCAGAACCAAGTCCAGGCCTACATTGCTGAAGTGGGGCCTTCTTTCCTGAAGAGGGAGTTTTTCTAGTCTAATCCAGATGAGTTTCTGGGGGATCCTAAAGAGCCACTTAAGGTTGATGAGTGGCTTGAGCAGATGACGAAGACGTTTGAGATGCTTGGCATCGAAGACGGGGCCTTGAAGGTGACCTTGGCGTCTTTCCAGTTGAAGGGAGACGCGGGTCAGTGGTGGAAGTTCGTGTAGGGCCATATTAGAGGGACTTGGGAGGCTTTTGTTGATGCCTTTCAGGAGAAGTTTTTGTCTCCCACTGTCAGGGAGAAGTTAAGGGACCAGTTCTGTCGACTCAAGCAGCTGAACACATCTGTGGCAGAGTTTGAGGCCAGCTTTACTAGCCTATCTAGGCTTGCACCTGAGCAAGTGGCGTCTGAGAAATGCTATTGTCTTGAGTTTGAAAAGAAGTTAAAGACCGGGCTCAAGCTTAGGGTTGATGGGTCCATGACTCGGGAGTATGGGCGCCTTGTGGATGCTGCGGCCCATGTTGAAATTATTACACATGAGGAGGAGAAGAGGACGAAGGGCTCCAAGAAGAGTCAAGAAGGTCGGGGGGACAATAAGAGGCAGAGAGGCTTTGACCCTCAGCAGTACCAGGGAGCATATTCTAGATCTACCTTTCTAGTATCGGGCTCAGGTTCTGGGAGAGGCGGACAGGGAGACTTCACTTGTCACAAATGTGGTCAGCTGGGCCATAAGTCTCTAGCTTGCCCGCAGAAGGAAGGGGGGCAGAAAGCAGCTTCATCTTCGGCTCGTCCTCAGAGCCAGAGTCAAGGCAGAGGCCAGCCGCTCTCTTGTTACCAGTGTGGTCAAGCGGGGCACCTGAAGAGGTTTTGCCCATAGTTGAGTGGCACATCTGGTGCATCTGGTTCGAGGCAGACTCAGAGCCATCAACCAGCTCAGTCAGTTCAGGCCTCGGGGGCCAATCAGGGAGCTTCTTCAGCTTAGTCTGTACAGCAGTCTTATGCTCCGAGAGGTGAGTAGCTAAATCAGAGACCTTCAGGGCGTGTGTATACTGTTACCGCGCAGGACCTAGTACCGGCTCCATCTGTTGTGAGAGGTACCTTTTTGTTTTGCAACTCGGTTGCTAATGTGTTGATTGATATGGGTGCATCCCATTTCTTTATATCTGCTGCATTTGCATCTGTTTTGGGGTTGGAGCTGGCACAGTTAGCATCTCCTATTTGTGTTGTATCACCTGTTGGGGGTGAATTGATTTTGAAGCAAGGATGTAGAGGGTGTGATATTGAGATTGCCGACCGCCGGCTTTCATTTTCTTTTGTAGTGATGGCTATGTCAGGTTTTGACGTGATTTTGGGTATGGACTGGTTATCGTCATACTAGGCTGTTATTGATTGCTATCGCCAGAGGGTTACTGTATGTACCTTGAACGGGGACTATTTTCATTTCTTGGGGGACCGGGTTGGTAGAGTTTTGCCACCGGTGTATGATCTGCGAGGGCGGAGTGAGCTTAGTTGCCTTCTCGCTAGCTGTATGAGTAGTGAGTGTGATGAGACCCGGACTGAGTTAAAGAGAGTGGTTCGTGAGTACTCGAATGTCTTTCCCGAGAATCTTGTTAGCTTACCACCCCATCGAGAGATTGAGTTCTTTATTGATTTAGTGCCTGGCACGGCACCGATTTCTATGGCACCGTATCATTTTGCCCCAACCGAGTTGAGTGAGTTGAAGATTCAACTCCAGGAGTTGCTAGATAAGGGCTTATCCGCCCTAGTACTTTGTCGTGGGAAGCACCGGTCCTCTTTGCTCAAAAAAAAGATGGGGCTTTGAGACTTTGTATAGATTACCGAAAATTGAACCGGGCTACCGTTAAGAACAAATACCCTTTGCCTCGTATAGATAATCTTTTTGACTAGTTGAAAGGATCTCGTTGTTTCGCTAAGATAGACTTGAGATCGGGTTACCATCAGTTAAGGGTCAGGGAGGAGGATATCCCAAAGACGGCATTCCGTACGCGGTATGACCACTATGTGTTTCTGGTGATGCCTTTTGGGCTCACCAATGCACCGGCAGTGTTTATGGACTTGATGAACTAGATATTCTGGGAGTTCTTAGATCGCTTTGTGGTCGTCTTTGTGAACGACATTTTGATTTATTCACCTTCTGAGGAGGAGCACGAGGAACACTTGAGAGTGGTGCTTGAGTTGCTTAGAGCCCATAAGCTGTATGCTAAGTTTGGGAAGTGTGAGTTTTGGCTAAGAGAGGTTAAGTTCTTAGGCCATGTGGTATCCGGGGAAGGGTGTCTGTTGATACATCCAAGATAGAGGAGGTGTAAGATTGGGCACAGCCTAAGAGTGTTTTTGAGATCTGCAGTTTTCTGGGATTGGCCGGTTATTACTGTCGGTTTGTGAAAGATTTCTCTAGGCTAGCTTCGCCGTTGACTAGATTGACGCGAAAATGGGTCAAATTTGTGTAGAGTGCGACTTGTGAAAAGTCATTCCAAGAACTTAAAGTTAGACTTACCACCGCTCCAGTTTTGATTATTCCGGAGAGAGGTTTGGGTTATGCGGTTGATTGTGATGCTTCACGAAAGGGTTTGGGTTGTGTGCTGATGCAATAGGGGAAAGTGGTAGCCTATGGCTTGCAGCAGTTGAAAACACACGAGAAGAACTACCCTACGCATGACCTAGAGTTAGCAGCTATAATATTTGCCTTGAAAATTTGGAGGCACTACCTTTATGCTGAGATGTTCGAGGTGTTTTCGGATCATAAGAGTCTGAAATATCTATTTACATCGAAAGACTTGAACTTGAGACAAATGAGGTGGAAGGAGTTCATTGAGGATTACGACTTCGAGTTGCATTACCATCCGGTGAAGGCCAATGTTGTGGCCGATGCCCTTAGTAGGAAAATCCATTAGTGATATAGCTTGTATAGCCATCCGAGAGTGGGAATTGTTGGGTGCACTTGACGAGTTTGATTTGCTTCTGGGTGAATCTGTTGATTCTGCGACCTTGTTTTCTGTAGTTGCACAGCCTGCACTTGTGAATCAAGTGTTAGAGGCACAGAGAAGTGACCTTGAGGTAGAATCCCTCTGGGAAAAGATCTCCAGTGGGAAGGTTGAGAAGGTTTGACTGTGTATCCTGACCTGAGGGTGAGGTACTGAGACCGTCTGTTTATGCCGGAGTCTTGCTAAGAGGAGGTACTCCGAGAGTTTCACCATTCACGCCTTGTGGTGCATCCGGGAGGCACTAAGATGTATCGTGATTTGGGTCGCCAGTTTTGGTGGCGGGGTATGAAGAAAGATGTGGCAGTTTTTGTGTCTAAGTGCCTTACTTGTCAACAAGTAAAGGCCGAGCATCAGAGGCCAGCAGGTTTGTTACAACCCTTACCTATTGCCGAGTGGAAATGGGAGCATGTCACGATGGACTTTGTTGTAGGTCTTCCGAGGACTCAATGGGGTAGTGATGCTATTTGGGTGGTCGTAGACCGGCTGACTAAGTCGGCGCACTTTATTCCTATGCACGTGAGAGATTCGGTAGATCATCTTGCCGACTTGTATATTCGGGACATAGTGAGGTTGCACGGGGTCCCAGTGTCGATCGTCTCAGATAGAGATCCACGTTTTACTGCTAGGTTGTGGCATAGTTTGCAGAGTGCCTTAGGCACTAGAATGACCTTTAGCACGGCTTATCATCCTCAGACTGATGGGCAGTCCGAACGTACTATTCAGATCCTTGAAGATATGCTTCGAGGCTGTGTCCTTGACTTTAGTGGGTCGTGGGAGAGGCACTTGCCCTTAGTGGAGTTTGCCTACTACAACAGTTTCCAATCGAGTATTGGTATGGCACCGTTTGAGGCCTTGTATGGCCGACCGTGTAGGTCTCCAGTTTGTTGGGCCGAGGTGGGTGATGCACCTTTGTTGGGCTCGGAGTTGGTTCAAGAGATGACGGAGAAAGTTGAGCTTATCCGTAAGAGGCTAATTACAGCCCAGAGTCGCCAAAAGAGTTATGCTGACCGTCGGAAGAGGCCTTAGGCATTTGAGGTAGGTGATCACGTCTTTCTGAAGATATCACCTAGGTGGGGTTTGATGAGGTTTGGCAAGAGAGGAAAGTTATCCCCTCAGTTTATTGGCCCTTTCGAGATCCTTGAAAGGATTGGCGAGGTTGCCTACCGTTTAGCATTACCGCCGCAGTTGTCCGGAGTTCATGACGTGTTTCATGTTAGTATGTTTCGGAAATACGAGCTGGATCTGTCGTATATACTGGATTGGACTGACTTAGAGGTTGATGAGGATGCCTCGTATGAGGAGAGACCAATGCGGGTCTTGGATGGACGGGAACAAGTCTTGCGAAGCAAGACGATACCCTTGGTAAAAGTACTATGGAAACATCACGGGATTGAGGAAGCCACTTGGGAACATGAGCTGGATGTCCGTGAGAAATATCCGGACTTGTTTGTTAATGTTTAGCCATGTATTGGAAACTTTGTTTTGTTGATAAACTCTAAGAACATTGTATATGTTTTGTTTTATAGAAGTAATGGAAGCTTAATTTAACATTGTATACGTTGAATGTGTTATAGAAATGCAAAGGTATCATTAACGTTGAATTTGTTATGGAATTGTGAAGCATGTGTATTGGAATTAGTTGAATTTCAAGGAAAAGCATGTTGATAATGCATATTGAATTATATTGTAAATTGCCTCTTTAGAAGAGATGGGATGACCGGTAATGGGTCAGGATGTTGAATATTGAATTGTAATATTGTTGAGAATGGAAAAATCACAATTTTGAAACTTATATCTAATTTCGGGGATGAAATTCTTTAGGGGGGGAGGTTATAGCGATCCCGGGTTTTCCCCTTTTATGTATTGTATTCCGGACTTGATTCCGTGGATGTCTATGTTGTATATGTTGCATTTCCATCCTTTAATTCTCTGTATTTGAGTTTTGTGATGTGTTGGGCAGGTTTGTTATAGGTTGGGTGTGTTTTGAAACAAATGGTTGCTGTCCAGTTTTTGGTGTCTTCGCTCGAGTGAGGCTTTTGTCGCTCGAGCGAGCTATGTGTTTTAGTTCCTTCGCTCGAGCTAGGATTCCTTCGCTCGAGCCTACTTCTGGGTTGCAGACCTAAAGCTTCGTGTTGTTGGCTCGAGCGAGGCTTTCTGCGTTCGAGCGAGGTCCGTTTGTGTCTGGTCGCTCGAGCATCCAATTCTTCGCTCGAGCGAGGTTTGAATATATCAGTTCGCAGCAGCAGCTTCTTCTTCACTTTTTCATCATCTCCGTTACTCAAACCTTAGCCCCGGCTGCTTCTCTCTCTACATACATCTTCTCTCTACAAATCCATCTAGTTCTAGTGGTCTTCTATCCTAGTCTCTTTGTAAGAAAGATAGAGCTTGGTATGGGCTTCACTTCAATCCAAAAAGGTTGGTGTTTGGAGCACCTTGGGTTTCCACCTTCATCTCCTTTGAGTCTCTTCTCTTGAGGCAGGGATAACCTACTCCTCTCTATGAGTTTTAACATGAATGTTGGATATTTTGGATAGATAGTGTTGTTTGAGAATTTTGGGAAAGCGAGGGTTGTTTTAAAGTTATAAAAAGGGGGTTTTCAATTGTTAAACTCCATGTGTGTGTGAGACTTTGGAAAATGGAATTATTGTTGTTAAATTGATGAAATTGAGCCTTAGGGTTGATATTTGAAAAAGGGGGAAAATGCCCTAACTAAGTTGAATAATTAATTTGAATAATCAATTTGGGGAAATATGAAATTGAGTTGGAAATCATGAAATTGAGAAATTATGGAATGGAATGATGTGGTTGGATAAATAAATCACTCACCTATGAAAATGTTGAGATTTTATCTTTTTGGTAAATTTATTATCTGTTTAGAAATAACTACTTGGGCTATCAGTAAAGGATAGTCTTGATTGTTGTAGACACTGTATGTTGATTAGGGAAAACAAAAACTAATCAAATGTGCTATGTCATTGAATATGACGGTTGAATTGTTACATGGAACATGTGCCTAGAGTGATCATTGTATATGATAAACTGTTTAAATACATTGCATATGTATCTTGTTTGGGAGGAGATAGGGGATGTACTCCATGGTTTGGGAGGAGGTAGGGGGTGTATTCTCAAACCTGTTTGGGAGGAGATAGGGAATGGGCTCCATTGATAATTAAGTTGGCCGGAGTGTCCAGGGTGAAAGTCTCGAAATCTTAATCACGTTTGTATAACGTAGATAATTGAAGTGTTTTAATATGAGTTGTAGTCTCATTTGAAATGTGGATAATGGAAGTGCTTTAACATGAGTTGTAGTCTCATTTAATTGTTGGCTAGATAATGAGCCATGTCTATGAACTTGAATTGGATAAATAAAGAAAAGTGGAAGGAAACAAGGATGTATTGTCATGGAACTGGGAAGTGTTGTAAATTGGTTTACAAGTGTTAACCATTTATCGAATGCTAATGTTTTAGTTATTTCTCATATTTGGTTTAGTATATCTCTACTGGGCTTTGGTTCACCCTACATGGGACATCATTTTCAAGTACAGGTGATATGCCACCTCCAAGGACGTAGCCTGGGAGACTTAGAGGCTGAAAGATGTTTTGTTGTTATCTTTTGGTATTACATGTAAATTCAAGCCAAGGGCTTAATGTGTTTTGAGTTAGTACTCTCTTTTTGTAACCAAGTGTTGGCTTGGAAAGTTGTAAGCCCGTAGGGCATTCACTTTTGTTGTCAACATGTAATACTTTTGTACTAAATACTCTGATAAATGAAAATATGCCATATTCTCCTATGTCTATGGATGTCATGAATGTTAGGTTTATATGTATTATTTTGAAGGCGTTACATTTGTTAATTTTATTGAAACTCACATTTGTAGTGATATGTGATTAAATTTATTTAAGAAATCTTTTAATTTATAATTATATTAATATATTTATTTAAGAAATATATAACGTGTCATTGGATTTAATTACAAAATATTTTATTTTTTAATAGCTCAATCAAATTTATCATGACCACCTATTATCAAATGAGACCATTAAAAAAAATAATCGTGATCGAGGTCAATTTGGACCAATAAATATATGTTTTATTATTAATCAATATCATTAAAATAAATTTTAACCATTGAATATAATTTTAAAAATAATTAGAATTTCTCAAATTAGCATCCAATTTAAGAGAGCGTTTAGATTCGAAGAGCCAATTTTCTGGCCAATCTTAGTGATAAAAAACCGTTCATTTTTTAATGATTCGTTGAGTATATATTCATGAAAAAAAAAATTGAGATGATCGGACATCAATAACTATATATTTAAATCACATTTTTGTTTTATAAAAAAATTAACAACAATTATAATGTTAGGAATAATTATCTATTTTTTTAAACAAATATAATTCAAATATATAACTACCAATTTTTTATCACCTTTTTTTTTGCATATATATTATATTTGAATAATTAAATTTGACTCTAAATTGAGTCCACAAAGCCTAAACATCATTTCAAATTAGATAAATTATAAATACACCTATTGAAATTTGCTTAAAAAACAAATCGCCCTTGTAATTTTAGAACATACATTTCACTTCCTAAGATTTATAATTTCATAACAAATCGTCTATTTTATTAATAAATCATCAAATCAATTAATAATTTTTAATGATATTATAAATATATTTTAATTAATAATTTAGATTATTTTATTTTATAATTATATATGAGAGTAGTTATAAATTTAATTTTTTTAGTTAATAATATTAAATAAAAAATTATGACATTAGAGTATTTATAATTTTTCAAATCACATGAGATAATTTATATTTTATATAAATCTCACAAGATGTATTTGTGATTTATCCATCAAATTAAAATGATCAATTTTAGATAATCTAACATTTAAAACTATTAAATTCATTATATAATTGTATATGAAATATATTATTATATATTAATAAGAATTACATCGTTCTAAATCAGGAAAATTCTATAATTATATATGAAATATATTGTTAGTATAGGGATTATTAAATTATTTTTGGGTAAATTACTAATGTTTACTTAAATTATAAATTACCCGTTGTGGTTCTAGAAATTACATTATGCCCCCTAAGATTTCTAATTTCATAACAAAGAGGTCCTTTTATTAATAAATCATTAAGTTAATTAATAGTATTTCATAATGTCAAAATGTTTATTTCAATTAATAACTCGGATAATTTTATTATTATATAGATAAATAGTTAGAATTTCACTTCTTCAATTAATTCTGTTAAATAAAAAATTATAACAATATAATATTTGTATTTTTCCAAATCACATAGTGCAATTCGTATTTTAAGTAAACCTCAGGAGGTTTATTTATAATTTATCCTAAATATAAATTATACTTATAAGTGTTTTGTTTTAAAATAGAAAGCCACCATTAAACTATATCATTATGTTTGAAAATCTTATATAAAATTTAGGGAGATTTATTTTTATTTTTTTAAATTATTAATCCATAAAATATTCTTATATTCCAATAAATCCTATCATTTGAACATTTCATCTATCGGATCCTAATTTTCATATTTAAGATATTTTATTGACATTTTTACCCTTAAATATTTTTTAAACGGTTAGCAATTTAATAATGTGAACATTTATATTTTATAATATGAATAGCGACATAGACATATTAATATTCACATTAACAGTGTAAACATTCATGACAGAACATTCACACTATAAATATAAATATTATGAAAGATATTTTGATAACTATATCACTCATAAGACTTATTGAACTATAAAAAAACAATGTAGATTAAATAAAACATAAATAGGTAAAAAGAAATTTATGAAAAAATACCCTTAAAATTTATGTTTATATAACATCATTTTAGAATATATTCAGGTAAAATTTCATGATCAAAATTATAAAATATAATCATAATAAAAAGAAGAAAAAATGGTCCGAAAAAAGACAAGATAGTCGTTTAAAAAATTTTAAAACATAACAACAACAATCTAAGAGGCTAACAAGATTACAAACCTCAAAGAGGAGAACATAATTTTTCAAAAGTGAAGTGACATGTCATACCCCTATCCGCCCCTAAAAGATATGGGCATGATCTAGACAAAAACAGACGAATTAACCTATGATAATGGAAATTGGGGCCTGACTGGAAGCGTTTAAATAATAAAATATCATGCAGACTCATCCATTGAGCTATCATAACATGCCAACATGCCAGGACCGGGGCTCAGAATGTAACATATAATGAACTTACAGCTGAGATTAAGTCACATACATTTTTACAAGTCTAGCCCGGAGATTGGGCATCCAACAAAATATTAGATACAATTCGCTTTAGGCTAACAAAACTATTAAGACCAAAAAGACAAAGCCTAACGAAACTGCACTAGTATGCAAGGGCTTCTTCAAGTGCCTAGTCATCCTTAGGCTGACAATAGATGGGTGATAATGCTGCTAGACTTGATCTCCAAGTTGGTTACCTACAGAGTCAGACAAAATAACAGAATGAGACAAGCTCAGTGAATAATAATAATTAAGCAGTTTAATAGTTACAATGCATAACAACAGTGCATTCACCAGAACGGAATTCAACATTAAAGTTGAGATTATTTTATTTCCAGAATGGCCTTTGGCCTCGTGTTACAATTATTACAGAACGGCCTAATGGCCCAGAATTATCAGAACGGTCTTTCGACCCAGAACAGCCTTACGGCCCAGAACGTTCAAGTATGTACGTATATCTTTTCACCATTAATATTCATATCATAACTGACATAAAACAGAATATCATTTACAGACATTAGCAATAAATAAATGTATGCTCAATGTACTATTACTCACTGTGGTGTGATGGCGTGCTAGTTCCTCCTGGAGTGTGCCCTGTACACAAGCATAACTTGCAAATTAGTTCTCTTTCTTTTCACATCATAGGAACCAATCGCCGAGTTATCAAGCTTCACATGAATATATAATCATTTTAACATCATCAGAAAAATATTCTAAAATTACCAGAGAGCCCAGCACGTAAAACTGAACAAACACAATTTTTTTTCCTGAAAATCAGTTTTCCGCTCGAGCGCCACTTTGGCCGCTCGAGCGGATTGCACAATTTTACCAAAAATGCTGAGAGAGTGATTTTTGCGCTCGAGTGGAAATTCCTCCGCTCGAGCGGACAGGGAAATTTCTGAAAAAACTGCTGAGAGGGTAATTTCCCCGCTCGAGCGGTATATCCTCTGCTTGAGCGGACCAAACGAATTCTGAAAATCTGAAATTCCAATTTGAGTTCCCACCTGATATTCAAACTTCAATCTTTCTTTTTATAATCACCATTAAGGGCCAAACAGTTCCAAAATCATTCAAACACATAATAATTCCATATAAATTAGATCTTCCAATAAAATTGAGTTCAATCATCATTTAAATTCCATAACCCACACATAACTCACTTCATACCTCACACACGCACACACACACATATATACACATAGAGCTACTCAAACTTCTAATTCAAACCCATGGTTGAATATTTTCATGGAATAGCAAGGAATTAAGGTATAGATTTCCTCCATGACTCAATTTGGTTCTCTAACAGAAATTATGACATAAACCCTCCATATCTACCTTAATTTTCCAAACACAAAGAGAATTCCCAACTAAGAGCAAAAGAGAGAGGCTAGATCAAGAAGTTGCCATACCTTAAGTTTAATCCATACAATCTTCACAAATTTCCCCCAATTCTTTCACTCGGTGGTCTTCTCTCCCTCACTCACGTTTTCCCTCTTCTAAGCTTCTCACAAAAGATGACTCTAAGTCCCAAAATATCCAAGGAGCTTGATATACATATATATATGAATAGATATTTGTTCATATAAGACAAAATTCAATTGTTTAAGCATTCTAAATTGAAATTTTCCAGAAAATCCCATTAGAGCTAAAAAAAATATGCAGATTCTAAATATCCAGTCAATTTCTGAAAATTAAGTCCCTAAGGCATCCAATTTCAGATTTACATAGTTTAAGCGTAACAGATAATCTTCCTTCGTCAACAGATAGAAATCCATATTTCCTAGTTTCATTTAATTCATTATAATTTCACTTAGGATTTCATAATATACATTTGAAAACATAGAATAAAAGGCTGAAAAGATACCAGAATCATGTACGAGGGTCGGGTTATTACATGACATCTGTATTAATAAAAAACCTCAGGGGGTGTCAGTGTAATTTACCCAATAAGAAAATCACCTCAAGATAATTCTACTTTGAACCCTGATGTTATTAGCTTTTATACTGCGCTTCAACATCCAACATTCCATCAAAATTGGATGAAAAATACATGCCAACCTCTTGGCATAATAACACATAACTCAACACTCTTTTCCACTACCCCCCAACCCCACTTCCATTAACGCCCTTCACAGGCACAATACCAGCGGCTATCCACAGCTTTCTTACTCACCTTGGGCAGTATATAACTGTATTTCGGTCCACACTTACTAACTCGGCGCAACCCATCCATGATGGCTCCACCTACTCTAGCAACGGATATGCATCACTTTCAGGCACAAGAAAGAGAACACAAAATGCCACCTGAACAACCTTAGTAACTCTAGCAATATCTATAACATGTCTCTGCAAAACAGGCATATAGCCAGAGCACACAGTCGAAGGAAAAGTTTTAAAAGTACTAAAGTCCAAGAAACCAAAAGAGGATTCGATGTTCCTACGTGAAGTCGGAGCCCCTCCATAGAGGAAGGTCAACACTATAGGTTTTACATAAAAGGGACCTTACTTAACAAAAGAACATAGATTTGCAACCATTCTCTTTCAATTTCGGCAGCTGGGGGACAGGAACAACCCCGGCAGATGTCATTCCACCATGGCTCGAGGACATCTCTGATTGGTCCTCAAATTCATGAATTGTCTCACTTGAGTCGCCGCCAAGTGAGCGTAACATATTAGAGCAACTGCATACAAATACATGTGGTGGTGAGAAGAAGGGGGGGCGGCAATAAAAAAGTCAAAATTTGAAATCAATAGAATTGGAACAAAAAATGGAGGAAACCACATTTTTGCATTTGAGTGAACCAACAACCATTGTGACTAAACATCAAACACATAACCATCATCATTTGGTTAAAAAAATGGAACACATTTCTCTTCTCTCCAGTCCTTAATTGGACTAGAGAGGTTCAGTTGGCCCATCTAGGGCCCACTTCGGTGATCCAAACCATTCGACATGTAGGCTAGACAAGTAGATGACCGGACATCGATAGCTATACGATCAGATCACATTTGAATTTAAAAAAATGGATGGACTATTCTCAAAATCATAATTATTTTTAAGAGGATCCGATCATATGGCTACCGATCTCTACAACCATAATGAGAGAGAAGGTAACTATATCTTTAGGTTAGATTTTAGAAGGCTAACTACTGAACAGCATGATCATAATATTTTTGCTAGAATAAAATGATGCATTCATATGAAGATCATAATTACCAATGGAAATTGCAGTTGTGCTTCTCTGGTACCTAAAAAAATTTTAAAACGCAGATTAAAAAGGATTTTATAATTTTCTATAGTTCTAGAGATATAATTGAATTGGTAATGTTCCAAACACCAATCAAAAATCTACTTACACATAGGACAAGGAATGTACAAGCTCCTGGAGGTCATCAGCTGAAAAACCAACCTCATCTAATAGAACATGGTAGTGTGTTGGCCTTGTGGTCCCCTAACAAGTAAACATGAGACAAAGAAAGTTCAATATACTCGCAATTGTCAAAGCAAGATACAAAGATTACACAAGGATACATATAAGGACAAAATCAGAACTTCAAAAAGCATTTCTACTGTAAATAGGTTTGCATGTTAAGTATGTAAATCTAAACTACCACTCCCATTTTATGACATATATAGCAATCCCGGTTTTCCCTTCATTATTTATTGTATTGCGGACTCAGTTCCGTGGATGTGTGTTGTTGTCTTATTCTCGTTTTCATCCTTTAACTCTTTGTATTTGAGTTTTGGGTTGTGTTGGGCAAGTTTGAAATAGGTTGGTTGTATTTAGAAACAAATAGTTAATGTCTAGATTTTGGCCTCCACGCTCGAGCGGGGCTTTTCACTCTCGAGCGGGCCCTTTTGCATTTGCTCCTCCGCTCGAGCGGGAAGTCTGATGCTCGAGCGGGATTCTTCAGCCTTCATTATTTTTTCTGCAAGTCATCAGACGCTAGAGCGTCCACTTTCACGCTCGAGCAGGGACCTTCGTCTGCAGAACTTCTGGAAGTGTGCTTTCAACGCTCAAGCGTCCATTTTTACGCTCGAGCGAGAGTCTGTGTTTGACGCTCGAGCGGGGCATTCCACGCTCGAGTAGGCTTTAATGTATTTCAATCCGAGAAGAAGCTTTTTGAATCACTTTTTTCAGCCCTCTCTCTCTCTCTAAAGTGTTCCAAAACCCTAATTTGAGAGCTTCTCTCTCCAGAATACTCTCTCACTCTTTACATTTTGATCTTGATTCAGTGAGACCCAACCCTTGTGTCTTCATTAAAGTGTTGGAGTTTCTTAAGACCTCCATTTCTATCCGAATAGAAGTTGTTTTCGCCACCTTTGGAGTTCACCACTTGCTTGGTTCATCTTCTCCTTTGAGCTCCGAAATTTGAGGTAGGGATAACCTACTCCTCTCTATGAGTTTTGACATAAATGTTGGGTATTTTGTATAAATGGTGAGTTATGAAGATTTTGGGGAAGTTAGGGTTTTGAAATTGAAATTATAAAAAAGAGGGGTTTGTTAATGTGAAGTTCCATGTGTGTATGAGACCTTAGAAAATGGGGTTATTGGTATATGATTGATGAGATTTGGTCTTAGGATCAATATTTGAGAAAATGAAGAAAGGCCCTAATTGAAATTAAATAATTAATTTGTATAATTAATTTGGGAAAATATGAAATTGAGTTGAAAATCAATAAATTGGGAAGTTATGAGATTGAATGGTGTAGTTGGGTTAGTTAATCACTCACCTATGAATTTGTTGATAAATTATCTGTTTGATGAATTTATTATCTGTTTGGAAATAATTGTTTTGGGCTATCGGTGGAGGATAGTCTTGAATGTTGTTGACACTGTATTTTGATTAGAGAAAACTGAAACTACTCAAATGGGTTATGTCATTGTATATGACGATTGAATTATTACATTGAATATGTGCCTGGATTGATCATTGTACATGATAAAGCTTTTAAATACATTGCATATATATCTTGTTTGGGAGGAGATAGGGGATGTACTCCATGGTTTGAGAGGAGATAGGAGATGTACTCTCAAACCTGTTTGTGAGGAGATAGGGGATGGACTCCGTTGATAAGTAAGTTGGCCGGAGCGTCTAGGGTGAAAGTCCCGAAATCCTAATTACGTTTGCATAACGTAGATGAATTGAAGTATTGAAATGTTAATAATATGAGTTGTAGTCTCATTTGAAATTGGAGTATTGAAATGTTAATGATGTGAGTTGTAGTCTCATACTAATTGATCATGATCGAAGTATTGTTAATGTGAGTCGTAGTCTCATTATAAACTGTCTGGATGAACAGAGAACCATATATATGAATTGGTTTGGATAACGAAACAGAAAAAAAAGGACTGGAATATATTTGTGAATATGGGTTGGCCATGAAAGAGGTGTACGTTTGTTTATATGAGTTGAACATTTATCAAATGCTAATGTTTTAGTTACTGCTCATATTTGGTTTAGCGTATCTCTACTGGGCTTTGGCTCACCCTATATGGGACATCATTTTCAGGTACAGGTGATATACCGCCTCCAAGGTCTTAACTTGGAAGGTTTTGGGAGTTAAAGACCCTTTTGGTTGTTTTGTTATTTTTGGTGTTACATGTAAATTCAAGCCAAGGGCTTAATGTGTTCAGAGTTAAAACTCTCTATTTTTGTAACCAAGTGTTGGCTTGGAAAGTTGTAAGCCCATAGAGCATTTACTTTTGTTGTCAACATGTAATACTTTTGAACTAAATACTCTGATAAATGGAAATATGTTTTATTCTTTTATGTCTATAGATGTCTTGAATGATTGGTTTATATGTATTATTTTTTAGGGCGTTACAATATACATAGAGGAATGAGCTAAACAACAACTAAAGAATAAGGGATAGAAAATGATGAAAGGGCAGGCAAGAGAGGGGGGAATGAAGGCAAAGACTTAGCATTTGTTACTTTGCTCTCATTATATAGTTTATAATTACAAAGCAAACACATTACCCTTATGAAGAGTAAGGAACCATACAATAGAGCCAACAATTTCTGTTCCAAAACTGAAGTAGGTTTTAACTTGGTGTAGATGCTCAACACTAGCTAAAAATTTAGGGCAAAAAAATGAAATATGTGGGAGCAATTCAAACTTTAAAGGGACGAAAGAGGGCCAAAACCAAATTGTCCAAAAATTAATCTCTATACTATACAAAATTAAAAAATGGTACTAACTCAAGAATCATGGTTATCGCCCACTTTTCTTTTTACGCCATCAGCAAATAGGTTTGTGGGGGTTTAGAACCATGGTTATCACCCACTTTTCTTTGTATGCCAGCAGCAAATAGGTTTGTTGGTGTGGGGGGGGGGTTGGAAGCGCTATCACAAAAATAAAATCCTAAATGGGGACTTCACAGGTCAAGCCACACAGATTTTAATAATGTACTTAAAAAGTTCAGCATTACTAGCAAAATAGAGGCAAAGGCTCAGGCCAACCTGTTTCATCGATTGCTGAATCAACAATCAAAAGGAAACAACTCCAAAAAACACTTATGGGAAAATAAACATATAAACAGGCAAACATGCAATCAAAGAAAACCGAGTTTGAATCAAATGTCATATGTGTATGGTATGGTAATACTCACAATCACTCCAGCTTGTGCACACAAGTACAAGTCATTGTTCTTCGGATGACATATTTTATTGTCTATTATCGTCCCTGCATAAATTGAAATGTTTAGGGCTTTCATTCAATACAAGTTTTAAACTTTCACCGTGATGTTACTGGAGGACTAACCTGGTGGAACATTATCTGGAGATCCAGGCTGGAAAAATTTGTATGATGATTTTTGTGAGCAACAATCACCACAAACTTGGGTGACCATTTCTCATCAAGGAACTTGCAGGCCTGCACACACACACTATAGGAAATTCGTTTTTTAGCGGCGTTTTGGCGAAAAGCCTGAAAAACGCCGTAATATCTTATAGTGACGTGTAAAATTTTCGCCACTGATAGGGCCGCCGCAATAGCTACCCAACGTTTAAAAAACGTCACTAAAAATATTAGGCGGCGTTTTTTAAAACGCCGTAAAATCTTTGACGACTGCTCATCCTCCGTCCCAAATTAACGTGTGACGTCACAATGACGTCATTTAGTGGTGTTTCTTCAAAAAAACGCCACTGTTTTTTTTTTTTTTTTTTTTTAATTTGTGCTACTCCCTACAATGACGTCATTTTGTGGCGTTTTTTCAAAAAACGCCACTTTTTTTTTTTGGGGGGGTGCTGCTAAAGCAAGAATATGAAATAAAATACCATTTTGAATGGTAAAATAAATCCATTCAAAATATATATAAAAAAGAGTAAATATAATGTGATGGTCATTGTGATTCAATCATTGATCATAAATTTTGTTGAAAATTGATATTACAAAGTTATGTGATTACTAAGACAAGCAATCTACGAGTATTGTTATTATTCCCTCTTTTTCTTCTGTTTGGTTCTTCATTTAAGAAAAATAAATAAACAAAAATAGAAGTCACAAAGTGAAAATAAAACCACCAATTTCCAATCAAAACATAAAGTCACTTTTGGTACTTCAAAGCACATCAAAACATCTTTGCTCTTCTCAAATCATTCTTTAGCAGGAGCCTCGTTCATTGAACCTACTTTAGCAGCAGTCTCTCCCACTGACAATAAGAACTCTACAAAAAAATATTTGAAGAGACCCAACTTACTAAGAATACTAAGAGATAGTTCTGTCACCACATCTTCAACCAGCAGGCAAAATTCCCCAAAACCTGTTCAAAAGTTCAATGATGCAAACATAGAAGTTGTTCCGGCTTTTTCTCTGTTCTACCACTCTGCATCTTCTCACCAAAGAGCTCCTCAAAGATCAAACCACCCTCATTAACACATCATTATTCATTCTTCGTCACTGTCACCTCTGTTTTCAGCCACATTCACCCTCTCCATAGCATTGATATCTGGTTCATCTCCTAAATAGCAAATAGATGTATCTAAGGATGATCCAACAAATCCCATTTCATGCGGTGTCAGACCATGGGATGATGGGTGAGGAATTGATTGTAAGAAGTTGAAGTAAGCATATTTTACATCGAACTGCATATCATACCCTGCAAGATAACATGTGCATTAGATTCTTATACTCCTTTTTTAAGTCAAAGCAAGAAAAAGGAAGAAGCGTCAAATTCGTAATTACAATAGTTCACTGCGATAGTGCGTCCTCTGCTGTCTGTACTTTGTCTAACATGATGAAACCACATACTTGGCCTGCATAAACTCCAGCAATTCAGCATCATCTTAACTAATTATCATAAACTCCAAGCACAAGCGGAAAAAAATTTCTCAACACAAATATTTCATGATATACTTGCTAATCCAAGTAATGAAGCAGAGCAGGGAACTTCGTTATGGTTAAAAAATGATATATACATGGTTGTAGAGCCGATGGAAGCAACAAGCAATGCTGATATGAAGTTATATAGTTGCATTAGCCTATGGATGATTTGAACCGTTATTTCTCTACTTCTTTATCAATGCTCTTTCCAGGAAACTAAAAAAGAATCTCAAACAAAACTGTTTGGGAAAATTGGCCTCATTTCATAAGCCAATCTAGTTGCAGAATATTTTTATCTCAACAGTTAAATCTTAGACAATGCAAGCAACATTCATACTTCAAATTATTTCCGTCTTCAGTTAATTCAATTCAGCCAATTACTAAGGCTCATGAAACCCTGCTGCTACTTTATGCGGAAGGCTGAAACATAGAAATTATTTATTTAATAAATTATTTTTTGAAGGAAATTCCAAGTATCTTCTGAGGTAGTAAAGCTAATCAAATGCAATTCCCGGTGAAAAGACCTTAGGGGGTTGGCATAAAGCTAATCAAATAAATCAGAGTTCATGTTTGGCTAAACTTATCAATCCTAACTGCTAAGACTAGGACTGGAAGAAAAATTGGATACAACTCAGCCCATCATTAGATAACAATTGAAATTTTGACTTTTGATTGATTTTTCATAAGATATTGGTCTATTTTAGTTCTAAAAAAATTGTATTTATATTGATTAAAATATTTTTATATTCTGACTCTTTGACAGTTAGAAGTAATTAATGTTTTGTTACAAAAGTAAGGGAATGAAAGAGTTTTGTAGTAGCTGCTACTCTAATCTTTCTCCATATCATTATGAATAGACTTTATGTATAAATTGTTCTGTAATAATAAACTTTCCCTACCAAAAGACAAGGATATGCAGGGCACTGTTACCTGTAAGATTTGCAGCTTGGTGAATGAAATTTTGAGCAACAAAGCTCCATCACCACCTTATGAATTTGATAAGCAATTGCTCATTACCTTGTAGATATATATCAAAGAGATTATCAGGAAAGGGAAAAACCTTTGTAGGTTATAATTGCAGTTTAAATCATGAAAAAGTTCATTCTATACCCATCTAGTAATGATATCTCATCAAAACATAAGAAGAACTTACCTCTATGTATATTGTAAACTCAGTCTTCATGCCTCTCAGTATGTCCAAGAAAACAAAAGAGACCATTGAACTTCCCATGAATCAAAGATTCAAAGAACATGAGAGAGAGAGAGAGAGAGAGAGAGAGAGAGAGAGAGAGAGCTACAAGGTCTCGTCATGTATTTATTTATTGTGAGAATATAGGGTGAAGCATCTAGTCAAACGTTCTCAAATGCAATAGAGTTGTGTGAAAGTTAAATACTCTGTCCCACTCTCTTCTGTTCTCGTGTCAAACTCTCTCTCTCCATATATATATGTGATTTTTATCTCTGTCTAATCGTGTAAAAAAAATTATAATAAAAGAATATAGAAAAGTGAAACATAAAATCTTATTTCCATGTGAAAAGTTGAAGATGTCATAGTGGTAGTAGCTAACAATCCAATTCAAAACAATACCATGGTAAAGGAGTAAAAGTTGAATATTCATTTCTCACCAATATATTAACTATTATAATTTTTTGCAACATATCCTGCCCACACCCATTTCTTTATTTATTTATTTTTTGTCGTGTATTGCTGTATCCGTAAGGGTGCCGCATCATATTTGTATCCTGTATCTGCATCTCCATGCTTCAAAGCCCACAAAATATGCTTTAAATATTACACCATACAACTATTGTATGTGGGCATGAATCCATCACCCAACAGCAGCATACACACCAAATTCATATGTAAAACAAGAACTTACAGGATGTCAAGGATCGACAAGCATGGGGAAAAGACCTCTGACAATAAGCGATTGCCTCGCCTAACCATTTAGAGAAAAGGGGGAAATAATGGGTAAAGAGCACAGATTCATCAGCATGAACGTTAACTAGTTGGTAGAAAAGGAAGAGGAAATATAAAGAAGAATAAGAAAAAGAAATTATGCAGAAAACAAGAAACAAATAGATCCTAATTCCTGTAGAAGACGAGCTATAATTAAATCAGAGCCGAGCATGTACCTCAAATGCACCACTAAAACTCCACTTTAGTTGATTTGTTTTGAGACGAGGAATGACTACTGATAGAACCAGCATTGTTGGCCTATACTTCGCAATTAATCTGCATGTATTTGGAATCTAATAAGTCTTGTGGACATGATTGAACATAGAGAAGTTGCATATATGGATTAAGAAAACCAGATTAACAAATAATTTGATGGTAACCAGATATACTAATTTATACAATCATTTATAGAAACTAATGCATAGATATACTAATACATTGCAGCCCTTCCAAATGAAGTGAAGCAAATGATAACCGATGCCTTCACCTTAATGGCGGCTCTTACCTAAACAATAAGCGTGTATTAGCCTATGAGAAACCCCATTTTGCACTAAGCAAGCTAAATCCAAAAGAAACTAAGGCATAGTCGGAATCATCGAGGAGAAGGGAAAAAAAAAAGGAGAATGAAGTACAATAGGAACATCTGAAAGAAAGTACCATGAGAAGAAGCAATGGACTATTCTTTTTACAATAAGTTCATGTGTTGTTGTTACAATAAGTTCATTGAATATTCTTTTTAGTTTATGTTTGGAATTCTTAATAAAATGTTATACACTAATTGTCCATTTTCTCTATATAAGATTGGTAATTTGGTAATTGTACTTCCTTCTTGACAAGGCGGTGGTGCCACCACTTCGAGGATTGGCTTGTTAGTTGTGACCAAATTTTTGAATAAAGAAATTTCCATTTTTAGTTGGTGCAACTAAATTTCTATGAAGGTGTCATTTTAAAGTGATTCTTAATATGTTACTTGTGAAATATGCCTTGGACTTTATTATACAAGAGTATATTACTTTCATTTTTTAAAGAAAAAAAAAATGATTATGGTGAGTCTTACATACACAATAACTAATAACTTTTGTTGGATGGATCTAAAAAAGTAGGCAAAATTTATCCATTGACAACCCTAATAAAAAATTCATTTTTTTTTTTCGTTAACAAGTTGCTGATGTAAATACTCAATACATACCTTTTGCAACCACCATGTGATGACAAATGGAGAGAAGGGGTGAGTTGGTCGAGAAATGTGTTTTCAATTTTTAGGATTTGGATCTTAATAATGATTTTATAGAGAGACAAAATTATAATAAAAAAAGTAAAAAAATAAGTGGGCGTAATGAGACTTTTTGTGGTGTAAATAGAGAGTCATCCAACCCTTAACCCAGCGAACAATTGACACAATGTTAAAAATTCAATGATAAAATTTATGGTGTACCTAAAAGTTGAAAAGGTAAGAAATTAGCTTGATCTGAAAATTAGTAAGCATTTGGGCTACTGTGAAAACCTGAACTAAATCAAATAAATAAAAATTTAAAACTTGGGTTTACCTTCAAAGCTTTTGTCGAGACTACCGGCTCCTTTGAAGAGTTGATCAAAGTGTGTCCTACAGTACAGAACCCCTCAAAGGAATTGTAGTTGCCAAGCTGCAAAATAAAAGGCATTGTTCCACCAATATACAAACATTAATTATGTTCTACCAATATACAAACATAGATTGAAAAAATTGAAACTAGTGAGATTCAAAAACAAAAAGATCAAAGTGAATGAGATTCTATTGAAAAGAGAGCAGACCAAAAATAGCAAGTGAAAAGATTAAAAAAAGTAAAACTCGACTGAAGAGAGGCCGGATCGAAGTTCTGATGGAGAGAGAGAGAGAGAGAGAGAGAGGACCTGAGGGATAGTAGTGACGGGAGACAGAGAAAAACAAAACCATCTTCCTCTGCAAAGTCATTAGAATCAGAATCAAGAAAAACAAAACCATCAAGAAATTTCAACCAAATGAATGCAAGAATCAATGGATTTAGAATTAGATCTGAACAAGTGATCAGAATCAACCCTGGTGCATCTGTCAAGGACCATGGGGAGACAGAGAAAACCCTAGATCTAGGATGAAGAGAGAAAAAGATAGAGAGAAATGGAGAGAGAAAACAAAATGACGGAAAGAGAAATGGGAACAGAGGGAGACGGAGCACCGTTTAAAGTGGAACACGCGTGTCTTAATTTCACTTTTTTGTCTTCCACAGCGTTTTTCAAATAAACGTTGTCTAAAAAACGTGGTTATAGGCAAATTTTGGTGTTCTGCTGAGGTCTGAATTAATGGATCAACCTCAATTTAAATTCCTAGAACTCAATATGCTAGCATGATCTACACAGCAACCCAAAAATGCAACAACATAGAACCACCTAAATTAATAAGCCACAATCACAGATCAGGTTGGAATTGCTACAATGCACTACAACTGTTGCTGCCACATACTTCAGAAGCCAAGGAATACAATCAAGAGCAACTCTCCAAAACTACCAGCACACCACTCCAACCTCAGAAGAAAATCAGATCAAAATGCACCCAAAAATGCAACAACACAGAACCACCTAAATTAATAAGCCACCATCACAGATCAGGTTGTGTAAAATATTTGGTATTTTTCTGGGGTCCCTAGCATTGCTCAGTCTAATATTTAATGTTTGAACCCAACTTCTCAAAGAGAAAGAGCCAATACTGCAAAATTGATGAACAACAATGGCCCTCGCGGTGTGAGCATAGTCCTGCATGCAAAACATTGGCATCAAGTTTAAATTCAAGTCAGATTTGAGACAAAAATACTTGAATTGTTACCATGTCATAGACTATGAGAAATTAAATCACGATTTACCTCCACCACCACATGGCCTGCTAAAAGAGTATTATTCGCAAAAATATTGTTGTTACCCACTTTGCAGTCATGGGCAATATGACAGGACCCCATAATCAGATTGTTATCACCAATGACCTGATCACAAATGCCCATTGGATTGTGGAAAAAATTGCCTAAACTGGATATAAAAGTTCAAAATTTTACAAAGGGAAAAAAAAGAAGTCATTCCCATACTGTTTTTTCACTTGGCTTTAAAGATCGATGGATAGAGGCATATTCCCTGATCTCATTGTTGTCTCCAATCTCTAGAAAACATTCATCACCTGACTAAAATTGTGAACAAAATAGGAGAGTGGTTGTCTCATTTCAAAAATAGCCACATTTACATTAAAAATAAATAAAACCAAATGTGGGCTTGTATCAGTGAATTTCATGTTAATTAATGTCTCAATAATAGTCACAATGATGAGATGCAATGATGATAAGAATGATGTTAGTCTTGAAATAATGATGATTGAGAGGAATGTACAAAAATAAAATGCATGAGATGCATGAGTTATTATCAGTAAAAGTAGAAACTAACCTTGTATTATCGCAGTGAACTATTGTAATTACGAATAACAATCTTTGTTCCATGATTCCCTATATCATCAAACTGCCCACCGGGTCAATAAGGATATTAAATTGCACGGATTGAAGCTTGAAATGGTGGGAGAGATATAACAGATATTGATGCATCAAGAAACAAGAGAATTTCTGGCAGTTCCCTAATGGAAGTAGTTTCACATTTAAAATTTATATACATAGCCAATAACATAAAAGTTCCATGTCTACAACAGGGAGAAAAATTAGTGTTGGAACAAAAAACAAACAAATAAATAAGTAAAACAGAAAAAAAATACTTATTCTTATTTTGAGAGTTCACATAAATCTTGAATGTTCATTTGAAAATTTCATATAGTCTTATCACACACTTAATTAATTCAAATTTTTTACTTAAGAACCAAACCCCATCCCATTCTTTATTTTCTGTCACTAAGCAAGGAGGCTAACAGACTTAACAACATCTCAAATATCATCAAAAAAAGCAAAGATGCAAATGAGAAACTTGAAATGGTCATCACTAATATTAATCCTATTACCATTATTACAGAAAATTCCATGTAAAGGCATCTTAATGATCATAATCCGCATCACGTAAAAGATCACAAACAAAAGAAAGAAAGAAAAAAAAAGAATTAATATGTGATGATGGAAAAGAGGATATGTAAAAAATAAAATTAGCAATCATCGCCAAGAATCTTACAATAAAATCATTTTCATATGGAAGCCACATGTAAGAAGATAAAAATAATAAAATGATCGTAAAAAATACCAATAACTGAACAATATAGGTGCGTAATCGGCATAATATGATGGCGTAAAAATATTACCAAATCATTATCTTCCCCTTCAATAGAAGGGGAATCACTCTCTCATAAGAGACTAATGTTCAACTTCAAGCATAAATTAACACAGTCAACAATGTACCACGCCAGGCATTGGTGAAGGTAGACTAGGAAGAAGAAGAAGAAGAGAGAGAGAGAGAGAGAGAGAGAGAGAGAGAAATTTTAATGTTTGATTTTGGATTTTGGACCTGCGATTTGATGAAGAACAGATCGATTTTGATGAAGAACAGATCGATTTGATGCAGAACAGATCGAGTTCGAGTTCGATGAAGAACAGCTAGAGCAAAGCCCTCGAGCACCAGAGATCGATGAAGAATAGCTAGGGAGTTCGATTGCGAGCGACAGAGATCGATGAAGCGCAAACCATCGAGGGTCTTGGATCTGCAATCGAGCAAATCGAGGGTTGAGAATGAGAAATTGAGAGTGTGTGTGTGTGTTTAAAACTGAGCGAGAGAGAGTGAGAGCTTCAAATCGAGGGTTTTGGAAGAGAGGGAGACTGAGTTGTGGTAGGGACTGAGAAGGAGAGACTGAGTTCAAAGAGACGGAGGCTTTGACGGTCAATACATTGACCCAATACGGCGTCGTGTCACTGAGATCAGACACAACGTTTTTGAAAACGTTGTGTTACGTTAACTTACAATGGCGTTTTCTAAAACGCCATAAAAGAAACGCTGCCATAGCCCACTTTTCCTGTAGTGACAATAGATAAATAAAAATTACAACTATAGCTTTTTATTTCACTAAACCAGAAATAGATGACTGCTTCTAAGCATATCAAAGGATGAAAATTAGCCAAAAACCTCAATAATTTGATCAAGTTCAATATTCAGAACTTGGTTGACTTGTGATTCGCTGACTCCATCCCTAGAAGAATTCACAATGTTATTGATTGACAAAGAAAGGGTAAAATTGGCAGACTACATAGTGCAAAAGAAAGTAGAACATCTAAAGAGAAAAAGAAAAGGCATAAAAATACACATGCATGAAAGAAAAGTTTACGTTGCAGAGGCTTTGTTAAATCTATCAGGCCGAAGGGTTAAGATTCTTTTTCTTTCCTCTTGATAAATGCAACAAGGCAATACAACCTACAAAATATAAGTTGATGGCAATGATGTATATGGTAAAATTGAGCTCCAATAAACCAATAGAACTATTACACATGACAAAAAGCAAAGCCAACATCAAAGGGTACAAGTTCATAGCATCCATTTAGCATATGCAGTATGAACAACAGAGGTAGAAACAATGAATTATGAATCAACCAACATTAGTAATGAATATTACAAAGATGCAGAGCCAGAACAGGTGAAAAAGTCAGCCATGAATATGATAACATGATCCAGAGAAAATACTTGCTATTGGCCAAACAGAGAAGTACCTGAATATGATAATTTGATCAGGCTTCCTTTTCCCTGATGTCACATAGAACTGTAATAAAAGCTCCCTGAAATTAAACGAATAATTCTCACATTGGTTCTCTAAAGTTTACCCACAGTCAAAGGACAATAACTAGAAACTAATCACATGCACAATCTAATAGCATTCTAAAATCCACAACATTAATAAATCAACAACAATGATACATTCACTACTAGAAAAGGGAGTATTGGCCACGGAACTTTTTTAGCAGTTTTGAAAAAATCGCAGAAATGTTTTTGTTTTTAATGGGTCATGGGTCCGGTCAAATTTAAACTTTTATTTTTTTTCCCCCTTCCTTCTCTTTGCCTTCTATCTTCATTTTGTATATCTCTCCTCTCTTGTCTCTGCTTTTCTCTTTGTTCTCTCCTCTTTTTTCTTCTTTTTCATTGGAATCAATCAATCAAACCCTTTTCAACCTAAACACCAAAAATTAGGTTTTGATCTCAATTGAAAAGATTTTCCCATGAAGTGTAATGTGATATAACCTCACTAATCTCTGCGGTATACATTTTAATTAGACAAAGCCTCATGGTAGCTAAAGCTTTACATATTTTTATATAAGCATTTTAATACTTAACAAAAATCAAAACTCAAACATGTAACAAACACTATTAAAATAAATTGACAACTTAATAAAAGAAAAATAATAAAATAAAAACATGAATATTCTACCTAAAACTCCACTTACATGAAAATTTCATTTGAAATGTGAAATTGAGATGATGCAATGAAGAAATATTTTATGCTTTTAAAATAGGAATTTTCTAGGAATTTTATGTCTTTATCAAAATTGAGAACTTGGGGAAGATGACAATCAATAATCTTTTTCATTGAGTTAGTGTTAAATTTTCTAGATAAGTATTTAATTACAAAATTTTGAATTATTGTAAAATTTAGTTAAATTTAACAATAAGAAGAAGAATAGATTGAATTATCCATCATCCTCTTGTATTAATATTAAATTGGTAACTACAAATACACTTCCAAGTTTACATAACACGTAATACTTATCATGCCCAACTTGCAAATAATGGGGTGAAAATTTACTACCAAGCCTTTTAGTGAATACATCTTCTAACCGACATACAAATCAAAACGTTGCTTCAACTTTTTTCTTAATCTTCAACATTCTTGGTTCTATCATGTTGAACTATATTATGAGTGATGTTAATGGAACCTTATTGAGAAAAACCATAAACAACATTCGAGAAATAAAAGAAACCCATAAAGCTTCATTTAAGGCCTTTCCATTTTCACTCCAACATCCTCCGTAGAGAGTAGTCACCATGGACCTCATCAACTTGCCAAGATCAAACTTAATATAAATCTTTTAGTAAAACCTAGAGCCACATTAAGCTCACAATATAGATCTTTTAGTTTCTTGAAACTTCGATTTTTAATGAAAAATTAAGTAGTTTTCTCTTTTCAATGCATCTCAAATTATGAATAACTTTGCTTATATTCACAAATTTATATATGTAATTTTTCTTATCAAGATTTTATTGACAATTTCTTGCAAAACCGATTAATTGCAATGAATTACATACATGAGAACCCCGATGATGAATATGGGTCAGAGAACAATTAAGTTGAAAGATTACTCAATTAATGATATTCTTATCAAGTGAGGATTTTTTATTGTTTTCGCTGGTGTGTCTTGCCAAGGTAGTGTGTCAACTGAGATATGTTCCACTAGCAATGATGCAATGTTATCACCCAAGTACTAGATTTGAAAACAATTCAAATTTTTATAATAGCGGTTAGTGTTTTATAATGATACTTCTTCAACTCATTAACGCTAACGCTTCGATTCCATAAACATGCAATTTCCAACACATTCTATTGAATAATTGCATACCATAGCAAATAATAAAGCCTTTTGTCTTGAGTACAATTCTATAGCACAATAAATGTGTTCTTTAATGCTATCAAAGACCCTATTCTATCCTTTTACAATTGTTTGAGGAGGAAAAACTGAAGACTTGCATAGTGCCTATATCAGCCTATTCAATTGAGGAATAAAGGCTATTTCTCATGAATGATGCAAGACAACATGCTTCAAGTCTTTGGTTCATATTCTAGCTTTCACCAAGAATATGTAGAATGTGTGGTGAACTAACACTTCAACTAATAACTGATATCACATATGACATATCAAGGCCATAGCTTTTAATTCAACGTAGTGGATTTTCTTAATTGCAACTTCAAACTGCACTTAAGTTCTCTATTTTTTTGAGTTCCCATTTGGGAACATATCAACTGCATGCTATTTTTCTTTCCTGAACCTCACCTAATATAAACATACGAGTCTCCTTTCCCTTCCAAAGATAAGGCTTATTTTTAAGGAGATAACTTTACAAATGTTGGCAACCAGTATGTTGCTACTAAATGAGAGTTATAGAACTTGCTATAATGGCCAAGCAAATAGACTGTATGATGATAGTCTGGGTGAGTGCAATTTTTGCTAGCTGCTCCAAAATTTGGTCATAATCCTATAGCTTACCTCCAACTCGAGAATCAATATGAGACATGCCCTTAGAATCTCCCATGAGTTGATTGATTCTTCCTTCACTTGTAAAAGTTTTGACTAAATTTTTCTAATTTTTAAAATTGTATAGTCGAAAAATGGACCAAAAAAGTACATAGATATTTTTTTTGACTAAAAAAGAAAAAGAATATTTTGGTCTTATTACGAAAGAATTAAATTAAACATTCATTACTTTTTTGATTTCTATACTAGTGGAAGTAGTTGGCTTCATTTAAAACATTCTAACTAGTGCCACTTGTCAACAAAACCCTCTAAAAATTAGTAAAGTGGTAAAAGCTTAGGCACTAAGAGTGAGAACAAGGGTTTGAGTACAATTGCAAATAATGTCAAGGATAGGTCTATGATTAGTTCACCTAGAACTAGGAATGGCCTGCTGTATGGATCATCTTTTATTATGAACTAGTAAAACCTACTTCATGGTTAAAAATTCTTACATGTTTTTAATTCTTGAATGTTATGGAAGTGTAAACCTACATTGTTGTTTTATCGATATCATTAATGTTCGTAAATTTCATTTTACCGATGTGTATTCTTTTTGTAAGATTAAAGTAACCAAATGAATCAAGAGTTAATAGATAATGGAAATCGGAAGATGGATGATCAAGCCATTGAGAGGTCAAAAAGGTTAGTATATCTATTAACTCAACAAGCCTTGCACCAATTGCCTTTGGTTGCTACATATGTCCATCTTCTCCAGCTAACTCTATGTAAAGCTATATATTGATTAAAGACTTAAAAGTCCAAACATGGTCTGACCCACATGTAATTGTTTTGGCCCCTTCAATGTGATTCGAGTCACTCTTTCATGCCTATGCATTAGTTAACCAAGCCATCTCAAATGGCATTCCCCACTTTATCTTCAATGTCTCACTACTAACATAATTTGATTTTAAGTTTTATGTTGGCTTTTTGCTTTCCACAACCCTCTTCCCCTCTCCGCTTGGGATGGGTTTTCAAACCCTCTCAGATCACCAATGGCACTTCCTTGTCACATACTACTACTGAATTGGTGCTTTCCTTCAAAAACAATCATTTGATCTTTTTGTATCAATTTTGGCTAACTATCTATCTTAGAGTGGTATAGGAATTATTGGACATTTAGTTTTATCCTTTTTATTTACTTAGCTCCATCCTTCACCCATGTGTCTCGAAGGCTTTGGATTAGCCCTCTCCTTTCTTTATTATTGATATAATTAGCCTTTTCCTTTTTACTTTTGATGATAGGTTGGCAAGTTAACCGAGTTAGTTCACTTTTGCTACATATTGTTAAAACACCTACATTTGGCAATGCCATATCTAAAAGTATGCATTTGTTAGCTTTGTCTTGGTATTCTAAGTTGCAATTAAAAATGATAAAAGAAAGTTATGTTGCAAATAATTGTAGACTAAAATTTTCTCAACTTGTGCGATGAACTTGGTTAGAGGTGCTCATGGATAACAATTGTTCTAGTTTACATTTTTTTTTTCTATGCCACATCATATACTTGCTAATAGACCTCCAGTTTTTAAATTTGTTTGGTAGTGCTAGCAACATCTTATCTCATTTGGTTTTGGGTCTTGGAAGCAATTTGGTGTGGAATTAAAAGAAATAAATAAATGATGATGGTTTTTCTATCCAATAACTTGAACCTTGAATCGATAAAGCTTTTTGTGGTGCTACCAATGTGAAGCAACACCACCAAACTATGCACTTTTTGTTTAATATATGTAAATTAGTGACTCTCCCAAATGTAGAAAGAGGGGAGAAGGTGGTGGCTAAATTACTTGTAATCTTCAAATGCTTATTTTCCAGTTTTCTTGTCCGTGTTTTGTAATAGGTTGTCCATGACACAATTAATGTTGGAACCAATACTTACATTGTTAGACTAATTTGAGAAAGAAAGTTGATAGCTTCAAATTTAGGTGTGAGCATCATACTTCTTTTATGTTTAGACCTAACAAATGAGTGGTATTGTTATTGTGTTGGACTCTATCCATTTCTCAATCAAGAAGGCTTCTAAACTGGTGAAGGAAATTGGTAGGCATGTCAATCTCTAAATTATTCACATCTCTCTTCTCTGATATAATTAATTATATTGTAAATGATTTTTTTTTTTATTTTCTTTTTTCAGATGCAACCCTTTTGAGTACGTGATAATATTTTCGCATATCGATATTGGAGCTTACAATCTTATTTACGTATTTATTTATTTATTGAAATAAATATTCAATGTTTTACCCTTTTTGTAAGCTTGAAATTAATTATATTGTAAATTTTTTTTTTTTTTTTTTGGTGCAGATGCAACCCTTTTGAGTACGTGATGATATTTTCGCATGTCGATGTGGCAACTTACAATCTTTTTTGGATTTATTTATTTTTTGAAATAAATATCAAATGTTTTAAATTTTCTGTAAGCTTGAAATTAATCATATTGTAAATGATTTTTTTTGTGTTTTTTTTTTTTGTGTGTGCAGATGCAACCTCTTTTGAGTACGTGATGATATTTTTGCATATCGATATTGGAGCTTACTGTTGATATTAAAACAAACTATGATATATAAGTTTTTTTGTTTGTATTGTCGATACTTTTGTTTTGTTTTAGATACAAAAATTTAAGTTCTTGAATATCAAAAATTATTAGTATTGTTGGAAGATGTTTTATATATTTTGGTAAAGAATATTTGGTTGACAATTGTTACATTGTATATATATATATATGTGTGGTTTTGTGAATGTGAATGTGGATATGGATGTATTTTATTTTAGAAAATATTAATAATTTGTACAGGGCATAAATTAATAAATTAATAAAATATATATTGATTTTATGAAAACAATTTTATTGCGAAAATAATAACCGTCGCTAATGTAAACATTATTTCCTCACATTTTATTAGTGACGGGTTAACCTGTAGTATATACATATTAGTTCAAATCTTTAGCAAATATGGTATTAATTTAATTATACTTTTTTAGACATTTTAGACTGTCGCTAATAATACTTTTTTTTACGAATACCATCGCTAAAAAGTTTTAACCAACATCATCACTAAAAGTGAAGTTTTTTTTGTGTCGTGAAACCGTCAAAAACCATTGATTAAAAGCGACGGTTTGTAAAATACTTTTTGTCACGCCCATTTTAAAAGTCTTTTGCGACGATATATGGACCTTTTGCGACGTTTGAGACCGTCGCAAAAAGTCCGATTTTTAGTAGTGATTCCTCTAATTTGGGAGCTCTAATTAAGCTCTAATGACATAGAAAATCCAAAATAAAAAAATAAAAGACCAAAACATCACATCACAGTGAGACCTACCTCTCATTAGAGATCTTAGAGTTCCTATATTAAAGCTCTAAAACATTTTTGATAAATCAAACAATCAACAGAATTTGTAAATAAGAAACAGTGAAGGCATGCATGCAGTCTCTCACACAAAAGCAAAAAACGTCACATCATTAAACACAAAAATCCCCACCTCATTATACCCTCATCTTCAGCTTCAGAAACACGCTTATATAGCGAATCTATCATCTCGACCTTCAGGGACTGTGTGCGGACAGATGCCCTATAACGTGAAATCAGTGGCCACTGCCTGGAGCTCACCACCTATGAATTTAAATAACAAGAAGAAACGTATTTCAATAATAAGGAAACATATTAGAAAAATAAAGTAAAAAATGTGACATTTTTGTATGGATTTCCAAGTACATGTTAGATACTGATAATATCAGAGGGAAAAAACAAGTATGGCAAAAGCATATAGAAAGCCAGAGATGAGTTAAAGGCAGCATGTTACCGCAGCAATAGATGGTATATCAGACTGCCCAGGAGAGCCATGTGAGACATCCATCCATCCCAAGAATTATGGTGGGAACCTTCGATATCAAGGGAATAGAGGGAGAATGTTCAACAGATAACATTGAATTCAATCCACCAAGCTGCAAGTAAGAAGATGGCAAAAAAGGATATCAGAATGTCCAAACTTATAATCTGAAAATTGAGGGGAAGCTTGTCTCATTGAGGAACTCACACCTCCATACAGTAAGTACCTCACCTTCGCATTGATCTTAAGGAGAACATTAGTAAGATACTGGTCATTAACTCTTGTAGGTGCAATGCATTGGGTGACAATGCCGAAGTCAGCGAGATTCTTTCGTTTCCATGGACCTTAGAAATTAAAATGGATTTATTCATTGAACACTGCTAAAAAAAAAAAAACACACAACAGTGTGATAAAGGAATAAATCAATTCAAACAAACCATATAGATCAGAGTTCTTCCTCTCTGGAAGCAGACAGAGAAGAAATTGAGGAGCCCCAGGAAGTTTGGATTGTATATCTTCAAACATTTTTTCCACTCTAACAAGAGGTGGGGCCCACCTATTTTGTGGACTCTCTTCAAATACATCGAACGGAGCATCAATTTGCTACAAAAACAAAATAAAAAAGATTTGTATTTTAAATCATATAGTAGTGAACCTGAGTTAAGCTAGAATAAATGACAGGACATACAGTTCCCGTCATGTCTCCACATTTGATCAAGTCCCTAACAAGGCCACGGATATCGCAGCGAGCTGAAAAGTTCACGACAGCCCAGCGATCGATCTTTGTTGGGTTCACTAGTTTCTAAACCAGCAAAGGAAAATTTTGTAAGAACACATAATTAAAGTTGAACTATGCCAAGTTTTAACATAAATAAATAAATAAATTAGAGAGCCATGCAGAACCCAAAGAGGAAAGAAGTCTTCGCCATTTCCCACTTTCAACTGTAATAGGATAAAGGTGTAGTTAGCCCAAAATCAGTCAACGCTTAAGGTAACAAAACAGAAGATCAAATAGATCAACAAAACAGAGAGACAAACCACAAGCCATACACAAATGGAATTAGATAAAAGCCCTTGGAGCTGGGAGCACACGACCTTCAACTTGGGTGAAGTTAGTACCAATTGAAATGCCACAAGACTTCAGCATAGGCCAGGCTTCATATTTGTTTGAGGACGACACCTACATCACTTAATACTCTCATCCTTTCTTGTGGCTTTTGTCTTGATTTCTCCACTAGAGAAGATCTTTGAAAAGTCGACAGAGCTTTCGTATAGCGTTGCAGGGACACCAAAGAACAAAGCTAGAAAAACAAAGCTGTGATTAGATACCATATATTTATTAAAATTTACTCACATCAGGCTTTTCATTTAAATAGAACTAACTCATCATTCACCTCAAGAGGGAAGTAAGTAGGGCGTTTTGGCTTCCCAACATTAATGCATGGAAGATCACCAGAATATCGTAAATCTATGTGGCGATAATTAACAAAATAATCATAAACAGTCACTTCCAGTGTCTGAACTTCGCCATCATCATCTTTTCTCTTGTGCTTCAATGGCTTCATTTGAAAAGTGACTATTTTTTAGGCTTTTTGACTATTTGACTATTTGACTATTTTAATAAGTTATTTTAGTTTGTATGTTTGGAAAGATAAATTGAAATATTTTTAAATGATTGTATTGAAAAAAGTGTTTGATATGATGTTTTGTTATGAAATGACCAAACTGCCCCTACATAACCAAGCTGCCAGCCGTTGAACTCCAACCCGGCGTTGGCTTACGTGGCATGTACGGACTGCACTTCACTCCTTTTCTTTTAAAAGTTGAATTGTAATTGACTGAAAAGGATTGTAATTTTAATTGAAAAAAAATAAATAAATAAACACACCTTCATGAAAGTTGTCATTAATTGAAAAAAAAAAAAAAGGATTGTACTTTTAATTGGAAAAAAAAAACAAAAAAACATACCTGGGTAACAAAAAAATGAAAAGGATTGTTATTTATTTTAATTGAATTGTAATTTTTAATATGTACACACACACACAAAAAATAAAAAAAAATAACGCACAATTAATTACATATATTCACAAACCTTCAGCCATTTGTTAAACTTGACCCATTAATGCAATTTATAATATTTCTAAAATTGATAAATTATTAATAATCATCAGTTTATAATGATTTTTTTTTTCAAATACGTATTTTTCTTCAATTATTTTGTTGTCAATTAATTTTTTTTTCCATATAAAAAAATTTTCAATTACCTTTTTTTTTTCAAATAAATTTTGTGTACATTACATTTGTTTGAATTTTTCTTTTTCCAATAATTTGTTTTCAATTTTTGTTTTCAAGTAATTTTTTTTCCAACTATTTTGTTTTCAATATTTTTTTTCAATTATTTTTTTCCCAAATAAAGAAAAAATTTCCAACTATTTTGTAATAAAAAAATTTTTTAAGTAATTTTGTTCCAACAATGATTTGAATGGTCCCATTGTCATAAATAATAAAATTTAAATTCAAATATATTTTTTGCTTGAACGCGAACTCTTTTCTTTAGTTGATGTTTACAAAAAAGTTCAAACATTTTCTTCAAATTTGTTAAAAATTAAATATAAATTTTTATGTTTTTCTATAAATAAAAAAAAAAAAACCAGTTTATAAAATTATTAAATTTGTCAGAAATTTTAAAAATTACAAAAAAAAATTATGAACTACAACAAAAAAAGAATGCAATTCTTTGTCATGAAATTGGACTGGGAGTCAAATATCAAAGGCATCCAATAGGTGCAAAATTGAATGAAACTGAAGGTCAATCTACGCAAATAAAATTTATAAGTACATTACAAACATTTAGGAAGCTGCAGTTCGAATATTATGCATTACAAATAGTTCCATAAGTCCAATGGCTTGCTACGTGGGTCACATTCCACAACAAATTTCCACATAGAAAAGAGCATATTCACAATAGTCCCAAATTGCATATATAAAACAAATGGTCGTGTATGCGAATGCGAACTCTTGCCATATCCACATTTGTATCCCCAACCATGAGCCCATCATCGAGATTTGCTCCGCCGGCATGAACGTCGGGCATGTCATCTGGCGCTGATGAAACAAAATAATGTTTGTTATTGCCCAAGGCAGCTAGCTCGTGTCTACGAATGAAATTGTATAACGCCATTGACGCACCAACCAATGGCACTTGCACCGTCGCAAAATCATAGTCCGACATGTTGTTTAGGAACTTCCACCGAGATTTCCACACTCCAAAAGTCCTTTCCACCACACTCCTCAGTGACGCATGCGCTTCGTTAAACATTTCTCTCGAGTTATCGGGTCCTCCATGTTCCCGAAATAGTGCTTGATGATACCGAGACCCTTTGAATGGTGCCAGGTACCCTTCTTGTTTGGATATCTCGCATCCACAAGGTAATATTTACCTATAGTTAAATAAAATAAAATAAAAAAAACAATTATATACACGTGACATAAACCCGAACTAGTACTGAATATGAAATTTGTTACCTTCTTGTGGGTGCGGAAATGGTGCGCGCTGATTTTCAATTATTTCCTTAAAGATGAGACTATCATGCATGCTTCCATCCCAGCCGCAAGAAATAAAAATGAAGCACATGTCAAAGTTGCAGACTGCTAGTGTATTTTGGGTTGGATAACCTTTTCGGCCATAATATGTGCCTGTATTACGGGCAGGCAAGATGGCTTCTACGTGAGTTCCATCCAACGCACCTATACAATTCTGCCATAATAGAACACATCACAACTATTTAATTGGACACCGCATTGTACACAAGTGTTCTTAATGGCAATTAATGAATTCTCACCTTGAATGGTATGTATTTGCCTCTTGTCCTTAAGTAAGGATGCCTACTATTTTGATCTCTGGTTGGCTTGCAATGGTGTTCAGTGAACAACTTCGTTGCATCTAACACTGCATGAAAATGTCGAGAAACTGTTTCTCCCGAGTGTTGAAACCGCTCTTGAATGCTTCGGTTTTGGTAGCCGGCCAAGGTATGGATGAACATGGCAACACTTTCTTCAATGTATAATCCATGAGGTCTTTTAGGTACCCGTAAATCAAAATCCCTTTGTAATGTATCACATAACACTTTAAACACATACAGAGGCATATGAAAATTTTCTTCACCCCTACCCAAGTGTCCATCAAATAATTCTTGAATCCATACACAACCGGTTAAAATTGAAGTCTGACATGGGATCTTGTCCATCTACTTCACGTAATATTCCATTGCATGTCGCGCTACTTCAACGATTACATCGTTCTGTTGGTCCTCTTGTTCTTCTGCTTGTTCGATTATGTAATCATCATTATTTCGATACAAATTGGTACATTCACCGTTCCACATATCAAAATTGTTGAACCCTGTAATGCACACAACACAGGATTAATTACATTGACCATGTAGCCTTGTCATATTATAAACTAATGCACAAAATAAAAAAGAATGGCAACACCCATGCAAACACAAACCACACTTCGATGAAGCAATACTGCATAAAATGTTCGACATTAGGTTCGCATCCATTCACCCAAAACATTAATATTAACTAACAGTACTGATAAGCGAAGCTAGGAAAAAGCAAAAATAAAGAAACATAACAGCACAAGTCATGTCCACAAACATCCACAATAGTTTCAATTTTTCCCAAAAACAACAAACCACAAGACTCACAGTCCTTTGGAGGCCTTTAAAGCCGCAAGCCAAATGACCACATTATCATCATCAGGCATGGACATTAGTATCTCACGGTAATCTGCATTCTCCAACGCAATGTAGGCAAAGTGGAAAAGGAGCGTACTGAGGAAGTCGGGTATAGCCATAATCCTTTGCATGCATGCCTTAATGCCATACTTTTGAGATGCACCAGTTCCATGCCTGATCGTAAGGTGCTTCTGTGAACGAACAACCTCGGAGAGATGGTTGAAACTGTCTGCAAGCACTGATGCGCCAGTGGACGGCTTCTTCGACTTTCCACCTGTACTACCCCCTTTCTTGCTCTTTAACCCTTGCTCCGCTTCATCTACCTGGACAATGGGGGAGGGTGGTGGTGAGTCCACTACCGGTTGATATGGCCCAGTAAATGGCTGCAACCTAGGGGAGTCAACTAAATCAGATTCACCGTCTCAATGATGTTTCCTAGTCGCAATTGCACATATGAAAACTTCCCGCATCAAATCTTCATGCTCCAATGGCTTGGTCTTGAATTTGTACGCTAGCTTGTTTGTCTGCAAATGAGAAGAATAAAAATTAGAAAACCAAATTAAAGTAGTAAAGTAACAAACAACCAAATTAATTACGAATATGAAATGAACAATACACTACAAGTATATATTCCATTACATACCAATTTCAAATTTTCCCACCATTCCTCTGACACAGTGAACAACCCGGTTGCCTTGTCAAACCCAATCCCAGTTACACCCTTACTGTTGTCCATCAATTTATTCCAAGCCTGCCACTCCTTTTTCAAAGCAAGGTACTTGTTCTTGAACTGTTTCATGTCATGACGTCTGCCTGTGCGTTGAGCAAATTTCATAGCAATTTCCTTGTACCCGGCAATTGTGATAGTTGTACCTAGCCTACGTCCCGCTAAAATTTGCTCCCCCACACACTCTAAGAATATTTCGGTTGATACACTGTCCCAAGTTGCTTTATGTGAAAGATCAATGTAATCAGCCAACCTTTCACTAGGTAAGTGTCCAACACCTTTATGTTTGGACGGTGTTCGAGGAGACGAACGTGCTGCCACCATTGAACTAATTACGGTACAAGGTAGTGTACACACGTTACATAAATTAGACATGGAAAATAGACAACATCTCACAGGAAAATATGATATGCAAAAGTAAGCTGGAATGTAGGAGAAAAGAAGAACATAACTAATAATAGGAAGTAGCATTTACAGTAGCCTAGCTTTGTTACTTCAGTTACTAGTTAAACATGCATTTGACGTACATATGCGATGCTGTTACAACGTTTTACATGCGTAGTAATAATATGATAACCGTTATGCACAACACAGAAATAATTGTTTTCATGACACGCAAGGTGTTAAAAATTTGCACGATATCAGCCCGTAACTGCATGACTTCGCTTAGGGATGAGTCATGGTCGGGGCTCGGTCTCCCTGATTCATCACACCAACCAATCCAATTTACACATTGCTGATGAGTAACAAACATAACTGTGGTTAGCTAAGGAAGTTCAATTTTGGCAATCAATGGAGATTCAAATAACATATTTTACACAACTCACCACGGGCCGAGGACAAACATAATATGCACGACCAGGATTTTTGTGGGATCTGGAAATCTTAACAAAACAATGGTCAGAGTCAAGAAGCACACATTCGTCGTGGCCATGTTGATGTGCCAGTGGACATAGAGGAAGCCATCCGCTGTTTCTTACTAAGAAATATTTAGTAAAAACAGTGATTTTTAAAATTTATCTAGTACACTTTAAAGAGAATACAGGTTCATCTTTAGTATAAATAATACTTTTGTGATGTGATGCTATCCAAACAAACATGCGTCATCTAAAGTTTGGCGTAGTCCGACATATCATTTTAACTCTTAAATGAACCACTCAACCAATACATATCAGCTATGTTGTTGTCATTTATCTTGAAGAGCTATTAAATAAATTAGATTGTTCTCATAATTATTTGAATATGAAACATAACAAACTTCATTGTTAAGTAAATGTGGGTCTTCTCAGAAATATTTTACTTTAAGCCCAACTGTGATATATGTAATTATAAATTATAATTTATAATATTTCTAACGGAGTAAATTAGAATTTCCCATCTCAAGTCCTGTCCAAGAATTTATAAACTACAAATGTATTCCAAATGTTTAAATTATGAGAATGAACTGGGCCATGGCTGCTTGTAATTTAAGATGCATGTGAGGCATGACAAGTTCCATAATGCATCTCTATAAATCAGAATTATAGAGCTACATATTTGACTAATATAAAAATAATAATAATAAAAAAAAAAAACACACACACACACTTTCAAATAAGAGTTCAATCATTTTAGTTTGTTGTATGAAATTTGTTTTTGATTGTTGTAATCAAGGTATATTACAAGTAAAGAATACAAAATATTTTCCAATCGCTTGCAGTCTTAATTTATTTTTCCAGGAAATGATGAAATCAGATTAATTTATTTTAAAGTGTTTTTATTCTACCTTTATTGACGAAATCACGAAAATGGCTTGCAGTGGCTTCCAATGGCTTTAATTTGTTTTAATTCAGATCAATTAAAATTTATTTGTTTTAATTCCAATGGCTTCCAATCAGGAAAGTCAGATTAATTATTTCCTTAATTTGTTTTTATTCTACCCTTAATTCTAATTAACGAACATATTAATCTGTCAATCTTGTACCCTTAATTTGTTAATTCAATGGCTTGCAAATAGATTATTTGTTAATTATTGACAAATTAACAAATTAAGATTGACAGATTAATTCAATGGCTTGCAAACAAATTTTTTATTCTACCCTTAATTCAGATTAATTCAATGGCTTGCAATATTAATTAACAAACACAGATTGACAGAGTATTAAGAAAATTTTGGTCCATCTCATATATGATGCACAAACACAGATTGACAAAAAAAAGGGGGGGAGGGGAAAACACAGCATACAAATCAGATTTCAAGTAATTGGTACGAGCATCAAAATATGGAATGTAATTGTTTTGAACAAAAAAATAAAAAAATAAAAAATTATTTCCAACTCCAAACCTAATCATTTGCAAATTCGGATTGTGAATGATAATTATGAAAATCAAGGGGGGAAAAAAAACAGCTCAACACAATATTCTGGATTAATATGAGCCATTTAACTAAGGTGAGAAAAAAAAAATGTTGTCGGCGATTTAAATTTGGGGAAAGACGGATTATCACCAGATCGACGTAAATATCTATCGAATACCATCACTATGGGCCAAAACACAGCAAGATCTTGTAGATCTGAATGAAAAATGAACATAACCGAGTCGACAAAGGTAACAAACACATGTATAATCAGTTCAGGTGATTTACCTGTCGTAGTTCTTCGTCAGTCGTGTTGTGTGGAAGGCAGAGCTCTGCCGGAGATAGGTCTGCCGGAGAGAGATCAGTCGCGAACTTGTTTTGCTACAGTCGGTTGTGAGAGACAGAATGGAAGAGATGAGAATAGGGCAGAGGCGCTTTTGTTTTAGCTGTGTGTATAACCCATACGTTTGAAATAGTCAAAGGGTAAAATGGTAATTCCATCCCCTTTGTAACCTAGTTGTACCCACGCATGCACTGTTCACGCTTTTTGGCTTATTTCACAAATGAGGCTACGGTAGCCTCAATTTGTTTTTCCCAAACAGCGCCAAAATGTATTCACCCAAAAAAATCAGCCTATAAAATGGAAATATAGATCTACTTTAATTTTGTACTCTGAAATCAAAGGTAATATAGTTTCTACTCTTCCTATCTTATATACTTGCTATTTTTTCTTTGTAACCAACTAATTACCTATTTTTATGCAGATCTCTCTCTGTTGCTATTAAATCAATGGCAACAACAAGAACACCACCTCAGCAAGGCACACAGGCAAACTTATTTAGACAGATCAATGTTGCTCCCTCCATGACATACTACTACTTTCTCACAAGGGCTGCACAGCTCCGATTCCTGTCATGTTGTTCTGGCCTTTATCCTCCCATTGCTTCTCAGCTTACTGCAACTCAAGTATCAAGGGAATAAGGACATATCCCCGTTCGACACACACCCAACATCTGTGCGTGTTGCCATTGCTAGTTTGCTTCTGTATTGCTTCACCTAAGATGCCAAACTCAGATCTTCTGAAAATCACCGCCATCATCAAACTTATGCCTTGATTGCTCGCCCATGGGATGGCGTGTTTTGGATGGCTTGCTGTGGTGTCTCTGGCTTCAATTCTTTTGCCAAACTCACTTGGGCCTCCTTTCTACTTTCTTTACATATTGTTCTTGGCAGGTGAGTTGCTTTGCCGCCGTCTTCAAATGCTATGGAACTGGGTCCATTAGATCATAGTGAACAGAGTTCCATTGATGCTTCCAAGTCGGCTCATAGCTCATTCATTTTCTAACACTGGTGGTATACCACGGCTTCAAGTGTAAATTTGAATTGATAGAGCTACATATTAGCTTTCAATAGTCCCTTTTTGTCTTGAGTCTAATAAAATTGATGTCCTGTGTGTGATGTATCAATCAGGAATGTTTTCTTTATTTTTTTCCTTGTAATGCTTCCATATTTATGTAGCCTACCCATGTTGGGTTAATAATGAAAGTGATAGTAGTAGTAGTATGTATGTAGGTTGTTCCAAGTACTAGGAAACAAAAAGGGATTTGTTGTATTAATTAACTTTCTTAATTCCCTCATCAATGTTCCTCAGTTATGTTTCATGCTGATGAGGCACGACACCATTAAAAACCAATCAATAATTACAAACATATTTGATTTGGGCTTGAAAGCCCAACTGGTTTGGTATCGAATCTTTTCGGGGCTTTAAAAGAAGACTTTTGTATTAAAAGCCCTAAAAGTCTTCCTTTCCTTTGTGTTGGTTAGAAATATGTCATCGATGATAGTGAACAAGGACAGTGCTTGAAGCAACTTGATCAATTTTATGAGACTCCTTTGGAAGATGCATTCTGAGTGATGTGAAATTTTTGAAGGCTGAGATTGACTACCAACTTTGCAGAAGTTTGTTCTCATTGCAAAATCAGAATTTGTTCCCAACATCATGCAATATCGTGGTCGCGGCTCGTTTATATGTAGCTCTAGCATTCTTCAGCCCAAACAGCATCACTCTGTAACAGTAGGTCCCCCGCGGGGTGGTAAAAGCAGTCTTCTCCCGGTCTTCCGGTGCCATCAAAATCTGGTTGTAGCCTAAAAAGCCATCCATGAACAAAAGCAATGCATGCCCCGCAGTGAAGTCCACCAACTCGTCGATATACGGCTAAGGAAAGTCGTCCTTCGGACTGGCTTTATTCAAACCCCTGAAATCCACGCATACCCGAATTCGGCCATCCTTCTTCGGTACTGGAACTATGTTGGCCAACCAAGTTGGGCATTCAGATACCAGTAGGAACCCTTCGTCGATTTGCTTGGTGACCTCTTCTTTGATCTTGAGAGCCTAGTCCGTGTGGACACTTCTGAGTTTCTGCTTAACAGGTCGGGCCTCTAGGTCAAGAGGGATCCGGTACTGTACAATCTCAGGATCGATCCCTGGCATGTCTTAGTAGGACCACGCGAAAACATCTTTGAAATCTTTTAATAAAGCGACTAAGCGCTCGCGCTCCTCCGAAGACAACGTGGACCCGATCTGGACCAGCCGCGGGTCCTTCTCAATACCAACATTAATTTGGATGATTTCATCAACCAGAGGTTTTACAAACTTCTCCTGCTCTTGATCTAGCAAATATTTCAAAACTGGAGGAATTTCTTCCTTGTCGTTTTCATCGAAGTTTTGAAAGTCCTGATTAATACTATAAATCAAAGGCACAGAAAAATACTCAGAAGCCACAGCCACTTCATTCTCATTAATCACTTCCAAGTCGCCTGATTCCTCTGTTACAACAAACTCAAAGGAAAAGGAAAAAGAAAAAGATGACCCAGACAGGACTGTGGCATCCGGGTTGTCACCCCCAGGAACACTGGACTTAGACTCAAACGAGCTGGAATCTTTTTCCGACTTTACAGACTCTGTGGAATCAGATTCTAGTTCACTACCTGACCCGGTGCTACTCGATAAGAATCCCTCCTCGTACTGCCAGACAAGGGAGGGTACGATAGATGCATCCAAAATGTTTGTAGATGGGCTTGCAGCCGCTTCATTCCCGATCATAGACACTGAGAGATCATCCCCCAAGCACTCATGTACGATCGGAGGATCTGAGAGTAGACAAGCCAGTGCTACCCCCATTTTAATCTCGGTGCCCTCGGAATCCACTTCCTCACACTGCTCAACCTTAGCTGATGGGTCTGTCTGCTCCTCGGCAACATCATCCCCAGACAATTGCAATTCAAAGAATATCTCAAAACCCGGTAGGCGCCTCTTCTCGGCATTCAGCCATGGCTCTAGGAAGTCGCAGAACGGAAAGTCTTCCCTCTCTCGGATGAAGCGTCCATTTAGGGTGCCCTAAATTGGCCGATGTGTCAAATCAAAATGCCTCCTGGTCTGCTTGGCCCTGGCTCTCCTAGCCATTTCTTTGCCTTTCCTTACCCAATCCCCTTTGGTGGGCAGATAGCCTAAGCCAAAGGGATGCGGATTGTGCGGCACTTCGGCCGATACTGCAATGCCCTTCCGGCCACTTTTTCCTAGTCCCATCCCAAGGATGTGCTGGAGCTTATTCATGAGGTACATTGACTGCGCACTGACATATAAACCCTCATCAATAGCTAAGATGTTTTGAACAACCCGGGCCTCGGCTAGGGTAAATCCTAACAGGAACACATCCTCCGTGCCATGCTCGATTTCCAAAACTGATGTAGACACCTCTGGCGGCGGATTGATTGACGAATTCCCAAAAACAATAGCCACCTCCTTCCCGTGGGGGTATTTCAACATCTGATGCAGAGTGGAAGATACCGCCTTCACCTGGTGTAGCCACGGCCGCCCTAAGAGTAAGTTGAAGGTTACGGGAACGTCCAAGACATGAAAGTCAATCTCCTGCTGTCTTGGACCAACCTGAGTTTGAATCTGCACGGTCAGCATCACCTCTCTGTTTGTATTGTCATATGCCCGTATTACTTGATCAATTGGCACAGAGTCCGTGGGCTTCAACCCGATTGCATATGCCATCCTCGACGGGCACACGTTGATGGCGGATACCGTCTCGACAAGAACTACCGGTACCCACTTGTCTCTACACTCCACAGAGATGTAGAGCGGTTTGTTGTGATTTGCGCCCTCAGGTGGCAGTTCCTTGTCAGAAAAGGTCAATGTCGGGGAAGCTCCCCCTAGAAAAACCAATCCTACCAGCTGCTCAGGAGTGGTATCTATTGAAAGTTTGGCCTTGTCCATTACTGAAAGGACGGCATGTCTATAAACTCTTGAAGCCATAAGCAGTCCCCAGATGGAGATGTCTGCTTGTATCTTCTTCAGCTGTTTCAGCACAACCTCTTCTTCGAGTAGCTTTTCTTTCTGTTTCTTCGCCTCCTTGTCCTTCCCGAATGCTTCTGGTTGATCTAAGTGTGGGGGCTTAAAATACCGCCCACTCCTGGTCATGTGGTTTACCTCTCCCACGTACCAGGTATCATCTGACTGGCTTTGTCTCCAGTCTTCATCTGTGTGGGCAATACATAGGTCATCATCTTCCCACCACATACCATCGGCAGCCGACAGACACATGTCCAGCTCCATTACGACTATTCCTGTGCTCACAGAACTTTCTGTTCCTGTGCCCGCAACACGCTTTGTTCTTGTGTACACAACACGTTCTGTCCTCACAGGGGCTTTGGCTTTTCTGGCCCTCTCCAAATCTTCGATCCTTTTCTGCTCAAACTACTTTAGTGCACCCTGTTGTTCAGTATCTTCCATACCTAAACTGCCCGTATTCTGTGCAAAATTCTTAACGCCGGTGCTCTCCGGCGGTTTAGACTGATTCCCAACCCTTTCAGCAACTGTTGATGTCCCCGTCCCTGACGGACTCGGTTTTGACTAAGGCTGCTCAACAACATCCGGCTCGTCACTGAGCCACCCAGTAGCTTCCGCTGACCCTTCCAAACCAAACTAGTTGACAGTCACGTCTCCCAGATCCTGTTCATTGAAGAATTGAAGGTTCGCGATGTCCTCCTCTAGTTCTGCCAGGTCATCCAGCCCCTGATTAAGTCCATCTTCCCGTACTACACAAACCTCTGCCCCCACTAGCAATTCCATATCCGGCCTAGCCTGGCCTGCTGATGTAATGTAACCGCTCGGGTTGTACATGAAACTTGCAAACCTCTCAGGCTTTGTATCATCATTCTCATCTGCCTCCGCAGTCGACCCAATTCTCTCTTCGTTAGTCACCACCACCGTTTCAGGTTGGGTTCGGGAGATGTCCAACATGCACAAGCTAGTGCTGTTAGGAATGAACACCTCCGGCTTGGGTAGGTGGGAAGGGGTGATATATATACTAGGGTTATATCACACAACCCTAGTTTGGATCAAATTGATGTGTTTGGAAGGTGGAGCTTGGTTGTGTGGTGGGAGAGGGTTGGTTGTGACATTCGGTTTCTCCGGAGGCACAATCACCCTGTTGTCAATGAGATCCTAAATCTCATGACGTAATCGAAAGCATTGGTCGATGTCATGACCATGCTGTTGGTGCAAGGCGCAGTATTTAGCTGGGTTATGGGAGGGCGGAAGTTTTTCTAGCAATGGCCGCAGCTCCAGGGGCTTCAAAGTGCCTTTTCCTGACCAGAACCCCAGAGCCTTGGACAGGGGCATGTATAGTGGGGTGAAGACTCTCTGGTCTTAGGGTGGGTTCCTGGTTATTTGTGAGCTACTTCTGGACACATCGGTGAATAGGGTAGCTGCAAGGGTTCTTAGGGTGGTGGTGGTGGTGACCATACCTACATCTGAAGATCTGGCAACTGCAGCACTGCTTGTGCCTGCATTGGTACTGCGGTTGAATGCCCTCTTGGGCTGCTCTCTCTCATAATCAATGAGGCCCTGTTTCATGGCATCCTCAATTTGCACCCCAATCTCATGTAAATCTACAAAGGTAGGAAGGGGGAGGACGATCATCTACATGAGCTTGGGATGGAGGTTGCACACGACCATGCATATTTGGTCCTTGTCGACCGGCCTAATGGTTGTCATCGAGGCCTTAGCCCTCCAGCGGGTCACAAAATTGGAGAAGCTCTCCTTCGGCTCTTGCCTAGTGGTCTCAAGATCACAAGTTGTGACCTCGATCTGCGTATTGTGGGAGTATTGAGCTACAAAGGCCTCAGCCATCTCATCCTAGTTCCTTTTAACAGCATCCTCTAGTTTTGCGTACCAAATAGCCACTACACCCGACAGGGTCCGGCCAAACAAAGAAAGCTTCTGCAATCTGGAGAGGCCCATCGGCCTTAGTATGTCCGAAAATAATCGTAAATGCACCACAGGATCCCCAGACCCGTCAAAGCAGTCGATGTGCGTCATTTTAAACCGATCTGGCAGCGTTACGGCCGAGTCGTTGTACCCATCCTCAATATCTGGAATGGACTTCACACCTTGAGATTTCTTGAACAGCTTTTGAAGCTTGCTCACTTTCAACACTGTGGGGTCCACCTCAAACTCAAAGGGAGAATCTGGTAGGTTGATAGGTGTTTTGGATAGCTGGGGTAGGATCGGGGATGGAGCTAGCCCAATTGGAATGTCTGTATCTTCCTGGACATTTGCTGTCTCCTTGAGTATGGGAACTCTTGGTGAATGAGGAACTTGGTGTGAAGCAGATGCTCCGGTTTGCTATTGTAACCTGGTGATTAACTCTGCCTGTTGGGCCATGACCTCGGCCTGTTGTTTGGCAAATTTGGCTTTACGGGCAGTGTCCTGCTGCATAGTTCTCATACTTTCGTGGAGCTGACGCATCATTTCCTCCATTCTTGCCATGTTATGCTAATCTAGTCGAATAACTGGTATATCTATCCCTGCAATGGAAATTGAGACCTCAGCCTGACTGTTCACTGGTGGGGTAGGCCACTGATCTGACGACCGCTGTACCGATACACTGCGCCCTTTTGACCTCCGTCTGGTAACCGGGGGTAAAGAGAGGAACACTGCTTGTCCGTCTATCAGATCCCTAGATCGATTAAGTCTACGACCTCTAACCTAGAGTGCTCAAGAGATATCTACCTGGTCGGATGCAATGGTGTTAAACTACCTTGCAAAAAGATAAATAAAGCATAATAAGGAAATAATGAACAGAAAAACGGACAGCATAACAGCTTAAATAAAGACAACATGCAGTTGGCAAATATAAGCTGAATGGATTGTTCTCAACCACTAATCATTGTTCCCAAATCACTGCCCCAAATCTAAATCTGATACCCGCAAGTAAAACTAATTCCCATATACTGATGCTGATGCCCGCAGGCCTGATACCCAGACTTGCAAGCTGATACATGCATTCCTGTCGAGACACACTCTAAAAGCACATAACAAGCAAATGAGAGCCAAAACACCTCTATGTTGGGGTAGGGTTTCCCTGTCCTATTTCATTAGGAGCTAGGGTTTCACTACGCACGTAGCGGTTTCAAACAACCTACAATCGGGTAAGCAACCTGTCCTAGCTTGGAATAGTCACTATAGATTTCCGATATGCACTAGGTCGAATGGTCAAAAAGGGTGCCTCGGTAAAAACTGGACTTTGTGTTCCCGTCGTGGCAGAGCCCGCAACTGGTCAGCCTTATGCCATGCTTCTCAAAGCAAGCCTCTGGCAAACCATTCAGGAATAGCATACGGCAAACACAGTGTCTTAGGCGCACCAATGCAAATGCAATGCAAAGAGACACATAAGTGTACTCAAAAGAAGATATTATGAGTTCGAGTCAAGTTCTCCAAACTCCCTAGCAGAGTCGCCAGAAACTGTAGACGTGCCCATGAGGGCTTCATGCTACAGTTCGGACTCAAATGTCACGGTTCTGAATCTTATCCCACAAAGTGCAATGCAAAACCGATACATCACCAAAGAATCCAAATCTGGAAAATCGTTTTGGAAAACTGATTTTTAAGAAAGAAGTGCCAAACATGGACTGCTTTGCCAGATACAGAGTCGCCACCTAAATATTTTATTTTGGGGGATTTAGGAAAGCCTGACTCGTGCTTAAGGCCATGTGTCCGTCATCACCAAAATTGCCTCGGCTCGAGAACTTGGGTACGATTGGGGAAGGTCATGCAATGAGCACCCTGTAGACGTCCCCGAACGTCCCGAGAGGGAATCCCGTTTTGTTCGTTGGGGCTCACTACAGTTCAGGACTCAATGTCACGGTCCTGTATCTAATCTCGCAGAGTGCAATGCAAGACCGATGAATCATCAAAGAGTCCAAATCTGGCAAATTGTTTTTGAAAATCGATTTTTTTGAAAGAAGTGCCAAACATGGACTATTTTGCCAGATACAGAGTCGCCACCTAAATATTTTTTTTATGGGGGAATTTAGGAAACTCTGACTCGTTGCCTAAGGCCACGTGTCCGTCATCACCAAAGTTGTCTCGGCTTGGGAACTTGGGTACGATTGGGGAAGGTCAGCTATGAGCACCCTCGCTCGCCCGATCAAAGATCGGCCTCTACTAACCATGATATCTAGTTTTGAAAACATTGTGCATTCTTGTTCCGATTAATTAGCTAATCTTACTACGTGATGCGCACAACACAAAAGTATAGACTAGATCGCCTAATTTGGGACAAAGCATTGCATATCCGCTCGTTTGGAAGACAGTTTGAAATTTGCTTCTCGCAAGTAGGCTAAAACACGGATTTCAACGAGTTGTTCCAACTCAAGCAATCGAACCTCCACTCACAGGCATCCAGGCAGTAAATTGACCAAGCAGTTAGCCTCATGACAAGCATGCTTTCATGTTAACATTCACACTCATGCGAGATGCTAAATCATAAATACTTACCTAGTACTCCAAGCCAAAACAAGGAACATGTTAGTAATCAAATGTATGATCCAAGTCCATGTTAAGGTGGCTAATGCATCGCAGGCAAAATGCAACTAGAATAGGCTCGGCTAATCTATGGATGGCATGTGAAATGCGGCAGATAACATGTATTCAAGTTAGATTTGAAATACTATCCAATAAGTATGATGCGCCGAGCCCGGTGCATTCAACACGAATGAATGTGTGCAAACATGCTATCATAAGTATGCTAATCAAAACATGTCCTAATACTAACCATCAAAAGCAGGTAAGTAAAAGGGAGAAAGAAGTGGGGGTTAGAAGAGATGCATCACACACACGCACACTTATTACACAATTTGCCCTCTCTCGGAAGGACCAAAAGAATAATACAAATTTAACTAACTAACAAGCCAATTAAAAAGTTACAGACCACTTAACTAGTTAAGCAAATTAACTAGCTAACAAAGCGGTAAAACATCCTCGGGAAGAGGGTCCAATGCATGCGTGCCCCGGCTCCGCTCTGAAATCCACCACCATGCACAAGCTGCCTCTGTTTGCACTATTTTATGCCTTTGGAGACTGCGCAAGTCCCAAAGTTGCTTCTGAAATACCCCCTGAAGGTTGTGGAAGACCACCGGCGAAGAGGAAACACCACCGGCCATGATAAATTGGTCATCGACCATCTATGTAGCTCTCGGCCAGAGATTTGTGGTCGGCCGACACTCAATGTGGTCGGTCGGCCATCTATGCCTACAGGACCCTGTTTTGACAGCAACAGAGGGCAGACAAGACATGGCAATGCGTTTCAAAGCAAATGTTTGCACAACCATCCTCCCTATCATGTTTAAGACTCAGGGGAGTATGGTACTCGACCCTCAGGCCACCAATCACTCATTTCAATACGTGATGGCCCAAGAAGTCAAGTTGTGCATCTAGATATCAAATGAGATGCACACCAAATAAACAAAAGGCCTCCAACCTCTATCATAATCAATTCAAGAGGCAAGAGATGCATGCTTAATGCTATGCAACCTAGGCATGGAAGCTAGGTATGCAATATGAGCATGCAAACAAGCACGCTACTAATTCAAACATGTAACAAGCATGCGATAATATGTGACAACATATCAAGCATATGACAAGATACAAGCTAACAAGCATGCAAAATGCAACTTAAGCATGCAAGCATGCAAGACATGTAACAACATGTGAGGGCCAATGCATGCAAATACGCAAAGCAACTTAACAGAAGCATGCCAAATGCAATTAAACATGTAACAACATGTTAATAGGCCAAGTATGTGACAACATTGAAGGCGAGCATGCAACAACATGTGAATGATGGTCTTAAACTAATTTGAGCAGCTCTCAAATAAGCCCAAATCAGCGGCCAAAATGCTAAGAACATGAAGGCAAATGTACATACAAACATGCATAGATACATGGTTCAAAACTTAAGCACAAAGTAGCAACTTTTAAGTACACTTAAAAGGAACAAACATGGGCAAATGGCATACATTGTAAGCTCTGAAATTGTGTTAGAAAAGGTGCCAAACCAAATAAACAAATCAAGCAAGCAAGCTTAAGGCCTAAGGCTAACCTAAGGGATCAAATCAAGGCCATGCAAGGCGAGTCCCAAAGGGTCAAGGGGACTCAAAATAGCCCCAATGTAGGTCGAGACAAAGCCCAAAACACACTTAGATGGCATCTAAATGGCCTACATATGGAAGCATACACAATGGTCCAAACATGGAGCATAAGACATCAACCTTTTAAAGCATTAAAGGAGTATTAAATGCAAGCATACAAGCATGCCACAATGACTAAAATGACATAACTAATGGTGCCAAACCACTGAAATGATGCAAGTAAAGCATGCTAGAGGATCCAATGCTCAAAGCTTACAAGGGAGATTGCATGGTAGCTATACAAAGCAAGTCATGGATGGCCCAAACAACCAAAATCAGACCTTAAGCACATCAAAACATGCATAAAAGCTTCACAAAGCTAAGCCAAAATCATGCTAGAAAGTCATGGTACATCATGATGCATGCTAAGGCAATTTCATGGCATTACAAGACAAGTATACAAAGCATGCATGGTGTGTCTAAACCAACTTAAAAGAGTGCTATGGCGTGGCAAAATAACCACAAATACCAACAAAGACATGGCCAACTAAGACATGGCCAACATGGACTTAATTAAGGTGCTCACACATGAGGCTAAAATGACAAGTTTTGAAGACAACAAGGAGAGGGGATGCCCTCTCCTTCTTAGGACCTCAAAACACCATCCCCACCACTGAAATCCCTATGGATTTCAGTGGTGCGGAGGCCAATACAAGGTGGTCCCGGAGCTCACCAAAAATATCACAAAAAGAGGCCAAACAAGGCCTAAGAGGGGGTAAATGAACCCAAACCTCAAAGAGACCTTAAACAAAGATCAAAAGCAAGTAAAAACAGAACTTTTTTCAGTTATACACTACGCTTAAAAACAGATTTAAGATAGGTTAAAAGCTTGTGCAAAAATGGGGAATAAAGGGGTAAGTTTCTTACCCTTGAAGACCTCTTCAAGAATGGAGCTCCAGCAGACTTTCCAAGCTTAAATCCACTCAAGAACTTCAAGAACAACCCTTTGGCACCTTAGCAACCAAGATATGGTGTAACACTAGGTGTCTTAGTGCAAAACTAAGGACAAAACAACCTTATGCACACACAAAGGCAAAAGGGAGGGAGATATAGAGATAGATAGATACACAAACCCTAACCGTAATCTCAGAGCCCTCTGGAACTTTTTTGGAACCCTTGAGGAGGGAGGAGAAGCCCTCCCTTTATAGGAATTCCAATCTTGCAAAGCTTACAAAACAAGCTAAGCAAGAGTGAGATCCCTCCATACACGTGTATGGAGGGGGTTCATTGTGGATGCTAGCTATCCCAGCTGGCATAAAAAATCTGCCAAAAGCAGATGAACAGTGGTCAGCCAGCAAAAAATGACAAATTGACCAGAACAATGGTCGGCCAACCAAAAAGGGTGCCAACCAGCCACCCCCAATGCCCGGCAGCAACAAAAAGGGGTCGGTGGCCTCAAGCCATGGTTGGTGAGGTGTGGGGATGGCCAACAAGCCATTCCCTGCCCTCAGAAGCAAAACAACAAGTGTTTGGTGCAAAACCAAACACAAAACAGTCAAGTTGAGAGTTCCTAAGGCAAGGCACGTAGCCGAGACCTCCGATAACTCAAAACGAACACGAACATGGATGATCACCAAGTGTTCAAACGGTGACGTCCAAGTCTTGAGGACGGTCAAAAATGGTGTGTCTACAGTTGCCCCTCTTTGACAGAACTCGAAAGTTATAATAATGACAGGAGTGAATGTCAAAGCCCCGAGACGACCCATTTACTGAAGACTTAGACAAAGCATACAAGCTACAAACAAATATATACGCCCGAAGGCAGGGGCAAAATGCAAAACAATGCACAAAGCCAAGCATAACTCATGATCATGCAAAAGAAAGCTGTAACGAAGCAAAACATGCAACAATTTTAAGTAATCAAACACAAATCCAACTACATTACAATGCAGAAAGGATGTAAGAGAATTATGCAATTCTCGTTGCGTCTCACATGGAGAATACAATACCTGTGCGGTTCGTCTGGTCGTGCCAGCTTCAAATGAACCGTACATACAATGTCGTGCCTGAAAGAGAAAGAAAAAGAAAATTAACAGGTACAATATTGTTAGAAGTATGCATAATAATGCAATTGAAAGTGCGTGACAACGCTAGTGAAGGGATGCATGACAATGCGGGTGAAAGGGGTGCATGACAACACAACCCGAGTGTGTGCATAACCATGCAGCATAATAATGCATGGAGGGCATGCATGACAACGCAATGCCGAGTGGTGCATAACAATGCAATTTGAAACATAAACACATATAAGTAAAGCATAGACAATGCAACCTAAGAATGCGAAACAACACGGATGGACGAGAGGATGCAAGACAATGCAACCTAAGAATGCGAAACAACGCGGGTGGACTGGAGGATGCAAGACAATGCAACCTAAGAATGCGAAACAACGCGGGTGGACGGCAGGATGCAAGACAAAGCATGCAAACTACAATGCAATATATATTCTATATGCAATTAGATGGAATGGATAAGGCATGCAGCCAAACCGTATCTTGCCTAGAAAAGGCATGGACACATACAAACTGCATTTAACACAGAAACGGTGCCGTCACCCACAACACTAGGCGCATACACATAATATCATAACTGTGCTTCAACGTGAAAGGTATGGGCACATACCAGACCAAGCTTAACATGGAAAGGTGCAAGCCATAGATGGATAATGCAGCAAATGCATGCAATCTATAATGCAATATTTACAATGTATGCTATGTACAATGCAATATAAGAAAAAATGCATGATATGCATGACAATGCGTGTAAGGGGCGCATAACGATGCGTAGTAAGAAAATGCATGACAATGCATGTTTGTTTGTTATATTTTTTTTGTTATTTTTGTTTCTTTTGAAATGCATGACAATGCAAATGAACTCAAATGCGCGACGACGCACGTTTCTTGCTATGCATGACAATGCGATTGAACTCGAATGCGCAACAACGCACGTTTCTTGAGATGCATGATAATGCAACCTATATATGCTAATCGTTAACAAGGCAAAACATTGCAATACAACGCATTCAAAGCAGTTATTGAATCTCGCAAGATACCAAATGATACAAAAAAGGATACACCTCGTACGTATTCAAGGATCGCACATAGAAAACACGGTCCGAGGTCAAAACGGAGACCGGTTAAGCTTCAAAAATGCAGTTCCTTGTACTGTCTTGAGCAAATAAGGCCCTAAACCATATATCTGATCCAAACAAGAGGGTAGGAGGTGCACCGATCACCAGGGGAGACCACCGGCCATCCACCGGCCACAAAATAAGGCCACCGGCCACCTATTTGGCCGACCGGCCAACAATGTGGTCGACCGGCCAAAAATGCCTGTTCAGGGTAGTTTTGTCCTTTTGGGCACGGGTTTTTAAATATAGGGCTTAATCCCTATTCTCTTCACTTGCCTCTTGCTAGCAAATCATTCCCCCTTCTCTCTAGGTTATTTTCCACCTTGGTTTTCGGGCCCATTTCATCGTTCGATTCGCGAACTCCTTCGCGTTTCGAACATTTTGAACCGAACAAATCTCAAATTCGGTGTCTCTTTCTCAATTTCCATCACTCGGGGTTTGTTTCCCTCGAGTTTACTTTGATTCTCGTGCCTTTTCTACACTCCGATCTTTTCGGCCATTTTTCACTCTCTCGGGGTTGACTTTTCAGTTGACTTTTCACATTCTCGCCCGGTTTTCACACTTCTGGCCATTTTCACACCATTCTTGGCATGGCTGACGATCTCCCATGAGGCGGGACTCCTCCGGAGCAGGATATGGATCCCGAGGCCGAGCTCTTGCCTTTGAGCGTTCGACTGTTCGACGCGGCGACGTACAGGCCGGCGATTCACGTGTTACCCCCCAACGGACTTCGCCAGTTCAGGAGTTTTGCCAGGGGCGTGCCACCAGAGCTTCTACTGCGTGAGCCAGAGTCACATTCGTCTTACGGCGCTTTCGAGGTATACTCTTCCCCGTTTTATTTTCTGTAATGTAGAGCATAGCTCCAATAGTCGATCTGGTTCTTTAATTGCTTAGCCCAAATACACCGATATACCACACGTTGTAGTTTACTATGAACACATCCGCACCCGATATCTGTTTGAATCTGAACACATGCACACACGCTACATTGATACATCATATGCTGTAGTTCACTGCGAGCACACCGGCACCCGGTATCTGTTTGAATCTGAACATGTGCACACACGCTGCATTTTTACTGAAATGATCTGAACAAACTGTTGCATCACATGCTAGAGTTCACTACGAGCACACCCGCACTCGATATTTGTTTGACTGGAACACGTGCACGCACGCTGTATTTTCATCAATTCTGAGTGCATTCAACACTTTATTATTAACACTGCTTCGCAATTGTTTGTTTTGACCACAGGGAGATTCTCATGCCTTCCGGGGGTATGGGAACGTCGTGGCTCGGGGGTGGTACATGGAGCTTCCTGAGGCAGTTCACCGTATCATTGACCAGGCTGGCTTCGGCACTTTCTGCATGGGGCTCATGCGCCACACTGCGAGCAGACCTCTTCTTGCCGCCTTGGTGGAGAGGTAGTGGGACACCATTGACTCTTTCCACTTTTCGGCCACGGGAGACATGACGATGACTCCCTTCGACTTCTCGATGCTTACCGACATCGGGATAGGGGGTGATCTGATCCCTTTCGATACGGATATGGATGAGTAGGAGGCTGCTCAGATGCACCTACTTGGCACCCTACCACCTCTTGCTCGTCTAGGATTTGTACGATACTCGTGGTTCGAGGATCTAGGCGCCTACCACTCAGAAGGAGGAGGAGCAGTACACACGCGGCTTTCTGATGTTCCTGCTGGGGACCACTCTTTTTGCTGACCGGGTGAACACCTTGCCCCTTTGCCTACTGAGTGCACTAGTTGACGTGACCAGGGTCTGCGGCTACGATTGGGGTAGCGCAGGCTTGGCCACACTCTACGGCTATATGGATTCATTCTCCCGCCTCAGCGGACAGCTGCTCGGAGGCTACTGGCGAGCTTGGGATGTACATCTTCTTCTTCTATTTTACATTTCTGCTTTACATTCTCTGTACTCTGTATACTACACATACTGTGGTCTTCTTCACACTGGTCACATACTGCACCCACGGCACACATATAATTTGCTTTACACACTGCACACATTGCACAACACACTTCATATACTGCACAATCTGCCGCTAACCGATCAGACATCGCACATATCGCGAACACGCACTGCTTTACATCGATTGTATATCGCATGGATCAGACACTCTGCACACATTGCACAATACACTGCACACTGTTCTCTGATTTTTGCTTCTATCTATACACTGCTTTATCTAATAAGCATACTGATATCTGTTCTGTCACACTGTAGTTGTGGGTATACACCTACTTCCCAAGGCTTGCCCTAGTGCCAGAGGAGGAGATGCCTCCCATGATCCCATTCTCCCACCCCGGGAGTCTTTCATATTCTTTCGCCACTATTTTGATACCATCACCATAGCAGAGTTATGTCAAACATTACAATTCATTTAAGCTTCGCTTTGCATTGCATTTTCAATAACAGTAGATAACAAACTGTATTTTGTTTGCAGATCACCTGGCAACCATGGGCCTCATTGCCCATTGCAGTACGGGAGTGGTATGAGGGCGCTCAGGAGACCTCCTGGTTCAGGATTTTGTTAGAGGGCCCGGTCTATCGGGCTTGGTACCTGGGCGAGCGCTTCTTGCGGCAGACCCTAGGCATGCCAGAGCAAGTAGTTCCATAGCCACCTCCTACTCATATGAGGCATACCGAGAGGTACACTCTCGAGGAGATGGCTGATTATACGATCGGTTGGGACTCAGAGGGCTTTAGAGGCGAGGGCGAATACGCGGAGTACGTCCGGACCTATATCATGCGGCCTCTGAGTAGTGGCGGTCAAGCTGAGAGTGAGAGGCCAGTGGCGCCGGCAGCTAGAGCAGGAGCAGGAGCAGGAGGAGGAGTGCCGAGGATGGCTTGGGCCCGTGGTAGGAGTGGGCCCCAGAGAGGGCAGAAAGCTGGGTGGCCAGTGTTACCTACGATGATGACACGCAGAGGGCTGGGTGGGGAGACTTATCAGATCCCCATCACTCCCCCTCCGGCTGACCGTGAGTTAGTCGGGTTCTACGACTTGCCCCTGGTATGTACTACTACATTTTGCATTCTGTACAGTCATTTCATTTCATTTTTGTTTGATATTCTGCAGAATACTGATACTTCTAACACTTTTGCAGGCTTCCTCCGAGTATACTCGCCAGTCCCTGGAGTTAACTGCCTCTGTGATGGGGATGCTTCAGCGGAGCCTCGACCTATTGGCCATTTACAGTATCCCGGTAGGCTTTTCTGACCACAGTCTCTCAAACACAGTCTCAAACTCTGCATAAACTGTTTCACATAATCTGATGCATCACTATCAACACAGCACTTGATACACGGCCCTCACGGCATTGGTGTGCTGTAACCCGCAGATTGTTCACAGCATTGCTCACGACATTCATTCATTGCACTCAGTCACTACATTCTGTATTCATACACTGCTCACAGCATTCATACTCTGTACTCATACACTGCATTTTGTATTCACACACTACTCACAGTATTCATAATCTGCTTTGCGTAGCGTACTGATGCGTTTGTCATTTGTGCTTTTCAGCCTCCATTCTAGATTCTGACTGCAGGAGGTGCTCCAGCTGGACCTTTTGTTCCTGCTCAAGGAGGAGGGCAAGGAGGCTCAGAATATCCCCACACCAAAGCAGGGCGCACTGATGTTGGGAGCAGCTCTCGGGCACTGATTCCCGACGATGACGAGTCCGAGGCAGAGATATAGGTAGAGTCGTCTGAGGAGGAGACCGAAGTTGACTCGGGCTCAGACTATGGAGCCGGCGATGATGCTCCTGGACCTTCGTCCAGGAAGAGGACGAGGACAGACTCGCAGGCCTGACATGACTGCTACTAATTCAGACTTTTGTTGCCTTTTCTTCTTTTTGTTTTACTTTTCTTTTTGCTAATAGTTTGAGCACACTGTACTGCCGCAGGCAGGTTTTATGTTCTTCAAAGCTATGTACTTGAAAAGATGATGAAATGAAACAAGCCTTTTGTTTGAAAAGTGTTGCATTTGTACATCACATCGCATCGCATCATATCACATTACATAACAATGTAATGAGATTGATTTTTTTGTTTGAAAATTGGAACACTTGCATCGTAATAACCAGGTAATGAACCAGCCAACGACAAAACAACTTTATACAACCCACTGCTCATTCTGAACGTACAGCCCATAACACAGTGCTTGGTTCATTCTGCACACGGCGAATCCTGAACAAACAGTCCAATTTGAAAAGACAAAATACAAAGGTGGAATCGACAGAAATTGAAACACACTCAGATGCTCCAAATTTTCCCTTTCTTTTTCTTGCTTCGCATCCCGGAACCCAAAAAGAAGCTTCAGATAGGTCCAGGTTTTACTATTCTGAGATGACCTAGGTCAAACCCTGCGGTCGTTGAAAGAACTAGTCTTGCTTTGCACAAGTGTGGAGAATGGCACAGCACTCAGAGCACAAAATGATTTTTTGAAAATGAGAAAAGGGTTCTGAACCGAGTATTGAGTCTACAACTGAACACAGCATACTACGACTCAACAAAAGGTACACGACCTAAACACATCGAGTAAAACTCGAAAAAGACTCAAAACAAAAGTTGAGATAAATAAAACAAAAGACACGACACACAGACATGTTACAAAGACAAGAGACCTCTCAGTTCGCGATGAGCCAGTATCTCTGGGTATTATTTCCCACCCTTTCTCATTTGTGATTCTCACATCACTCTGGCACTCAATCTTTATCTTTTTCTGAAAAAGCCCTTTTCTCACTTTTTGTCTCATCGCACATCTCTCTATTCTTCAATCTCTCATTTTTCAATCCCTCCCCTGGGTGGTTGACAGATGAACGAGAAGTTGTGGGTCCATGCCTAACATTATCAGCTCGCGGCTACTCCTCCAGTGACATTTAGTCGATGCCCCGGATAAGGAAGTGGAGTATCCTGATCCACTCGAATTCGTGCTTCGCACTTGGCTTGATACCTCGTTGCTTGGAGGATATTGAGAGCTTTCAGCCCTTTGCTTGTTAGCTTCACTTTTGCCCTTTGTGGCGAGTAGAGTGCCCTTTTCGGCAAGTATGGTGCCCTTCCAGGCAAATGCATTGACAACGGGGGAAAGACAGGAAGCCTGACTCAACTGTGCCCCTAGTTCATCATTTTGACCATTTTTTTTGGTTTTCTACTAAAACAATTTTGACCAACATGAGAGTTAGATCAGCATGCTTGTGCAATTTTTGATTCAAAATCATGCAAGTTAGGCTATGAGCACTGAAATTTTTCCCTTTTTAGGTCCAAGAAAAGGTCCAGTTTTGAAAAATGGAATAATTTTCGAGAAAATTAGTCAACTTTAGTAAAAATTCTCAAAAACTGTTTTTACAAACGGCCACTACTCGACCAACATGGAACTTACTCTTGAGATGCACAACCTCAGATCCAAAATAATGGAAAATCGCCCCTTGTCTAAGGACACTTCATGGCAATGGAAAGTTGCCCCTTGTTTGAATAGCGACTCATGGCAACGGAAAGTTGCCCCTTGTCTGGATGGCACCGCAGCAAACTGTGAACAGTTCTCACTAGTGATGATCGCAATTGAACTCTCGGATACAAAGAAGACAACGATGGTCAAAACCAATATATGGACACAGTCACTTTGAAAGTGTTGGTGGCTGGACTTCAGGATGAAGTTGCCTACGTATCCCAAACACGGGAATCAAGCCTTACGTAGTTCCGGGTTATGGTACACTTGGGTATTAACCTCTCCTTTTGCACTCTAACTTTTGCCAAGGCCGCCCTTCCGGGTTTTCAACCTTGCGAGCTTCATTTTTCTTTTCTTTTCAATTCTTTTCATTTCTTTTCTTCTTTTTTTTTTCTTTTTTTTTTCATTTTCTTCTTTTTTCTTCCTTTTCTTTTTTCTTGTTCTTTTTCTTCTTTTTCTTGCTCTAACTTTTGCCTGGGTCGCCCTTCCGAGTTTTCAGCCCAGCGAGCCTCTCAACGGTAAAAGTGTAGCTTGGTCTATGTCAAATGGTTCTGAGATCTCGAATGCGTCTGAATCCAAGAGAGTAGCTGCTGTTCGCTGATGATGTAGGAATCCATCCAACGGGGGCTAAATTTGCCCCTAGTGTTGTAGATCGGAACTCAATTGTCCTTCAGTGATACCTTCTTTTTTCTTCCCTTTTGGGATTTTGCATTCTTTCCGATCTTCGTCGTGGACTCTTCGAGTACATTCTCTGACGTCTTTTGCCCCTTGTTCGAGGGGTGCTTCTGATCTAGCCATACAAGCCTCACATTGCGGTTGGCCGTTGAACATTCTGAATTTACGTTCAAGGTTTTGAGAGCAAGGGGTTGAATCTTGAGGCTGAGAGCGATCCTAGGCTGCACAATCTCAAGAGCGATTCTACACAGGTCTTCGCAAGACCGCGCAAAAATATTTTTTGAAATCTTTTAAGAAAGCGACAAATCGCTCGCACTAAAGACAGTGCGGAACGAATCTGGATTAAACCAGGATCCTTCCCAGTACTCACACTAACAAGCATGATCTCATTCATTAAGGGCTTAGCACGCCTCTCTTTCTCTCACTTGATCAATTTTTTTACAAATCCCGAGGAATTCCTTCCTCTTTGTTTTCATCACATTGTTCGAAATGTTTTGAAAAAATTAGGTCAATACAATGACTTATAGGCACAAAAGTGCAGGTGAAATGTGCTGCCGTTTCATTCTAAACTTGCTGGCACAACAGGTTCAAAGTAGCAATAGGCACAAAAACATGACAGCCACAGCTGTTTCATTCAGATTTTTGGGTTGCAACTGGCCCCATAGCAGAAACAGACTTAAGAGAAAGCCAAAAAGATAAACACAAAACGAAAAAAATGATATCCAAGGCAACACCCCCAAAATCACCGAATTTCTATACAACAAGACTAACACGACACAACAAGACAAACCCGACCGACATAGCACAAAAAGACTGCTTATATACAAGATAACAAAACTAATTGAATACCCAAGTCAGAAAGTGCAAAAGTGGCATTCCTGAATACTCAAAAGTGCATGCCATACGCCATATCCGAAGTAAACTGAGCGCCGCCCGCAGGTGGACCAACTTTTAATCACATGCTTGCAGTATCCTCGAAATCTAACAACTCAGCAGTGACGGACTTCGCTGAGGTAGGTGGGAGGATGACCTCATTGTCGATCAAATCCTATACTTCATGACGAAGACGGAAACAGTTGCCGGTGCAATGACCGGTTTGCTGGTGGTATGCGTAGTACAAGGTAGCATCATATAAGGGAGGGAGATTCTTCGGGAGAGGCCGAGGCTCAAGGGGTCTAAGATGGCCCTTTTCAGCAAGGATCTGGAGCGCCTTAGACAAAGGCATATAAAGGGCGTAGAATACCCTACGACCTCGAGGTAAATACTTCTAGGTTTGCTAACCTTTGCCGGACGCACTGGCAAAAGGATCGGCAGGTGCCGCCTTGACTTTCTGATCCTTTCCCGATGTAAAGTTAGGGTTGGAGGGAATTGTTCTGGCATGATGGGGCCTATCCTGATTTTCCGCCTGACGGGAACTCCCCTCGGTTGGAGTGGGGAAAGCATCGTCCACAGTCTTAGCCACGACTGCGAATATTTGCTGTTTACTCAATCCTCCGGCTTTCAAAGCCTCGACTGCCCACAACAGTTGTTCAACGGGATTAGCATCTGTTCCCACTTTGTTCTTACCTCTAGCCTCAGCTTGATTGAGGGTTTAGGTTGCTACATCAGAGTGGAACCCGGTTGTTGTTGCCATGTCATGGCCATAGCTTGAGGCAGCCTCAGGTTGGCTGAGCTCGATTACAATTCGCCCCAATAGCGGGGGCTCCTGCGGTAGAAAATTCCCGGCGTAGGATGTGGTTGGTGGCGAAGCCGACATTCCGTAGACGAGATCAGCCATAGATCGCTGAAGATTGCCAATCATTCCCATCAATTCAAACGTGGTGGGCTCACGAGCTTGACACGATTGGGGTGTCCAAACCGAGCGCGCGGCAGGCAACCTGGGCGGGTATGGTGCTTCAACATTAGTCTCATCTCGCAAGATGTTTCCTTGATCCAATGCGGCTACCATAACCACTATTTCCTCTGAACTTTGCATCATCATAAGTCCGCTGAACTGAACGGTGACTGACGGATCAGATGTCTGTCTTGCCTCAGCAAATGAGCATACTGGTTATTCTGTACTAAATCTCTAAACTGAAAAAGAAAACACGCAGCATTTCGGCCCAATCAGAACAGACGCAAGCATAGCTAAATAACTGTACTCTACTACTAATCATTGTTCCCCAAAATCACTGCCCCCAAAACTAAATCTGATATCCACAGATATAACTGATTCCTCAAAACACTGACACTGATACCCTCAGGCCTGATAATCAGACTTGCAAACTAATATATGCATTCCCTGTAGAGGTCAACTCAAAAAGCACATAACGAGCAAGCAAGAGCCAAAACACCCCTATTTTGGAGTAGGGTTTCCCTATCCTATTTTGTCAGGAGCTACGGTTTCACTACGCACTCAACGGTTTCAAACAACCTATAATCGGATAGCAACCTGTCCTAGCTTGGAATGGTCACTATGGATTCCGAACATGCACTAGGTCGAATGGTCAAAAGGGTGCCCCGGTGACAACCGAGGTTTGTGTTCCCATCGTGGCAGAGCCCGTAACTGGTCAACCTTATAGCACGCTTCTCGAAGCGAGCCTCCGGCAGACCGTTCAGGAATAGCAGACGGCAAACACGATGACTTAGGTGCACCAATGCACATGCAATGCAAAGAAACACATGAGTGTAATCAAAACAAGATATCATGAGTTTGAGTCAAGCTCTCTAAACTCCCCAGCAGAGTCGCCAGAAATTGTAGATGTCCCCGAACGTCCCGGGAGGGAATCCCGTTTTGTTCGTTGTGGCTCACTACAGTTCAGGACTCAATGTCACGGTCCTGTATCTAATCTCGCAGAGTGCAATGCAAGACCAATGAATCATCAAAGAGTGCAAATCCGGCAAATCATTTTTGAAAACAGATTTTTTTGAAAGAAGTGCCAAACATGGACTGCTTTGTCAGATACAGAGTCGCCACCTAAATATTTTTTTTATGGGGGAATTTAGGAAACCCTGACTCGTTGCCTAAGGCCATGTGTCTGTCATCACCAAAGTTGTCTCGGCTCGGAAACTTTGGTACGATTGGGGAAGGTCAGCTCTGAGCACCCTCGCTCGCCCGATCAAAGATCGACCTCTACTAACCATGATATCTAGTTTTGAAAACATTATGCATTCTTATTTTGGTTAATTAGCTAATCTTACTATGTGATGCCAACAACACAAAAGTATAGACTAGATTGCCTAATTTGGGACAAAGCATTGCATATCTGCTCATTTGGAAGACAGTTTGAAATTTGCTACTCGCAAGTAGGCTAAAACACAGATTTCAACGAGTTGTTCCAACTCAAGCAATCCAACCTCCACCCACAGGCATCCAGGCAGTAAATCAATCAAGCAGTTAGCCTCATGGCAAGCATGCTTTCATGTTAACATTCACACTCATGCGAGATGCTAAAGCATAAACACTTACCTAGTACTCCAAGCCAAAACAAGGAACATGTTAGTAATCAAATGTATGATCCAAGTCCATGTTCAGGTGGCTAATGCATCGCAGGCAAAATGTAGCTAGAATAGGCTCGACTAATCTATGAATGGCATGTGAAATGTGGCAGATAACATGTATTCAAGTTAGATTTGAAATACTATGCAATTGGTATGATGCACCAAGCCCGGTGCATGCAATACGAATGAATGTGTGCAAACATGCTATCATAAGTATGCTAATCAAAACATGTCCTGATACTAACCATCAAAAGCAGGTAAGTAAAAGGGAGAAAGAAGTGGGGGTTGGAAGACATGTATCACACACACGCATGCTTATTACACAATTCGCCCTCTCTCGGAGGGACCAAAAGAATAATACAAATTTAACTAACTAACAAGCCAATTAAAAAGTTACAGACCACTTAACTAGTTAAGCAAATTAACTAAGCTAACAAAGTGGTAAAACATCCTCGGGAAGAGGGTCCAATGCATGCGTGCCCGGCTCCGCTCGAAAATCCACCACCATGCACAAAAGCCTCTGCTTTGCCTGCTTATGCCTCTGGAGACTGCACAAGTCCCAAAGTTGCTTCTGAAATACTCCCTGAAGGTTGTGGGAGACCACCGGCCAAGAGGAAACACCACCGGCCATGATAAATTGGTCATCGACCATCTATGTAGCTCTCGGCCAGAGATTTGTGGTCAGCCGGCACTCAATGTGGTCGGTCGACCATCTATGCCTGCAGAACCCTGTTTTGACAGCAACAGAGGGCAGACAAGACATGGCAATGCATTTCAAAGCAAATGTTTGCACAACCATCATCCCTATCGTGTTTAAGACTCAAGGGAGTATGGTACTCGACCCTCGGGCCACTAATCACGCATTTCAATGCATGATGGCCTTAGAAGTCAAGTTATGCATCTTGATATCAAATGAGATGCACACCAAATAAACAAAAGGCCTCCAACCTCTATCATAATCAGTTCAAGAGGCAAGAGATGCATGCTTAATGCTATGCAACCTAGGCATGGAAACTAGGTATGCAATATGAGCATGCAAACAAGCACGCTACTAATTCAAACATGTAACAAGCATGCGATAATATGTGACAACATATCAAGCATATGACAAGCTATAAGCTAACAAGCATGCAAAATGCAACTTAAGCATGCAAGCATGCAAGACATGTAACAACATGTGAGGGCCAATGCATGCAAATATGCAAAGCAACTTAACAAAAGCATGCCAAATGCAATTAAACATGCAACAACATATTAATAGGCCAAGTATGTGACAACATGCAAGGCGAGCATGCAACAACATGCGAAGGATGGTCTTAAACTAATTTGGGCAGCTCTCAAATAAGCCCAAATCAGCGGCCAAAATGCTAAGAACATGACGGCAAATGTACATACAAACATGCATTGATACATGGTTCAAAACTTAAGCATAAAGAAGCAACTTTTAAGCACACTTAAAAGGAACAAACATGGACAAATGGCACACATTGTAAGCTCTGAAATCATGTTAGAAAAGGCGCCAAACCAAATAAACAAATCAAGCAAGCAAGCCTAAAGCCTAAGGCTAACCTAAGGGATCAAATCAAGGCCATGCAAGGCGAGTCCTAAAGGGTCGAGGGGACTCAAAATAGTCCCAATGTAGGTCGAGACAAAGCCCAAAACACACTTAGATGGCATCTAAATGGCCTACATATGGAAGCATACACAATGGTCCAAACATGGAGCATAAGACATCAACCTTTTAAAGCATTAAAGGAGTATCAAATGCAAGCATACAAGCATGCCACAAGGACTGAAATGACATGACTAATGGTACCAAACCACTGAAATGATGCAAGTAAAGCATGCTGTAAGATCCAATGCTCAAAGCTTACAAGGGAGATTGCATGGTAGCTATACAAAGGAAGTCATGGATGGCCCAAACAACCAAAATCAGACCTTAAGCACATCAAAATATGCATAAAAGCTTCACAAAGCTAAGCCAAAATCATGCTAGAAAGTCATGGTACATCATGATGCATGTTAAGGCAATTTCATGGCATTACAAGACAAGTATGTAAAGCATGCATGGTGTGTCTAAACCAACTTAAAACAGTGCTATAGCATGGCAAAATAACCACAAATACCAACTAAGACATGGCCAACATGGACTTAATTAAGGTGCTCACACATGAGGCTAAAATGACAAGTTTTGAAGACAACAAGGAGAGGGGACCTCTCCTTCTTAGGACTTCAAAACACCATCCCCACCACTGAAATCCATAGATTTCAGTGGTGAGGAGGCCAATACTAGGTGGTCCCGAAGCACACCAAAAATAGCACAAAAAGAGGCCAAACAAGGCCTAAGAGGGGGTAAACGACCCCAAATCTCAAAGAGACCTTAAACAAAGATCAAAAGCAAGTAAAAATAGAACTTTTTTCAGTTATACACTAAGCTTAAAAATAGATTCAAGATAGGTTAAAAGCTTGTGTAAAAATGGGGAATATAGGGGTAAGTTTCTTACCCTTGAAGACCTCTTCAAGAATGGAGCTCCAGCAGCCTTTCCAAGCTTAAATCCACTCAAGAACTTCAAGAACAACCCTTTGGCACCTCAGCAACCAAGGTATGGTGTAACACTAGGTGTCTTAGTGCAAAACTAAGGACAAAACAACCTTATGCACACACAAAGGCAAAAGGGAGCGAGATATAGAGATAGATAGATACACAAACCCTAACCCTAATCTCAGAGCCCTCTGGAACTTTCTTGGAACCCTTGAGGAGGGAGGAGAAGCCCTCCCTTTATAGGAATTCCTATCTCGCAAAGCTTATAAAGCAAGCTAAGTAAGAGTGAGATCCCTCCATGCACGTGTATGGAGGGGGTGCATTGTGGATGCCAACTATCATAGCTGGCATAAAAAATCTGCCAAAAGTAGATGAACAGTGGTCAGCCAGCCAAAAATGACAATTGACCGAAACAATGGTCGGCCGACCAAAAAGAGTGTCGACCGGCCACCACCAATGGCCGGCAGCAACAAAAAGGGGCCGGTGGCCTCAAGCCATGGCTAGTGAGGTGTGGGGATGGCCAACAAGCCATTTCCTACCCTCAGAAGCAAAACCACAAGTGTTTGGTGCAAAACCAAACACAAAAATAGTCAAGTTGAGAGTTCCTAAGGCAAGGCACGCAGCCGAGACCTCCGAGAACTCAAAACGAACACGAACATGGATGATCACCGAGTGTTCAAATGGTGACGTCCAAGTCTTGAGGACGGTCAAAAATGGGGTGTCTGCACACCCCCACTCGCCCGATCAAAGATCGGCCACTACTAAACATGATTTCTTGTTTTTGAAAACATATGTGTTCCTATTGCGGTTATTAGCTAGAATTTACTATGTGATGCGCACAACACACAGGTATAGACTAGATCGCCTAAGTTGGAACAAAAACATATCGTGTTTGTTTGAAAATGGTTAGCGGGTGCTACTCTCAAGTAGGCTAAAACACGGATTTGCCACCCTTAGGTGGGCCTAAGAAAACATGATTTTGCCACTCTACAAAGTGGGCTTAAAACACACATTTCGATGAATTGTTCCAATTCAAGTAATCCAACCTTCACCCACAGGCATTCAGGCCGTTATATCATTTAAGCAAATAGCCTTATGGCAAGCATGCTATCATGGCAACACTCACACTTATGCAAGATGCTAAAGCATAAACGCTTGCCTAGTACTCTAAGCCAAAACAAAAACTACTTAGAAATCAATGCATGATCCTAGCTATGTTTAGATGGCTAATGCAACACATGCGAAATGCAACTAGAAATAGGCTCGGCTATTCTAAGATGGCATATGAGATGCAACTTGATAATTATGTATTCAAGTAGGAATTGAAATACAATGCAGTTAGTATGATGCGCCGAGCTCGGTGCATGCAGTATAGATGAATGGATGCAAGCATGCAAACATAAGGATGCTAATCTAAACATGCCCTAAAACTAAACATCGTAAGCGGTTAAGTAAAAGGGAGAAAGACATGGGATTGGAAGACATTCACACACTCACGCACACTTATTACAAAATTCGCCCTCTCGACGGAATGTCCGTCTAAATAATACAAACCGAATAATTAATCAACTACCCTAGCTAATTAAATATTACAAAACCCTTAACTAATTTAAACAAATTAATTAAGCTATGAAACTAAAGAGGCCGCCGCAGCTCCGCCTCGGAATGATTGAATGACGCATGCTTGATTGCCTCGCTCGGAAACCCGTTGACATGCCACATGTTGCCTTTGTTTGCACTGCTTTACACTTCTGAAAACTGCACAAGTCCCGAGGATGCTTCCGAACCACTCCCTGAGCACTATGGGATGTCACCGGCCAAAATATAGGGACATCGCCAATATGGAATTGATGATCGACCATTTGTCAGGATCTCGGCTAACAATGTTTAGTCGCTCGGCACTGAAGATGGCCGGCTGACTATATATTCCTGCAGAATGTTGTTTTGCTGCAGCACAGGACAAACAGAGCATGGCAATGCATTTTCAAGGCAATGTGTGCACTACCCCCTTCCTATCATGTCACGAACTCAAGGGAGTATGGTTCTCGACCCTCGGACCATCAATCACGCATTTCAATGCATGATGGCCAAAGGAGCCAAGTGTGCAAATCAATGTGGAATGAATGCAACAAAAACAAATGAATGCCTAGAACTCTATCATGCTTGATCAAGAGCGTCGGCGACCGAGGATTGAGGCACATTTCGTCATTTCAAGTATGAAATGTCCCTTGGCCCTCGTGTTTTGGTTTGACACCCCAAACCAATCCCAATGTAATGCAATGCAACATGGAAAAGCTATGCAATGCAACATAAGCACGCCAAATGCAATATGCCTCAAACATGCACACAAGGTCAAGGTAACAAGCATGCCAAATGCAATGCAACCTAAGTAAGCATGTGACAAAATGCGAGCTAGCAAGCATGCAAAATGCAACCTAAACATACAAACATGCATGGCATGGAAAGATGGACAAGCATGCAACAACATGCAAACTAGCAAGAATGCAACAACATGCAACATGGCAAGCATGCAACAACATGCAAAGATCATGCAAGATGGACTTAAACTAAAATGGGCAGACCTCAGTCAAGCCCAAATTAGTGGCCATAAGTGCTAAGAAATGATGGTCTAAAAGTATATGCAAGCATGCTAGTCAATTGGTTCACAAACCAAGCATGGAGGCACCAACTCTCAAGAGCATGAAAGAGGTACAAAATATAAGAGTATGGCAGTGAAATAGGCCCTAAAATCATGCAAGGAATGATGCCAAATCATGCACATATGATAAACAAGCATGCTGATGGACTCAAAGCTTAAACTAGCCAAGGAACTTAAACCATGGCCATGCAAAGCAAGCCCCAAAGGGGTAAGGACAATCAAAATAGTCCCAAGGCAGGTTAAGATGAGGCCAAAAACAAGCTTGAACCTAGCCCACACAAGCTAGAACAAGGGTCTAAAAGGCATGAGGCATGCAAAGCTAACAAGGGAGATTACACTACACCTATTACAACCAAACATGGCATGACTTAACCAATAAAAATCAGAGTTATGGCATTCAAAATAAGCCCCAAAACCCACTTAGATGGCATCCTAAATGCCTAAGCATGGTGGCATGCACAATGATGCACTCTTAAAGCATGAAACACAAACCTTCCAATGCATGGAAAAGGTGATGAACGTGAATGCATAGCCACACTTTATGGACTGAAATCTTATATGGGATGATGCCAAATCATGAAAAAGGTCGAAGTAGTGCATGCTAATGGCTTGGACACTCAAAGCTAACAAGCTAGGATGTATGGTAGCTATACAAAGCAACGTATGTATGATCAAAACAACATGAAATAGAGCTTAAACATGGTAAAACATGACTAAAAGTTCCTTGGAGTTGAGCCAAAATATGCAAGCATGATGGTCTAAATGCGTGATACATGTTAAGGCAAATAAGAGGATTGCAAGGCAAGTGAATGGTGCATGCAAGATGCTATTAAACCAACTTTGGACAGAGGTGTAACATGGAAAAATAAGTATGAACAAAAACACACTTTAGGTCACAAACACACACACAAACATAGAGAGAGGGAGATATATATATATCTTCTATATCAATTTTGCTGAACCCTAGAAACGGAGAGGAGGCTCCCCTCTTATAGGAAATCAAATTCAAAGCTTCTTAGAGAAGCTAAGTTTTAGTTCAAATCCCTCCATACATGTCTATAGAGGGGAGAGTCTATGCTCACCAGTTGGCACAACTGGCATGCACAATGCCTGAAAAGGGCAAAGAAAAGGCCTCGGCCAAAAAATATGGCCGATCGACTAAAATAAGTGCCGACCAACCAACAAAAGTGCCGACCGGCCAAAATTTATGACCGATGGCAAGCAAACAAGGCCGATGGCATCATGCTATAGCCGATGGGGTGTGGGGATGGCCAACAAGCCACCCCTTTCCCTCAAAAGCTAAACCACAAGTGTTTGGTCCACAACTAACCACAAAGCAGACAAGTTGAGAGATCCTAAGGCAAGGCACGCAGCTGAGGCCTTCGGGAACTCAAAACGAACACGAGTATAGACAATCATCGAGTGTTCAAATGATGACGTCCAAGTCTTAAGGACGGTCAAAAATGGGGTGTCTACTATTTTCACCAGTTGAGAATAAGAGAGGAGGATATCTCGAAGACAGCATTCCGTACGCATTATGGCCATTATGAGTTTCTAGTGATGCCTTTTGGATGGACCAATGCACTGACTGTATTTATGGATTTGATGAACTGGATCTTCCAGGAGTTTCTACGCCGTTTCGTGGTCGTCTTCGTGGATGATATTTTGATTTACTCACCCTCTAAGGAGGAGCACAAGGAACATTTGCGAGCAGTACTTGAATTACTTAGAGCCTACAAGCTGTATGCTAAGTTTGGAAAGTGTGAGTTCTGGCTGAAAGAGGTTAAGTTCTTAGGCCATGTGGTGTCTGGGGAAGGGGTGACTATAGACCCATCCAAGATAGAGGCAGTGCAAGATTGGGCGACAACCTAAGAATGCTTTTGAGATGCATAGTTTCCCGGGGTTGGCCAGGTATTATCGGACATTTGTGAAGGATTTCTCTAGATCAGCTTCACCGTCAACCAGATTGATGAGGAAGGGAGTTAAGTTTGTGTGGAATGAGACCTGTGAGAAGTCATTTTCAGAACTTAAGGTTAGACTTACCATTGCTCCAGTCTTGATTATTCCAGAGAGGGGTTTGGGTTATTTAGTTTATTGTGATACTTCACGAGAAGGTTTGGGCTGCATTTTGAGGCAAGAGGGGAAGGTAGTAGCCTATGGCTCATGGCAGTTGAAGACACATGAGAGGAACTACCATACTCATGACCTAGAGTTAGCGGCGGTGATCTTTGCCTTGAAGATTTGGAGATACTATCTATATGGTGAGAAATTTGAGGTGTTTTCTGATCATAAGAGTCTGAAATATCTGTTTACACAGAAGGATCTAAATTTGAGGCAGAGGTGGTGGATAGAATTCATAGAGGATTGTGATTTTGAGTTGCATTATCACCCGGGAAAGGCCAACATTGTGGCCAACGCCTTGAGTAGAAAATCTGTCAGCAGTGTGGCTAGTATTGCCATCTAGGAGTGGGAGATGTTGGGTGCTTTTGGGGAGTTTGACTTGCATCTTGGCGAGTCCGTTGAATCTGCGGCTTTGTTTGCAATAGTTGCCCAACTTACACTTGTGAACCAAGAGATGGAAGCACAGATGGGTGATCTTGAGGTAGAAACCCTCTGGAAGAAGATCTCCAGTGGGAAAGTGGAGAGCGGCTTGAATGTGTATCCTGACCAGAGTGTGAGATACCAAGACAGTTTGTTCGTGCCGGAGTCTTACCGAGAGGAAGTACTTTGAGAGTTTCACCATTTACGCCTTGCAGTGCATCCGGGAGGCACAAAGATGTATCATGACCAGAGTCATCAATTTCAGTGGAGTGGTATGAAAAAGGTTGTGGCCCTGTTTGTGTCGAAGTGCCTTACTTGTCAACAAGTGAAGGCCGAGCATCAGAGGCCAGCAAGTTTGTTGCAACCCTTGCCTATAGCCGAGTGGAAGTGGGAGCATATCATGATGGATTTTGTTGTGGTCCTTCCGAGGACTCAATGGGGTAGTGATGCCATTTGGGTGGTAGTTGACCGGTTGACCAAGTCGGCACACTTTGTACTTATGCGCTTGATTGATTCGGTAGACTGTCTTGCCGACCTGTATATTAGGGATATAGCGAGGTTGCACGAGGTTCTTGTGACGATTGTTTTGCATAGAGATACACGTTTCACAGCTTAGTTGTGGTAGGGTTTGCAGAGTGCCTTGGGCACTAGATTTACCTTTAGTACTGCGTACCATCCTCAGACTAATGGCCAGTCCGAGTGTACTATTCAGATCCTTGAGGATATGCTTTGAGGTTGTGTCCTTGACTTCAAGGGATCGTGGGAGAGGCACTTTCCCTTAGTGGAGTTTTCCTATAACAATAGCTTCCAATCGAGTATTGGCATGGCACCGTCTAAGGCCTTGTATGGTCGACCGTGTAGATCCCCTGTGTGTTGGGCCGAGGTGGGTGATACATCTTTGTTGGGTCCAGAGTTGGTTCAGAAAACGATGGAGAAAGTGGCACTTATTCATATGAGGTTGATTACTGCTCAGAGTCGTCAGAAAAGTTTTGCCGACCATAGGAGGAGACCCTTGTCTTTTGAGGTGGGAGACCATGTGTTCTTGAAAATATCACCTAGGCGGGGTGTGATGAGATTTGGAAAGAGTGGGAAGTTGTCTCCTTGATTTATTAGCCCTTTTGAGATCCTTGAGCGGATCAGAGAGGTTGCTTACCGTTTGACATTGCCGCCATGACTTTCTGGGGTTTATGATGTATTTCATATTAGCATGCTTCGGAAGTACGAGGTAGATCCATCTTACGTGTTGGATTGGACTGACCTAGAGGCAGATGAGGACGTCTCATATGTGGAGAGATCAATGAGGGTCTTGGATACGCGGGACCAAGTTCTGCGAGGCAAGATGATTCCATTGGTTAAGGTGTTGTGGAAACATCATGGGTTGAGGAAGTAACTTGAGGGCATGAATCAGAAGTCTGAGAGAAATATCCAAACTTATTTGTTGGCGTTTGACATATCGATATTTTGACTATGTTAATGAAAAATAAAAGCATTGTATATGTTTTGAAATATAAGAACATTGTATATGTTGAAAATGTTTTGGAAACATAGGCTTAACATGAACATTGTATATGTTGTTTAAGTTTTGGGAAATGTGAATTTATTATAAACATTGAATATGTTTTGAAAATATGGAGTATATATTGAGATTGGTTAAAACTTTGGGAAATGTATGTTGAGATGTATATTAAGATTTGTTCATCATGTGATGGGATTGAGTGACCGGTGGATGGGTTATGGTGTTGAAAATTAATTTGTAATCATTGTTGAAATTTGTTCAAAACATGGTTTTGAAATGTGGTTTGTAATTTTGTGGACGAAATTCTGTAAAGGGGGGAGGTTATAGCGATCCTAGTTTTGACCCGACTCTTGTGGTATTTCGGACTTGGGTTTAATACTTTCATGTTGTTGTTTACCTCTTTCTTCCCTTGTACCTCTTTGAAATTGGCTTTTGGGTTGTTCTGGTTTCATTTGGCTAGGTTGGTCGCTTGTTTTTCAAACCCTGTGTTGCCCAGAATTTTGGTCCTTCGCTCGAGCGGCACTTCTTGCGCTCGAGCGGGCTTTGCAAACACTTAGTACTTTTGCAAGTTTGCAAAAGTACTGGGAGAGTGATTTCTACACTCAAGTGGCGTTTTCTATGCTCGAGCGGGTGGGCGCTCGAGCGTTGGTCTGTCGTCTACAAAACTACTAGATGTGTGTTTTCCACCCTCGAGTGTCATTTCTGGCGCTCAAGCGGTGAGCGTCTTGTTCATTGTGTCTTGGCACTTGAACTACCTTTCTTGTGCTCGAGCGGAACAACTTATTGTGTTTGACGCTCGAGCGTCAACTTTTCCACTCGAGCGGACTTTGCGTATATCAGATCGCAAAAATGGCTTTTTCCATCACTTTTTCAGGTCTTTTCTCCCTGAAACCTAAAGTTGGGACCCTCTCTCTCTAAAACACTCACTCTCTATCACTCTACATTTTCACCTAGTTTTAGTGATTCTTCACCCTAATCCCTCTGATAAAAAGGTAGATCATCTCAAGATCTCCATTTTGGTCTTAATAGAGTTGGATTTGGACATCTTGGAAGTTTCACTCTTGCTTAGCTCATTTTCTCTCTTTGAGGTAGGAATTTTCTACACTTTCATATGGATTTTGGCTTAGTTATTTGTCGTTGTGTAACAATGGTAGGATTGGGAGTAATTTGAACAAACCTAGGGTTTGGGTGTGAAATACAAGAGGGATTTTTGGTGAATGTATAAATAAATGAGTATGGGATTGATTATGAGACTATATTGGGTCAACATAATTGATTTTGGCATTTCGTTTGAAGTTTGGAAAAATGGGAGTTTGCCCTAAATACTTCAAATGTTTATTTTGTATAAATAAATGAAATTGATATTGTAAATATGATATTAGATGGATATTGAAATGGATGGTGGAGTTAGATATGTATTACCTCTCACCTATGGAAATTTTGAATAAATTATCTGTCTCGAGATTGAATACCTATTTAGAAATAACTATATTGGGCTATCGATGGATGAGAGCCATGATTGTTGTAGAGATTGCATAAGGATTAGGTGAATTAAAACTAATCTATTGTTAGTTGTCATTGAATATGACTATAGGTTAAACACATCGTATATGTATGATGTTTGGGAGGAGAAAGATGATGTACTCCATTGTTTGGGAGGAGATAAGGGATGGACTCCATTGAAATTATGTTGGTCGGAGTGTCCTGGGTGAAAGTCTTGAAATCTTTTGTATACATGGGTGCCGATCCCGCGGACGAAATTTTCGTAAAATGGCAGATTCAAGTGTTTGTCTGGAAATTGTGTGATTGTAGAACCACTGAGTTGTAGTCTCAGTTGGTTTGTTGAAAAATAATGAAATTGGCTCATGAATTGAAATGAATTAAAGGAAAATGAAATATGATATGAACTTGGTACCTTTTGATTGTATGAAAGATAAATGTTTTGTCACTGGCATTGTATATGCACAATGTACGTGTAACTTTGTTAAATCTCATATATTATGTTAGATTATTCCTACTGGGCTTTGGCTCACCCTATTTGGGAAAATCATTTTCAAGTGTTGGTGACATGCCTCTGCCACGACATTAGCTTGGAAGGGCTTTCGGGAGCAAGAGCTTCTTTATTTTGTTATGTTCTTTTGTATAGCCAAGGGCTTAACTTGTATTAAGCTTGGCTCATTTTTTTTTTGTGTAACTAAGCAATGACTTGGAAAGATGTAAGCCTATAAGGCATATGACTATATGTTTAGTTTTAATTCTCTTAACATTGCAACACATACTGTAGATTCAGGATGAACATTTGTGAATGTATGTCGCATGTGTTAACTTTTGTAAAAGAACTCTGATGAATGAAAGTATCATATTTCTATTATTCTTCCGCTTCTGAGTTGGATTTATTGTATTATTTTGGGGCGTTACAACTTGGTATCAGAGCGTACTGGGTTTGAATACTTTGGGTACGTGGGAAAGGGTTACTACCACAATGGGTCTGTCTCGTTTGGTTAAGATGTTGCTATGTATTGTGTGCTTATATGATAACATACTTATATGATTATATGGGTATGAGATTTAGTTCCTAAGATGTTGATTGGGTCTACGGGTTTCTAAAAGTCATATTAGAAGAGCACTTGATCACTGTTGTTTCTAATTGGAACTCTAGCAACGCCGCGGGACGACCATTATCTAAGAAGGAAATTTGTATGTGTTTATGTGATTACATGCTTATATGGAGTGATTTATTGTTGTCCATCGCATTAGGACCCGAGTGAGTTAGCTTTGACACATTTGTAAATGTGCTAATACCTATTGTTACCTTTATTAGGATGTCAGGACATGGACGTGGTGGTAGTAGGCGTGGTTGGCCTAGAAGGCATGAGGTGCCCATACCGGATAATACTCTAGCAGAAGAGGAAGGGGTTGGTCAGGCCAATGTGGTTGAACCGGTTGGTCAACAGGCCATGGATGCCTTAGCTCACGAAATGGTCAAAGCTTTGTAGGAATCTATGGACATTCTCAAGAATGAGAATCAAGTCCAGGCCCAAGTCGTTGAGGCAAGGCCATCTTTTCTGAAGAGGGAGTTTTTCCAATCGAATCAGGATGAGTTTTTGGGAGATCCCAAGGAGCCACTGAAAGCAGATGAGTGGCTAGAACAGATGGTTAAGATGTTTGAGATGCTCGGCATCAAAGACGGGGGTTTAAGAGTGACCTTGGCGTCCTTCCAGCTGAAGAGAGACGCGGGTCAATGGTAGAAGTATGTGCAAGGGCATATTGGAGGGACTTGGGAGGCTTTTGTCGACGTCTTCCAAGACAAGTTTTTGCCTCCCACTGTTAGGGAGAAGTTGAGAGACTAGTTCTCTAAGTTGGTGCAGTTGACCACCCCAGTGGCCGTGTTTGAGGCCTCATTCACCAATTTGTCGAGGTTTGCACCAGAACTTGTGGCAACTGAGGAGCGTTGTTGTCTGGAGTTTCAGAAGTGGTTGATGACCGAACACATGTTTAGAGTGTCTGGATACATGATTAGAGATTATGGGCACCTTGTGGAGGTGGCATCCCATCTTGAGACTATTATGCAAGCAGAGGAAGAGAGGATGAAGGGCTCCAGGAGGAGCCATGACAGTCAAGGGGACAGTAAGAGGCAGAGGGGTTCTAATCCCCGGTTGTTCTAGGGAGCTCAGTCGAGGTCCACTTTTCCAGTACCGAGTTCGGGTTCTGGGAGGGGTGGTCAGGGAGACATCACTTGTTTCAAATGTGGTTAGTTGGGCCACAAGTCTCCAGCTTGCCCGCAAAGAAGAGGAGGGCAGCGAGCAGCATCATCTTCGGCTTGTTCTCAAGGCCAGAGTCAATGGAGAGGCCAGCCGCTCACTAGCTATCAGTGTGGGTAGGCGGGCACATGAAGAGATTTTGCCCATAGTTGGGTGGCACATCTGGTGCATTTGGTTCAAGGCAGACATAGAGTCACCAGCTAGCATAGTCAGCACAAGCCTCGAGGGCCAATCAGGGAGCCTCCTCAGCTTAGTCAGTGCATTAGGCATATGCTCCGAGGGGTGAGCAGAGACCTACTGGGTGCATGTATGTTGTTACAGCACCAGATCTTGTACCTGCTCTTTCAGTAGTGAGAGGTACCTTCTTGCTTTGCAATTCAGTTGCTAATGTATTAATTGATACGAGTGCATCCCATTCTTTTATTTCGTTTGCATTTACATCAGTGTTGGGGTAGGAGTTGGCACAGTTATCATCTTCTATTTGTGTAGAGTCACCTATTGGTGGTGAGGTTATCTTGAAACAGGGGTGTCGGGGTTGTGACATTGAGGTTGCTGGTCATCGATTACCTTTTTCATTTGTATTGCTTGATATGTCTAGTTTTGATGTCATCTTGGGTATGGACTAGTTATCATCATACAGGGCAGTTATAGATTGTTGTCGTTAGAGGGTTACTGTATGTACCTCAAGTGGTGATTGCTTTTACTTCTTGGGGGATCGGATGGATAGAGTCTCATCACCGGTATATGATACGCGTGGGCAGAGTGAACTTAGTTGCCTTCTTGCTAGCTTCTTGAGTGGTAAGGGTGATGAAGTCCGGGTTGAGTTGAAAAAGGGTAGTTTGCGAATACTCGGATGTCTTTCCTGACGATCTTACTAGTTTACCACCTCACCAAGAGATCGAGTTTTCTATTGATTTAGTGTCTGGCATGGCTGTTGCTCGGCTTTTCGCACTCATTTTTGGAAGAATGAATAGCCTTTTACAGTTTGGACTCCACTTGTGTGGTTCTGAATCTGATTTCACAAGTACAATGTGAAACAGTGAAACACAAAAAGAGTCCAAATCTGACAATTTCTTTTGGAAAATCAATGTTTTGAATCAAATACCAAAAATGGACTGCTTTGCCAAATATCAGAGTCGCCACCTAAATATTTATTTTGGGAGATTTAGGAAACTTGTGACTCGTGCCAAAGGCCATTAGTCCATCATTACCAAAGTGTCTTGGTTCAGGAACTTAGGTATGAGAAGGGAAGATCATTAATTGAGCACCCCACTCACCCGATCAAAGATTGACCTCTACTAATCATGATGTGATTTTTATGTACAGTATATGTCCTTATTCTATTTTTAACATACAAGTATAGACTAATTTCATAGAAAGTTGTTTTGAATATGTACCACTAGAAACAGTGATCTCATATATACATTAGGTAAAGTATCCTAATTTTAGTAAATAGCCTTTATCCACAAGCATTCAAACAAGTACATCAATCAAGCATTTAGCCTCATGGTAGTATGTTTGATATGATAGCAATCACACTTATGTAATATGCTAAAGCATAAAAACTTACCTCGTACTCCAAGCCAAAAGAGAAACTAGTTAAAAAAATGCATGATCGTAATCAATGTAATATGACTAATGCTACACAGACAACATGCAATTAATAAGCTCGGCTACTAGTATGGCATGTGAGTCAATTCAAGACATGTGATAGCGCATGTATTCAAGCAAGAAGTTTAAATTTGACATTTGAATAATATGATAAGCCGAACTTTTATGTATGCAAAACGAATGGATGCAAGTCAAGAGAAATGCTAATTTGAAAATATGATGTCCCTATGCTAATGTAATAACCCGACCCTCATATGTGTTTGTGATATATTTTAGTCCTCTATTCTGTGTTGTTCAATGCGAAATGTGAAACTGCCTGAGAAATTAAGTTCAAGCATATATGTCTTATGACTTGTTGCCTTATGGATTGAATGTTATCTGTTGGGTAAGAAAAGTATCTATTGCTATTAGAACGTTAAAACAGGAATTGAAGGCCTTAGAGGCTTAATAAGTCGAAATTGATTATATATTTGGAATCAACATAATTTTTAGGTAATATTAAGCATGTTTACGAAATTTCAATTTCGGAATGATTAAACAATTGAATTTTGTCCTATATGCCTTACATATGAATCTAAATAAGTTTAAGTCTTCCTAAGTCTTCTTAAGTTTCATCAAACCCTTGAAGTATAACCTGGAGAGGAAAAGCGAAATAAGAGAAAAGGGAAAGGGCAACAAGGAAGGAGGTGGAATTAATTAGGAGGATCTTGGAGATTTGTGAAGCCAAGGTATGTGAAACTAATTTTACATAAACTTCCTCTTAACTATGTGTAAGAATTCTCCTCTCAATTGTGAGGAAGGGTTGTCAATTTCTTATGGGACCTACTAGGGTTGTAATGGAGGGTTGTGTGTGATTCTTGTGAGATCATGAAGATATACTCCTCAATGGGTTGGGTTGAGATTTAATTTAAGTGTTGTGTAGAATTCTACTTCAATCTTTAATTTCCATGCCAAACTCATGTAATTCTACTTATGAGGTGTGCTATGTTTTATGGACATAAGAAATCTTGTGTGTTTATGTTACATAATTGAGGAGATCATCCTATTCTTTATTATTGTAGTCTAACTTCCTTGAATTGTTTTGATTGAATTCAAATATATAAACATATGGCTCTCTCTATCTCTCTATATATATATATGTGAGAATAATCAAGGAAAAAGGAATTGGATGGTAGTTATGAATTAAAGATTTGATGCATCAAATTGAGTTATGTTCATGGGTTAATGCAAGTTAGATTGTGTATGTGACATCTTGAATTACATGTTTTTGAACCATGATTTAGTATTGAAAGGATTCATCCTTGAGCCTTGAAAACATTCTTCAAAAGATGAGTTTGATTGCAATTTTCGGACTGCCTTACAGGGCCTTGGCCGCACGTGCGGAGGCCATGAAAAAATTCTGGGAAGCATTCTGCAGTTGGGCCGCTCGAGCGGAAGGGGAGGACCGCACGGGTGGTGCATGGCCGCTCGAGCGGAGGGTCTGGCCGCACGTGCGGCCCAGGTCCGAAGAACTAATTTTTTCTGTTCCGCATGCTCAACCCTCTGATATTTTTAGAATATTTTTCTGATGATCTTAAAATGGTTATAAACTCATGTAAAATATAATGACTCAAGAATTGATTTCATCATGAGTTAAGGAAAGGGAACTAACTTGCAAGCTATGATTGTGTGCAGGACACACTCCAGAAGGAAATAGGACGTCAGCACACCACAGTGAGTAATAGTACTTCAATGTACCTCTAATCAATAATAATTATTAGTGACGTTGTGATCCTCGTTGTAAGTATTATATTGACATGAAGTTCTGTATTGAAGTTATGTATTGACGTTATGAACCTTGTTGTAAGACTTATGTTAGCATGAAGTTATAGATATATATACTATAAGTGAAACATTATGAAATTATGGAAACATTGAAAAGGTTGTGAAGTTATGTACGCTATGTGTGAAATCTTGTGAATTATGGAATACATCAAGGAAATTGTGAATTTGTGAAACTATATGGCCAAGGGCCATTTGTGAACCAATGTGGCCAAGGGCCATTTGTGAACGGTGACGCCATGAGGCCAAGGGCCGATGTGTGAGATATAAATTTATGAAATTGTGAACTTGTGAAACAAGAAGGGCCGAGGGCCAATGTCATAAGTTATAAATTTATGAACCCAATGACTCTTTTGTGAATGTGAGAACTCCTCCGGCCAAGGGCCAAATTATGAAATTGTGAACCGACAAAGTGATCCGACAAAGCTACACAGAAGCAAACTAATTACATGATTACTGCATTAATTATGTTTTACATGCATGTAAGTACTATTGTTCACTGAGCTTGGCTCACCCTGTGTTATGTCTGTTGTTATAGGTAACCAATCAGGAGGTCGACCTTAACTCGTCACACTTTTGTCAGCCTAAGCACAGCCAAGCTTTGGGTCGGAACCATATTTTTGTGGAGTTTGTTAGACTATAGCTTACACTCTCATTATTGGCTTAGGTTGTTATGTACATAATAGTTTTGTTATACGCCCAACCTTGGGACTGGATCTGTATATGCATGTATATAACTAGCACTCAAGTGTATCTCTTTTGGTTTACTCGTCCTATGAGATGACTGTGATCCTGGCTGGGGTTAGTAGCTCAATGGATGTCATATTTTCTAGTTTTATATTACTTATTGTTATTGCTTCTGGTCAGGCCCCTACAATATATCAGGTTAAGTGTCGTTTTCTGCAAAGGTCATGCCCAAACTTTTAGGGGCGAGTTTGGGGCGTGACAAGTGGTATCAGAGCACGAGTTGCTATCTCACACATGGATCCATTGAGCATAGGGTGTCTAGAAAAGCTTTAGGAATTTTGCATGAAATCCTGAAAGTATATGAAAGAGCGATGGCAACGATAAATGCACTTTGTTAATGCTAACAATTTTGAATTATGTTTCTTGTATATAATTGGTTGTTGTGTAGGAAATGGTGAGAACAAGGACAGAAGAGCAAGAAGATGCTACATCCGTGCGGTTGGATAGAATGGAGAGAATGATTATGGAGATGGCTGAGACTCTACGACAACAACAACAACAGCCACAACAACAACAACAGCCACAACAACAGCAACAGCCACAAGAACAATCGCCACCACCACCAATACCTCCACCGGCAGTACCGGATTACCATGCTGAAGACCAAACGATCACCCTCACGAAAGAGTTTAAAAAGATGAAACCGCCAGTCTTCAAGGGAGGAATAGAACCGATGAAAGCGGAGGCATGGGTATTGGGAATCGAGAAACTATTTGAAGTCTTTCCTTGTACAGAAGCTCAGAAAGTGCAATTGGCTGCTTTTACCCTCGAGGATGAGGCGCGAAGATGGTGGATGCTCACAAGGACCGTACATCTGGGATTAACATGGGATATATTTCTAGAATTGTTTTACGACAAATATTTCCCCCAAAGCATGCGGGATAAGAAAGTGACAGAATTCGAAACTCTTAGACAAGGAAGTAACACTGTGGCAGAATATGAAGCTCAATTTGTGGAACTAGCTCGGTTTGTGCCTCATATGGTAGATACAGATTATAAGAAGGCGCAGAAATTTGAAGGGGGATTACGGGTGCTATTTTGGACCGGGTCAATATGCTAAAGCTACCTACATATGTTGAGGTGTTAGAAAGGGCTGTTATAGCATAAGGAAATCTTGCGGCTCAAAATCGAATCTCCGAGTGGAAAGGGAAGAGACAGAATAATCAATGGCCAAAGGGATCAGTTGTTCCACCCTCTAAGAAGCACAATTCAGGGAACTTCAGCACCACCACTTCTACTCAAAACTCCACTCCAGTGTTCCTTGGTTCGAATTAAATAAACATAACTATATCTAGTATAGTCATCTATAAAAGTGATAAAATATTTTTTCCACCTCTTGTTTGAATTAATTTAAAATCACATATGTCATTATGAATTAATTCAAGTGGTTCCGTACTTCTTTCAATTGAATGAAAAGGAGTTTTAGATAATTTTGCCTCAACGTAAATTTCACATTTATGATTTGAACCAATGTCAAATTTAGGTAAACATTCCATATTAATTAATCTACGTAAAGATCTATAATTATCATGCCCTGGTCTACCATGCCGTAAATTTGAAGACTCAAGCAAGTAAGAAGAAGATGTATTTTTATTAATAACTGAGGGTACAATGGTCATTACATTCATTTTGAAAAGGCCATCAAACATGTAACATTTTCCTATATACGTCCCATTCTTAGTAAGTACAAATTTATCACTCTCAAACACTAGTCTAAACCCATTCTTAATCAACAAAGATCTGAAAACAAGATTCTTGCGAATGTCCGGTACATGCAGCACATTGTTGAGAGTGAGTTCCTTACCAGATGTCATCTTAAGAACAATCTTCCCTTGTCCATCAACTTTGGAAGTTGGGGAGTTGCCCATAAAAAGTTGTTCACCATTGTCTACTGTAGAATAAGATGTGAACATCTTTTTGTCGGCACAAATGTAACGAGTAGCACTAGTGTCCACCCACCATTCTTTAGGATTTCCGACAAGATTTGCCTCCGAAACAACTGCAGAAATATTGATGTCATCTACACCATTGGAAATATTGATGTCAAGTTCCCATTTACTCATAAATGGTTTTGACGATCTGTCTTCACCGTGTGACTTGCCACGCGGCAAGGAACATGTCGCCTTTTCGGACCCACCCCAAAAGATGTTTGGGGCCCACTCCATTTTGGGTTCAAAGTTAGCCCAAAATAAGCCTTATAAAACACCATTTTTCCAGCAGTTATATGGCAGAAAATTAAATTTCTTAAAGAGCTTTCATTTTTCTTTTCTTTTTTATTTTTTCTTTTGTCTCATTTGTTCCTTCTTTTACTCTCGCTAGACATCCATAACCAAAGTTTTGCAAAGTGATCTGCAACAACAAGCATATCGTTACAATGTAAACAGAAAAAAATGAAGCTTTCCCAAGACCCAAAAGAATGAATCAACGTAATTCCTAATTTGTGAATTGCTCCAGCCCTCATTGCAATCGCCGTCCTTTCCCAACCACCATCACTTTCCTCCTCTTCCAATCACAATGCCAACCCCGCTCTCAACCATTGCCATCCATTCATCATCTTTACCCATCGTAATGCCACCGCTTTTTTTTTTTTTTTTTCTTCTTCTTCTTCAATTTGTATATAAATACATGATATATAAAATATATACACACACTACAACAAACAATGTGAACATTATGCTTAATCTCAAGCTCTATATTGATTATTTATCGATGTGTGTAAAATCCATTCCTCACAGCTTCATCCGTATAATCTATTATCTTCACCGTATATTCCTCAATTTGATGCACCAACTAAAGCAAATGTAATTATGTGAATTCTGTGGTCTATGAAAAAATACATTTGTGGTGTTCATTGCCTTAAAGAATGTGACGAACCATGAACCATGGAACTATTGATACTACTGTTTGTTTTCTTGCACTGATATTGCACAACATTGTGCATATTTGATTCTTGCAATCTTGTTTTGAGTTAGAAAGAGAGCATACCACATTTGGAACGGTAATTTTACTTGTAAATAGATAAATATATAAAGCACCTACTTCAAAAATGTTGCCGCATAAGCACCGGTGCTTCCAAGTGCGGTACACGCATCGCAGTATGGATGCACGCGTCTGCACGCCAAAATGCACTGCACGTTTTATACGGTTGGTATACGGATGGGTACGCCATGGATACGTTTTTGGGTATTCCGGTGTAAAAAATGAGATTTTTTATAAATTAAAGGGTACCGGAGAAATATTTTATGTCTATTTTAAAGAATTATAAAGGAAGCTTTTTTGATAAATCCATTTTCTAAGAGCTTTATTCCATCCAACCCATATTCTTTTTGACTATTCCACTAGGTCTAATTTGAGATAAGAAGACCAAAATACCCTTTTCATCTACCTATGTTCCATTTAGTTCACATTATTTTCTTATATTTCAATAAGTCCTATGGGTGACATAATTACCAAAATACCCCTAATGTGAATGTTCACACCGTCAATGTGAATGTTCATATCGTCAATGTGTAGGGGCCCGGCCCATGTCGATCCTCGTGGGTGCCCGGAAAAATTCGAGTCGGGCCGGGCCGACCCACAAGCCAAAAAAATAGGCCCGGCCCATTGGTAATGTGAATATTCAGATTGACAAGTTAACATTCACATTGATAGGAGTGTAAAATTGGCCCGCGGCCCGTGGGCGGCCCAAAGCTAGCCCGCTGCCCGAGGCAGGCCTGGGCCGACCCATTCATAATATGAATATTCACATTGACATATTAACATTAACATTGATAAGAGTGCAAAATTAGCCCATGACCCGTGGGCAGCCCGAAGCCCGGGCCGGGTTGGGCCCAACCCGTTGACAATGTGAATATTCACATTGACATGTTAACATTCACATTGATAGGAGTGTAAAATTAGCCCGCGGCCTGTGGCCTCAAAACCCGCCTGCGGGCTACACTGGCGGGCCGCCTGTTGATAATGTGAATATTCACATTGACATGTTCACATTCACATTAATAAGAGTATAAAATTAGCCCGCGCCCCGTGCCCCGAACCAGCGGCGGGTGGCGACTCGACGGGCTCGGCCGGCTGATTGACAATGTGAATATTCACATTGACATATTAACATTCACATTGATATGAGTGTAAAATTGGCCTGCGTAGGCGGCAAAGCCCGCCTGCGGACCGGCCATTGACAACGTGAATATTCACATTGACATGTTAACATTCACATTGATAAGAGTATAACATTAGCGCCGGTCGCTCGAAACTCCCACGCCTGGGCGGCCTGCTCGCCGATTGACAATGTGAATATTCACATTGACATGTTAACATTTACATTGATACAAGTGTAAAATTGACTCGCGTCCCATGGATGGCCCGGCGACCGGTTTGGGTCCTGCCTACCGGTCAAGTAGCGGCAGCAGACAAATTTTACACTCCTATCAATGTTAATGTTAACATGTTAATGCGAATATTCACATTGTCACGGTCAGTTCGCCGCCGCGGTCATGTCTACACACAGCGCGGCCAATTTTACACTCCTATCAATGTGAATGTTAACATGTCAATGTGAATATTCACATTGCCAACGGACCGGGTCCTCCTCGGCCTGAGGTCGGGCTGCCCTCGAGTCACGGGCCAATTTTACACTCTTATCAATGTGAATGTTAACATGTCAATGTGAATATTCACATTGTTAACAGGCTGGGTCGGGCCCGCCTAGCCACGAGGCGCGGGCTAATTTTACACTCCTATCAATGTGAATGTTAACATATCAATGTGAATATTCACATTGTCACGGGTCGGGCCAAGCCCGCCTCGGGCTTCGGTCTGGCTTCGGGCCAATTTTACACTCTTATCAATGTGAATGTTAACATGTCAATGTGAATATTCACATTGTCAACGACCGGGCAGTAGCCCGCCGTCAGGCGGCTTTTGTCGCCATGGGCCGCAGGCCAATTTTATACTCTTATCAATGTGAATGTTAACATATCAATGTGAATATTCACATTGTCAACTGCGGACGGGCCGCCCGCTACCCATGGGTCACGGTGGGTTTCGTGCCACCACGGACGGGCCAATTTTACACCCTATTAATGTGAATGTTAACATCTCAATGTGAATATTCACATTGTCAACGGGGCAGTCCCGCCCTGGGCTGCTTGCCAATTTTATACTCTTATCAATGTGAATATTAAGATGTCAATGTGAATATTCACATTGTCAATAAAGCCGAGCCCACCTCGCCGCCGTGGGCGGGTTTCAGGCAGCCACAAGGCGCAGCTAATTTTACACTCCTATCAATGTGAATGTTAACATGTCAATGTGAATATTCACATTGTCAATCTAAGCCGGGCCCTCCTCAGGCTGCGGGCGGGCTTTTGGCCGCCCATGTGTCGCGGACCAATTTTATACTCTTATCAATGTGAATATTAACATGTCAATGTGAATATTTACATTGTCAATGGGCCGGACCGGGCCAGCCTCGGGCCGCCCATGGGCTATGAGCGGGTTTCGCACCGCCACGGGACGCGGGCCAATTTTACACTCTTATTAATGTGAATGTTAACATGTCAATGTGAATATTCACATTGTCAACGGGCCGGCCCGCCTGGGCTCACGGGCGGGTTTCGGGCCGCCAACGGGTCAATTTTACATTCATACCAATGTGAATTTTAAAATATGAATGTTCACATCATTAAATTGCTAATCGTTCAAAAAATATTTATAAAGGTATCAAAATAGTGTAAATCAAGAAAATATTTATAAGTGTCCAAGAAAATAGTGTAAATCAAGAAAATAGACTTTATGGAATAAAACTATACACACATGGGACTAAATGGGTTAAAAAATTCCTTCATAGACTTCTTGAGTTAAAACACTTAAATTAGACTTATATATAAAAATTCCAATTATAAAAATCACGGGTTCTTTTGTAATAAATAAAACATGAAAACAAATAAAATTAGGGTTTTGTATTCTCTCTATCATTCTATCATCTCCGCTCCTTCCATATCTCATTCGAGTCATTCCGAAATACTCGAAGAAGACTGAAGAACTTCGAAGGTGCTAGGGTTCCATGTCTATTCGATCATCTCCTTCCTGAAATACTCCCAAGAGAGTCTGAAGAACACTTCGAAGGTGCGATTGAAAGGTTTAATCGAAGGTGCTGCTGATTGATTCTCATTCGAAGGTGCGAGTAAGTCCGTCTTGGATTCTTTCCCCTTTTCTTCTTCAATTCTTTATCCTCTTTCTTTCATTTTTTTCCCCATATTTTTGTGCTGTTTATTTGCTGCAAACGATCGATTCTTCTCCTCTTTGGTCTTCTCTTTCTTTGATCCTTTATCTTCTTCTTCATTTTCCTTGAACTCTTCTTTTTTTTTTTCCTGATATATGTCCAGATTTTTGAACTAAAATCTGTCCTTATTTTATTTTATTTTTTCTGATATATGTCCAGATTTTTGAACTAAAATCTGTCCAGATTTGTTGAACTAAGATCTGTCATTTTTTTTTCCTGATATATGTCCAGATTTTGAACTAAAATCTGTCCAGATTTGTTTAACTAAGATCTGTCCTTAATTTTTTTTTTTTCTGATATATGTCATGTATATATGCAATATGATATTGGTTGTAGAGCTTGATGACAAATTAAAATCCCTTGACACCTTAAATTCTCTTTTGTAGCAATTTATTTTAAGGGGGAGGGTTGGGGGTTTTGTAACTGAAAAACAGAGCATTAATTTGTGATGCATAACCATTGGTTTTGAGTTAAGTTATCTGTCTGTTTCCACATTGGTTAATTTCCTTGCAATGCTTGATGTTGTGGGTGGATATGATTGGTTATTGTTTCATTGTCTTTCATGAACTAAAATTAAGAGATACTTTGTAGGTCAATATGGGAATCAGATTGAAAGGTGTTGTAGTGTCCTTGTTCGTCATACTTGTCACTGAAATATATATTTTATTCAATATATGCAATATATTAGATCTGTCCAAATTGTTATTTACATATTTGATGTGCAAAAAGAACGATTTTTAAAATAAATTACATATTTGTCTTTTAGTTTTGTAGTTTTTTTTTTTAGTTTTGATGTTTAATTTTAATTTGTAAGTTGGATCCTTTAACCATAATTATAAATAATTATAAAAAAAATAAAAAAATATCGGCATACCGCAATTGCATTCAGATCATACTTTTTTGGGATTTTCTTTGTATCGGCATACCAAGACCTCAAGACTCGTGCTTCCTAAAATAATATAGGCATTTTCATGAATCAATATATGGTTATTTTGAACAGCTTGTATCCCTTAGTTACCAATTGTATCTTCTATACATTGAGAGTATTGAACTACATTCCAACATACGTGTCTTTTCGAGTTGCAATGTACATTTAAGGAGGGTTATTTTTCTAATAAAAAGTGTAGAAAACAGGTCAAAATTTTCACTTTTTATAGTAGTAGAGATAGAGATTGAACTGATTCCAATGCACATGTCTCTTCGAGTTACAATGTACACAAGTAATATAGCATTAAGCGAGGGTAATTTTTGGAAATAAAAAGTGTGGAAAACACTGCAAAACCATCAGTCTTTCATAGAAGTAGAGCTAGAGATATATTTTTGTGTGTGGTTAGAATCGGGCCAAAGCCAACAGGCTACACAAAATGGGGCGTGTGCTTTCCTTAGTTATCGCCAGCTAAAGTCACAAGATCTGTGGCATATCAGAAAGAACCACATTCCCATTAGATAATTGAAGAGCTCCTTTAGCTAGGAAATCCGCACACAAATTAGCCTCGCCCGACTGAATGGAAGATACACAGCCAGTAATGAGACATCAACTTACGAATTACCTGAAGGAGATAAAAGCATCAAGCACACATGGGTTGATAATTCCATGGATTGCTTCAATAGAATCGATTCAATAAGAACCCCGAAAATCTTGAATCCATGGTAGTCAGAACCCATTCCAAATGGCCCACACTGCTAGAACCATAGAAGCTCGACCACATGATATTTGAAGCCCATAATCCAATCACCCCGGTTTGATCGAATGAGACCCCCTCTCCTCGACCACTCAATTACAGTAACAGCTCCATCAACATTGATCTTAACCCAACCTTCCGGAGGCCTAATCCATTGAGATGAACCTTGGGGAGTGCAGCTTCCCTTAGCTAGACTAATTTTTGCATCCTCAAATTCCTTAACCCTGCCCTTAAGATAAGCAACTGGACAATAAGGTTGTTTAAAGGTAGGATCATGTAATTGTTTATTACGCCAGAACCACAGAGGAGATAGAGGCCAAAAATAACAGAATCCAACTTTGTACATCAGGGCCTACCCATGGGAAAATCCCCAAATTTGTATCCACCAACTCACCAAAGGTAGAGAAAAGAATCGTAACCACTGAGATGGAGGAATAAGCTCATGCCATACCTGCTTCGCCCTTTGACAATCCTGAAGTGCATGGAGGGTTGTTTCACTGTAATGACCACTCAAAGAACTGGTAGAATTTGGGCTGAGTTGTCTTCTCATCTTCATAGCATTGGCTAGGAGCCTATCATGTTTGGCCAACCAACCACGCAAAATGCTTCCATCTTTGGGGACTAGAAATTAATGATGCCAAAACTTTGTCGAACCTGAATCAACCCCAGTTGAGTTGGACTCCAGATGAAGGCAATCAAAGGCGGACTTAGTTCAAAATTTTCCTTTAGAAGAGTACTTGCAAATGGTTTGGTCCTCATCAGTCTTGAGCACCATTGCTCGCAAAGTATCAATTATGTTGTGTGGCAACCACAATGAAAACTTGGTCCAGTCCCAACCTGCCCAATAATCCAATACTCTCAAACCCGCTTGCCTATTATTTGGTATATTGGAGGGTAATCTGACTCTAAAGTGAGATACATGTGTTCTAGCCATTGGACTCACCTAAGTGGTTAATGCTAATTTCCTTATGCGTTATAAATTGTAATTTATTCGTCATGAAATTTAGTGAAATTGCATTATGCTAATAAGTACATTCATGGTTTGTTCATTTTGCGCTTTGAGTTTCAAACTTATTTTGTTCTTCAAAATATAGCTAAATGCCTAGTTTTGTTTTTATTTTTATTTTTATATAGAAGGACAATAGAACTCCCTCAAAATCTTTCTTCTCCTTTTTCTTTCTAATTATTTACTCTCTCTTTTAATATCAGGATTCTTGTTCTTTCTTTTCATTGTGATACGAGGAAGAAGTGCAACATGAGGAGCTATACTGTGATATTCTTATACTATTATTTTGTTTTTTTTCATTTGTTTGTTAAATTGTTTAATTATGATTTTTTATTAGAAATTCTCTTTATCTATAGGCATCTTTTGGTGCTTCTATTTGGACCGAAACTTCAATTTCTAGTAGCCAAGAGATGTATTTCAGGCAAAATAAGGAAGGTGGCACGTTTCGTCTTGTGCAATTCCAGTCTTCTGATGAGGCCGAGCAACTTTATGGTGCTCTAATGCGCTGTCGACATTTGAACTTGGCGCATGTTTTACAATTTACGGTGAGACCTTATGTTTTATAAAGTAATCTAATATTATCTTGAGTATTTTTTGTACTTGCATGTTTTTGGATTGTGCATTTTTTACTAAATAATTAAAAAATATATAGAAAAATTTAAAGAAATATTGATAATTGGTTTAGTTGAATCTTCAATTTTCATACAATATTTTTTTGACAAGTTAGTATATTATATAAAATTTAACACATTAGATTTAGGCAAATTTTCCAAATTATGATGCATGAGATAAGCTTGGGTGGACACAGGTTAAGTGGAGATGGGCAGCACTCTATAGTAAGGGATGCTAATATTGACCCAAGTCCATCCTCTGTTATTGACGTTGGTCTTATATTCTTCATCCTAAGACCGGCCCTATGATGTTTTTGTTGGGCCTAAGCTTGGCCTGATATCTTACTATGAAATACAAATCAATAACTTAAATTGAAAAGGAAAATTAAATCACTACAACTACCACATGCCTTGATGGCTTAAGTTTTTATTCATATCTCACTGAGGTTAAGTGTTTTCAATATACTATCAAAATTATGTATATGAACATAGTATTTATGTAAACTTTGGCAAGGGGCCTTTAAGCACTAATCGCAAGCCTGGTCCAAAAAGTGTTTGTGGCTTAGCCTATATAGATCCTTTGAGCCTAAACACTAATTCGAAACACTATGATAATTGGGTCGGGCTATCAAGTTGATGTCCACCCCGCTTTAAAACTATAAAAAGTGCAAGTTGAATAAAAGTCTGATAGTCTCTTTCGCACACACATCCATTTCCTTTTCTATTTTGTTCCCCTCCGGCACAAAATGGTACACACATCCATTTTTTCTTTCACTCAAAATACTGGACTGTTTCTGTCTATCTTGTAGTTTTTTCATTTTCTGGCTATTTCAGCTTCTATTTCTGTTATTGTTCGATATACTGAAAACAGAAGATAGAAGAGAAGTATCTAGTGCCCCGCGAGCGCACGCATGCACACAGAGATAGAGATAGAGATAGAGAGAGAGAGAGAGAGAGAATCTTATTTGGTAAGGAAAAAAGGGGAAACAAGCACACTTGGAGAGCACAGTACAACGGGGAGTTGTATGCTGCATTCGGAAGGGATGGAGGGAAGGAGAATAGAATGTGTACAACTCTCGGTTCTTGAAGTGATGACATGGTTTTCGACATGAAAACTGCATTATTCTACTTTACAAAGAATTTAAAGCAACAACAAAGCAAGAAAAAAGAAGAATAAAACGCCTAGGAAGGGTTTCTTGACACTCTGAAAAGCAAACTCTTTCCATCACTTATTATTGTTGTTGTTATTACCATTATTATTTTCTTTGATATAGGAGAATTTGATTACCGTTCAAGTTTGCTTCTTCTTCTTTTTTTAAATAAATTTTTTATTGTTATAATATATAGTTTTGAATTAAATTTTAATATTTTGTTTATGATTATAAATCTGAAATAGTATACCAAAATTCAACGGGTATCGGTGTGTACCATATCAATAGTAAAAATGGTACGTTCAGATCCTTGTCATGTGGTCAGGCCTTCTTTATCCACATACCCCTTTGCTTCTACACTTAAATTTTGAAAAAATCTCCATCTGTTGGACAATTGTACCACTATCCCATAAGGGATTCATTACCTCCCACACACTTAGTCTCTGTGCAGTTCCCATATGTTATAAACCTTCATTCATCATCCTTGGCTTTGGTGACCTTTGAGCTTCTTGGTCATCACTGGAAAATTCTGAAGCCTCATGACATATGCTGGAAAACCTATTGTCAGCTTTTTGTTATGTTCATCCATTTTGACAAAGCTACCACATGCATCTCCAAAGCTTGAAACACTGTACAAGTGAAGTGGCAGTCCAAGGAATCTAACCCACATATCCATCAATCCATGTATTCTATAACAACATCTGTCTGTTGAGCAGCAATTGATTTGCACCTGTTTACCCCTGTGCATCCACCTGCTCCCAATATTCTCACTGCTGCCTCTTTGATGACACGAGAAATAGTCAAAGAGTTATAAAGCCTTAATGAAGTCTAAAACTCAGACACCAGCTGGCACTCCCAATTCTGTCCCAGCCTGCAAATCTACCCATTTTATCTAATTCAAGGTTTGTATTCTAATTTAGGAAAAACGAACTGCCCATTTGAGTGACTCAATTTGTGTTATCACAGCCCAATGCTCACCCTTTCTTTCTCGCTGGTTGCTTTAATTGTTAATTTTCAGTACTTTTTCCCCATAATTTATTGCACTCAGCTACTTGAAATATAAATGGGGTGAACGTGAGTTAGATGATCCTTTTGGCTCCCTTGTTTGTTCTCTTATTTGTCAGTTATTCTGCAACTTAAAAAATGTTTCATCTTTCGGAGTCCATGCAAACCTTTTTTTCTAGATAATCACTACTGTTGTCTTCTAGCTCATTTTTGCAAATAATGCCTTTCCAAATCGATTGTGTTTGCTAGTTGTGGTGTTTTTTTTTTTTTTTTTTAATTCCTCTAACTAGCTTTTTACTTCAAACCTTATCTTTGTCATTTGTTCAAATAATTATTTGATGTGGGTTTCTTTTTTTCTTTTTTTTGGTTATTTTCCCTTTTTTTTCTTTCTTTTCTTTTTGTGAACTCTGATTTTGCGTGCTTACTTTTCAATATAGGTTTTTCTTTGGGATTTTGATCTTTCCAAGGCCAAGGTAATATTTTTGTTTCAACTTATGGACTAAAATTGTGCACTTTTTCTAGATAGAACACTCTAATTGTTCTACTAATTTATTTACCAATGATGAATTCCTCATCGTACTACGCTAATTTGTTATTCTTATGGTTGTAGTTGGATATTGTTAGCAGCCTGCGTGATAGAAGCCTTGCATTGGGTCAAATGCAGAAGAAATCAATTTTGGTGTTATGAAAGTCTCTATGATTGTCTGGTTCTTTCATTTAACATCAGTTTCCTTTACTTTTATTAAACAATTTGTATTAAAATTTACATCAAAATAATCAAATTACTTTTCTCAAATGTTTGGTGTTCTAACCTTGTGAGTTAGGGTGCTATTTGTGTCTGGTCTTGTTGGCATACCAAAGGCATTGCAACTGATGATAATGGCAAATAGATTTTATGTCCAGTCAGTTGGGCTGCTAGTCTAGTCTGATCTTGTTGGCATATTAACTCTTTCACTGTTGTGCCTTGATGTGTTTCCAAAATTGTATCTCATTTGTTACGGTTTACATTTCTTTTAAAGAGGTGGAATCATTATGTTCAATTTTGCTCTTGTAAAACCAGGAAGATTGTAAAATGCAGCTAACTTTGGAGTTGAGGCGCGCAAGAGGTCACCATGTTCTTGATACTTTGTTTGTAGAGGCTTGGAAGTGTGTCAAGTTTGAGAAGTTAGTTAATTTAGAAAATTCTGAGCTCTATGATTTTGTTTTTTCTTTCAAGTGTGGGCTATTCTCCTTGGCCGAGCTCAAAATATCCACGGTACACCCTTCTATTTTTTTTATTTGTGTCGTATGTCTGTTTTTTTATTTGACTTTTATCCTCCAATTTATGTTTTATTTCCTGGTTGCAAAGTAGATGGAGGGATTGGGTAGTGCTTCTTGCATCAGCATATGTCCATAGTTGTCTGAATTCTGCATATGCTGCTTTTGAAACCAACACTGTTTCCTTCTATGTTATGATTTTTCTTCCTCGGCTCCAAATGCGATGTGGTAGTTAAATGAATATGATCGTATGATTACTTATCAATAAAAAAATAACATTGTGTGATCATTTCCCCTTTTTCTATATTTGATAACAATATATTTTTACCCAAACCTGTTGTATGTGTAGGCTATACTCAATCCTTGTGCATGTTTTGTATACTCTTTCCAAAGAGGAATTGGCAGTATCCGACCCTAAGTGGGTTTATCTGTTCTTATTATCAGCTAATACTACTAATGGCCTATGTGTGCATTTGGTTTTTGTTTGTTGGTTCTGGAGTGTATATTTCTATTAAAGATATTCCAGTGACTGTAAAATTTGTTTTTGGGTGTCATTGAAAGTGCTAGAAGATTATGTTTTGAATCCTATCCAGTTAAACGATCTAAAAGATGTCAGTTTGATTTAGAGAAAGCTATTATATTTTATTAATTCATAGCCATTCTTTGCCAACTCCGTTTAAGGTAAACTTCAGAGCACTTTAATTTTAAATGAGCTATTTTTTGCAAACTCTATACATAATTGCATTTGCAAGTGCGTAGCACGGGGATGAAAGTAGTTTGTTTTGATTTGTCTCTTATCTTACCGATTAACGTATGAATTAATTCATTGCAGTGGAGGGTGATTTTTATATCATTAAATTTGTTCTTGGCTTATGTTTGAATTTCTTAGGAAAAACTTTCGACGGTATATTTTCTTAGCTAAATGTAGTAGGTTTGTTCAAATTTATTTATTTATTTATTTTTGCAATTGTATGCTGCATTATATTTCCGCAGGTAACATCTGTTGTGCAACTTTTGCATAAAGTACAGTCGATATGTGAGATGATTGGGATTTGGGATGTTAGTACACTGTACTATTTTGAGAGTCTGATTTTCATTAGTTTTATCTCGTCTTGTAGTCTTTGCTAATTTTTGGATTCTATGGCTAAGAATCACAAACACTTCTGAGATGGTGACGTGTCCATGTCGGACATAAAAGCTGCTCCAACACTTTGGAACACACGCTCAATATATATATATATATATTTTCATGTCCATAATTTAACAAAAAAATCTGAATTTTGGACACGAGTTTGACATTCATTTTGCGACGTGTCCATCATTTCTTGGCCATGTTTATCTCTAAAATATAAAACATTAGATCAACAAGTTTTAGAAATTTGCTGACATCGTAGTTTCAAAGTTGAGAATTTGACATAATTATCTTATACCCTTCAAAAATGTATAGTTCTTAAGAATGGATCCTACAGACCTTTCATATAAAATTAAATGACAAAGATATGTAAATGTATTAGCATATGGTTTAAAAGGATGAGAAACGTGTTACAATTATGTTTTTGCTATAGTTTGTCTTTTCTGAAATTCTCCACGTTGATGTATCCGTGTGATGTCGTATCTGTGTCTAGTGTCCCGTGTCCGTATTCATGTCTGTGTCTACGTTTGATAGTATGTCTTCTTGTGATATGCTTGCTTGTTATGATTTGAAGTGCATGATTTATATGCGCCTTTAATTTTTTACTTGTAATTGTCATCGTCGTTTTTCATGTTTATAAATTTCGTATGTCCTTGTCACTATATTTTTCCCGTCAGTAGAGATAGAGATAGTGTGGTGGTGCCTCCTGATGTTTCCTGTTAATTGTTTGTCAACTTCTTCCATTTCTTCTCTCACATGTGCTCGCACATGCACACAACAGTTGCAGCGTTTTCAGGAAGCAGTTACTTTTCCTTTATCATGTGGCGTCTTTGGACATTTAGCGGATGAGGATATCGAAGTAGTTCAGATTGCTGATCATGAAAGAAGAATGCAAGATCACCGTTTCATCAATCTAAAACATATTTTGTTTGGCCTCTCTCTATCTAGAGTTGGTGAGACTGTCCAAAGGATCCTCAGTGATAGACCGCTAAACTGTTTGTCTCTGAAGCCTGTGAAAGTTCCTATATACATCATCTACAAGTTATCGGGGGACGTGGCGTGTGTTTGTGGTATGATTTCTCTCTTGCCATTGTACCCGCCGGTGATTTTAATTTTTCTTCCTTGCTTTTACTACCTTCCAATTGTGTTGAGTGACTTTTAACTGTAGTCTTATATCATATCTTTTAATGTTATTGTTTTACGGTGAGTAATAGTTTGCATTTTTGTGCTTGCTTGAGGCATAGAGTAAGGGCATGGAATATCTGTCTAGAACATATACCCTTGTCCATATTATGCCTTCTAGGAAAATGGTTTAGGGATTGCATCACAGTTGAGTAGTTTGGATAAATTAGGTCCGTGCATTTCATTTTTTGTTTTTTGTATTTTAGTTTTTGGTTTTTAGTTTTGTTTTTGTTTTTTTTATATTTCAATAATTTATGTTGCAGGAGACGAGATGGTACGACTTGAGCATTTGGCTTTCGTAATCCTCTCAGTGAAATTGGAAAACATTGTCCGAATAAGGTGAGGGGCCAATGATATTTGGGAAGATGAGTCCGAGTTTTATTGGTTATTTATTTTGTTAGATATTCCTATTTAATATTTATATTATGCCTTTTATGTGGCCCCTACATTTCAGTCATGGTTGGCTACCTTTGTTGTTCAACTTCTTTTAAGCATATTCCTTGTTGGCGAGTGACATAAGGTCTTGGGGTACTTCATATTATTTTTGTACGTGTGTAAATACAATTGATACTGTTATTATTATTTCTTGGCATGGCACTGGACAAGTGGACTTATGTGGCCAGTAATGACAACAAGAAAAGGGATGTTGAACTCTTAGAAAGTGAGAAGCAACATCTTACTCGTGCCCTTGATCCTTAGTGCATTCATATTCTCATTTTTAGTTATTTTTTTCTTTTTATGTGGAATTGTGCTCATGCTTGCTCCTTGTATTGTTTCGTGCCTCCAATTTTGAGAAAATCCGACGGCAAGTGTGCTGTGAATAGCTGGAAGGATGATCGCTTGAAGTGTTTGCCAGAAGAATGTTTTGAGCGAGAACGTGTGACTTGTAACAGCGTGTCTGAGGTGAAGGCACTGATCCCTGCTTTTGGGACTGGCTTGAGGTTGCCTGAAATTTGCTAGAGAAGTACATGATATGGGAATATTATGTTAAATTCTGCACTAGTTATATTTACAAGAAGTGGATTTTAAGTGACAAGTTTAGTAACGGTGGTTTTAGTAGCATATTATGGTTTTAAATTAAACTTTGTAAATTGTTTGGAAAGGATGTCCAAATTATTAGCTCTAGCTTTCTTGATACCTACTAGGCCACTCCTTACCTAGTATATACTTTAGTTAATCAAACAAAATAGAACCCCACGTGTGAAAGAAAATAAAAAAAAACCTAAATAAAAACTATGGCCTCGTGAAAATCCCTTTTTGATTTTTTTAGGAGAGACAAGATGCATATATAGTTAAGTCTTAAAAGGGACTAACAGAGATTACATATATCCAAAATAATATCTTCCACATCCCATTCACTTGCTTCTCTATTTGTAATACTGTTAACTATTAGTAGGTTATCAGTGAGGATAGCAGCTGTGTTAACATTGTGCGATACGCACCATTCCAAAACGTCTAAGCATGCACAAGCTTCAGCCATCAATGCTGATGAGGCAAAAAACGAGAACTCCATAGACCTTGATTGTTGCCCATTGTTGTTGAACACAACCTAGGCAGCCCCTGCTTTCTCTGAATGCCAAATCGAAGCTCCATCTATTATAAACCTATTAAAAGTTGTCTTTGGAAAGCATTGTGCAATGTTAGAAAAAATTATAGAATTTGCAAAATTATTTTCAACCACGATAGATGACAAGGATGTTCGCGAAATGATTTTTTTTTTTACTGCATTCCCAAAAAAAATCCAGTTGGTTAATAGAAAGGGTAAACTACCAATAAGTCCTACTTGGGAGACTTATTACCCAATAGGTCCTACTTTGAGACTTATTACCCATTAAGTCCTATTTGATATAATTTATTAAGTGATAAAGACAAATTTTATCAGTCTTTTTTTTTATGAATAATTTTATAGTGATAAATTTATCAGTCTCTTTTTTTATGAATAATTTTTTAGTGATAAATTTATCACTCTCTTATTTTTATAGTGTTAAATTTATTAGTTAGGACCTGTAGGTAAATAAGTCTAGTGAATAGGACTAATTGGTAAGTACCCCTAATAGAAATCACAGGTCAAATTGGGTTCTCTACAATATGTTCAAAGGATGCTTTGTTGCGTTGAAGCCACATTCCCCAAAGAATTTCAATGAATTCAACAGTAGTTTCATTATCAGGTGTAGTTTTGATCCACTCAAGAAACCAAGAATTAGCCTCTATTGGGTTTCCTATAACAAATTTTCACCCCAAACAGGATCCTCTCCAAATTCATTTTGCAAAGGGGCAACGGAAAAATACATGTTTGAGGGTTTCAATCTCTTCTTGACATCTAGGACAAATAAAATCATTTTGAAATCTCCTTTTGGCAAGAGATAGATCAACATGCAGTACACTGTGAATAAACTTCCAAATGAACATTGACCACTCGGTTGGAAGGTTTAGTTTCCCAACTTTCTTTCAGATATCACCATCAATACCTTATAATTTTTTGCTAACATAAAATGGTTGTTTCAACGCCATGTAATAGCTTGATTTAATCGAATTAGCACCCATTTTTAGTTTGGCGCCACTTAACATTGTATGGTATATTATCAAGTGGGATGTGGGTATTGAGAATATGCTTGATCATTTGATGTGAAAATAGAGATTTGAGTAATGGCTCGCTCCAAGTTTTGGAGTTTTTTCTATTAGGTCGGCAACTTGAAAAAATTGATAAAAATCTACCCATTCCTCGGCCAATCATTTCATTGTTTGTGGTAGGTATCCATTAGTCTTCAAAAGGATTAGTGTCGTTACCAACAACCCATAAACAACTCCTTTTTTATAAGTTCTTTCCCTTCATAAGAGAGAATAAAGAAATGGCTACCAAACAACTAAAGAGAGAATAAAGAATAAAGGGTAAACGGCGGATAAAGGCAAAAAAAATGGACGGTGAAAAAATAAATAGTTGATATAAAATTGATTCAAACGCGTGATTGTCGTTATTTGTTTGATTTGATTTTTTGCATGGAGGATATACTCAACGAATCATAAATTATGAACGGTTCAAATCATCGAGACGGGACGCAAAAATGGACCGGCGTCGCGGACTGCACGGTCTAGTCTTATTCTTCAACTAGAAACAAGCTGAACCTTTTTGAAAACTACATCCCACTCATTAAATTTCTAATTTCATAACAAATGACTTATTTTATTAAAAAAAATTATGAAATCAATTAATAGATTTTAATGATATCAAAATTTTATTTCAATTAATAATTTAGATAATTTTATCAATGTATAGGAGATCAGTTAAAAAATTTATTTTTTCATAAAAAAAATGACAATAAATATTTAAATTTTTTCAAATTGCAGAGCTCGTATTTTAAGCAAGCAAGAAGTGTATTTATAATGTTGTTAATAAATATCTTTTTTTTTTTTTTTGGTTGGTTTCCTATAGGGTGCTCTGGTGGTCTCTCATTTGCCATCCCTCCGAACATAGAAGGATTTAGAAAATCTTCATCCGCATCCGTCCACTCATACTAATGAAACTGCTTAAAAGTTGGTGGATTGAATCGGGTTAGTCATTTTTGGCAAATAGGTCGGGTCCACAAGCACCCCTAATTTCTGCAAATATTTAAAATTGCATTACTCACATTCGTTAGATTATTTAATAGATCTCATGGTTTTAGTTTTACTATTTACATGATTAATATTTTATTTTAATTTTTTTACATACATTATATCATGTATTAAGTATTATTTTTTGTGTTTAACAAATATACTTAGGGTCATGTTAACAAGTGCCCTATGTTCTTAAAAATAAATAAATAAATGGCGTAGGGCACATTAAAAGGATAAAAAATGCGTTAATCCCGAAATATTTATTACTAAATATAATACATTTTTATGAATTATGAAACACTTTATAATCTTTTTTCAATTTTGCAATACACATTTTCTCATATTCTTAATAGTAACATGTATCACAAGAGCACTTGTTCGGATTTGCCATATATCCATACTTAGGCATGGCAAAATACCCCGGTCCAAAAGGAATGGGTTCGAGAGTGGTTGAATAGTGTAAGGTCAGGTTTAGAAAAACTTTTCAACAACCTAATTGGATTCGGATCGGGAGCGAGAAAGAGTATTCTTTACCTAAGCCCTACCTTATCCGTAAATATAGTAGTAAATAAATAATAATATTATATATATATATATGTAATATGTGTATAGTATATTGCTAATATTTTTAAAAAATATATATATATATAATATCTAAATAATGTATGAGTTTCTGTTATGTTATAAATATAATTATTGTTAAATCTCTGGTTGTGGGTCCCTAGAGTGTGCTTCAATCGCCCGAGCAAAAGAAGGGATGTAGATGAGCTATGAAGTCGTTTATTTCTCTCAAAAGTGTGAAGCTGGCCATTAGTCGAGCGGAGGCTAGTCTTGACATGTAAACTTGCCTCTACATCTTTGCCTTACTCAAATCCATTTGTCTTGAAATAAATTGCAACTAGCTTGTATTATATTTTCCCTTTGCCCCGAACGTCGGAAGAATCGAGGATGAGAGGTTACATTTGCGAGTTTTAGTGAGGTGGAAAAGAATTTATAAGAATTGGATTAGGGATGGAGGAGGCAAACGACTAAAATTAGGGTGGGTGTGGGGTAAGAGGTCCCAATCCACACCATACCCATTGCCGTCTCTACATATTTATAGGTTTTGGTGCCAAAATTAAGGGTCTCCAATGGTAATACAGGAAGTAACTTTTCTATTTTAGTATTTTGTGAAAATATATTAAATAGAGCAGTCATTTTCATAATTAAGAAGAACTTAAAGGGCTACTTTATAATTTAGAAGTTAATATTATATTCGTTGGTAACCTATTTGAGGCGCGCAAGAGGTCACCATGTTCTTGATACTTTGTTTGTAGAGGCTTGGAAGTGCGTCAAGTTTGAGGAGTTAGTTAATTTAGAAAATTATGAGCTCTTTTGTTTTGTTCGTTCTTTCAAGGGTGCGCTATTCTCTTTGGCCGAGATCAAATTATCCGTGGTACACCCTTCTGTTTTTTTATTTGTGTCATATGTCTGTTTTTTTAATTTGACTTTTATCCGCCAATTTATATTTTATTTCCTAGTCACAGAGTAGATGGAGGGATTGGGTAGTGCTTCGTGCATCAGCATATGTCCATAGTTGTCTGAATTCAGATATGTCGCTTTTGAAACCAACACTTTCCTTCTATGTTATGATTTTTCTTCCTCGCCCCAAATGCGATGTGGCGCTTAAATGAATACCATTGTATGATTACTTATCAATAAAAAAATAACATTGTCCGATCATTTCCTTTTTCTATATCTCGATAACATCATATTTTTACCCAAACCTGTTTATTTATTATAACTATATGTGTAGGCTATACTCAATCCTTGTGCATGTTTTGTATACGCTTTCAAAGAGGAATTGGCAGATCCGCTCAAAGCGGTTTATCTGTTCTTATTATTAGTGATACTACTAATGGCCTATGTGTGCATTTGGTTTTTGTTTGTTGGTTCTGCGTGTATATTGCTATCAAAGATATCCCAATGATCGCATTTGCCAACTCCGCTTAAGGTCAACTTCATAAGACTTTAATTTTAAATCACTATTTTTTTCCGAACTCTATACATAATTGTATATGCATGTGCGTAGCACGGGATGAAAGTAGTTTGTATTGATTTGTCTCTTATCTTATCGATTAACTTATGAATTAATTCATCGCAAAGGAGGGTGCTTTTAATTTCTTCTTGGCTTATGTTTGAATTTCTTAGGAAAAACTTTCGAAAGTATTTTTGTTTTCTTAGCTAAATGTAGTAGGTTTGTGCAAATTTATTTATTTATTTTGCAATTGTATGTCATTATATTTCCACAGTAGCATCTGTTGTACAACTTCTGCATAAAGTGTAGTCAATATGTAAGATGATTGGGATTTGGGATGTTGGTACAATTGTACTATTTTGGGAGTGTGCTATGCATTAGTTTTATCTCGCCTTGCGCTTTTTGCTAATTTTTGGATTCTACTAAGAATCACAAACACTTCGAGAAAGTGACGCGGTCCGTGGACGTAAACGCCGCCCAACACTTTGGAACACACGCTCAATATATATATATATATTTTTTTTTTCATGTCCATAATTTAACATAAAAATCTGAATTTTGGACACGAGTTTGACATTCATTTTGCGATATGTCCATAATTTCTTTGGCCATGTTTATCTCTAAAATATAAACATTAGACCAACAATTTTTAGAAATTTGCTGACGTCTTAGTTTCAAAGTTGAGAATTTGACATAATTATCTTATACCCTTAAAAAAATGTATAGTTCTTAAGAATAGATCCTACAGACCTTTCACATAAAATTGAATGACAAAGATATGTAAATGTATTAGCATATGGTTTAAAAGGATGAGAGACGTGTTACAATTATGTAAATGTATTAGCATATGGTTTGTCTTTTCTGAAATTTTCCACGTTGATGTATCCGTGTGATGTCGTGATTCGGTTCACCGTCTCCGTGTCCGTATTCATGTCTTTGTCTGCGTTTCATAGTATGTCGTCGTGTGATATGCTTGCTTGTGATGATTTGAAGTGCATGATTTATATGCTCCTTTAATTTTTTACATGCTCCTTTAATTTTTTACTTGTGAATGTCATTGTCATTTTTCATGTTTATAAATTTCATGTGTCATTGTCACTATATTTTTCCGTCAGTAGAGATAGAGATAGCTCGGTGGTGCATACTGATGTTTCCTGTTAATTGTTTGTCAACTTCTTCCATTTCTTCTCTTATATGCGCATGTGCATGCGCACAACAGTTGCAGCGTTTTCAGGAAGCAGTTACTTTTCCTTTATCATGTGGTGTCTTTGGACTTTTTGCGGATGAGGTTATTGAAGTAATTCAGACTGCTGATCATGAAAGAAGAATGCGGGATCACCATTTCATCAATCTAAAACATATTTTGTTTGGCCTCTCTCTATCTAGAGTTGGTGAGACTGTCCAGAGGATCCTCAATGATAGACCGCTAAACTCTTTGGCTTTGAAGCCTGTGAAAGTTCCTATATACATCATTTACAAGTTATCAGGGGATGTGGCGAGTGTTTATGGTATGATTTCTCTCCTGCCATTAGACCCGCCGGTGATTTTAATTCTTCTTCCTCGGTTTTACTACCTTCGAATTGTGTTGAGTGACTTTTATTTGTAGTCTTATATCATGTCTTTTAAGGTTGTTATTTTACGGTGAGTAATAGTTTGCATTTTTGTGCTTGCTTGAGGCATAGAGTAAGACCAGGGAATATTTGTCTAGAACATATACCCATGTCCATATTATGCCATGTGGGAAAATAGTGTAGGGATTGCATCACAATTGAGTAGTTTGGATGAATTAGGTTTGTGCATTTCATTTTGTGTTTTGTATTTTAGTTTTTGGTCTTTTATATTTTAAGAATTTACATTGCAGGAGACGAGATGGTACGACTTGAGCATTTGGCCTTCGTAATCGTCTCAACGAAATTGGAAAACAATTGTCCAAATGAGGTAAGGGGCCAATGAGATTTGGGAAGATGAGTCCAAGTTGTCTTATCTATTGGTTATTTATTTTGTTAGATATTCCTATTTAATATTTTTATTATGCCTTTTATGTGGCCCCTACATTTCACCATGGTTAGCTACCTGTGTTATTCGACTTCTTTTAAGCATATTCCTTGTTGGCCGCTGACATAAGGTCTTGGGGTACTTTATATTATTTTTATACGTGTGTAAATACATTGATATCGTTATTATCATTTCTTGGCATGGCATCGACAAGTGGACTTACGTGGCGTGATGACAACAAGAAAAGGGACGCTAACTCTTAGAAAGTGAGAAGCAACATCTTATTCGTGTCTTTGATCCTTAGTGCATTCATATTCTCATTTTTAGTTATTTTTTTTTTTCATGTGGAATTGTGCTCATGCTTGCTCCTCATATTGTTCCGTGCCTCCAGTTTTGAGAAAAGCCGATGGCAAATGTGCTGTGAATAGTGGAAGGATGACCGCTTGAAGTGTCTGCCAGAAGAATGTTTTGAAAGCGAACGCGTGACTTGTAACGACGATATGCGAGGTGAAAGCATTGATCCATGCTTTTGGGATCGCTTGAGGTTGCCCTCAAATTCGCTAGAGAAGTACATGATGTGGGAATATTATGTTAAATTCTCGCACTAGTTATATTTACAGAAGTGGATTTTAAGTGACAAGTTTGGCAACCATGCTTTTAGTAGCATATTATGGTTTTAAGTTAAACTTTTGTAAATTATTTGGAAAGGATGTCCAAATTATTAGCTCTAGCTTTCTTGATTTCCACCAGCCACTCCTTACCTAGTACATACTTTAGTTAATCAAACGAGGAGTTGCTTCTCCCAAGTAGAACCCCCACGGGGAAGAAAATAAAAAAACCTGAATAAAAACTATGGCCTTGTGAAAATCCCTTCTTTTGTTTTTTTTTAGAGATAAGATGCATATATATTTTCAAATATCCAAAATAACATCGTGTAAATCTCATTCATGTGCTTTTCTAGTTGTAATACTGCTTACTAATGTCGATGGGATAGCAGCAATGTTGACATCGTGGGACACGCACCATCCCAAAACTTGTAAGCATGCACAAGCTTCAGCCATCAATGCTGATGAGGCAAAAAAAAAAAAAAAAAGGGAACTCCATAGGCCTTGATTGTTGTCCATTGTTGTTGAACACAACCTAGGCAGCCCCTGCTTTCTTTGAATTCCAAGCTCCATCTATTATAAACTTGTCAAAAGTAGCCTTTGGAAAGCATTGTGCATTGTTAGAAACAATTACGGAATTCGGAGAATTATTTTCAAACGCCATAGATGACAAGGATGTCCGCGAAATGAAAAAATATTTTTACTGAATACCCAAAAAAAATCCAGTTGGTTAATAGAAACCACAGGTCAAATTGGGTCCTCTACAATATGGTCAAAGGATGCTTTGTTGTGATGAAGCGGTATTCCCCAAAGAATTTTGATGGATTCAGCGATAGTTTCATTATCAAGTGCAGTTTTGATCCACTCAAGAAACCAAGAATCAGCCTCTATTGGGTTTCCTATAACAAATTTTCACCCCAAACATTATCCTCTCCAAATTCGTTTTGCAAAGGGGCAACAGAAAAATACATGTTTAAGGGTTTCAATCTTCTTGACATCTAGGACAGTTAAAATCATTTTGAAATCCCCTTTTGGCAAGAGATAGATCAGCATGCAATACTCTGTGAATAAAATTCCAAATGAACATTGACCACTTGGCTGGAAGGTTTAGTTTCCTAACTTTCTTTCAAATATCACCATCAATCCCCTTATCATTTTTGGCTAACGTAAAATGGTCTTTTCAACGCCATGTAATAGCCTGACTTAATCGAATAGCACCCATGTTTAGTTTGGCGCCACATAACAATGTATGGTTTTATTGTCAAGTGGGATGTGGGTATTGAGAATATTGATCATTTGATGTGGAAAGGGGTGTGCATGGGTCGGGTTGGGTCGGCTCAGGTTTATTCATAGCCCGTCAACCGAACCGACAGCATCGGGTAAGAAAATCTGTTATGCATTGCCGACCGTTGTGAAGTTCAAAATCGACCGAACCAAAGAACTCAGTTTAGCGGTCGGTTCGAGTGATTTCGAGAATCTGATAAGTGTGGAAAAAATCTGTCCAAAAACGAAATCAAATTTCAAATCAACAAATAAAACTCATATAATATATATATATACTTACAGATCAGTGTGAGAAAGAGGGAAGTGAAAATTGGAGGGAAAAGGGGAGAGAAGAAACTCACCACTCTTTTCCCGTCGTTGCTTGTCGCTTTATCAACGCCACGGCCTTCGCTCTTTTTAGCAACAGCCACCAACCACTAGTCGCAACCACCATGATCGCCATCACCCAACATCTCCACACCCTTGTTCACAACACTTCTCCATTACAATCACTATTAAAGAGGAAATTAAAGATCGATGATAAGAGGTAAAATAGTGAGAAACAGATGAGGGAGAGAGAGGAGAGTTGCTTTGTTTTTTGGGAAATCGTTTATGAGAGAGAGAGAGGGGGAGAGCAAATATGAAGAAGAGAGATGAGATCGAGATTGAAGATTAGTTTTTTGAGAAATTTCTTAGGGTATTGAAGAGAGAGAGAGAGAGAGAGAGGACATTGAACGGCTATGGAAAAAATAGGTAAGTGTGACAGTCTGTCTCAAACTCTGTGATAAAGTGGAAATTGAGTTACTTTGTATCAAACTCCAAAGTGATAAAGAGAGATGACAAGCGTGTATTTCTTAGGTAAATATAAAATATTATATGAAGAGAGGTGTGTATTCGCAAGATGGACCACTATCTATTTGAATATATATAATATAATATATATCTCGCTCGGTTCGGTTTTAATAATTATATTTTAGATCAATCCATTGACCGTCAGATAACAAATTTATAGAATATGAAACCATTGCTGACTGTCCAAAGTGACGAAGCCGACCATAGAGCCTCGGTTCTATTCGGATCGGACGGATTCATCGGGTCAATTAATTTCTTGCACACCTCTAGTGGGAATAGAGATTTGAGTAATGGTTCCCTCCAAGCTCTGGTGTTTTTTCTATTCGGTCGGCAACCTAAAAAAATGATAAAAATCTACCCATTCCTCGACCAATCATTTCATTGTTTGTGGTAGGTATCCATTGGTCTTCAAAAAGATCTTTTAGTGTCATTAACAACCCAAAACAACCCCTTTTTTTAGAAGTTCTTTCCCTCCATAAGAGAGAATAAAGAAATTGCTAGCAAACAACTAAAGAGAGAATAAAGAATAAGGGTAAAAGGCAGATAAAGGTAAAAAAAAATGGGCGGTGAAAAAATAAATGGTTGATATAAAATTGATTCGAACGAGTGATTGTTGTTATTCGATCGATTTGATTTTTTGCATGGATGATATACTCAACGAATCGTAAAATGTGAACGGTTCAGATCATCGAGACGGGATCCAAAAGTGGGCCCATGTTGCAGATTGTACGGTCTAGTCTTGATCTCCAACTAGAAACAAGCTGAACCTTTTTGAAAATTACATCCCATTCATTGAATTTCTAATTTCATAACAAATGACTTATTTTATTAAAAAATTATGAAGTCAATTAACAGATTTTAATGATATCAGAATTTTATTTCAATTAATAATTTGGATAATTTTATCATTATATAGGAGATCAGTTAAAAATTTTAATTTTTCATAAAAAAAAAATTGATAATAAATATTTATAATTTTTCAAATTACAAAGCTCATATTTTAAGCAAACAAGAAGTGTATTTATAATGTTGTCAATAAATATCTTTTTTTTTTTTGGGTTGGTTTCCTAGATGGTGTTCTGGTGGCCTCTCATCTGCCATCCCTCCGAACATAAGAGGATCTAGAAATCTCCATCTACATCCATCCACCCATACCATTGAAACTGCTTAAAAGTTGGTGGATTGAATCGGGTTGGTCATTTTTGGCAAATAGGTTGGGTCCATAAAAGCCCCTAATTTCTGCAAATATTTAAAATTTCATTACTCACATTCATTAGATTATTTAAAACTCAATTTCTGTTTTTTGTAAACAGAAAACAAGAAATCAACAACATTATCAAACGAAAATGTTCTAGTGAATCTATTTTGCAAATTTCGATTCTTACATGTAGCAAGATTATTTTGTGTGGGAGTTGGGTTCATTCGATTTACATAAACACTTTTTGGGATGTTTCACCGATAGGGAGAATTTTATTGTCCTTATTTTTGTTTTGGTTCTTCTTGCAAGATATTTCAAAAGAACATATAATGCACGTAAGATCAACAAAAAAAAAAAAAATGCGCAGCATTCTATTTTTCAAACTGACCACATTTTGAGGTTCGTACAAATTGAATGCTTTTGTTATCAAGATTTGAGATATAAGAAATGCTTATTTCATGATATATTCAATGGTTGGACAATCAAGTGCATTTCATAGCACACAATAGGTTACCACCTTAAAGTTGAAAATCTGCTTTAAAATAATAAATAAAAAAACCTCTGAATCTTATGCCAATGAGACTAGTCACTGAAAGCTAATCTTTAAATGAAAGTTGGTTCTATGTTTTTTTTTATGAGTGCTATTATTAGCACTCCATCAATTATTTTGGACCCCCTACTTCTTTGGACTCCCACTTATAAATTTTAAAACCTTTAAAATATTTTTTCTTACCCCAAATGATACCAAAATCATCTTTGTAAAAACATTCCACCCATTCAAATGCACGCCCCCACACCCCAAAAAAGCCTCTCTCCCAAAACCCTAACAAAACCCATGAAGGTAGAACCTTTGAAAACCAGTAGAAAAAATTTGTGCTGATTAAGAAGTTTTTTTCTTTGCTTCATTATGATGTTTGTCAATCTATTTTTTTTCCCCCTATTATCTTTTGTCACACACACAACACAACCTACTCTCATGCTTCTCTGGTTGGTTTTCTGTCATTTATCCATGGCCTCATTGTGTGAGCAAAACTAGGCAAGATTTCACCCACCAGTCGACCACTTGAGGGTGCTCGGACCTCTTTTGTTTGCCTGCTTCTGTTGCTGCTTCGGTTATTTGTTCCAGAACAAATAAGAAATGTTCGGTTCCCAATTCCTGAACAAACAAACAATGTTCGGACCTGTGTTCTAGAATTTTTGTCATATGTTTGGAAGTTCAGTCCTGAAAAAATAACGAACAATTTTTATTATTTTTGCCATTTTTCCAAGATACTTACCCTTACAAGGTCAATCTCCTCTAAACTAAGAAAACCATCAAAGTTGTGAATCTGTTTTGAGCTTTTATTGTTGTATTCCTCTCGTCTTATGGAGTTGTGGTTGTCGAAAAAACTTCTACTCATTGTCATCGTTGGAAAAGTGTATGCAATCAAATAGTAGCCATCGTTGCAGCCGGAATATTGACGCCACAGATTTTTCAAGGTTTTGATAGTGGGTAGGTTTTGATTATTGGATTTGGCAAAGATGGATGGGTGGTGATGGAGGTGGTGATTGTTGGATTTAGAGAATATGGATTGTTGAATTTTCAAAGTACCCTAGCAGCCATCTCTGATCCTAATCTCTGGTCTCACGAAGTCGACCCATCTCAGTTGGGTACTTCGTCTGGTTCTTGCGACGGTCTGCTTTCTCTTTCTCGTTGGTTCTAGGTCAAATTGGTTGACCCATCTCTTCTCTGGTTCGCTACATCTGTTTTGGGGAATTACGCAACTCCTTTTCTAGATATGTTTGGTCATATTTGGCCCATCTGGCATTAGTTTATTAGATTTTGCCCCATCAGATCTTTGTTTATTATCCTTTGACCCCTAGTTTGGCTATTTAGGGTTTGTTACACTTGAACCTCTTAGCTTTTTGGTTATTATGATGTCTCTAGCTTTGGATGAGTGTGCTTTCTGCCTTGGAAGTATCATTGTTCCAAGAAGGGATGTCTATCTGGCTCGTATTCTCGCCAGCCTCGCACCCGCTTTTGCCCTTCTTCTCTAAGTAATTTTCGCTTTCGCCAGCTTTCTCAAGATCTGCTTCCACTCTTGATCCCGACTTGGCTTCCGAAGTGCTCAGATTAATCACCTTCAAAGATAATCGCCTACCTCCCAAATGATCCTTGTTCCGCCTCCATTATTTTCTCTCTTCATTCAGTTTGCTTGGGTCTTCTTCGTATCTCTTCGCTTGTCCGGATTTTTCACTCGTACCTCTCATCATATGACTCTCCATCTCTTCTTACTTCAAAATTGTACTTCCTCCTTTTCTATTATCATAATGCCGCTAATGGGTTTGGTATGTTTGTTATATTTGTTGGATCCATCTTTACCGCTCGCTATGTTTGTTGTCTCTATTCTATTTGTCCTTTCTGTTCCCCAGTTATTTGTCAGTTTATTATCTATCAATCAGCTTGATACTTTCGGTTTTGATGTTATCTTTTCTTCTTCTTCTATCTGTTCTGTGTAGGATCAGATGTCCAAGCAGTAGATTGGGATAGGCCGTAAAGTTAGAGACCTCTATGTGGTGGAGAGCTTGCATCTGCCTATAACAACTTCTCCAACTGCTTTTTTCTTTTTTCAGTTAGATTCTCTGTCCACTCATTTCTACTTGTGGCATTCTAGATTAGGACATTTGTCTGCTGACTGCTTACGGTCTTTAGCTTAGTTAGGTATATTGGGTAAAGTTTTTCCTAGTGACCTTCCTGAATGTCGGGGGTGTAAACTTGCCAAAATGACAATCTTACCTTTTCGTAAAAGTACTTCTATATCTGATACACTATTTTCTTTAGTTCATACTAATGTTTGGGGCCCTTTTCGTGTCCTTACCAAAGGGGGTTCTGCATACTATGCATCATTTGTTAATGACTGCACCCGTTACACTTGGGTTTTTCTTATGACTCATAAGTCCAATTTCTATCGGATATACCGTACCTTTCAATCTATGATTACTACTCAGTTTGGGTCTACAATTAAAGTGTTAAGGTCTAACTTGGGTGAGAAATATTTTAAAAATGAGTTCTGTGAGTATTTGGCCAATTTGGGTACCATTCACCAAACTTCCTGTACAGATACACTTGCCCAAAATGGTCGAGCCGAACGTAAACACCGTCATCTTCTTGAGACAACTAGGTCACTTCTTCTCTTTACCTCAGTTCTGGCTCCATTCTGGGGGGAGGCAGTTCTTACTACTGCTTTTCTTCTCAACCGCATGCCTACTCCTCTTCTTTCTGGCTGGTCTCCTTATGAGGCATTTTCTTCCAAATTCCTAACTACTCTCTCCTTCGTGTGTTTGGGTTTGCCTGTTTTGCCCTTCTTCTCCACAAAGATAGGACCAAACTTAGTGCACGGTCCGTCCTCTGTGTCTTTTTGGGTTATAGTCCTACTCAGAAAGGCCATCGGTGTTATGACCCTATTTCCCGTCATTTTTATGTCTCCCGTCATGTTTCTTTTCTCGAACGTGTACCTTATTTTCAGCTTCCTCCTCTCACTGCCCCAATTTCCAAAGAGGATTTGGTTCATATTAATCCGTTTCCTTCGAGGTTCCGTCTAATGAGTACATCTCCACAGTTCTCCTGAGCTTGTTCCATCTTCTTCTCCTTCAGTTTCTTCTCCTCCTTCGTTGTTAGTTTATTTTCGTCACAAGGCTCCTACTCCACCGATTGTCTTTGCCCCTATTGTTGATCCTCATGCTTCTGACGACTCTGATCCTGCTGCACATCGATATCCTACTCGAATGCGTCATCCTCCAAACTGGTTAGGTTGGTCTAATCCATGTTTTTCTGGTTCCTATCGCATTTTTTTTGTTTGCTATTCACTCTTTTTCAGAATCTCAATCTTACAAGGAGGCCTGTCAAGATCCTCATTGGGTTCAAGCTATGGAGGATGAGTTGTCTGCTTTACAGAAAACTCGTACTTGGGAGTTGGTTCTTTTTCCTACTGGTAAGAATCTAGTTGGTTGCAAATGGGCCTACAAAGTCAAGACTCATTCTGATGGTTCTCTTGAACGCTACAAAGCTTGTCTGGTTGCCAAAGGTTTCTCACAGGAGTATGGTATTGATTATGAGGAGACTTTTGCTCCTGTTGCCAAGATGACTACTATCCGTACTTTGATATCTGTCGCTGTTGTTCGTTCTTGGTCTCATTATCAGATAGGTGTTAAAAATGTTTTTCGTAATGGCCATCTCACTGAAGAGTTTTACATGTGTCCTCCCCTTGGCCTTCACCATTCCTCTGGACAGGTTTGTCGCCTTCAGTGTGCTCTGTATGGTCTGAAACAGTCTCCTTGTGCTTGGTATGCTTGCTTTCAGACTACTGTTACTGAGCTTGGGTTTTATCCTCGTGTCGAAGACTCTGCTTTATTTTTTCTCCACACCTCTACTGGATTTGTTGCGTTATTACTGTATGTGGATGATATGATCATCACTGGTTCTAACTCTTCTGCTATATCTGAGGCCAAGCAGCATCTTTTCCACACATTTGAAATAAAGGATCTGGGCCTATTATGGTATTTTCTTGGTATTGAAGTAGCTTCTTCTCCCAAAGGCTACTTTCTCTCTCAGGCCAAGTATGCCAATAAGGTTATTCATCGTGCCGGTCTTACTGACACTAAGATTTTTGATACCCCCATTGAGCTTAATGTAAAGCTCAACACTACTGATGGTGTTCTTCTGGATGATCCTACTCTATATCGAGAGCTCCTGGGTTACTTAGTCTATCTAACGGCTACTCGTCCTGATCTTGCCTATGCGGTTCATGTGGTTAGCCAGTTTGTCTCTACTCCTTGCTCCACACATTGGGCTGCCTTGGTTCGGATTCTTCGCTATCTCCGAGGTACTATATTTCAGGGTTTACTATTGTTCTCTACTTCCTCTCTAGATTTGGTGGCATATGCTGATTCTAATTGGGTTGGTGATGTTACTGATCGCAAGTCTACATCTAGTTTCTGTATGTTTCTTAGCGATTCCTTGATCTCTTGGAAAAGCAAGAAACAAACCGTTGTTGCTCGCTTTACTGCCGAAGCTGAGTATTGTGCTATGGCTCATACTACTGCTGAAGTTGTCTGGCTTCGTTGTCTTCTCTCTGACTTGGACATCTCTTAGTCTTCTCCGTCCTCCTTCTATTGTGACAACCGCAGTGCTATTCAGATTACACATAACACTGTCTTTCATAAGCGAACCAAGCACATTGAGATTGATTGTCACTTTGTTCGTCAGCATCGGCAGTCTGACTTTATCTCGTTTCCTTTCATCTCTTCAGCTCTGCAGCTTGTTGACTGCTTTACCAAGACTCACACTACTGCTCGGTTTCTATTTCTTCTTAGCAAACTCTCAGTGTTTTCTACCTAAACACCTTGAATTTGAGCGGGGATGTGAGAATAATATTAGTATAGTATATATTATGTGAATATTGTTTCCTATTTAGGATTGGTTTAGGTTTATTCTTGTTTCCTATTTAGGATTAGGTTTAGAATTCCTATATATATCAGATATACACATTGTATTAAAACACAATTGAATATACAGTTTGATTTAGAAAGTTAACAAGGTATCAAAGCCAGAGTACTAAAGGATGGGTAGGGTGCATGTCCCTGGCCCACACGCCACAGGTGCTGCCAAGTGAGCACGCTGGGCGTGAGGGAGGGTGTGAAGCGAAGTCCCACATTACCTGAGTACTAAAGTAATATTAAGCATCTAAGCATGAGGGCACCCTCACCTTAATAGTTAGCTTTTGAGGTGAGTTCTACCCAAGATCGTGTATTAGGTGGGTGGTCTCGTAAACCCTAACTCATGATGTAGTGGGTGTGTAGGCTTAATTGTGAGATAGGGTGTCCCAAAATTTTTGATGTTCTTTTTAGTAATTTCATTTGAGGTTATTATTGTAATAAAAAAAAAGCTAAAAAATGGAGGGTCCAAAATAATTGATAGAGTGCTAATAGCAGCGCTCTGTTTTATTAAATTAGTTGATATATTTGAATTTTTTTATATCCACATATTTTTTTACTTTCTATAAAAATTGCAATTCCAGTTCAATGCTTAAACATTTCAGTACTCAATTTAGTTTTATTAATTCCAAAAATTAAGTGATAAGCTGATTCAAAACTTAAAACTGAATGCATTAAGTAATAATCAATTATGCTTGTTTGATAACCACAATTGATATCACTTAAAAATTTATGTGCCTCTTAAAATGTAGGTTAAAAGTTAAGAAAATTTTAAGTCATATCAAACTTACTTAATTCTAATTGAATTTTTAAATACTAAATGTAAGTATCGATATACACTATAATAAATTCGCTACTACCACCACCATCGCTACCGTTACCACCACCACCATCGTTACGCCTATTGCCGCCGCTACTATCATTATCATGCCATCACTGCCCCCACTACCATAATAAATCAACAATAGGCATAATAAATGAAGAAAAAAATACCATATGGAATAAAAATATAAATTCATAGGACTAATTAGATTATAATTTTCTTTAGTAGACTTATTAGGTTAAAATAATTCTAAATGAAATTTATCAATAAAAAATTTAATATTTATACTAATATATATATATACATTCCAAAGGAGAGAAATATATGTCGTGCACGTGCTCAAGTCAACTAAAATATAAGCTATTAGAACATTTTTTGTGGTATGATTTTTTATCTATTTAATTTTTATGTCAATACAAAATAGAAAAAATTACTAGTCAGATTATATTTTGAAAAATTATTACACATTAATGAGAAAATTTATGGTTTTAATTATTTATTTTTATAATATTTATAATTATATATATATTTTTTTTTTCTTTCACCACTGAGGGTGTAATTTTTCCTTAAAAAATAATAATCCAATTCAGAGAATGTGTCAATTACAAATATTATCCGGGCTTAAGAAAAAGTTGTCTACGGCCATAAGCTTTGTGGTTTTTGGCGTTTTGTACAACTGAAGAGCTAAAAGCACAAAAAGAGTAGACGACGAGGCTGTTTTGGGCGTTGAGCTCCTCTAGAGTGAAAAAGGTAGAGTGATCTCCTAGAGTAATTTATGAGTGTGCGACACCTGTTTCATTAATGGAACCAAGGGTTGAGATCAATCCCTCACCAAAACGTTTGACGAGTCGTTTTGGTGAGGAAATTATTTTTTTTTTAAAACGTGATAAGAGAAACGAAGAGAAAGAGAGAGAGAGGACACACAACCGGAGTTCTTCTCCATCTTCGGGGCACTCTCCTTCACTCCGGTGGCTGCAGTCCATCTGTATACATCACATATTGTGTAATTTATTTGTTTGTTTCAATCTCAAACCCACCCCTCTTCTTCACCCCTTAATTACTTCCTCATCAATTACCGTAAGTCATCACAATCAAAGACAGATACCATCTTGCTCAAATGTGTCAAGCACTACTCAAATGATTTGGAGAAAATGTAAACCCTCTCAACATTGTCCTACTAACAAGACTATGATGGAAGTTTTATTGAAAACCTAGAACCTAAATGGTATTCTCCCAACATTTCCCCCCTTTTTAAGAAGATTTCTAATCTGATCTAATATAAAACTTGTACCGAATCGGAAATCTTTGACCATAACAACCTAAAATTACCAATTTTTTATTCTCCACACCAGTTGTACTATAGTACTCAAACCCACAGAAATTGCAAAAACTACAAAACAGGAGATTTAGACATTTTCCTCCATGGATTTAGTCGTCGATCGCAGCAGATACTGGAGTTTGGAACCTGATTTCCCTGTGTTCGCTGCAAAATCAAGGTCAAATACATTAGAAACACACACATATATCAATACATATATATAGAGAGAGAGAGAGAGAGAGATTAGAGCATAAGTTTTGGTACCAGTGACTCTAGATTGTTTTTTGACAGAGTCCTCCATGAGAGAGAGAATTCGTTTTTTCTTTTCTTTTTTTAATTCCCACACCAAAACGACGTCGTTTTGGTGAGCGATTGATCTCAACCCTTGTTTCATTAGTGGGACAAGTGTCGCACCCTCATAAATTACTATAGGAGATCACTCTTCCTTTTTCACTCTAGAGGATCTTAACGCCTATTTTGGGTCTGGTTTTGCTACTGTTGCGTCTGGTCGATGTGCTGGCTCCATTGCAATGAACCACGTGTTTGACATGCCATTCAAATATAACGGAGGAGAAGACGAACGTTTTCTATCTCACACCGTCATTTCTCTCTCTACATTCTTTTCACATTCACAGCAAGGGGTGCACGTTGCGGTTTGGATGATTTGAGAGTAAAATTATAAATTAAATGGCAGATTAGTGGATTGACAAATTGCGATTTGAGAATTTTTGGACAGATTGACGGGTTGAAGAATATTTTAACAAATTATCAAGTTTTTGCATAACATATTGTCACGACCCAAACCTGCCCCTAAGGGTTTAGTATTGTAACCGGCCAGTAATCCGTGATTACCAAAAGCCTGCTTAACAGTAAAGACAATAATTCAATATAAAGGGGCTGGCGGAAGCCAAACAGTAAAAAAAAGAGATGTCCAATGAGTTGTGAAAACGTGAATGGGAAAGACTTTTATGGACATAACCACATTCATAACCATAAACATATATACATACCAGATATACATAACATACAGGTTAGGGACCTACTCCCTAAACCTTAACTGTACAATCAAGTCTTAAGCATTCGATACAAAACAGAGACAGAAGGGTGGATCTGAAACACCCCAAAAACAGCTCTGGCTCGAGCAGACTCGGAACCTCGAAGTGAGGCACAAAAGTTGGCTTGACAAAACATGAACTTAACCCGACGCTTCTAGCTTCGGTCCAGTGCTTGGCCACCTACATACATATATAAACTGTGAGCTAAAGCCCAGTGGATAACAAATTTGTAAAGGGGTTAAGAATGAATGTCCTTTCAGTAATCAAAACAGTCAATTGCATCGGTAGATTAGTTATTCAATCAGTGACTCATATTTTATGGCATATCAGTCATTTAGAAATCATGGCAGTCATATGTGGTACATCCAATAGCAGTACAGTACAGTAAGTCTTAATAGACTGAATAGTCAGTTGATGGCCATCAAAACAGTAAACAATAATAGTTCCAAACATTGGGCCAGCGAGATCTCTGTAAAGATGGCGATGCGATAATAGTAATGAAGTTGCTATGGATGCCACAAGTACAGTTCATAAAATAGGACAAACATTCATTCAGTAAACAATGTCACTTCAGAAAGCAGTCCGGTCGATCGTTCAGAAAATAATTATAATTGAACATATCTTTACAACATTGTTACTCACAGATTACTGGGCTATAGGCAGGCTAATCAGCGTCCTTCAGTGTCAAACCTACACAGTTGTAGAACGAACACACACTAAATTACACACTCGGGATTAATAACTTAACCCTTAACTTAACTTGGTGTGGTTCTAGAACATTATCCTCATTATGATGCCTTAAACATGGCCTAGGAATGCCTAGGATGGAAAGAGGATGCAGAAATGTACTTAAAAACATTTTTCAAAACTTGCTAAAAACAGGGGTCTCGCTCGAGCGTGGCTTTCTTCGCTTGAGCGAGCTTACCGAATGAGAGAGGTTGCTCGAGCGTAGACTCCCTCGCTCGAGTGATCTGCAAAAATGTGAAAAGTACTAGTTACTGAAATTCTCCGCTCGATGCTCGCTCGAGCGTGAGACATAGTTCTTCGCTCGAGCGTAGGTCTTGTCGCTCGAGCGTGCGTTTGCACACGCAAAAGCCTGAGAGCTTGCAATCTACGCTCGAGCTAGCATTCCGTCACTCGAACGAAATTCTGAAAACAAAGATGGTTGTTCGAGCGTGGAATCCTTCGCTCGAGCGAGGAAGCCAAATTCTGGGTTTTCCAGATTTGCTCCCAAAGCTCAAACCATGGATCAAACATTCCAAAACTCATCCTTTTGGGCCAATTTTCTGGAAAATACCTAGAAACTCATAATACAACATGTTTTTAAGATTACTTCATAAAATCAAAGCCCAAAAGTATGATAATTGAACACCAAATCAACTTCAAATAAAAGAACACGATGTAAATATGCCATGCATGAGTTTATTAGAATTCATAGCTTCTAACACATGATCAAATGAGCCATTCTTTCCAAAAACATGATGAATTCTTAGATTACAACTATAATATGAACATGCATGGAAGAACTTCATGCCAAATAACTTCAAACTCCATGATATAGACATGCATTCATGAATTAACTTAGTTCTCATGAATTAAGCTCAAATCTCCCATTAATTTACCTATTTAATCCACATGCAAGTCCTAGATGACTCAATTTCAAGGTTAAGAGGTTGAGTCCTTACCTAGGCTTCTCAATTAAGCTTTACTTAAGCAAGGTTCTTGAGCAAATGTACAATTCTTCAAGGTTCCTTCGAATTCCACAAAATTTTCAAGCAAAACTCTAATTGAAACCAATTCTTCCTATTCTCCCTTTCTTTCACGTTTTGGGGCAAGAAGATGGAGAGATAGATGATGACAAACATGTAAGTAATGAGAACCAAAACAATGGTTTTGAAGGTGGCCCACTCAATGGCAAAAGTGTAAATAACTTAAGCTCAATTAATTTAGGATTATTTATTCTAATTTAATCATTCCAAATCGAATTTTAATTAAACCTACCATAAAATCATATAAATCCTAATTAGCATATAACACAAATAAATTTCTGAATCGGTCACCGATAAGGCTTTCAATTCGCAATGCGAAATCAAAACATGAACAGATCGTTCTGTAACAAACAGATAGAAATATAATTAAAACAACACACTCATGTAATCAATTTAGGATTTCATCTTAATCAATTACTTATCATGCTTAATCACAATTTAACGCTAATCAGAGGTGAGGGTTGTCACACATCTAACACTAACTTGCATAATATTTTTTATATATATAATACAAACTAATTTTACATAATTTTTTTCATATATATAATTACTAATTTGTAATAAATTTCACATATTAAATTTCTCTCACTCATTTTTACTTTGATATTTCATTATAAATTAAAAAATATATTGTATTAACTATAGCGGAGCGAGGCGGAGTGATTTCGAAAGCGGATTATAAATTTTAAAATTTAAACCACAGTTAGCGAGTAGAGCGGTGCAAATTGACATAGATTGGTGCGATTTTAACGGATTGAGAGGTATTTTACACAGCCCTATTCACAACTCAAATACCCAATAAAAGAGTTTTTCAGTTTTCAATTCAACTCTCTCTTTCAATACAGAAGAAAAAAGATACAAAAGATTTACATCTTAACGTTGTGTTTGGTTAGGGGATTTAAAAAGAGATTTGAAAAAACAAGAGGAAAAGATAGGTGAAATGAAAATAAAATATATCTACATTTTACCTAATTTCACACACTTTTTTCCTTTTCATTTTTAAATCCCTTACTAAATTTCTCAACCATACACAGCATAAAACACTTTTATACATTATTCACCCTATAATTCCTTTATTTTTTTTTTCATTGATTCATCCACCTATCCTTTAAATTCGTATGGATCTTCTAATTTTCTCATGAAGAAGAAATATTATATAAATTTGCATTCCATTAATCTTATAGTTTTTTCCTTCGTTAAACTGACAAGAAAGGTCAAACACGTGGCTCATTGCGACACGAGCCAGCGCATCAACAGGACGTGACCGCTCCTTACCTAACAGTAGCAAAATTGCTCCATTTTGTTTGTTGCTTTGTTAAATGAAGTGTGAAAAGTTTCTTGTTTCTCCCAGAGCCTCTTGCTCAAAAGTTTACACCCTAGCCAGCTCAAAAGTTAGCACCCTTGTTGCTCCGCCGCCAAAAACCATTTTCCGCCAGACCACCATCTCCGCTTGGTGCTAAACCCGTTAAAATCCGCCACCGAAACCATTTTCCGTGAAAGTAGAATATTCATATGACAAATAAAAAAGAGAAAAGAGAAAGAGAGAAGAGAAATAATTGCATTGAATCGATGTATTTATAATACAAAGCTGTGGATATATATATATAGCACTATGTAGGAGTGTTGTGCAAGAGAAAGAATAAGGAAGGGAAAGAATAAAGCAAGATTTGAACATACCTAATAGGGAGAAGTCTATAATCTAAATATGAAATACAAAGAATAAAATATATATGTGTGTGTGTGTGTGTGTGTGTGAGTAGATTTCTGACCACACTGCCAAATTAGTATTCAACTGGAGAGCGCTGGCAGAATAAATGACGTCTGAATGACCTGTAACAGAAAGATGAGATTCCGGCGGTGGTTCGTCCACCCGGGGGCACTCCGACGATCTAGTCAGTTATCTCTCAAAGATATCAAAAGTGCTTAACTTACTATTCAGAACATAAAAAGCATACCTTAGACCCATGGGGGTGCCTCCCTTTTATCGCCAACAAAATCCTAATCCCAATAGAAGCCTAGCTTCAATGGACTTTGGATTACTGCTAATCTTGGACTCCCAGTAGGATTGGGATAAACTCTCTAAGAGTCTTATCTTTATCCAAACTGAAGTCTTCTCTCATTCTAGGACTCTTGTCCCTTATCCGCTTATCCCAGATTCTGGTATCTTTGCAGATAACCCCGGCCTAGCCGAGATCACCTCGGCGTTATGACTCAGTGACACCTCGGCCACGTGTTTGTCACTCAAAAATTATGTCCCCACAACTGCCCTCTAGGTTCTATTACCTCAGCATACTAAGGTGATGGTACCTATATCATTTGAACTTATCTCACGTCGGCTAAACTTGCTCTATCTTTCATTTACCGAGGTTGCGACACACCCGCTCCATATGATAAACACTTCAATGTGTTTGCATCAACACTTTAAAACCAACAACCAAGTCTGTTCAAGTTCATTGAGCCGAGATCGCCCCCATAGCTGAGGTCCTTACTTTTTTAAATCAAGAACTCCAAGAGTTTTATCACGCGTGTGAGCTGTCACACACAATATTTCAACCGTTTCTACCACGTGTCTTTCCCCTACTAAGCCATACCTGACACGCGCCATCAAGTCGCATCACTTGTGCGTGCGCCGTCTGACAGGCACATCGCCCTAGGCATATTGATTGTAATTTTGCCGCCATTTCCATGGTTTCGATCAAAATCCCTCATCTCTCTCTGTCTTTTCACTTTCACATCCTCGTTCCCAAGCTCCTAACTTTTTCTCTCTCTAACTTTTCTCTCCAAACCCGCCAATGTCGCTCTCGTGAAGCTTTCTGTAACCACCTTCACTCTCTCCTTCCGGTGAGGCTCTTGCTGCACTTCTTTGCTCATTGCCACCATCTGATACCGGCGTATTTTACATCGGCCTCATTTTCTTCGGTAAGTCATTGTTCCTTCCTTCGTTTCAATTTCTTGTTTCACATTTTATTGCCTTTGTTTATTAGTCACGTTTGAACATATTCATATGCTCCCACTCCTGTCTGTGCTTCAAATTTCACCCTTTGTATGCTTAAAACATACTCTGTTTCACCTGTTTTTGGGTATACACATGTATCCACACACTTTGCTTTCTTTGCCACTGTTCTTGGCCTTGCACCCTTGCACACACTCTGTCACAGTGTTCTTGATAGAGCATCATCTTTCTTGATTTTGAATCTTTGTTTTTGTTTCTTTTTTCTGTACTTTCTCTAGATTCTTGCATTCAATCCTTTGTTTACATAGACTTAGGTTTGGGATTTGTCGTAGAACTCACTAACTTTAGGAAAAACTGAAACAAACTTCACTTTAGATCCTAAAAAATCTTTACCCCCACATTCGTTTAGGTTTTAGCCAAGGTCCTTCAAACCTTCGCAAAACACTTCCTTTTGAAATCCAACACCTCCCCTCAAGCCGACATCATGGGTATATGGAGATATAGGGTAGACACCCCGACTAAGCTAGAATATTTCAGGCAAGAGTTTTCCATCCCAGTTGACGTCCATCTGACGTTGGCTGGAGAGGATGACTCCATCATGCCCACAGTCAACTCCATGCCCTTCCCAGTTGTAGCTTTCATAGAGTGTAGACTTAGGCTCCCACTTGACATCCTTTTTTGAGAAATCCTCCATTACTACAAATTGAACAATGTAGCTCGCCATCAACTCCTACAGTGTTATCAACGGTATAATAGCCTTAGCCAAAAAATAGAATGCTAGGGTGACTTTAGCCGACATCCAATATTGCTACACCATGTGTGGCCTCAAGTTAGAAAAGGCTACATCTACTACCTCAAACCTAGGTCCACCGAATACAAACTTGTTGCTGACCTCCCAGACTCCAACAAGGGAGCTGGGAATGATTACTTCATTGTCTCGGGCAACTGGGAGTTCGCTCCAGAGGAGGACCTTCACCTCTACCCTTTTAGCCGAACAGTTTTCATAGAGGGTAATGGGAAGAGCCAAATGTTACATTTACTTGTTTTTTCAAGTCTTTAATACTTTGTTCTTTCTATATGTTCTAACATCTGCTTTTCATGCAGTTCTTCCACAGCCGGCAAAAGACTTCTGTAAGTCCTTCCCTAGCAAGGACTTAAAGAAACTGTTGGATCTGCCGGTTCAGAAGAGGAGAGCTCCCCTACTGCTCAACTACATCCGTACCTATAAATCCGTCTTGCTTGACACCCCGAGGAAAAAGAGCAAATCTCCTCCTTCCGCCACAACTCCTCCAGCAACTTCATCATCTCGACCAGATCAAGGATCAATTTCTAATATAGCCGAGCAACCATCAACCTCAGCTCCATACCTGGTCCCTCCATCTCAACGCAAATGCCGACGCCGAACTGCAATTGCTGCTGAGTTGGGTCACAAGAAAGCAGTTGCGGACGATCTTTTAGCCGACATCCCAGATGTTGGCACCGCACAACCAGCACAACCAAAGCCAAAACCCAAAAGACTGAAGAAGGCCCAGCCTAAGGCAACGGTGACTCAGATTGACACTGAAGACACCTTGCCAATCTTAAAATTGGCCGAGAGTGAGAAGACCTCCTCTGCCGCCGAAAAGAGGCCCGTTGAGGCCGAACCATTCCAATTAACTCGGTCGAAGAGGCCGAGGTCCGAGCCCGCAACAACCTCAGGCTCTATGAAATCGAATGCCCCCTGGGCTCCCCTCATTACAATTGAGGACAAGCCGGTTAGAGCTGGCGACAGCGCCGACGTTATTGAAGTCAGCGTTGCCCTCTCTACCGCCTTGCTCCTTCCCAAGGATCTCGAGCGCAACGACGGGATGAGCGAGTACAAGAACTTTGCTCTGATGCTGCAGCGTTCCGTCCAAGTAAGCCATTAAAACTTTGTAATTTTTCATTATCTTTCAGCTATTTTATACTCAAAGAGTTTTACTAACTTGTTTTTTTCCATTTCTTCTAGGCGATCCAACATGACCACTTGTAGACCGCCCGGAACTCCGCTCCACGCGCGAGGGCGCGAATTGGGTTCATAACTACTACAGTTCGGACTCTTGTCACGGTTCTGAATCTAATCTCACAAAGTGCAATGTAAGACTGATAAATCACCAAAGAGTCCAAATCCGGCAAATCGTTTTGGAAAATCGATTTTAATCAAGAAGTGCCAAACATGGACTGCTTTGCCAGATTTTAGAGTTGCTACCTAAATATTTTGTTTTGGGAAATTTAGAAAACCCTGACTTGTGCCTACGGCCACGTGTCCGTCATCACCAAAGTTGCTTCGGCTTGGGAACTTGGGTACGAGAAGGGAAGGTCCTGAAATGAGCAGCCCCGCTAGTCCGATCAAAGGATCGGCCTCTACTAACATGATATGTTGTTTTTGAAAACACAAGTGTTCTTATTCCGGTTTATTAGCTAGCTTATTATGTGATGCACACAGCATACAAGTATAGACTCAGTTACGTGAATTGGAACAAAACAACTCATGTTTGTTTTTTAAAGTGGTTTGAAAGTGCTACTCGCAAGTAGGCTAAGACGCGGATTTGCCATCCTCGGGTGGGCTTAGAAAAACATGATTTTGCCACTTCAAGTGGGCTTAAAACTCACAATTATCAAGTTGTTCCAATTCAGGCAATCAAACCTTCACCCACAGGCATTCAAGCAGTTAGCCTCATGGCAAGCATGTTGTCATGGCAACACTCACACTCATGCAAGGATGCTAAAGCATAAACACTCACCGAGTACTTCGAGCTAAAACAAAAGCTAGTTAGTAATCAATGCATAATCCTATCTATGTCAACACTGCCTAATGTAACACATGCGAAAATGCAACAAAATAGGCTCGGCTATTCTAAGATGGCATATGAATGCTGCACTTGATACATGTATTCAAATAGGAATTGAAATACAATGCAGTTTAAATGATGCGCGAAGCCCGGTGCATGCAATACGAATGAATGATGAAAACATGCAAACATAAGTATGTTAATTGAAACATGCCCTAAACTAACCATCAAAAGCTGATAAGTAAAAGGGAGAAAGACGTGGGGTTGGAAGACATTCACACATACGCGCACACTTATTACAAAATTGTGCCCTCTCGACGGAGGGTCCGAATAATAAGTTAACTAGCTACGCTAATTAAACTAATTATTACAAACCAACTCATTAATCAAATTAATTAAGTTACAAAATCAACTAAGTATGAAAAGCATCTAAATTAGGCTGCCACAGCTCTGCCTTGAGCAATGAAAGATGCATGCTCGGTCGCGTCCTCCAGGAAATCCACTACCTTGCCTCAAGATGCCTCTGTTTGCACACCTCTTGTACCTCTTAAAATTTTGACCCACCTTAGGAATATGTTGAGGGATGGTAGGCCAAGAGGGATGGCCATCGGCCAAAGTTACTGGCCATCGGCCACTTCTGATAGCCGATCGGTAGATTTTGATGGCCGGTCGGCAGCTTTGATGGCCGGTCGGCCACTTCTTCCTGCAATTTCTCCTTTTGCTACAACAGAGCACAAACAGAGGCATGGCAGTGTATTTGCAAGGAAATGTGTGTGCAACTACACTCCTTATCATGTCTCAAGCTCAAAGGAGTGTAGTGCTCGGCTCTCGAGCCACCAATCACGCATCTCAATGCATGATAGCCAAAGAGTCGAGCTTGCACAATGTTAATGAATGCATAAGTAACACATAAGACTCGAGAGACCACCACCCTATCATGCATAATCAAGGGGGTCGGTGACTAAGAAATGAGGCACGTTTCATCACTTCAAGTATGAAACATCTCTCATTTCTTGTGTTTGGATTAACGTCCGATCCAAACACATGCAATGCAACACAAACATGTTATCTTGGCATGTTTTACTTCAATTCAATTTGTTTACTCATTTTAGATTACCAATTAATCCTTTAACCGGTTAAGTCCAAAAGTGAGAAGTCCTCTAAATGGAAAGACGGACTAAGCCACAAGCATCTTGAGCATGAAAGAAGCATCATGCCGTTAGTTAGTAGAAACCTTCAAAAGAAGGCTAAAACCATTAGACATGAACGCCTCGATTTCACACTCAAACCAACAAAGGGCTTAAGACCTCTTTCAAAGTGATACAACAAATGAAAGATGGCATGCAATGGCACACATTTCAACACTGAAATAGGATGTTAAATGACATCAAAGCATGAAAACAATGCATGCAAGACATGCTTGGAGGCCAAGAACATCAAAGCTAGTAAAGAGCATTTCACAAGAGGCATGCAATACCAAGCCTAAATGACTAAACCAATTATGGACAGACCTAAACCATGCCAAAATAGAGGCCAAGACATCCTGAAACTTGGGCACAAGAAGCTAGAAATGCATGCTCATGTGATGGCTCATAAACAAGGGATAAAGGCACAACTCTTAAACACAATTAAAGAGTGATAAACATGAGAGTATGACAAATATATAAGCTCTGAAATTACATACCAAATGATGCCGAGGCATGCAAACATCACAAGTATAGCATGGTAGGGGCCTTAAAACTCAAGACTAGTCAAGGCATTTGCACTATAGCTATACAAAACATGAGTCATATGGCCAAGGCAACCCAAAATAGTCCTAAAGCATGTCAAAATAATGATAAAACATGTATGGAGTATAGCCAAGGTAAGTTAGCATGAAGGGCCAAAACACCAAGTACACTAGACTAGTGAGCAAGTTTACACTACAAGTGTAAGATGCAAGCAATGAGTAGCCAAACCAGCCAAAAACAAAGTTTAAGCATGTCCAAAAGGTCACAAAAACATGCTTGAAATGTGCTAACATAAGCCACAAAATGCTACTTTGTAAGGCTAACAAGACTAGCAAAGAGGATTTACACTACAAGTGCATGAAGCATGCAACCAATGATCAAGCAAGCCAAAAACAGAGTTATTCCATGCTGAAATAAGCCCAAAAATAAGCTAAGAACAAGCCAACACATGCTAGAAAAACATGCTCAATAATTAGGCCAACAAGGCATACAACCAAGACAAGAAGAGAGGGGACCACCCCCTCCCATTTTGAACCTCAAAACCACATTTTTACCACTGAAAAACCACTAGATTTCAGTGGTTAAAAGGCCAAACAAAGATGGTTTCAAAATCTTAGGAAGTTGGCTCTAAAGGCTTTACAAGCCAAAGAGCAAAAGAAGAGACAGCCCCCTAACACAAAATAGGCCTAAACCATCACTTTTAGGACTGAAAAATAGAGATTTTCTCAGTTCAAAACCAAGCCAAAAGCAGTTTACAAAGGTGGTAAAACAAGCATGCAAAGCAAAGGTTTAAAGGAGCAAGTGCTTACCCTTGAAGCACCTTGAAGCTCAGCAGCAAAACCAGCCAAAATCTGAGCCAAGATCAGCCTTTGAGAGCTCAAAATAGGCTCCAAGGGACCTTAGCCCAAAGATATGCAACTTTGATGAAGGATGCCTAGGCAAAGGAGGGGTGCATCTCCCAGTGTGTCTCTTGTTATGCACACAAAGGCAAGAGAAGGAGAGAGAGGCAGAGATTTAGCTCTAAAATTTCTAGAGAGAGAGGACTTTTTAGAGAGAGAGGCTCCTAAAATTGCTTCAATGTTCTAACCCTTTGAATATGAGATATAAGGCTCTCATATATAGCGAAATATCAAGCTTGGTCGAAAATATCTGAATTGGGACAGCTGGAGCAAGCTGGAAACAACTGGAGAAGAAATATCTGCAAAAAATCTGAGTTTTGGACATTTGTGGCCGACCGGCCACCATTTGTGGCCGATAAGGTTCACTTTTGGCCGACCTATGGCTGATGAGCTCCAATTTTGGCCGATGCACTTCCATAGAGGCCGAAGGCAAAAATCAGTCCTAGTCCCTGACTTGAAGCAAGCCTAACTCCTTCATCTGGACTCCTTTTCAGGTCATTCTTGAGCCTAAACTATAGCCCCGGAAGTCTTCTTTCCAATTATAGAAGAATCACATCAAAATTCCATGTGTTCTAAGAGATATCCCTCTTTTAGTGAAGGTTGCTCAGTTTCGGTCCAACCGAAATGATGTCCAACTTCATACTCTGCCTCATTATTTGAGGCCTTAAACCCCAAACGAATGGATTGTTCCAATATCTGCCCATCTGGCGATACTAGTACTACTCCTGCCCTTGCTCCTTGTCGGTTTGAACTCTCATCAACAAACAACTGGAAGGAGTCACCGATGTAAATGCTACAGGGTCTGAGTTTCTCTTCCTTCCTTTGTTCTGCTGTCCCCTGCTGGGTTCTTCCTTGCTTATTTGGACGTTGCATGCCTCGGCTTAATGGAGCCTGATGTATGGCAGCGTCTGGTGTGAATTTAGCCACGAAGTCAGCTAAGACTTGGCCTTTGATTGTTGTCTTGGGTCTGAATTCCATGTTATATTGGCCCAAGGCCACTGCCCATCTGGCTATTCTGCCTGTCAAATCTCCCTGCTACAGCAGGGACCTCAAAGGATGTTCCGTTAACACCACAATTTTGTGGGCTTGAAAGTAATGATTCAGCTTCTTGGAAGCCATTACTAATGCTAGTGTTAACTTCTCCAAGGGTAAGTACCTGATCTCTGCATCTGCTAGGGTTTTACTCATGTAGTTAACTGCCCTTTGTTCTCCCTTTTCTTCTCTGACTACTACTGCACTCACTGCATGCTCTGAAACTGCCAAGTATAAAAACAGCTCCTTTCTACGTACTGGATTTGAGAGAACTGGAGTTGTGGTCAAATACTTCTTCAAGTCGGCCAAGGCGGTTTTGCACTCTTCGGTCCATAAGAAGTCTGTGGCTTTCTTCACTAAGCTAAAGAAAGGTTTGCACTTGTCAGAGCTTCTGCTTATAAACCTATTCGGGGCTGCAGCCTTTCTAGTCAACATCTGCACTTGTTTTGCTGACGTTGGGCTCTTCAGTTCTAAGATAGCCTTGATCTGATCTGGGCTTTCCTCAATGCCCCTTCTAGTTGCCAAGTATCCCAAGAACTTACCAGACCCAACTCCAAATGCACACTTCGATGCATTGAGTCAGAGCCGATATGTTTTAAGGATGTCAAAGACTGCCTTTAAGTCCTCCAGATGATCCTTAGGTTCCTTGGTCTTCACGACCATGTCATCTATGTATACCTCTACTGTTCTACCAATTAGATGTCTGAACATCTTGGTTACTAACCTCTGGTAAGTTGCTCCTGCATTTTTCAACCCAAAAGGCATTACTCTGTAGCAATACAGCCCTTTTGAGGTGATAAATACAGTCTTCTCCTCATCTAGAGGGTACATGGCTATCTGATGGTACCCCCTGTACGCTTCTAGGAAACTTATTCTTCCATGCCTTGAAGTAGCGTCCACCAATTGGTCAATCTTGGGTAATGAAAAACTGTCTTTGGGACAAGCCTTGTTCAGGCTGGTGAAGTCCACGCAGACCCTCCACTTACCATTCTTTTTCTTCACCACCACTGTGTTTGATAGCCATGACAGATAATTTACCTCTCGAATGGCTCTGGCCTCAAGAAGTCTGTCTATTTCCTCTTCCACTGCCTCAACATGCATTAATGTCGGTCTCCTTGCTCGCTGGATGACAGGTTTGGCCGACCTGTCCACATTCAGTCTGTGGCACGTGACCTCGGGGTCAATGCTAGGCATCTCGTAGGGCGTCCTTGCCAACACCTCAAGATTTGCTTTTAGGAATGCCTCTATTTCTTTTTCCTCTTCCTCGGCTAAGCCTGAGCCGAGAAGGAAGAAGCGTTTCTCATCCCTTTATTGGACAAGGATTTTCTTCAGGGCTTCTTCACTCTTCTCAGCTGGCTCTTTGCCAACGTCCTCCAAGACTTCCACGTCCTCGTCCTCGATCTCTGCTGTTTCTGGTTTTTGTATGTTGTAGGTGGATTTCATTGCTGCCATAGAGCAATTCTTTGCTTGCAGCTGATCCCTTCTGACCTCCTCTATCTCATGCTCTGTTGGGAACCGCAATAGCTGATGCAATGTTGAGGGAACAGCCCCCATTGCATGTAGCCATGGCCTTCCCAAGATAGCATTGTAAGGGGAGGGTGTGTCGATTATGGTGAACTCTGTTTTTATCTTTTTGGTGCCAGCTTGCACCTCTAAACTTGCTGCTCCTAGGGGCCACGTCGGCGTCCCATTGAACCCAACCATTGGGCCATTGGACTGCTCCATATCATCTTGGTGAAGGCCGAGCTCCTTGTAACACCTGACATACATGATATCACAAGAGCTGCCCTGGTTAACTAGGATGCGCTTCACTTGGCACTCTCCAATCTGGAGGGATATTACCAAAGCATCGTTGTGTGGATGCTGCACCATCTCTAGGTCTTCCTCAGTGAAGGACACCACTGGTCCCTGGCTTTCGTCTGCCCTAGGTCTCTTCTTCCCGACCTGATACACATGTTGCAGGTGTTTTACCTTCTAGGTTTCCCCCCGTATCTCATTCTCATTCACCTTCGAGTGAATCACATTGATCACTCGAGGTCCGCCTGCCTGCGGTTGTGGTGCTGGTAGAGGTGGTGCTGTCAGTGCCTGGGGCAGTCTTGTCTGCTCTTCCCTTGTCCTGGCCTCGTCCACCAGGTCCCTTAAATGGCCTTGCCTTACCAGGCCTTCCAGATGTGTCTTCAGGGCTCTACATCCCTGAGTCGGATGTCCAGCCTCATTGTGGTAAGCACAGTGCTTGCCAAGGCTTCTTCCCATAAATTCGCCCGGTACCCTTGCTGGTGCTCTGTAATAGGGCTGATTTCGAATTTTCTCCAAGACTTTGTAGACAGGGATTCGGAATACGGTTGTGGCTGCCTGGGCAGCCCTTAATCCTGTCTCTGGTTTGTTGTAGCCTTCATCACCTTGGCCTCGCTTCGGCGAGCCGCTTTTCTTCATTTGTTTCGACGCCTTTGTCCCCGACGTGTCCTCCTTGGCCCTGGCATATTTTTCTATCCTGGCCATAAGGTCCTCTATGCTTTTCGGCAATGCCTTTGCCAGTGATTTTCGAAGTAGGCAATCATCTTCAAGCCGTTCTTGAACAACACAACCGCCACCTCTTGGTTGCATCCTAGTATTCGGTTGAATACCTCATAATACCTTTTAGTATAGGCCCTAAGGCTTTCGTCCTCGCTAATTTTCAAGGCCATTAGGGCATCCACCCTCAATGGTTGTAACTTGTTTGTCACGAACCTAACCAAAAACATATAGGCCAGGCCTTCCCAGGTTTTCACAGTTCCTTTCGATAACTTGTGAAACCAGTCCGATGCAATTTTCCCGAAGGATGAGGGGAACACCTTACAAGGCAACGGCTCGTTCCCGGTGTACAATGCCATCGAGTTCAGGTACAAACCGACATGAAAGTTGGGGTCTGACTTATCATCGTATATCTGGAATCTCGGCATGCTAAACCTCTTCGGGGCTTCGAATTTGTCCAATTCTACCAAGAACGGCATTCTTGACTTGACCAAGAAGGTTACCTCGGCATCTTGTTGCTTCCTCTGTAGGTAACCCCTTAGATCCTCTTTGGTCTGCCCAGGAGCTTGGCTATCTCCTGACTTCAGCCTTTTCGGTGCACTACTCCCAGTTTCATTATGCGTCCTCTTGGACCTTTCTCCATTAGTTGCATCGAAGCACAGCTCCTGCCCTTGAACATGCCGATGTTCTTTGGGGTCAGCTTCCTTGGTGCGATGCGTCCTCCTAGATTCTTCCCTTCTTGACTCTCCTCGCCCGATCTCCCTTGAAGGCCGGTGAGAGTGTTTTTCAGTCTTGGTATGCTGGGGGACTGTAGGGACTGTTTTCTGCCCATCTTTTCGAGCATCTTTCTTGGCCACTAGAATCGGCGTATCTTGTAACGGGAATGGTGGCTACATGACATTGTTCTGCATCATGAAGTTGACGATCGTTTGCAGGTCCGCCAATTTGTTTGACATTCCCTTCATCTCGTTGTCCCTCTGCAAGCATCTTTCTTTCCACACTTGGAGGTCGTCTTCCTTATAATACCCGCCTTGGTCTGATTTCTTTGGTACGTCGCCCTCCTGGCTGATGTCCTTCTCTCCGTGATTCTTATCACGAGTCTCTTTGTTACAGTTGTCTTCTTCGACGTCAAGGTCAATAGGTTTTTCACTCCCAGTAGGAGTGTCATACCTAACCTTTTCTTTCTGTCCGTTATTGGCCATCTATTCTCCTTTCTTTCCCACAGATGGCGCCAAATTGTGTGAGTAGATTTTTTACCACACTACCAAATTAGTATTCAACTGGAGAGCGCTGGCAGAATAGATGACGCCTGAATGACCTGTAACAGAAAGATGAGATTCCGGCAGTAGTTCGTCCACCTAGGGGCACTCCGACAATCAAGTCAATTATCTCTCAAAGATAGCAAAAGTGCTTAACTCACTATTCAGAACATGAAAAGCATACCTTAGACCCATGGGGGTGCCTCTCTTTTATAGCCAACACAATCCTAATCCCAATAGAAGCCTAGCTTCAATGGACTTTGGATTACTGCTAATCTTGGACTCCCAGTAGGATTGGGATAAAACTCTCTAAGAGTCTTATCTTTATCCAAACTGAAGTCTTCTCTCATTTTAGGACTCTTGTCCCTTATCTGCTTATCCCGGATTCCGGTATCTTCGCAGATAACCCTGGCCTAACCAAGATAACCTCGGCGTTATGACCAGGACACGTGACACCCCGGCTGACACTTCGGTGACACCTCGACCACGTGTTTGTCACTCAAAAATTATGTCCCCACAATATATATATTTTATATATTAACATCCCCTCAAACTCGAGGTGGCAAGGTAGAAATCAACTTGAGTTTGGAAACCAAATCTTGGAAACGTCCAGGTGGATGGGTCTTGGTGAAGATGTCAACAATTTGATCAGCAGAGGAAATAGGAAAAAGATAAATAGTGCCTTGAGTAGCATGTTGGTGAACAAAATGACAATCAATCTCAATGTGTTTGGTTTGATCATGGAAAGCATCATTATGTGTAATTTGGACAGCATTACGATTGTCACAATATAGAGGGGTGGCAATGGAAGAAGTAACACCCATATCTGAAAGTAACCAGGGAAGCCAAAGGAGCTCTTGAGCGGTATCAACAAGAGCATGATATTCGGATTCGGTGTTGGAGAGAGAGATCAAGGTTTGTTTCTTGCTACGCCAACATATAAGAGAATCACCTAAGAAGAAACAGAATCCTTTGGTAGAGTGACAATCAGTCGAATCGCCAGTCTAATCAACATCTGAATAGGTACATAATAAGAGTGCAGAACTAGAGGAGTAGCGAAGACCATGAAATAAAGTGCCTTTAACATAGCAAAGAATGTGGAGCACAACAGCATAATGTGTAGATCAATGAGCTGACAAAAATTGGCTAACAAGGTGAACAACATGTGCAATGTCAAGTGGAGTAATAGTGAGATAAACAAGACTTTCTACTAACTGCCGACACAAGGTAGCATTGGGAAGAGGTGTGTCGTCCAAGGGTGCTAGGTGTTCATTAGGCTCAAGAGGAGTAGAGACGGTTTTGCTGTCAGTGAGGCCAGCCTTTGCTAGAAGGTCATAAGTATATTTGGCTTGAGAAAGATAATAGCCATTGGAGCTAAAGGAGATCTCAAGGCCCAAGAAATATTTGAGGTACCCAAATCCTTCATCTCAAAGTGTTCATTAAGAGACTTTTTGAGTGCAGAAATTTCGTGAACATCATCACCAGTAAGAATCATTTCGTCTACATAAAGAAAAAGAAGAACAATGCCATGTTGAGATTTGCAATCATAAGAGTTGGAAAAGAAACCAAGGGCCTAGATGGTGGAACTAAACTTTGAAAACCATGCGTGAGGAGCTTGTTTGAGTTCATAGAGTGTCGTTCGAAGTTTACAGACCTAATTAGATGAGTAAGGATATCCAGGAGATGGTTGCATGTAGATTTCTTCTTGAAGATCACCATTTAAGAAGGCATTTTTGACATCCATCTGAAATAATGTCCATTTTTGAATAACAGCAACAACAATTAAACTTTGAACAGAGGTGAGACAAGCCATAGGTGCAAAGGTTTCTTCATAGTCAATTCCATATTCTTGTGTAAAGCCCTTATCAACCAGATGGGCATCATAATGTTCGACAGTCCCATCAGAGTGTGTCTTAATCTTGTAGACCCATTTACAACCAACTAGAGGCTTGTTAGGATGAAGGTCAACCAATTCCCATGTGCCAGTTTGGTCCAGGCTTGTAACTCTTCTACCATTGCTTGCTGCCAAAGAAGGTTAGTACTAGCCTCACGATAAGAGTGAGGTTCATGATGAGAGAAAATAGTAGAATAACAATGATAGTCACGAAGTAAGACAGAAGGTTCTTTTACCCAGGTAGATTTACGAAGAGATGTATTAGGAAGCATAGAGGATTCAATGGGATGCTCAGGAGGATTAGTGGATGCAGGGACTTCAAGAGAAGTGAGAGAACTAGGAATAGGAGATGGAGCTGCAAGACCGTTAGGAGAGGAAGACTCTGTAGAGGGAGTGGACCTGTAGTAAGCTCATTGGTAGCATTTGTATCAAGCTCATCATCAAAAAATAGAGTAATAAAGGGATCAGTAAAGAAATGTGTAGTAGGAGAATCAGAGTTGTGGAATGGAGATATAGAAGAGAACATTTTATGTTCCCAAAAGACGACATGTCTAGAAACACGAAAGCGTTTAGAGATGGGATCCTAATAGTGATAACCTTTGTGTTCAATGCATATCCCAAGAAGCAATAAAGGCGAACGCGATGTTCTAATTTGTTATGTTCATGTGGTTGTAATAAGACAAAACATGCACAACCAAAAAAGCGAAGATGATTATAAGCCGAGGACTTACCCTAGAGATGCTCATATAGAGTTTGATTGTTGATGCTAGGAGAGAGAACATGATTGATAGTGTAAGCAGCAATGAGGACTACCTCTCCCAAAAAATGCTCTGGACAAGTGGCATATATTAAATGAGCATGAACAGTGTCAAGAAGGTGATGATGTTTATGCTCGGTATGGCCATTCTGTTGAGATGTGCCAAGACAAGAGGAGTGAGGGAGTGTATCATGTTGACGGAGAAATTTTAAAAAAATTTCTTTATATTTTTGGGCATTGTTGGCATGAAATTTTTTGATGGTCCTAGAAAATTGTGTCTTGACCATATTGGCAATATCATAGTAGTGTTGTTGTAATTCAGAATGATTTTTCATTAGAAATAACCATATAAAGCGAGTAAAATCATCCACAAAAATTACAAAATATCTAGATCTCCCCATGGTAGGATGTGGTGAAGGCCCACTCATCAGAATGTATGAAATCAAAAGGTGCATGGGACATAGAAAAAATTTTATTGAATGGTAAAGATGGTTGTTTGACCAATTGACAAGATAAACAATCCATTGAATTATTTGTAACATGACCTAACAAACCACTTGACACTAAACTACGTAAACGACTAAATGACACATGATCGAGACGGGAATGCCAAAGATCGAGAGTAATACTAGTGAAGACGGCGACTGTAGAAGAAGAGAGTTGAGATGGAATGTGAAGACGAATGAGCTCGTATAAACGCCCATTTTTACGGTCGATCCCAAGAGTCTGTCCGGTCCGAGGGTCTTACATAACATAACCAGAGGATGAGAAAAGAACAGTAAGACCAAGATCACAAACTTACCCAATAGAGATTAGATTGAGAGTAAGATGAGGAATTAAATAAGTGCTAGGAAGAGAAACAGTAGAAGTAGAGACATAGCATATATGGCTAACATGTATGAGAGAGCCATCAGCAGTGTAAATGACAGGAATATTAGAAGTAGACATGGTAGAAGATAGTAGAATCAGATGCTATATAATTACAACAAGCAGAATCAAAGAACCATGAGGAGGCACCTGAGGTGACTGAAAGAGCAGTGGAGGGTGTACCAGAAGTAAAGAGAACCTGTTTGACTATGGATTCAATGTCATGTAGTGTGAAGGTTCAGTTAGGCTCAGGAGGAGCAACACAAGAGGAAGATGTGGTAACAGTAGCAGCAGCAGAATAAAAATGAGTAGTGGGCCAATAACGATAATGGGGTTGAGATTGACCTCCTTTGAATGACTGTCACGCGGTTGGCGATTGGGATTTTTGAAGAAGTGTGACGTCCCAAATCTACACTAAGGGTGGTAGACAAGGGAAAGTCACTAATGAGTCTTACAGGTAATGACCAAGTAAGATCCCAGATTGCTGAAGAAATCAAATTAGCGTCCCTTCTAAGTCTAGTTTTCTTAGGTAGCGCATTACCCTTTTGACAGATCTTAAAAGGCATTGTGGCAAGGTCTCATAAGCAACGTAGGGAACTATATTGATTTTTTAAAAAGGTAAGCATATAATAATAATAAGAGAATAGATACAGAATGTACTTAGTTACAAAAATTAGTTTCATCAATATTACATCCCAAAAATAAAATTTCAGATAAACTATACAAAACACAAAAGAAAATTTTTAACTTCTTTAGAACAACCAAAAGTCTTTGAAGGTTTTTGGCTCGTCGTCTTTTGCTACAAGATCTTCTTCAGCACCTGGCATGATACACTGTGAGCTTTGAATGGCCAATAAACACACACACACCCCGTCTCTTTTTCCCAATCTAATACACAATAGTAATTACAACAATAGGGGAAATGAATATGACATTCAAGTAAATAACAAGGTTAGTTGTTAGTAATTTAGAAATCTCCCAAAGAGATTTTATCCTCCCAACCCCAAGAATCGGATATGAATTATTCGGTATGCCCTCTCTTTTGCTGCTTTGTAGACCTTACTCTAGATGACTAAAATGACACAATCCGTTAAATTAAGGGGCAAAATCGAGCAAATTGAAACTACATGGACTATTTGCATAATTTACCCATAAAACAATGGATGAAATTAGGCAGGAGTGAGGCATGACGCACAGTAGCAGAAGTAGGGTGTGACGCCCATTAACAGGAGTGGGGTGCAGTATATGTTACATAGAGGGCACGACTAGCGTGGCACATAGCTAGAACAAGCTGGGTGGAAGCTGATAACAGAGTGTCGGCTAAGTTGGCTGAGGCTAAGCGGAGAAGCCTGACATGTAGGGATGATGTTAGAGATGGCGTTAGCCAAGAAGGGCAAAGACGGTACGTGTTTGCGCGTGAGACACAAGCAGAAAGTGAGGTGGCGTGTGAGGGCGCGTGGAGGGTTGGTTGGCCTTACTTTTTGCGCCGTTGAACTCCTGGAAATGAGAGGAAAAGTTTGATGTATACAGAAGTTGATTTCGACAATTTTGATTACTGTGCAGATTGAACGTAGTATATTTGTGTACTAGAGGAATTAAGAGGATCAAAGATTTTCACCTTTAGCTCTGATACCATGAAAGTAGAATATTCATATGACAAATAAGAAAGAGAAAAGAGAAAAAGATAAGAGAAATAATTGTATTCAATTGATGTATTTACAATATAAAGCATGGGTATATATATAGTTTTAGACAATCTTCACTGTATTCTAAGAATGAATTAAGAAATGAGAGAGTCTGTTTGATTACAAAAACCAAAAAAGTATATATATATAATAAAAAAAAATAGAAAAATAGATTCTTATTTTGTTACAGAAACAAAACAGAATTTGGAAATAAAAAAAAATTGAACAAAATAAAAAAAATTGAAACAAGAAAGTAAACTGCACACTTACAATATTATCTTCTCAAAAGTTTTGATCAAGTCCAGTGTTCAATACTGTGTCCTTAAGATAGATTCGTCCTCTCCATGGTGCTTTTAGATTATGGACGTTTATCTCCAAGGATAAAATAGCACTACTAACTAATTGCCCAGCAAACACACTCTGTGTTTATACTCTTTCTCACTAAAAATTAATGCAGTAAAATGAAAGAAGCAAAAATAGAAAACAAGAGCGAAAAATTGGATGATCAAACCAAATGGAGGACTTGTCTATTTATAGGAGAACTGGTGGCTTTTCAGAACAGATTTGAATAGGTAAAAAACTTGTTCGGGATAGAGTTGAACAGGTAAAAACCTGTTTGGATAGATTTGAACAGAAAAAACCTGTCTGGGTTGAATTTAAACAGGTAAGAACTTGTTTGGTTTGGAGGAATAGGTGTATTAGACCAAACAGCCAACATTTAGAAATGTTGGGGTCAATTCGGAATTAATTTTAAATTTCAAACCGAAATTCAAATTCCAAACAGCAAGAATTTTATTTTAGAAAAAATAAAATTCATATGGTTTTGGCCCAAAAAAGATAAGCATTGGACCGAACAAGCCCAACCCAACCTTACACCATGCACCCGTGTCCAAGCCTAGCCCAGCCCGCCCAATCGAATGGACGGACGGCAGCGGCGGAGCGCGTGCACGCATGTGTTTGTTTTGGGCCCAGTGAGTCTAGCCCACTTTACCTATAACCTCACCCTTCTACAAAACTTGGGGCCCTCCCCAAGATACAAACCCAAGGCTTATAAACCCACACCCAGTTTGCCCACCAAAGCAATGTGGGATAAACCTGATCTCTATCGTTTATGGAAATTTCACCAAAACACCATTTTTATGGAGCTCATTTTGGCATTGATTTCCCATTCACTTGATAATGGTTTTGAGCAACCAAATATACAACGTGAATCGTTACGTGACAAACAACGCATTGCCACATGGACCTGCCAACTTTGGCACATAGGTCCTATTTAAAAATAGACCAAATTTTAAGAAAAATATGTGTTCTTCCAAACCATTTTCCAAACCATTTCTTACATTCCCCTACATGAACAGAATTTGATGACAACAAAAATGCAACAATATGCAGAATTTGTCGAGAGAGTATAAATCGAAAAGATCTTGCATCAGGATAGGTAACTTTCGGTCTTGAACCTTCCCTAGTGATAACCTATCGGACTTACTAGCTAAACAATAGACGTGATGCCTTGAATTATTTAGTCGTTAATGTAAACCAAGACAATAGATTTCGCACAAAATATCTTCTGACACATCGTGGTTCTCACGGTTGTGTCTATTTTGGCCTTGAACGCTCCTAGTTGTTCATGAGTGCTTCTAGGGAATTTAGCTTCTTCATTTTCAGAGAACCACCCTAGTTCAAAACTTGTATAGATGATTCTTATTATGAGTATCTCTTATTCTCATCTTGATTTTTATGCCTAAATCAAGATATAAGTAATCATTAAAAGCAAAGCTTATTCTTAAACCCTTGCATACAACACATGTTGCAAATATCACTTTCACCATAGAAATAGGTAGGGGATTTTAATCCTTTGGTGATTTCTGGCAAGCCACACATAACTTAGTTGTCTCTTTGAACTTAGTTCTTGGGATCTCTAATTATTTAAGTAGGGTTACCATTATGATGACTCTTATGTAATAGGCTTTAATCTCATCCCCTTCAATGAACTATACACTTGCCCTTTTGCCAAACCTTTCGTTAACGGATTCGCAATATTCTCTTTAAATTTTATATAATCTATTGAGATTATTCCACTTGAGAGCAATTGCCTTATGGTATTATGTCGACGACGAATATGTCATGACTTAGCATTATACACATGACTCTGTGCCTTGCCTATTGCAGATTGACTATCACAATGAATACAAATAACTGGCACAAGTTTTGGCCACATTGGAATGTCTTCTACAAAATGACGAAGCCATTCGGCTTATTCTCTTACTTTGTCTAAAGCAATGAACTCAGATTCCATTGTGGATCGTGCGATGTATGTTTGTTTCGTGGATTTCCCAAGAAATAGTTACACCTCCCTAGAGTAAAGACATACCCACTAGTGAAACATACATACCACTCTTTCTTAATACAAACTTACCAGACTCAAATATAAGCATAAAACCATTTGTACTTAACAAAGAACTAGAAACTAAATTCTTACAGATATCTGATACATGCAGCATGTTGTTCAGGGTAAGTTCCTTTCCCGATGTCATCTTCAAGATAACTTTTCCTTGTCCAGCCACAATAGAAGTAGACGAATTTTTCATGAATAGTTGTTCACCATTTGTAGCCTCATTATAAGTAGTGAACATCTTTTTGTCCGCACAAATATGTCGAGTTGCCCAGTGTCGATCCACCACTCCTTGGGATTTCTACTCAAATTAGCCTCAGATACCACAGTAGAGAGATTGATGTCATTTATCCCATCAGAGATATATTCTAGTTCTGTCACATTGGCTTGATTGGTAGTCTTCTTGCTTGTACTTCCGCGATCCTTATTAGAACGTTGGAAAAAGGCACGATGTCCAGTCTTGTCACAGTTATAGCATTTTCCTTTGAACTTTTTATTGTCATTATTGTCACCTTGTTTAGAACCATCTCCAGCAAACTTCCTCTTCTTGTTATGTAGTTTGGGCACTTGTTCAATTACATTGGCCTTCGACTCAATAGGATTTTTACCATTCCTCTTTTCAGCCTTATGGTTATCTTTCTTAATTCTCAGTCTTACAATTAGTTCATCCACGATTATCTCTTTGCGTTTATATTTTAAATAATTTTTGAAATATTTCCAAGCCGGTGGTAATTTTTCCACTATAGCAACGACTTGGAAAGACTCACTAAGAGACGTGTGTTTGATTGGACGGATTGGATAAGAGGGGATTAGAATCTATCGGACTTGATTCTTAGGACTGTGAATCCCCCGGACTATTTGGTTAGGTTGGATGTGTATCCCGTATTTGTTTTCTCATGGGATTACATATCTGGAAATGACTATTTTTAGTGAATCCAATGTTTGGTTGGACAGACTGGATAAGGATAAATGAGCAAAATACTATTTTACCCTTTTTCAATTGTTTACTAAGTAATAGCAATATTAAACATATCTTTAATATTTTAATTATTTTTAGCTAGATTAAATAAAAATTTATTTTATTTGATTTTTTACAAAATTAAATAAATTTATTTTTTTTAATTAAATAAATAAAATATCAATAAAAATATATGTTATTTTTTTAATTAAAATTTTAAATAAATTTATTTTAAAAAATAATAATAATTAAATAATGAAATTAAATAAACATCTATTAAAAAATAATGAAATTAAACAAAATTTTAAAATAAAACATCAATAAATATCTATAAAAATTATTTAAAAAATTAAATAAATAAAACATCAATAAAAAGTTAAATAAAATAATTTTATTTTTAAATTGAGACATTTAAATTTTATTAAATTTTACTAAATATAATACATAATTAAATATTAGAGGGTCAAAATGGTCATTTAACATCTAATCCTATGGGATTGTTATCCCATGAAAATTGTCCCACACCCTCCCCCGGGCACATATGGGGGATAAGGAGTCCGGCCGGACTCCATGCCAAGTAGACTAAGAAAAAACAAACGCCGGGTAAAAGGCTTCCAATGGATTACAATCCGAACAGTAAATAATCCCCCCATAATCCCTCAAATCAAATGCACCCTCACAGTGTTATCTTCTCTGAAATTTTGATCAAGTCCAATGTTTAACATTGTGTCTTTGAGACAAATTCGTCATTTCCACTTTGCTTTCAGATTATAGACGTTTATCTCCCAAAATAAAATGATTAACGACAACTAGTGACTTTTTGGTATAAGTTGTCGACTTTTTGACTTTTAAACTAAAAAGTGATATTGCCAAACGAGGCCTAAAAAAAATATATCTTCTTTCAAACCATTTTTCCAAACCATTCCTTAATAGCACTATGTAGGAGGCCTAAGAAAAATCTAGGCTCCGTTGATAAGATTTTCTAACTATGATTTGAGAATATGAGTTGTATTTTGAGTTTGTGTGTTTTGAAATTATGATTTGAGTGTAGAAAATTTGTTTGGTTATGATTTTTTAATAGAGTGTTGAATTGAGTTTTGAAGTTTGATTTGACGTGCGAAGTAAGAAAATTTGTTTAGTTATGAGTTTTGGAAAAAGTTTTCAAAACTTAATTCAAATTGTTATAACTCATAACAAAACACAATATTTTCACACTATTGAAAATTATGATCAACACTGATAACCAAACTCTTTTTACAATTCAATTAAAAAGACTTATTATTAACAGAAAATAACATTAATCAATTTTTTAATTGAACATACTACAAAGGAAATAACTTTTTTTCAAAATAAATATTCAAAAAATTTAAATCATAAATATTTAAATAATTTAAATAATCTAAAAAATTTAATAAGTAAAAAATTAAAATAAATATTCAAAAAATTTAAATTGTAAAAATTTAAATAATTTAAATATTCAAAATTTTTAAATAATTTAAAATTTTAATATTTTAAAGTTAAAAACAACTCTACACTCAAATTGTAACCAAACACATAAAACAAAACTCAATTAAGAAATTATTTTTAAAACTCATAACTAAACACATAACTCAAAACTCTATACTACTTTCACAACTCTACACTCAAATCGTAACCAAATACATAACAAAAAAATTAAAATATTTAAAAATATTTTAATAAAATAGAGTTTGAATTTATTTTTATAAAATATTTTAAAATTTAAAAAATTAAAATCATAATATTTAAAAAGTAAAATACTTAAAAATATTCAAAAAATAAAAAAATAAAAAAATCGTAACATATTTAAATATTAAAATATTTAAAATCTTAACAAAATTAAAATATTTTTAAAATATTTAAATATTTAAAATATTTAAAAAATTAAAATATTGATTTGAATTGAGTTTTGAAAAGTAATGATTATGTTTTGAATTGAGTTTTGAGAAATAGGTATAGAATTATGATTTGAAAATTCAAAACAAACACCACACTTAAATCAATAGGTGAAACTATAATTTGAAAGACTTACCAAACGGAGCTCTATTTTCTTCCGAACCATTTTTCCCAACCATTCCTTACATATAGCACTATGTAGGGGGAGCGCGGTACAAGAATAAGTAAAGGAAAGAATAAGGGGGAGCGTAGTACAAGAATAAGTAAAGGAAAGAATAAGATAAGGAAAGAATAAGGCAAGATTCAAACATATCTATTAGGAAGGAGCCTATAATGTAAATATGAAATACAAAGAATAATATATATATTTCATATATTAACATTCCGCCAGACCACCATCCTTTTCCAAATAGAACTTGTTTAGGGTTGGGATTTGAAAGCCATTTGCGCAATCAAGGTTATTGGGATTCGAGCTTCTTGTTACGGTTCACGACCATTTATCACTGAAACAAATCTTGTCGGTCGGTCGGTTATCACCAACCTCTACATTTCATAACCCAACAGGTTGGTCATCTCTGTGTGCACTCTCTCTCTGTGCTTGGGTTATATTGCGTGTTGTTGGGTTTCCAAGTTCACTCAGTTTTTTTTATTTATTATTTTTTTATGTTTTGTTTTATGTTACACGTATATGATTGTCCATGCAGTGAGTTGACTCAGTGATTCAGTAGATTTGGGTTTCGATTCAGTAGATTTGACTCTGTTTTGATTTATTAGTCTATTAGGTTTTATTAAGATAATCTGTTGTCTCCGTGATTCAGAAGATTTGGGTTTTGATTCAGTCTATTTGGTTTGGTTTCTAAACAGAATCTGGCTGAGTCTTATTTTATGTTTTGGGTATTAAGTGCTTTATTTGGTTCATTGGAATGAGAGACAATGGAATTATCATTCCATTACATTTCAATCAAGTAAACCAACAACTATCTCAGTGTTTTACCTCATGAAATAGGCAAATTTATGCTTAGAGCTGGTCATTTGGGCTGGGTATCCCTTGTTGCTAATTATTACATTTATTTGAAGATCATATAAATGCCTGAATTACTCTGTTATAGCATATTATTATTATAGTAATAATTATTACTATTGTTATTTCACTGAAAACTGCATTCAATTCATTGAGTCTAACAAATTACCACAAATATTAATAAAGCCAAGAAAGACCCCAAACAGATTTAAGCGAGAATATGTAAGTTGGAAAATATATCCTTTGAATGTGTGAGAAATGAGTTTATTCAATTCAAACTTTAGGGTATTTATTTTCATTGGGTAAATGAGTCAACAACAGTGACTTTAGCTCATTATTTGCTTTTGTCTCATAATGGGCTGATTGATTTTAGGTACATACAGGCTTGCTCCATACGTTGACCAGCTGTGCATTTCCCTTGCACTAACAACCGCCGTAAATTTTTTTCTTTATTTTTTTTATATTACTAGTATAGAAAGCACGTGCGTTGCACATGAGAAATAACATTATACATGTGTCCGTTTCATTAAAAATAAATAAATGATAAAAAAAAATTGATAGCAAGTGAAAATAGTAAAAAGTGATATAAAATAAAATATATTTCATATATGAATTTGATTAGGATGAAAGGTTTGTAAAAATATAAAAATAAAAATTCTAATTATAAACTACTTTTACAATAAATGTAAACATTCGTGTGTAGAAAATATTTAACACTATCCAAAAGCTTCTACAATTTTACCTACAATGATATGATATGATAAGTGTTCATTTTTAATTTATCATACCCACAATGATGTTAAGGTCCAACTCTCTTATCACATTATTGTGCGTGAATTTGAAGATCTAAAATTGTAAGTTTTTAGCACTTACGTTCTTGTATTTTGCTATATTTTTTTGCAATGAATTAAGATTTTAGTTACCATGCTATCGTGAGTTATACAAGTAAATTAAATTTCTTATAACTTCAACTATTCATGCTCAACATACTTGGAATTTATTATTATTATTATTATTTTTTCATACTTTCTATTATTTTTATGTTAACCCAACTTAGCCTAACATGAAAGAAAATGTTTGAAATGAAAAGTACAAAAATAAAAAAACCAAATATATAGGGGACGTGAACAAAATTATTCATGTACAATAACTATAAATTATAATTTTTAGATTAACATATAAATTGATTGCGTCAGTCCTATCTATTTTCTGCTTATTGTTATCTTATGAAAAAGGAAGTATGCATGTGCTATATGTTGCCCTCTCATCTTAACCATTATATTCAGGCAACTCCTTATTTAAATTACTTATAAGTGGAGGTGAGACATATATTTATTTTTTTTTATTCTTTTTTAAAAGGCGAAAATCTTAGGGGATGCAAGTTTTTTTTAAATAATGTTTTTCTACGTAAAAAACACTTGCAACTTCACACAAATTACTATTGTTGTCCTATTTTATATACTAATATATATTACATAAGTTTTTAGTTTTATTTGCTTATTTTTGTGAAGAGAATGACCTTTCTAACTTAGATCTAACGGAAATGTATACGGAAAGGGAACAATTTTAAAGTTGCAGAGATTATTCACCAAATAGTTGGTTTGAATGGAAAAATCAAGGGGAGGAAAAATTGTTCAATCACAAAAATTGTAACAGAACAAAGTGTGCATTACAACAGAACAATTTTAAGAAAACACCTATTAAGGTGAGAAAAATTGTTCAATCATAAAAATTGCTATCTCCTTCAGTAGACAAGATTTGTGAAAACTATCTAAAGTTAAAGAGATTATTCACCAAATGGTTGGTTTGGATGCAAAAATTACTATTTGAATTCAGAGAGCCCAATTGGGATGGATTTTCTTAAATTTAGAATATTATTTTTATAGCAAAATAGTGTGAAACACTAAAGGGAATCTGTACATTTATACACACCAGAGATTTTCTTCTTGAGTGATTTTTTCTATTGTTTTGATTTGATCGAGAGAGGAAATGCTAGTTCCCAAAGACTGTTGTTGATAGTACCAGAGGCTAAACAAGGGAACTGAATCAATTTTGTTATCATGGTGTTGTGAGAAAAGGGCCCAATGAAATGAAATTATAAACCTTGTGTATATCATTAAACTAATTCAATGTTGTTTAAGAGGAATTTTGTCAGACAACTTAGGCACACATTTTGGCCTTTTGGAAAGTAAAATCTTAGGTGACAGGTATATGCATAAGCTTGTTCAAAAAAAAAAAAAAAAGAAGGTATATCCATAAACAAGAAAACTCACAAATAAACAGGAATCATGTTTTCAAATGAGTAAATATTTATGAGACATCAAAATAAAGAACTTTTCAAAATGAAAAGTAGTAAGTTTGGAAAATGTTTACATGATTTAGTGGTTATCTGTGAAAAGTGAATTTTACCGCACCGTCAAGGAAGGAGATAGTTATTGTTGGAACAATCTTCTATGTAAATAAAATAAATAGAAACTAATTCAAACAAAATAAAATAAAACTTACATAACTTATTTTGTTGAACCGAATAAATAATTAAAGACCAAGTCGAGTGTGAGACACTCTGTCCTTAAGACAGATTCGCCCCGCTACGGTGCTTACGGTTATGTGGCGTCTATCTCCCAGGATATAATGATCTTAACCAATTTGTAGTAGCACTCCAAAACAAATTGAACGGTGAACTAAACCTGTGTTCTAACTCTCTGAAATTTATTCTAAAACTAATATGAAGAATAATGCACCAAAGACAAAAGTTGGATAGCACAAAGGAATTAATTTCAGACTGTTTTTCCATAGAATATTGTTGGAAATGTTGGTATATAAAGGCATACAAAGGTTGTCCGAACATGAAAGTTTCTGTAACTTCAACAGATGCTAAACCCTAGAACAGATTTAGTAAGGAAACTAGACAGATCTGCAACTGTGCAATCTGTCCAGAATTTCAAAAGATTGAAAACCTGTCTGGACAGAATTTACTTGATGTTTTGATCAACTAAAATTTACTGGAACAAGTCTAGAATATATAGACCCGAACAGGTACTAATTTGAATTGAACAGATGCTGTTTGAAAATCAAATGATCTGGCGATTCTAACAGATAATGTGATGAGAGTTAAATCTGCTCGACAGTTTGAATCTATTCGGTGTATATGATTTTATTGTTGCAAAAATGGTGTTTTATAAGGCTTGTTTTGGGCTAACTTTGTGCCAAAATGGATTAGGCCAAAGCGACTTTTGGGGTGGAGTCAAAAAAGGTGTGTTGTTCTGCGTGGCAAGTCACACGGTGAAGGCAGTTCGTCAAAACAATTTATGAGTGAATGGGAACTTGACATCGTTTTCGGGTTCATGGAATGGACATTTAAAGATTTAAATGTGGGTTTCTTTAAAATGGGTTGTCCCACATTGAAACTTTAATAGAGCTTTTTTGTGTATATAAGCTCTAGACTACAACACTTGGGTTGGGCCCCAAGGGGCACCCCAAGTTTGTAGAAGGGAGGAGTTATGAACAAAGCGAACCTTAGCCCAAACCACCACACATGCGCGCGCCGCTGCCGTCCGTCCGGCCATGCCGGGCGCGGTTGTAGGTCGGGTCGGTTCTAATATTAATTTTTTTGCCAAAATTTATTTGAATTTTTTCCAAAATTCTTGCGGGAAAATTTTATTTTCTAAACCGAAATAAATTCAAATTTGAATTTTTTTTTTGTCCATATATTTCCTCTTCCAGTTCATTATTTCTAAATAGATTTGAAAATCAAACAGATCTGGCAGTTACAACAGATAACTGCACAGTAGTTAAATCTGTTCGGGTGTAACAGATTTTGAGGCCTGTTTGGACTGATTAATCTATTCAGAAATAATGGACTGGAAGAGGAAATATATGGACAAAAAAAATAAATTCAAATTTGAATTTATTTCGGTTCAGAAAATAAAATTTTCCAGCAAGAATTTTGGAAAAAATTCAAATGAATTTTGTTCAAAAAATTAATATTAGAACTGACCCGACCCACAACCCACACCCACACCCGGACGGACGGACGGCGGCGCGCGCGTGTGTGGTGGTTTGGGCTTAGGTTCACTTTGTCCATAACTTCTCCCTTCTACAAACTTGGGGTGCCCCTTGAGGCCCAACCCAAGTGTTGTAGTCTAGAGCTTATATACACAAAAAAAACTCTCTTAAAGTTTCAATGCGGGACAACCCATTTTAAGGAAACCCACATTTAAATCTTTAATGCAGTGTTTGGTTGGGGGATTTGAGGAGGGATTTGGAAAGAAAAAAGGAAAAGTTAGGTGAAATGTCAATAAAATATACTTACATTTCACCTAGTTTCACACACCTTTTCCCTTTCTCTTTCCAAATCCCTCTCCAAATCCCTCAACCAAACACACCATAAATGTCCATTTCACGAACCTGAAAATGACGTCAAGTTCCTATTCACTCATAAATGGTTTTGACGAACTGTCTTCACCTTGTGACTTGCTACGCGGCAAGGAACACGTCACCTTTTCGAACCCACTCCAAAAGACGTTTGGGGCCCACTCCATTTTGGGCTCAAAGTTGGCCCAAAATAGGCCTTATAAAACACCATTTTTCCAACAATCCCCCACATGAATGGAATTTGACGGAGAAAAAATGCAACAACATGATCTAAATACAGAGAGTACATAAATTGAAAATATTCTGCAAATGATAGGTAGCTTTTGGCTTTGAACCTTCCCTTGTGAGACACTATTAGATTTACTAGCTAACCAGTGAACATGATGTCTTGAACTGTTTAGCCGTTTGTATAAACCAAGACAATAGAACTCACACAGTATATCCCCAGACATAGTTTAGTTCTTATTATTGTGTTCATTTTGGCCCTGAACAACCTGGTCTTTCATGAATGCTCTAGAGAATTATAGCCCTTCACAATTCTCATAGAATCGGCCCAGTTCGCACTCATATAGGTGATTCTTATGAAGAGTATCTTGCCAAACTCCACTAGGTTTACCTAGATATAAAAATCATTAAAATTTTACTTAACCTAAAACGCTGCAGACATCACTTATTTTATCATAGAAATGGGTAGGAGTTAGACTCCCCAGTGATCATTCTGAGTCATTCACAACTCGGTTGTCCCTTTAAACCTAGATCTTGGGATCTCCAGTCAACTAGGTTGGGTTGCTATTGTGGTAACTCTTATTTAATAGGCTTAAGTCCCATTCCCCTCGATAAATTCTCAACTAACTCTCTTGCTAACCCTTTGGTTAGTGGATCCGCTATGTTGTCTTTAGACTTCACATATTCAATGGAAATAATTCCATTAGAGAGTAGTTGTCGCACGGTGTTATGTTGACGACGAATGTGTCGTGACTTACCGTTATACATATGACTCTGTACTCTACCAATTGCTAATTGACTATTACAATGTATGTATATAGCAGGCACTGATTTTGGCCACATAGGAATATCTTCAAGGAAGTGGCGAAGCCATTTTGCTTCTTCCCTAGCTTTGTTTAATGCCATGAATTCTAATTCCATAGTAGACCTAGCAATACAAGTCTGTTTGGAAGATTTCCAAGATACAGCCGCCCCACCAAGAGTAAAAACATACCCACTGGTGGACTTTGAGTCTCTAGTATCCGATATCCAATTTACATCACAGTATCCTTCAAGTACTGCTGGATATCTAGTATAATTAAGCCCAATGTTACGAGTAAATCGGAGATATCTTAGAACCCTTATAATTGCTTTCTAGTGTTCTACTCTCGGGTTACTCGTATATCTACTTAATTTACTTACTACATAAGCTATATCTGGGCGAGTGCAGTTCATCAAGTACATTAAACTTCCAATAATTTGGGCATACTTTAATTGAGAAATACTTTCCTGTACATTCTTAGAAAGATACAAATTAACATCTACAGGTGTTCTAGCAAGATGATCATCATCTTTGCTGAATTTGTCAAGTATTTTCTCAATGTAATGAAATTGTGACAAAGCATATCCTTCTGATGTTTTGGTAATTTTCATACCAAGAATTATATCAACAATGCCCATGTCCTTCATGTCAAAATGTTTATTCAACATTTTCTTAGTAGTTTTAATCATATCATTATTACTACCTATGATGAGCATATCATCTACATAAAGACATACAATGACATAACCTTTGTCTGTGTTTTTAATATAAACACATTTGTCACACTCATTAATTTTAAATCCATTTGACATCATTGCCTTATCAAATTTCGCATGCCATTGCTTTGGCGCTTGTTTTAAACCATATAATAATTTAACCAATTCACACACTTTCTTTTCTTTTCCTGGAACAGAAAAACCTTCTGATTGTTCCATGTAAATTTCTTCATTTAACTCACCATTTAAGAAAGTGGTTTTTACATCCATTTGATGAATTTCTAAATTGTATAAAGATGCAATGGCAATTAACTTTCTAATTGATGTTATTCTAGTAACCGGTGAGTATGTGTCAAAGTAATCAAGACCTTCTTTTTGTCTAAAACTTTTGACCACAAGTCTTGCCTTGTATTTGTCAATTGATCCATCTGCTTTCATTTTCCTTTTGAAAATCTACTTGTACCCAAGAGGTTTACAACCTGGTGGCAAATCCACCAATTCCCAAGTGTGATTTTGCAAGATGGATTCAACTTCACTATTGACAGCTTCTTTCCATAAAGGAGCCTCAGGACTGGACATAACCTTTTTAAAAGTTAAAGGTTCATTTTCTAACAAATATGTTAGAAAATCTGAACCAAAAGATTTTGAGGTTCTAGCATGTTTACTACGTCTAAGTTCCTCTTCCACATTTTGATCTAACTCTTGTTCTTGATCATGCTCTTGATCCTAACTAGTAATAACATCATGAGATCTTTTATTGTTAATAGTCCTTTGTCCAGTCTTATTTGGAAATACATGTTCAAAGAAAGATGCAATCCGAGATTCAATAATAGTATTTACATGCATTTCGGAATGTTTTGATTTATGAATCAAAAGCCGATATGCACTATTATTCTTGGCATAACCAATGAAAATGCAATCAATGGTCTTAAGACCTATCTTAGTCTTTTTAGGACTAGGAATAGCTATTTCAGCCAAACACCCCCACACTTTTAAGTATTTGTAGGATGGTACTCTTCCATGCCACAATTCATAAGGTGTTTGATTCACTTTCTTTCGGGGTACTTTATTATGTATATAATTAGCAGAAAGTATTACTTCCCCACACAAGTTCTGAGGTAATCCAGAACTGATTAACATGGCATTCATCATTTTTTTTAAAGTCCTATTTTTCCTTTCAGCAATTCCATTTTGCTGAGGTGAGTAAGGAGCGGTGGTTTGATGAATTAATCCATGTTCTTTACAAAATTTACCAAAAGGTGATTCATATTCACCACCTCTATCACTTTTAAGTTTCTTGATTTTCTTACCAAGTTGATTTTCAACTTCATTCTTATATTGAATGAAAGTTTCCAAAGCTTCATCCTTGGTTCGAATTAAATAAACATAACTATATCTAGTATAGTCATCTATAAAAGTGATAAAATATTTTTTCCACCTCTTGTTTGAATTAATTTAAAATCACATATGTCACTATGAATTAATTCAAGTGGTTCCGTACTTCTTTCAATTGAATGAAAAGGAGTTTTAGATAATTTTGCCTCAACGTAAATTTCACATTTATGATTTGAACCAATGTCAAATTTAGGTAAACATTCCATATTAATTAATCTACGTAAAGATCTATAATTAACATGCCCTGGTCTACCATGCCATAAATTTGAAGACTCAAGCAAGTAAGAAGAAGATGTATTTTTATTAATAACTGAGGGTACAATGGTCATTACATTCATTTTGAAAAGGCCATCAGACATGTAACATTTTCCTATATACGTCCCATTCTTAGTAAGTACAAATTTATCACTCTCAAACACTAGTCTAAACCCATTCTTAATCAACAAAGATCTGAAAACAAGATTCTTGCGAATGTCCGGTACATGCAGCACATTGTTGAGAGTGAGTTCCTTACCAGATGTCATCTTAAGAACAATCTTCCCTTGTCCATCAACTTTGGAAGTTGGGGAGTTGCCCATAAAAAGTTGTTCACCATTGTCTACTGTAGAATAAGATGTGAACATCTTTTTGTCGGCACAAATGTAACGAGTAGCACTAGTGTCCACCCACCATTCTTTAGGATTTCCGACAAGATTTGCCTCCGAAACAACTGCAGAAATATTGATGTCATCTACACCATTGGAAATATTGATGTCAAGTTCCCATTTACTCATAAATGGTTTTGACGATCTGTCTTCACCGTGTGACTTGCCACGCGGCAAGGAACACGTCGCCTTTTCGGACCCACCCCAAAAGATGTTTGGGGCCCACTCCATTTTGGGTTCAAAGTTAGCCCAAAATAAGCCTTATAAAACACCATTTTTCCAGCAGTTATATGGCAGAAAATTAAATTTCTTAAAGAGCTTTCATTTTTCTTTTCTTTTTTATTTTTTCTTTTGTCTCATTTGTTCCTTCTTTTACTCTCGTTTAGACATCCATAACCAAAGTTTTGCAAAGTGATCTGCAACAACAAGCATATCGTTACAACAGAAACAGGAAAAAAAATGAAGCTTTCCCAAGACCCAAAAGAATGAACTGTAACGTAATTCCTAATTTGTGAATTGCTCCAGCCCCTCATTGCAATCGCCGTCGTCCCTTTCCCAACCACCATCACTTTCCTCCTCTCTTCCAATCACAATGCCAACCCCCGTTCTCAACCATTGCCATCCATTCATCATCTTTACCCATCGTAATGCCACCGCTCTTTTTTCTTTTTTTTTTTCTTCTTCTTCTTCAATTTGTATATAAATACATGATATATAAAATATATACACACACTACAACAAACAATGTGAACATTGCGTTTAATCTCAAGCTCTATATTGATTATTTACTGGATGTGTGTAAAATCCATTCCTCACAGTTCATCCGTGTATAATCTATTATCTTCACCGTATATTCCTCAATTTGATGCACCAACGAAAGCAACAGAATTATGTGAATTCTTTCTGTGGACTATGAAAAAATAGATTTGTGGTGTTCATTGCCTTAAAGAATGAGACGAACCATGAATCATCGGACTATTGATACTACTGTGTGTTTTCATGCAATCATATGGGATAAGATTGTGCCAATTTGATTGTTGAAATCTTGTTTTGAGTTAGAAAGAGAGCATACCACATTTGGAACGGTAATTTTACTTGTAAATAGATAAATATATAAAGCACGGGTACTTCAAAAATGTTGCCGTACAAGTACCGGGTGCTTCCCAAGTGCGGGTACACGTACCGGTATGGATGCACGCGTACCGGGTACGCCAAAAATGCACCGGGTACGTTTTATACGGTTGGTATACGGATGGGTACGCCATGGATACGTTTTTGGGTATTCCGGTGTAAAAAATGAGATTTTTTATAAATTAAAGGGTACCGGAGAAATATTTTATGTCTATTTTAAAGAATTATAAAGGAAGCTTTTTTGATAAATCCATTTTCTAAGAGCTTTATTCCATCCAACCCATATTCTTTTTGACTATTCCACTAGGTCTAATTTGAGATAAGAAGACCAAAATACCCTTTTCATCTACCTATGTTCCATTTAGTTCACATTATTTTCTTATATTTCAATAAGTCCTATGGGTGACATAATTACCAAAATACCCCTAATGTGAATGTTCACACCGTCAATGTGAATGTTCATATCGTCAATGTGTAGGGGCCCGGCCCATGTCGATCCTCGTGGGTGCCCGGAAAAATTTGAGTCGGGCCGGGCCGACCCACAAGCCAAAAAAATAGGCCCGGCCCATTGGTAATGTGAATATTCAGATTGACAAGTTAACATTCACATTGATAGGAGTGTAAAATTGGCCATGACGTAGGCCAAAAGCTAACCCATTCATAATATGAATATTCACATTGACATATTAACATTAACATTGATAAGAGTGCAAAATTAGCCCATGACCCGTGGGCAGCCCGAAGCCCGGGCCGGGTTGGGCCCAACCCGTTGACAATGTGAATATTCACATTGACATGTTAACATTCACATTGATAGCAGTGTAAAATTAGCCCGCGGCCTGTGGCCGGCCTGAAACCAGCCCGCGGCTCGTGGGCTACACTGGGCGGGCCCGGCCCGGCCCGTTGATAATGTGAATATTCACATTGACATGTTAACATTCACATTGATAAGAGTATAAAATTAGCCCGCGCCCCGTGGCTGCCCGAAACCAGCCCACGGCCCGTGGGCGGCTCGAGGTGGGCTTGGCCCGGCCTGTTGACAATGTGAATATTCACATTGACATGTTAACATTCACATTGATAAGAGTGTAAAATTGACTCGCGTCCCATGGGCGGCCCGAAGCCCGGCCGATTGCCGTTGACAATGTGAATATTCACATTGACATATTAACATTCACATTGATATGAGTGTAAAATTGGCCCGTGGCCCGTGGGCGGCCCAAAGCCCGCCCGCTGCCCAAGGCGGACCCAGCCCGGCCCGTTGACAATGTGAATATTCACATTGACATATTAACATTAACATTGATAACAGTGTAAAATTGGCCCGTGACCCGTGGGCAGCCCGAAGCCCGGCCTGTTGACAACGTGAATATTCACATTGACATGTTAACATTCACATTGATAAGAGTATAACATTAACCCTTGCCCCGTGGCTGCGAAACTTCGCCACGGCGAGTGGGCCATTGTTGACAATGTGAATATTCACATTGACATGTTAACATTACATTGATAAAAGTGTAAAATTGATTTCGCGTCCATGGGCGGCCGGCGACTGGTTTGGGTCCGGCCTACCCGGGCGAAGCGAGCCGGGTAGCAGGCCAATTTTACACTCCTATCAATGTGAATGTTAACATGTCAATATGAATATTCACATTGCCAACGGACCGGGTCCTCCTCGGCCTGAGGTCGGGCTGCCCTCGAGTCACGGGCCAATTTTACACTCTTATCAATGTGAATGTTAACATGTCAATGTGAATATTCACATTGTTAACAGGCTGGGTCGGGCCCGCCTAGCCACGAGGCGCGGGCTAATTTTACACTCCTATCAATGTGAATGTTAACATATCAATGTGAATATTCACATTGTCACGGGTCGGGCCAAGCCCGCCTCGGGCTTCGGTCTGGCTTCGGGCCAATTTTACACTCTTATCAATGTGAATGTTAACATGTCAATGTGAATATTCACATTGTCAACGGACCGGGCTAGGCCGGGCCCGCCCCGGGCCGCAGGCGGGCTTTTGGCCGCCCATGGGCCGCAGGCCAATTTTATACTCTTATCAATGTGAATGTTAACATATCAATGTGAATATTCACATTGTCAACGGGCCGGACCGGGCCCGCCCCAGGCTACCCATGGGTCGCGGGTGGGTTTCGTGCCACCACGGGACGGGGGCCAATTTTACACTCCTATTAATGTGAATGTTAACATGTCAATGTGAATATTCACATTGTCAACGGGCCAGGCCCGCCCTGGGCTGCTTGCCAATTTTATACTCTTATCAATGTGAATATTAAGATGTCAATGTGAATATTCACATTGTCAACAGGCCGGACCGAGCCCACCCCGGGCCGCCCACGGGCCGTGGGTGGGTTTCGGGCAGCCACGAGGCGCAGGCTAATTTTACACTCCTATCAATGTGAATGTTAACATGTCAATGTGAATATTCACATTGTCAACGGGCCGGGCCGGGCCCTCCTCGGGCTGCGGGCGGGCTTTTGGCCGCCCATGTGTCGCGGACCAATTTTATACTCTTATCAATGTGAATATTAACATGTCAATGTGAATATTTACATTGTCAATGGGCCGGACCGGGCCAGCCTCGGGCCGCCCATGGGCTATGAGCGGGTTTCGCGCCGCCACGGGACGCGGGCCAATTTTACACTCTTATTAATGTGAATGTTAACATGTCAATGTGAATATTCACATTGTCAACGGGCCGGCCCGCCTGGGCTCACGGGCGGGTTTCGGGCCGCCAACGGGTCAATTTTACATTCATACCAATGTGAATTTTAAAATATGAATGTTCACATCATTAAATTGCTAATCGTTCAAAAAATATTTATAAAGGTATCAAAATAGTGTAAATCAAGAAAATATTTATAAGTGTCCAAGAAAATAGTGTAAATCAAGAAAATAGACTTTATGGAATAAAACTATACACACATGGGACTAAATGGGTTAAAAAATTCCTTCATAGACTTCTTGAGTTAAAACACTTAAATTAGACTTATATATAAAAATCCCAATTATAAAAATCACGGGTTCTTTTGTAATAAATAAAACATGAAAACAAATAAAATTAGGGTTTTGTATTCTCTCTATCATTCTATCATCTCCGCTCCTTCCATATCTCATTCGAGTCATTCCGAAATACTCGAAGAAGACTGAAGAACTTCGAAGGTGCTAGGGTTCCATGTCTATTCGATCATCTCCTTCCTGAAATACTCCCAAGAGAGTCTGAAGAACACTTCGAAGGTGCGATTGAAAGGTTTAATCGAAGGTGCTGCTGATTGATTCTCATTCGAAGGTGCGATTGAAGAGGTAAGTCCGTCTTGGATTCTTTCCCGTTTTCTTCTTCAATTCTTTATCCTCTTTCTTTCATTTTTTTTCCCATATTTTTGTGCTGTTTATTTGCTGCAAACGATCGATTCTTCTCCTCTTTGGTCTTCTCTTTCTTTGATCCTTCATCTTCTTCTTCATTTTCCTTGAACTCTTCTTTTTTTTTTTCCTGATATATGTCCAGATTTTTGAACTAAAATCTGTCTTTATTTTATTTTATTTTTTCTGATATATGTCCAGATTTTTGAACTAAAATCTGTCCAGATTTGTTGAACTAAGATCTGTCATTTTTTTTCCTGATATATGTCCAGATTTTGAACTAAAATTTGTCCAGATTTGTTTAACTAAGATCTGTCCTTAATTTTTTTTTTTTTCTGATATATGTCATGTATATATGCAATATGATATTGGTTGTAAAGCTTGATGACAAATTAAAATCCCTTGACACCTTAAATTCTCTTTTGTAGCAATTTATTTTGAGGGGGAGGGTTGGGGGTTTTGTAACTGAAAAACAGAGCATTAATTTGTGATGCATAACCATTGGTTTTGAGTTAAGTTATCTGTCTGTTTCCACATTGGTTAATTTCCTTGCAATGCTTGATGTTGTGGGTGGATATGATTGGTTATTGTTTCATTGTCTTTCATGAACTAAAATTAAGAGATACTTTGTAGGTCAATATGGGAATCAGATTGAAAGGTGTTGTAGTGTCCTTGTTCGTCATACTTGTCACTGAAATATATATTTTATTCAATATATGCAATATATTAGATCTGTCCAAATTGTTATTTACATATTTGATGTGCAAAAAGAACGATTTTTAAAATAAATTACATATTTGTCTTTTAGTTTTGTAGTTTTTTTTTTTAGTTTTGATGTTTAATTTTAATTTGTAAGTTGGATCCTTTAACCATAATTATAAATAATTATAAAAAAAATAAAAAAATATCGGCATACCGCAGCCGTACCCGTATCATACTTTTTTGGGATTTTGCTGTATCGGCATACCCGCACCCGCACTCGTGCTTCCTAAAATAATATAGGCATTTTCATGAATCAATATATATGGTTATTTTGAACAGTTGTATCCCTTAGTTACCAATTGTATCTTCTATACATTGAGAGTATTGGAACTACATTCCAACATACGTGTCTTTTCGAGTTGCAATGTACATTTAAGGGAGGGTTATTTTCGGAATAAAAAGTGTAGAAAACAGTGTCAAAATTTTCACTTTTTTATAGTAGTAGAGATAGAGATTGGAACTGCATTCCAACAGACATGTCTCTTCGAGTTACAATGTACACAAGTAATATAGCATTAAGGGAGGGTAATTTTTGGAAATAAAAAGTGTGGAAAACACTGCAAAACCTTCACTCTTTCATAGTAGTAGAGATAGAGATTTTTTTTGTGTGTGGTTACAATCGGGCCAAAGCCAACAGCCTACACAAAATGGGGCGAGTGCTTTCCTTACTTATCAGCAGTTAAAGCTGTCAACAGATCTGGTGGCATATCAGAAAGAACCACATTCCCATTAGATAATTGAAGAGCTTCTTTAGCTAGGAAATCCGCACACATATTAGCCTCGCCCGACTGAAAGGAAGATACACTGCCAGTATTGAGACATCAACTTTCGAATTTCCTGAAGGAGATTAAAGCATCAAGCACACTTGGGTTGTTAATACCTTGGATAGCTTCAATAGAATCTGATTCAATAAGAACCTGACGAAATCCTTGAATCCATGGTAGCTGTAACCCATTCCAAATGGCCCACAGCTCTGCTAGAACCATAGAAGCTCGACCCACATGATATTTGAAGCCCATAATCCAATCACCCTGGTTTGATCGAATGAGACCCCCTACTCCGGCTCGACCACTCCGTTGTGCAACAGCTCCATCAACATTGATCTTAACCCAACCTTCCGGAGGCCTAATCCATTGAGATGAACCCTGGGGAGTGCAGCTTCCCTTAGCTAGACTAATTTTTGCATCCTCAAATTCCTTAACCCTGCCCTTAAGATAAGCAACTGGACAATAAGGTTGTTTAAAGGTAGGATCATGTAATTGTTTATTACGCCAGAACCACAGAGGAGATAGAGGCCAAAAATAACAGAATCCAACTTTGTACATCAGGGCCTACCCATGGGCAAATCCCCAAATTTGTATCCACCAACTTACCAAAGGTAGAGAAAAGAATCGTAACCACTGAGGTGGAGGAATAAGCTCATGCCATACCTGCTTCGCCCTTTGACAATCCTGAAGTGCATGGAGGGTTGTTTCACTGTAATGACCACTCAAAGAACTGGTAGAATTTGGGCTGAGTTGTCTTCTCATCTTCATAGCATTGGCTAGGAGCCTATCATGTCTGGCCAACCAACCACGCAAAATGCTTCCATCTTTGGGGACTAGAAATTAATGATGCCAAAACTTTGTCGAACCTGAATCAACCCCAGTTGAGTTGGACTCCAGATGAAGGCAATCAAAGGCGGACTTAGTTCAAAATTTTCCTTTAGAAGAGTACTTGCAAATGGTTTGGTCCTCATCAGTCTTGAGCACCATTGTTCGCAAAGTATCAATTATGTTGTGTGGCAACCACAATGAAAACTTGGTCCAGTCCCAACCTGCCCAATAATCCAATACTCTCAAACCCGCTTGCCTATTATTTGGTATATTGGAGGGTAATCTGACTCTAAAGTGAGATACATGTGTTCTAGCCATTGGACTCACCTAAGTGGTTAATGCTAATTTCCTTATGCGTTATAAATTGTAATTTATTCGTCATGAAATTTAGTGAAATTGCATTATGCTAATAAGTACATTCATGGTTTGTTCATTTTGCGCTTTGAGTTTCAAACTTATTTTGTTCTTCAAAATATAGCTAAATGCCTAGTTTCGTTTTTATTTTTATTTTTATTTTTATATAGAAGGACAATAGAACTCCCTCAAAATCTTTCTTCTCCTTTTTCTTTCTAATTATTTACTCTCTCTTTTAATATCAGGATTCTTGTTCTTTCTTTTCATTGTGATACGAGGAAGAAGTGCAACATGAGGAGCTATACTGTGATATTCTTATACTATTATTTTGTTTTTTTTCATTTGTTTGTTAAATTGTTTAATTATGATTTTTTATTAGAAATTCTCTTTATCTATAGGCATCTTTTGGTGCTTCTATTTGGACCGAAACTTCAATTTCTAGTAGCCAAGAGATGTATTTCAGGCAAAATAAGGAAGGTGGCACGTTTCGTCTTGTGCAATTCCAGTCTTCTGATGAGGCCGAGCAACTTTATGGTGCTCTAATGCGCTGTCGACATCTGAACTTGGCGCATGTTTTACAATTTACGGTGAGACCTTATGTTTTATAAAGTAATCTAATATTATCTTGAGTATTTTTTGTACTTGCATGTTTTTGGATTGTGCATTTTTTACTAAATAATTAAAAAATATATAGAAAAATTTAAAGAAATATTGCTAATTGGTTTAGTTGAATCTTCAATTTTCATACAATATTTTTTTGACAAGTTAGTATATTATATAAAATTTAACACATTAGATTTAGGCAAATTTTCCAAATTATGATGCATGAGATAAGCTTGGGTGGACACAGGTTAAGTGGAGATGGGCAGCACTCTATAGTAAGGGATGCTAATATTGACCCAAGTCCATCCTCTGTTATTGACGTTGGTCTTATATTCTTCATCCTAAGACCGGCCCTATGATGTTTTTGTTGGGCCTAAGCTTGGCCTGATATCTTACTATGAAATACAAATCAATAACTTAAATTGAAAAGGAAAATTAAATCACTACAACTACCACATGCCTTGATGGCTTAAGTTTTTATTCATATCTCACTGAGGTTAAGTGTTTTCAATATACTATCAAAATTATGTATATGAACATAGTATTTATGTAAACTTTGGCAAGGGGCCTTTAAGCACTAATCGCAAGCCTAGTCCAAAAAGTGTTTGTGGCTTAGCCTATATAGATCCTTTGAGCCTAAACACTAATTCGAAACACTATGATAATTGGGTCGGGCTATCAAGTTGATGTCCACCCCGCTTTAAAACTATAAAAAGTGCAAGTTGAATAAAAGTCTGATAGTCTCTTTCGCACACACATCCATTTCCTTTTCTATTTTGTTCCCCTCCGGCACAAAATGGTACACACATCCATTTTTTCTTTCACTCAAAATACTGGATGTCTATCTTGTAGTTTTTTCATTTTCTGGCTATTTCAGCTTCTATTTCTGTTATTGTTCGATATACTGAAAACAGAAGATAGAAGAGAAGTATCTAGTGCCCCGCGAGCGCACGCATGCACACAGAGATAGAGATAGAGATAGAGAGAGAGAGAGAATCTTATTTGGTAAGGAAAAAAGGGGAAACAAGCACACTTGGAGAGCACAAGATACAGCGGGAGTTGTATGCTGCATTCGGAAGGGATGGAGGGAAGGAGAATAGAATGTGTACAACTCTCGGTTCTTGAAGTGATGACATGGTTTTCGACATGAAAACTGCATTATTCTACTTTACAAAGAATTTAAAGCAACAACAAAGGAAGAAAAAGAAGAATAAAACGCCTAGGAAGGGTTTCTTGACACTCTGAAAAGCAAACTCTTTCCATCACTTATTATTGTTGTTGTTATTACCATTATTATTTTCTTTGATATAGGAGAATTTGATTACCGTTCAAGTTTGCTTCTTCTTCTTTTTTTAAATAAATTTTTTATTGTTATAATATATAGTTTTGAATTAAATTTTAATATTTTGTTTATGATTATAAATCTGAAATAGTATACCAAAATTCAACGGGTATCGGTGTGTACCATATCAATAGTAAAAATGGTACGTTCAGATCCTTGTCATGTGGTCAGGCCTTCTTTATCCACATACCCCTTTGCTTCTACACTTAAATTTTGAAAAAATCTCCATCTGTTGGACAATTGTACCACTATCCCATAAGGGATTCATTACCTCCCACACACTTAGTCTCTGTGCAGTTCCCATATGTTATAAACCTTCATTCATCATCCTTGGCTTTGGTGACCTTTGAGCTTCTTGGTCATCATCGAAAATTCTGAAGCCTCATGACATATCTTTGGAAAACCTATTGTCGACTTTTTGTTATGTTCATCCATTTTGACAAAGCTACCACATGCATCTCCAAAGCTTGAAACACTGTACAAGTGAAGTGGCAGTCCAAGGAATCTAACCCACATATCCATCAATCCATGTATTCTATAACAACATCTGTCTGTTGAGCAATTGATTTGCACTGTTTACCCTGTGCATCCACCTCCCCAATATTCTCACTTCTTTGCCTCTTTGATGACACGAGAAATAGTCAAAGAGTTATAAAGCCTTAATGAAGTCTAAAACTCGGACACCACTGGCACTCCCAATTCTGTCTGCACCGCAAATCTACCCATTTTATCTAATTCAAGGTTTGTATTCTAATTTAGGAAAAACGAATCGCCCATTTGAGTGACTCAATTTGTGTTATCACAGCCCAATGCTCACCCTTTCTTTCTCATTTGGTTGCTTTAATTGTTAATTTTCAGTACTTTTTCCCCATAATTTATTGCACTCAGCTACTTGAAATATAAATGGGGTGAACGTGAGTTAGATGATCCTTTTGGCTCCCTTGTTTGTTCTCTTATTTGTCAGTTATTCTGCAACTTAAAAAATGTTTCATCTTTCGGAGTCCATGCAAACCTTTTTTTCTAGATAATCACTACTGTTGTCTTCTAGCTCATTTTTGCAAATAATGCCTTTCCAAATCGATTGTGTTTGCTAGTTGTGGTGTTTTTTTTTTTTTTTAATTCCTCTAACTAGCTTTTTACTTCAAACCTTATCTTTGTCATTTGTTCAAATAATTATTTGATGTGGGTTTCTTTTTTTCTTTTTTTTGGTTATTTTCCCTTTTTTTTCTTTCTTTTCTTTTTGTGAACTCTGATTTTGCGTGCTTACTTTTCAATATAGGTTTTTCTTTGGGATTTTGATCTTTCCAAGGCCAAGGTAATATTTTTGTTTCAACTTATGGACTAAAATTGTGCACTTTTTCTAGATAGAACACTCTAATTGTTCTACTAATTTATTTACCAATGATGAATTCCTCATCGTACTACGCTAATTTGTTATTCTTATGGTTGTAGTTGGATATTGTTAGCAGCCTGCGTGATAGAAGCCTTGCATTGGGTCAAATGCAGAAGAAATCAATTTTGGTGTTATGAAAGTCTCTATGATTGTCTGGTTCTTTCATTTAACATCAGTTTCCTTTACTTTTATTAAACAATTTGTATTAAAATTTACATCAAAATAATCAAATTACTTTTCTCAAATGTTTGGTGTTCTAACCTTGTGAGTTAGGGTGCTATTTGTGTCTGGTCTTGTTGGCATACCAAAGGCATTGCAACTGATGATAATGGCAAATAGATTTTATGTCGGTCAGTTGGGCTGCTAGTCTAGTCTGATCTTGTTGGCATATTAACTCTTTCACTGTTGTGCCTTGATGTGTTTCCAAAATTGTATCTCATTTGTTACGGTTTACATTTCTTTTAAAGAGGTGGAATCATTATGTTCAATTTTGCTCTTGTAAAACCAGGAAGATTGTAAAATGCAACTAACTTTGGAGTTGAGGCGCGCAAGAGGTCACCATGTTCTTGATACTTTGTTTGTAGAGGCTTGGAAGTGTGTCAAGTTTGAGAAGTTAGTTAATTTAGAAAATTCTGAGCTCTATGATTTTGTTTTTTCTTTCAAGTGTGGGCTATTCTCCTTGGCCGAGCTCAAAATATCCACGGTACACCCTTCTATTTTTTTTATTTGTGTCGTATGTCTGTTTTTTTATTTGACTTTTATCCTCCAATTTATGTTTTATTTCCTGGTTGCAAAGTAGATGGAGGGATTGGGTAGTGCTTCTTGCATCAAGATATGTCCATAGTTGTGCAGATTCGCATATGCTGCTTTTGAAACCAACACTGTTTCCTTCTATGTTATGATTTTTCTTCCTCGGCTCCAAATGCGATGTGGTAGTTAAATGAATATGATCGTATGATTACTTATCAATAAAAAAATAACATTGTGTGATCATTTCCCCTTTTTCTATATCTGATAACAATATATTTTTACCCAAACCTGTTGTATGTGTAGGCTATACTCAATCCTTGTGCATGTTTTGTATACTCTTTCCAAAGAGGAATTGGCAGTATCCGACCCTAAGTGGGTTTATCTGTTCTTATTATTAGCTAATACTACTAATGGCCTATGTGTGCATTTGGTTTTTGTTTGTTGGTTCTGGAGTGTATATTTCTATTAAAGATATTCCAAAGTCTGTAAAATTTGTTTTTGGGTGTCATTGAAAGTGCTAGAAGATTATGTTTTGAATCCTATCCAGTTAAACGATCTAAAAGATGTCAGTTTGATTTAGAGAAAGCTATTATATTTTATTAATTCATAGCCATTCTTTGCCAACTCCGTTTAAGGTAAACTTCAGAGCACTTTAATTTTAAATGAGCTATTTTTTGCAAACTCTATACATAATTGCATTTGCAAGTGCGTAGCACGGGGATGAAAGTAGTTTGTTTTGATTTGTCTCTTATCTTACCGATTAACGTATGAATTAATTCATTGCAGTGGAGGGTGATTTTTATATCATTAAATTTGTTCTTGGCTTATGTTTGAATTTCTTAGGAAAAACTTTCGACGGTATATTTTCTTAGCTAAATGTAGTAGGTTTGTTCAAATTTATTTATTTATTTATTTTTGCAATTGTATGCTGCATTATATTTCCATGAGTAACATCTTGTGCAACTTTTGCATAAAATCTGATCGATATGTGAGATGATTGGGATTTGGGATGTTAGTACACTGTACTATTTTGAGAGTCTGATTTTCATTAGTTTTATCTCGTCTTGTAGTCTTTGCTAATTTTTGGATTCTATGGCTAAGAATCACAAACACTTCTGAGATGGTGACGTGTCCATGTCGGACATAAAAGCTGCTCCAACACTTTGGAACACACGCTCAATATATATATATATATATATATTTTTTCATGTCCATAATTTAACAAAAAAATCTGAATTTTGGACACGAGTTTGACATTCATTTTGCGACGTGTCCATCATTTCTTGGCCATGTTTATCTCTAAAATATAAAACATTAGATCAACAAGTTTTAGAAATTTGCTGACATCGTAGTTTCAAAGTTGAGAATTTGACATAATTATCTTATACCCTTAAAAAATGTATAGTTCTTAAGAATGGATCCTATAGACCTTTCATATAAAATTAAATGACAAAGATATGTAAATGTATTAGCATATGGTTTAAAAGGATGAGAAACGTGTTACAATTATGTTTTTGCTATAGTTTGTCTTTTCTGAAATTCTCCACGTTGATGTATCCGTGTGATGTCGTATCTGTGTCTAGTGTCCCGTGTCCGTATTCATGTCTGTGTCTACGTTTGATAGTATGTCTTCTTGTGATATGCTTGCTTGTTATGATTTGAAGTGCATGATTTATATGCGCCTTTAATTTTTTACTTGTAATTGTCATCGTCGTTTTTCATGTTTATAAATTTCGTATGTCCTTGTCACTATATTTTTCCCGTCAGTAGAGATAGAGATAGTGTGGTGGTGCCTCCTGATGTTTCCTGTTAATTGTTTGTCAACTTCTTCCATTTCTTCTCTCACATGTGCTCGCACATGCACACAACAGTTGCAGCGTTTTCAGGAAGCAGTTACTTTTCCTTTATCATGTGGCGTCTTTGGACATTTAGCGGATGAGGATATCGAAGTAGTTCAGATTGCTGATCATGAAAGAAGAATGCAAGATCACCGTTTCATCAATCTAAAACATATTTTGTTTGGCCTCTCTCTATCTAGAGTTGGTGAGACTGTCCAAAGGATCCTCAGTGATAGACCGGTAAACTGTTTGTCTCTGAAGCCTGTGAAAGTTCCTATATACATCATCTACAAGTTATCGGGGGACGTGGCGTGTGTTTGTGGTATGATTTCTCTCTTGCCATTGTACCCGCCGGTGATTTTAATTTTTCTTCCTTGCTTTTACTACCTTCGAATTGTGTTGAGTGACTTTTAACTGTAGTCTTATATCATATCTTTTAATGTTATTGTTTTACGGTGAGTAATAGTTTGCATTTTTGTGCTTGCTTGAGGCATAGAGTAAGGGCATGGAATATCTGTCTAGAACATATACCCTTGTCCATATTATGCCTTCTAGGAAAATGGTTTAGGGATTGCATCACAGTTGAGTAGTTTGGATAAATTAGGTCCGTGCATTTCATTTTTTGTTTTTTGTATTTTAGTTTTTGGTTTTTAGTTTTGTTTTTGTTTTTTTTATATTTCAATAATTTATGTTGCAGGAGACGAGATGGTACGACTTGAGTATTTGGCTTTCGTAATCCTCTCAGTGAAATTGGAAAACATTGTCCGAATAAGGTGAGGGCCAATGATATTTGGGAAGATGAGTCCGAGTTTTATTGGTTATTTATTTTGTTAGATATTCCTATTTAATATTTATATTATGCCTTTTATGTGGCCCCTACATTTCAGTCATGGTTGGCTACCTTTGTTGTTCAACTTCTTTTAAGCATATTCCTTGTTGGCGAGTGACATAAGGTCTTGGGGTACTTCATATTATTTTTGTACGTGTGTAAATACAATTGATACTGTTATTATTATTTCTTGGCATGGCACTGGACAAGTGGACTTATGTGGCCAGTAATGACAACAAGAAAAGGGATGTTGAACTCTTAGAAAGTGAGAAGCAACATCTTACTCGTGTCCTTGATCCTTAGTGCATTCATATTCTCATTTTTAGTTATTTTTTTCTTTTTATGTGGAATTGTGCTCATGCTTGCTCCTTGTATTGTTTCGTGCCTCCAATTTTGAGAAAATCCGACGGCAAGTGTGCTGTGAATAGCTGGAAGGATGATCGCTGAAGTGTTTGCCGAAAGAATGTTTTGAGCGAGAACGTGTGACTTGTAACACAATGTCGAGGTGAAGGCACCGATCCTCGCTTTTGGGATGGCTTGAGGTTGCCTGAAATTTGCTAGAGAAGTACATGATATGGGAATATTATGTTAAATTCTGCACTAGTTATATTTACAAGAAGTGGATTTTAAGTGACAAGTTTAGTAACGGTGGTTTTAGTAGCATATTATGGTTTTAAATTAAACTTTGTAAATTGTTTGGAAAGGATGTCCAAATTATTAGCTCTAGCTTTCTTGATACCTACTAGGCCACTCCTTACCTAGTATATACTTTAGTTAATCAAACAAAATAGAACCCCACGTGTGAAAGAAAATAAAAAAAAACCTAAATAAAAACTATGGCCTCGTGAAAATCCCTTTTTGATTTTTTTAGGAGAGACAAGATGCATATATAGTTAAGTCTTAAAAGGGACTAACAGAGATTACATATATCCAAAATAATATCTTCCACATCCCATTCACTTGCTTCGCTATTTGTAATACTGTTAACTATTAGTAGGTTATCAGTGAGGATAGCAAATTGTGTTAACATTGTGCGATACGCACCATTCCAAAACGTCTAAGCATGCACAAGCTTCAGCCATCAATGCTGATGAGGCAAAAAACGAGAACTCCATAGACCTTGATTGTTGCCCATTGTTGTTGAACACAACCTAGGCAGCCCCTGCTTTCTCTGAATGCCAAATCGAAGCTCCATCTATTATAAACCTATTAAAAGTTGTCTTTGGAAAGCATTGTGCAATGTTAGAAAAAATTATAGAATTTGCAAAATTATTTTCAACCACGATAGATGACAAGGATGTTCGCGAAATGATTTTTTTTTTTACTGCATTCCCAAAAAAAATCCAGTTGGTTAATAGAAATCACAGGTCAAATTGGGTTCTCTACAATATGTTCAAAGGATGCTTTGTTGCGTTGAAGCCACATTCCCCAAAGAATTTCAATGAATTCAACAGTAGTTTCATTATCAGGTGTAGTTTTGATCCACTCAAGAAACCAAGAATTAGCCTCTATTGGGTTTCCTATAACAAATTTTCACCCCAAACAGGATCCTCTCCAAATTCATTTTGCAAAGGGGCAACGGAAAAATACATGTTTGAGGGTTTCAATCTCTTCTTGACATCTAGGACAAATAAAATCATTTTGAAATCTCCTTTTGGCAAGAGATAGATCAACATGCAGTACACTGTGAATAAACTTCCAAATGAACATTGACCACTCGGCTGGAAGGTTTAGTTTCCCAACTTTCTTTCAGATATCACCATCAATACCTTATAATTTTTGGCTAACATAAAATGGTTGTTTCAACGCCATGTAATAGCTTGATTTAATCGAATTAGCACCCATTTTTAGTTTGGCGCCACTTAACATTGTATGGTATATTATCAAGTGGGATGTGGGTATTGAGAATATGCTTGATCATTTGATGTGAAAATAGAGATTTGAGTAATGGCTCGCTCCAAGTTTTGGAGTTTTTTCTATTAGGTCGGCAACTTGAAAAAATTGATAAAAATCTACCCATTCCTCGGCCAATCATTTCATTGTTTGTGGTAGGTATCCATTAGTCTTCAAAAGGATTAGTGTCGTTACCAACAACCCATAAACAACTCTTTTTTTATAAGTTCTTTCCCTTCATAAGAGAGAATAAAGAAATGGCTACCAAACAACTAAAGAGAGAATAAAGAATAAAGGGTAAACGGCGGATAAAGGCAAAAAAAATGGACGGTGAAAAAATAAATAGTTGATATAAAATTGATTCAAACGCGTGATTGTCGTTATTTGTTTGATTTGATTTTTTGCATGGAGGATATACTCAACGAATCATAAATTATGAACGGTTCAAATCATCGAGACGGGACGCAAAAATGGACCGGCGTCGCGGACTGCACGGTCTAGTCTTATTCTTCAACTAGAAACAAGCTGAACCTTTTTGAAAACTACATCCCACTCATTAAATTTCTAATTTCATAACAAATGACTTATTTTATTAAAAAAAATTATGAAATCAATTAATAGATTTTAATGATATCAAAATTTTATTTCAATTAATAATTTAGATAATTTTATCAATGTATAGGAGATCAGTTAAAAAATTTATTTTTTCATAAAAAAAATGACAATAAATATTTAAATTTTTTCAAATTGCAGAGCTCGTATTTTAAGCAAGCAAGAAGTGTATTTATAATGTTGTTAATAAATATCTTTTTTTTTTTTTTTTGGTTGGTTTCCTATAGGGTGCTCTGGTGGTCTCTCATTTGCCATCCCTCCGAACATAGAAGGATTTAGAAAATCTTCATCCGCATCCGTCCACTCATACTAATGAAACTGCTTAAAAGTTGGTGGATTGAATCGGGTTAGTCATTTTTGGCAAATAGGTCGGGTCCGCAAGCACCCCTAATTTCTGCAAATATTTAAAATTGCATTACTCACATTCGTTAGATTATTTAATAGATCTCATGGTTTTAGTTTTACTATTTACATGATTAATATTTTATTTTAATTTTTTTACATACATTATATCATGTATTAAGTATTATTTTTTGTGTTTAACAAATATACTTAGGGTCATGTTAACAAGTGCCCTATGTTCTTAAAAATAAATAAATAAATGGCGTAGGGCACATTAAAAGGATAAAAAATGCGTTAATCCCGAAATATTTATTACTAAATATAATACATTTTTATGAATTATGAAACACTTTATAATCTTTTTTCAATTTTGCAATACACATTTTCTCATATTCTTAATAGTAACATGTATCACAAGAGCACTTGTTCGGATTTGCCATATATCCATACTTAGGCATGGCAAAATACCCCGGTCCAAAAGGAATGGGTTCGAGAGTGGTTGAATAGTGTAAGGTCAGGTTTAGAAAAACTTTTCAACAACCTAATTGGATTCGGATCGGGAGCGAGAAAGAGTATTCTTTACCTAAGCCCTACCTTATCCGTAAATATAGTAGTAAATAAATAATAATATTATATATATATATATGTAATATGTGTATAGTATATTGCTAATATTTTTAAAAAATATATATATATAATATCTAAATAATGTATGAGTTTCTGTTATGTTATAAATATAATTATTGTTAAATCTCTGGTTGTGGGTCCCTAGAGTGTGCTTCAATCGCCCGAGCAAAAGAAGGGATGTAGATGAGCTATGAAGTCGTTTATTTCTCTCAAAAGTGTGAAGCTGGCCATTAGTCGAGCGGAGGCTAGTCTTGAAATGTAAACTTGCCTCTAGATCTTTGCCTTACTCAAATCCATTTGTCTTGAAATAAATTGCAACTAGCTTGTATTATATTTTCCCTTTGCCCCGAACGTCGGAAGAATCGAGGATGAGAGGTTACATTTGCGAGTTTTAGTGAGGTGGAAAAGAATTTATAAGAATTGGATTAGGGATGGAGGAGGCAAACGACTAAAATTAGGGTGGGTGTGGGGTAAGAGGTCCCAATCCACACCATACCCATTGCCGTCTCTACATATTTATAGGTTTTGGTGCCAAAATTAAGGGTCTCCAATGGTAATACAGGAAGTAACTTTTCTATTTTAGTATTTTGTGAAAATATATTAAATAGAGCAGTCATTTTCATAATTAAGAAGAACTTAAAGGGCTACTTTATAATTTAGAAGTTAATATTATATTCGTTGGTAACCTATTTGGGCCCTTTGCTCGCTGTCAATAGATATATTTACCGAATCGTTTTCTTCAATTCGGCGTCTTCTTCTTCTTCGATTGGCAGCGACTAGGCATCAGCGAGCGTCCGGATTGAGGCGAATAACCAACGGAGCAGCAGTGACGCCGTCGCTGACCAGGCATCCACATCTGGTGAGTTCTCTCTCTATTTCTTTAGGTCATGTTTACCCTAAATTTCTATAATTTATTTTTCTATTTGGTTTTTAGGTTTTGTGTTTCCTAACTTAATAATCTCTCTCTAATTCTATGCCCTAATTTCTTTAAACATATTATTATTTTTTGAAATCTGTAAACATATTCTGATTGGAGGATTGGTTGTTTGGTTTCAGCGAGGAATCAAAGAGGAGGGGTGATCACAGGGATGGATATGATGTGTGGTTATAGTGATGATTGTGCTGGAAGGTAATCTTTACAAGTTGTTCTTCTTTGATTCAGTATGTGAACTGTTAACTATTACATGCCCTAAAAGCTATAACATTACTTTTGTACTCCGGCACAAACATTTGTTAATGGTCTAAACTAAAGAGATTTATTATGTATTATCTATCTTGTGTGGCCAAAATTAGGGTAATTGTTGAAGAGGGCAATAAATCCAAGGATGATGGAGTACAAGAAAGTGGGAGCAATTCCCATGATGGCCAAAAGATACTTGAAAGGGAGAATTTGGATCGACGAGATGAGTAAGCATGCCTTGTTATTATCTGTTGTTAGATTATCGCATTCTTTTTTATTTATTATTATTATTATTATTATTATTTTATTTTTTAATTGGACTGTCTTTAATTTATATATCAATTCATGCCTTCTATTTGTTTGGACTACCAAATCAGGACTATTGAAGCGTTACGCGTATGCCGAACTCTATTTTTGAATGCTCGTCAATACAAGTTTGACTCTGAATCTGATGATGATTATGCAGTGACTTATAGTAGCAGTAACGTTGTTCATGTTTGGGATGGATGGTGAGCTTTAAGTCATTATTCTCCTCCTTCTTGTTATTTGTACTTTTAGTTCCTATTGATTTTGTTACATGGTTGGTCGGGATGTTTGTTTGTCCTTATCCTTTACAGTTTATGTATATTAATAGCCATTCTCCCATTCTTCGCTTCATCTACTGTGGAGTTCGCACCCTGACTATATGCTTATGATTGTGATGTGCATTTGTTTATTTATCTCTGATTCCTTCTTGTCACGCCCTGTTTTTTTTTTGGTGGTGGTTGTTTTTGTTCTTAAAATTTCACCCTTCTTTACCAGTCTTCCATTACTTATCTGAAACAGGGATGCTGCTCTAATTGTATCTAAACGCGGGAACGTTAAACAAGGAGTTACTCTAGATAGTTATGTTGAAAAGGTTCAAGAAGAAGATCGTTCAACGGTAATGTTTACTTGCCGAGTGCAGAAGACCACCTGTGCGTAAGTGAAAACTCACTGCCATTTATCTTTTCCCTGTTTGTCTTACAGGAGATGACTGTTAACGAATGTAAGAAACAACATCTTGGAAAGAGGAAAGTTAGGGGAACATCGAAGGCCAGAGGAAGAGACTCATGTGGTAAAAAGGTAAAACTTCATCATCTCCCAGATTTTTAATGGGCAGTATCAGATTGATCTCATCTATTACAGAAACACACTGACACATTTATGTGCTGCATTCACAATCATGATTCCCTTTTAATGCCTGCCAAAAATCATTTCTAGAAATGTATTCTCGTATATTATTGGTCTTATTTGATTCGATGAATATGAAAATTTGTCAATTTAGATTGATTTGTTTCCTTTTTTTCTCATATTTGTTGAACTTTGATGATAGCGATATGGAACAATTGCTACTATGTATGTGTGTAGAAGATTTGGTTGACTAAAATTTGAATGAATACATCCTCTGTAATTATGTACACACAGACTACAACCAACCAAATCCAAATCTACATGTACATTTGATACACTGTACTGCACATCTATCTTACTAGGTAAATAATGTTCTGTCTTGTTGTCTAGCTATTTATTGCTGATAGACTTTGTTATTTGCTTTGCATTCTATGATGGCTTCATTTTTAAGAAATGGTTGGTGGCTTTGTTTTGTCTTAATTATTTTGTGCTAACTGAGTAATGCATTGATATGAGTTTGTATGAACCTGCAATCCCTATAATTATGTATACCTTGAACTGTCAAAAGCAGATATACATAAGCAACAAGGATTATGATTATTTTGGTAGTATTATTAGGAATACAGCTATTTTCTTTGCAATTTTGTAGTGGCGTACCTCCAGTTGCGACTAAAAGCTCATGAAAAAAGTTTTTTTGTGCTTATTAAAACGTTTGATAGTAATAAGTGATTTCAAGGAGAGTGTAATATTTAATCACTATGGAGTCGAATGAATTCACCAGAAGATTTTGTGCCATATTATTTGATTTGCAGATTCACCATAGCTTTTTTGTTGTGCTTTATAGAAGTAAAGCCAACATTATTTGGAAGCTCATTTGTTTTATAGAAGTATTGTTATCGTTGTGGTGGTTACTAATGGTGATGGTAGTGGTGACCAATGTTACACGGACTTAGTAGAAATGTTGGACATGGATGTGTCTAAGAGTCGGATTCTTCTCCATTTTTTATGATTTTAGGGTATGGGGATATCGATAAAAAGTTGGATATGGGTACGGAGATACATTTTTTAATATATATTTTTAAAAATATATGGCGAGTTTTAAATAAATTTGTTTTTTAAAAAATAAATAATAGCAAATAAAAATCATTTTAGGCATAAGAACAAAATTAATTAATAAATTCAAGCATTCTAAGAAAAAATACAACGTAGAGAAAAAATCTTAAAATGAGTAATAGCATTGAAACTTTAAAACACATATACCAATGTACAAATTAAAAACAAATGGTTAGTTACATCAACTATAAAAAATAGTAAAGGCCATTATATTTTTGATAAGTGAAAGTCTTTTCATCTGATCAAATAAAAAGAGTTAGAGTTCCAATAAGAGAATGGGAGAGAGAGAGAGAGGTTTTCCACAAGTTACCGAATTGTGCACTAATGCTCAAGTAGTAGTTGTAGTGCAAACCTTTATGTGTTGGATTCCTTGCGGGTGATTGTATATATGATGAGATAGTGCAGCGCTGTTGTTATCTCGATTGACATCCAAAGGATATAAATGGCTATTGGATTTTATTAGCGGGCTTCAATTTGTGTGTTTTTTTTTTTTTTTTGAATTAGAAGCATAGTTGAAAGGAATTGTTATCCAAACCAAATTATAAAATATGGATTGATTTTACTCCATGTGTTTATTTCATGCGGTTTCTTTGTTGTGTATTCTCTCTCCAATCCCTAATTTTTCAAAGAATATTATTTTAGCACTTGCAAATTGGTTTATGGCCTGCGGCAACTGGAAACCGAAAATGCCGTGGAGAAGTAGAGAAGATTGTAGAGGCCGTTGTAGCATTGACTTTGAGAGGGATGCTCCTTCTTCCTTGGGATACGTTGGAGAAGTTACCCAATACTGTTCGGGACAGTGTGTTTGGAACTTTTGCAAAGTTTGTCTTGAGCATTTTTGATGTGGTAAATTCTGTTTTATTGTGCATACACCTTTACTTTTTGTGGTTATTGTTTTTTTCACAATCAATTTTCTTTGCCTTCTTGTTAGCAATTTATTTATTTGTGCAATATGCATGCATTATATTCAATGATTGTTGCAAATGCTCTAAATCCTTTATTTTTGGTTTTAACAGTTTTTGCTGGACTCAATAGTGTTTCATCATTTGCTTGACAAAGATATTAGAATGATTACTGAGCCTCTCTATAAAGGCCTGATAAGAGTTTTGAGTTAAGAGTTTTGAGTTAGCATGGCATTTTTGATTGGGTACTGAATCGAAATGAATTGAGTGTTTATGGCATCCAATTTTGTTTCGATATGCTGGGTGAGGAGTGGCTTGGTCAAGGGGAAATTCTATTCACACTAGAGAAAATCGCAACACACACGGCTTGTGCCATTAGGTTATAAACTTTCAAACAAAAGTCAAATGTTGGGACATAAACTTCCATACAAAAGACAGCTGTTTGGATATAAATTATTGAACGGAATGTATGATTGAACAATTTTTTTTTGTTCGGAAGTTTATATCCGAACAATACAAATGTTGTTTGCTAAGATTCTGTGTGTTTTGCGCACATAGAATTACCCAACTGTCGGGATTACATATTATGCCAATCAAGTTTTTTGTAGCCTTTGTGAATAATTTTCTGGTTTGCTCAGAATCAGCTCGAATATATTAGGCAAGTGTTTTTTGGCAAGTTCTGATTATGAGAGATGTTGATGGGTTTTGGGAGTTGATTTCTAGGATATTGGGTATGTGGCACCCAAAAGGTTGTTATCTGTTGTTTGAACCTTAGTTGCACAAAGCGGGAGCGGGAGCGAGAGCGGGGAAGCGTGAGCTGATAGAAGTTTCTTAGGTTGGGAGCGCTTCGGGAAGCGATAATATATATATATATATTTTTAATAGTTATTTCTAAAATATATTTATTATATAAAGGTGAGTTAAATAATTATTTTTAAATATATTTATTATTTTTATCTTAGATATTATTTTTATAGATAATATTTTTAATTTATTTATATATATTTTTAATTGATATATATTATAAATAAAAAATAGTAAAATAATAAAATATGTTAAAAAATAGTAAAATAATAAAAAATAGTTAAATAATGATTTATTTTATAAATCTCATTAGATTTTTTTTATTATATTTGATTAAATTAGATTTATTATATTATTATATAACAAATTATATTATTATATAACAAATTATATTATTTATTATATTATATTATTATTATTATATAACAAATTATATTATTTATCATATTTATTATATGTTAGAAACGGGAGGGGGAAGATGACACAGATCGACAAGAAAGAGAGAGAGAGAGAGAAGAAGCAGGAGGTGAGCACGATCGCGATGGCCATGGCGATGACGATCGAAGGCGATCGCGAGCAGATCGCGAGGGTGAAGACGAAGACGACTGGAGGTTCGACGAAGGTTTGTCTTCTCACTCTCTTCCTCCACACACTCTCTCGTTTGTCTCTCTTCCCTCGCCGTATCTGACACCAACAAGCTAGGGTTTTTTTCTTCACCAACGATCCCATCTTGGCTAGGATCGCGTTTCTCTCTCTACGAAAACGCGATTCCTACACGTTTCTTTCTAAGAAACGCGGAGGAAGATTCGTCACCTGTTAGGACGATTCCTGCAACTAAGGTTTGAACCTGCGCCACCAGAAGCGCTAATGGCAGATTGGCTGTTGGGCGAAGCTGCCCTTACTGAGTTTTTAGTATATATTGCTTTTGGTAGTCAGGAACATTTGAAAAACATATCATCTTGAACTACGAAGCAAGACAATTATTCTTTTAATGTATTATGTATGTAAGTTGGGCAAACTAGTGACATGCACACTATTCAAATTTCAATTTTGGGCACATCAAGTTGACATTTGCATGGTGCACTGGTAATTACTATGTTTATTATGCTTATTACTAGTGCTTGATTTTTATGACATGTGTGGACTTGATTAAATTTGAAATTATTTTCTTGGGGTGAAATTTAGCAAAAATGTAAGGTCTTGTTTAGTATGGTTATTGTGTGTGTGTGTGTGTGTTTTTTTTTTTTGAAACTGAAAATGAAGACTTGTTTGGTTTTATTTTTGATTTAAAAAAATGGAATTAATTTTAAAATTTTGGAAAAAAAAAAAACCGAGTGTTCACTTGTTTTAAAACAAAATTTCACTCTCCCTCTCTCACCACCTCCACTTACCATTCACTGCCACCACCACCACCCACTGTTGGCGGCCATCTGTAAGCTCTGACCACCTTTTGGCTATCAGATGGTCACCTCTTGTGACCCTTGGCCTCATCGTGACCTCTAGCAATAATTCGAGCACCAACTCCAACCCCCACCCTTTACAACCCCTACCGCGGGCCACCACATCCGTTTACCCTCAATTACAAGTCACTGCAACTTACCAAACTTGTTTTTTTTGTTTTCAAAACTTTTTTTGTACACCAAACAAGTTTCCGTCCACCCTCAACAATGGGTCACTGCAACTTATCAAATTCGTTTATTTTTTGTTTTCAAAGTTTGTTTATAAAACTTATTTTTTGTTTTTTGTAAACAGGAAACAAGAAATCAACAACATTATCAAACGAAAATTTTCTAGTAATTCTATGTTGCAAATTTTGATTCTTACATGTAGCAAGACTATTTTGTGTGGGAGTTGGGTTCTTTCGATTTACATAAACACTTTTTGGGATGTTTCACCGATAGGGAGAATTTTATTGTCCTTATTTTTGTTTTGGTTCTTCTTGCAGGATGATTTTGAAAGACTATATAACAAACGTAAGAAAAACAAAAAATGTGCAGCACTCTATTCTTCAAACCAACCACATTTTGAGGTTCGTACATATGGAATGCTTTTGTTATCAAGATTTGAGATATAAGAAGTGCTTATTTCATGATATATTCAGTGGTTGGGCAATCAACTGCATTTCATACCACACAACAGGTTACCATCTTAAAGCTGAAAATCTGCTTTAAAATAATAATAAAGAACCCTCTGAATCTTATGCCGGTGAGACTAGTCACTGAAAACTAATCTTTAAATACAAGTTGGTTCTATGTTTTTTTTATGAATGTTGTTATTAGCACCCCATCAATTATTTTGGACGTCCTATTTTTTTGGACACTCACTTATATTTTCTAAAACTCTTAAAATTTCTTTTCTTGCCCCAAATGATATCAAAATTATCCTTGTAAAAATATTCCACCCATTAGAATGCATGCCTTGACACCCCAAAAAGTCTCCCTTCTAAAACCCTAACAAAACCCACGAAGGTGGAACTTTCCAAAACCAGTGGAAAAAATTTGTGGTGATTAATTATTTTTCTCTGCTTCATTATAAGGTCTGTCAATCTATTTGATTATTTTTTTCTTTGCCTGTAATCTCTTCACACACGATACAACCCACTTTCATGCTTCTCTAGTTGGTTTTCTATCATTCATCTATGGCCTCACTATGTGAGCAAATTTAGGCAGGGTTTAATCCACCAGTTGACCACCCAAGGGTGGTCCAACCTCCTTTGTTTGCCTACTTCTGCTGCTGCTTCGGTTATCTGTTCTGAAACAAATAAGTAATGTTTGGTTACCTGTTCCTGAACAAATTAATAATGTTTGAACCTGTGTTTCCAAATTTTGGTCATATGTTTGGGAGTTCAATTCCGAAAAAATGACGAACAATTTTTATTATTTTTGTCATTTTTTTCAAGAAACTTACCCTTACAAGACCAATTTATCTTAGCTAAGAACACCATCAAAGTTATGAATTTCTTTTGAGTTTTTATTGTTGTACTATTCTCTTCTCATGGAGTTGTAGTTGTCGAAAAAACTTGCATTTGTTGTCATTGTTGGAGCAATGTATGCAATCAAATAGTTGCCACCGTTATCGCCGGAATGTTTACGCCAAAGGGTTTGCAAGGTTTTGGTGATGGGTAGGTTTTGACTGAGATTTGGGGAAGATGGATGGGTGGTGATGGGGGTGGGTGGTCTCATAAACCCTAACTAATGATGTAGTGGGTGTGTGGGCTTAATTGTGAAATGGGGTGTTCCAAAATTTTTGATGTTCTTTTTAATAATTTCATTTGAGGTTATTATTGTAATAAAAAAAACTAAAAAATGGGGGGTTCAAAATAATTCATAGGGTGTTAATAGCAAAACTCTTTTTTATTAAATTAGTTGATATATTTAAATTTTTTATATCCACATTTTTTATTACTTTTTATAAAAATTGCAATTTCAGTTCAGTGCTTAAACAGTTCAATACTCAATTTAGTTTTATTGATTCCAAAAATTAAGTAATAACCTGATTCAACACTTAAAACTGAATGTATTAAATGGTAATTAATTATGCCTCCTTGATAATCACAATTGATATCACTTAAAAATTTATGTACCTATTAAAATGTAGGTTAAAAGTTAAGAAAATTTTAAGTCATATCAAACTTACTTAATTTTAATTGAATTTATAAATACTAAACATAAGTATCGATATACACACCACCACCATCGTTGTGGCTATTGCCGCCGCTGCCACTACCATTATCATGCCATCATCACTACCACTACCAACGCTACCACTATCACCATTACCACCACCACAACCATGCCAATGCCATCACTACCACCGCCACCGCTACCGCTACCGCTACCTTCATCACCATTGTCATTGTTGCCATGAGCACCACCATCATTTACTACCATTATCATTTCTACTGTTACCACCACCACCACCACCACCATGCCACTGCCACCGCTACCGCTATGACCATCACCATCATACCATCACAACCCACCACTATCACCATCATCACAATATAAAAATTGTAACATACAAGTTCAAAATAATAAATTTCAAATTTGATCTTATACGTATAACTTATTTTTAGTTCAGCACAATTGTTATCAAACAGGTTTGTTAGTTTAAAAATTAAGAATTCAGTTCTTAATACTTAATTTTCAGTCCTTAGTTTTTAGCTTTTTTAAACAGCACCTGACTTGAACACTTTTTTTCCTCTGTTTTTTTTACCCATTTTCTTTTGAGGAATTGATGATTCAACTCCTTCCCTGATATGCAGTCTGATGATGGTCCTCTGAAAGCCTTTGCTGTAGGGGGGATGGATGTAAAAGCATTTTCTATCCTAAGGGAACATGATGTTGGTGAGATGCTGCAGGTAACAATTATTTCCTTTTGTGTGGCAATGAGTCTTAATCTTAATACTTACTATTCCATGTGTTTCTTGCATGGATGCAGCAATATCAGAGATACTTATCGTTATTAAAAGATTTGGGGTACCCCTTCAAGGTAATTCTGTAGTAATATTCCGTCTTCTGGTTTTGTTTCTAGAAGTGTATTTGAGTTGTGTTGGTTGATTTTTTCCAAGATATTCGCTACTTGGTTCTGTATTTAAAGCAAGATGGATAACAATTTTGGATGGGCCTCTTAGTGCTGTCTTCCCTAATTTTTTTGTTGCATAAATTGGTCATATCATCTATTTGAAATTGAAATTTTTAAATGATTGTTTGGATTTACCTAACCATATTGATAGTTTAGGAATATGGTGTCACCTTGCATTGGAGTAATTCTGTAAATTTAGTGTTAGCTACATAAGTTATATGGTGAATATTTGTAAAATGAATTGTGTGATTAGGAAATGGATGAATCATCATTATTCATTAGTTAACCATGTGGAATGTCATAGGGGTCGGTAGATTAACGTCAATCTTTTTTAGCTGCCTTCTTTGTCTTGTTTTTAAAAAAAAAATTAACGTTCTTTTCTTCATTTGGTTTTATTTATTTATTTATTTTTTTTATGACTTTTTAGGCATTTATTGTTTGAAAGTTGCTTAAAAAAAGGAAGAATTTTCATGCCCCAATTTTTATTTACTCGGAAACATTACCAAAAGCCTTTAATTTAGATCTTTTTTTTTTTACACATATCTATCACCCTTGAGTAATAGAAAACATAATAATACATGTTCTTTCTCTCAATGAATACAACAATAACAATAATAAATGTCAAGCTTCAACTGTGGAGTTACAAATAAATAATTACAAATATCAATGTACAATATTTATTTCTTTCACATCTATGATGAAATTACACATAAAAGACACATGGACTTCTTAACTCCAACCAATAAATTCGAATTCCCTTGTAAAAAAAATGAGACAATAAGGGATGAGCGTAATTGCCCAGTACGAATCTCATAGTTCTACAACAGTAGATAACACAGATAGAAATGATCATGCATGCAGGGTGCTACCATTTAGTAAGGTGACGTTTTATAATTTCAAAATATCATACGTAGAGAGTATCTTTTCTCAAAATTTATTTGAGCATTTAAGAAAAACCTTCAGCCATAAAAATTATCCCTTATCATCAGAAAACCATAAATCCTTTTTGAAAACAAATATGCTTAAGGAACAATGTTATTTTAAATTATTAACCCAATTCCAAAGTATTCCTCATTTCATTTCCATTTACCTTTTTATTATTCACAATTGTTATAACTCCATAACCTCAAAGTTTAAGTTCCCTTAATACTTCAAAAATAGCCCTCGTACAATCCATTCTCACTTGTCTATCCATTATTGCTATAACTCCGTAATGTAGACATCCAAATCTCTTTTGTATTCAATAGCAATTCTCCTACACTCAACTCCTACTTGTCTAACAACTACATCACATCCACATTTGCATTATCAATTATAATTCTACATAACACAAGGATAATAAACTCATTTAATTCAATTTCTCAATTAATTACAAAAACAAAACTCTTAATATTTCCTTATAAATACAAACAACTCGATGAGTTCATTATTACCAACCTCTTATCCAATTACTATTTCATTATCCATCCTTTTCAAATAATTTTTATATGCATTCTCCTTCGGTATCAAAGTACACTTCAAATTGTAATTTCATAAGTTCATCACAATTCACACGTATTATCACCAACTCAACACATTTCTCAACACATTCCACCTTTTTCCGACTTGATACGGCGGGATAGCGAACACCCAACAAGAGTTTAACTCCCAAAAACATTTGACTTTAAAAATCATCCCCACATTTGCCGGCTATTATATGGCAGGAAGTGGGCACCCAAAAACATTTTCAAAACTATCCATTTTTCCACTTTTGCCGGCTACAATACGGCAAGACTTTGAGGACACCCAAAAATCATTTTTTTCACTTTTGCCGGTTATTATATGGCGGGACTGTGTGGACACCCAAAAATCATTTTTTCCACATTTGTCCAGCGTTGAGCCTAGACAAAGCAATTGGGCACTTTTTCAACTCCCCGCATGGGTACCAATACAACACCACCAAATACAACTCAACGCAACCCAACACAGTTCAATGCAACCCAATACAATTCAACACACTCAACACCAAACAATGCAATTCAACATAATTCGATGCAAGCTCAACATAGCTCAATGCAATTCAACATATTTCAATGCAACCTCTTAAACCTCAATTTCATCATTTCATCACAAAATTCATATCATCCATGCCCAAGGTTTTAAAAAGCGGCCGCAACCATTACGTAACGCCGTTACGTAACGGTTGTGGTAGTTACCGCCACCCGTTACGGCCGCTTTTGCAGTGTGATTGAAATTCACAGGTGTATCGGCCGTAGCGGCTGCTATAGCGGTCGTAAGGGTGCCGTAACGGCTGTAACAGCCTGTTACGCACCGTTACGTAACGGTTCTAAATTGCTTCTTTAAAAAAAACACAAAAAAAAAAAAAAAAAAGTTGAAAATGGGAGAAGAGAGATAGGGAGAGAATAGGGAAGATGAAGAACATATTAATTTGTTGAAATTGTAAGATCTATGCTATTCTATTCAGCTATTATCACTCAACCATTTTGTTTTTGTGTGTCTATTTATATATTGTTTGAAAATAATAATAATAATAAGTGTGGTCATTATCTATTTGGCTTGATTAATATATATATATATATATTTAGACTTTTATTTATTCTCTTACTTTTGTCATTGTTTATCTTATATATAATAGTTAGTGATTATTTTTTGTAAAATATAAAGTCATTAATTATTAAAATAAAATGTAAAAAACTCAGTTTATAGTGATTTAAAACTATAAAATATATTGGATCAAACTTAAAAATTTATAAAAATTGATCAATATTTATTGTAAAACCCAATAAATATGATCATGGAAAAAAAATGTGCGTATCGGTAAATTTTTTGCAAATTGTGCAAAAAATAAAAAAATTCACTTCGATTTACATAAGAACTTACGCTTATGGTCTTTACACCGCATAACCGCAACCAAGAATCGCTTCGTTTGAACCTTGTCCATGCCATTAACAATTTCTTCCCCCAAAACTTTGTTTCATATTATCACATAATTTAAAATATTGACAATAAGGGTTTAATCGCAACTTTTAGAATATCGACAATTTCGCAGAAAGTCTGCTCGAGCGCCACTTTTTGTGCTCGAGCGCACTTGCTTCCAGCATAGATACTAAAACTTCAAATAGGCATAACTCTCTCATCTAGACTTCGCTTTACGTCGTTCTTATGTCCAAATCGAAGCCTTAGAAACAAGCTTTCCAATAGTTCTAGCCTCACACCCAAATTCAAAGTGTGGAAAAAGAAAATGGCAAAAGAGTGATGGTTGTTCGTAGGAAAATTACCAGAGTCAGTTTTTGGTCTAATCTTACTCAACCATCGTGTTACCACTTCGATCAATGTCCAAAAATAAAACAAGGAGGCTCCAAACACAATAATTAAAATGTCAAGAGCAACCCCACTAGTCCCAAAAATTCAGACTCAACCAGGCAGACCACTTGAGCGTCCAATCTTGCGCTCGAGCGAACGGACTAACCAAGCCGACCGCTCAAGCGACCACTCCTGTGGAAATTCACAACTCTCAGAATCTCGGATAGATTGCAAAAGTACTGGGAGCCTCACAAGACTGCTCTAGCGTCACTCTTGCGCTCGAGCGGAGGGAAAAATTCTAGGGTGTTACAAGAATGGTGATTGAAAAATTGAAAATAATAAACAATGACAAAAAAGCTCATTAATAAAGTTGGTTTGAAACGACAATATTTATCATAGTTAATATGATTTGAGTATTGAATAATTGAGATTGAAATATTGCTTTGGGATTGTGTTCTGTTCCCATCTTTTACTTCCCAATCTCTATTCTTATTCCTTTCTTGAGATTCTCTATGCGTTTCCTCCTACTTCCCACTTTTCGCCTCTTGTTCTTTTGCCCTTATCTCCTTCTTTGTCCATTATCATCTATTCTTTATCTCTCTATCTCTCTAACATAAAGTTTGCATGTTATAGTTGCCCATTCATGTTTGATAAATTATCATGAAGACCAAGGTGCATTAGGTTTTTCTCATTGGCCAAGTTGCATTAGTTTAAAATCAAAGCAAAAATCAAGATGAGGATTTAGATTTTTTTTTTTTTTTTTAAAACTTTAGTGAAAGATAAAGATTTAGATGGTTCTATTTTATTTTATTTTTTTAGATATTGAATGGAACTTAAGTTCATGTTTTCTCGAACAAGAGGGAATTATTGCGTTCTACTTGTTGGATGCATGTGAAGCGAAGTGATTAGTATTATTAGGAGTCTTTTATGGAATGTTGATGCGTTTTGTTGCATTTAGGACTTTTAGTGGCTTTACTATAGGATTTGGGTCCTATTAGGTAACTTTGTTAGGCAATAATGGCCTGTGAATATATCCATCGTATTTCTTCGTTCTTTTTCTTTGTTGAGGGCTATTAAATATCTTTATTCTCTTTTATTCTAACCTACTTTTGCCTTTCTTCCTTGATTTTTTTTTCACATTTTGTCTCCTCGTCTTCCAAACACATACCCTATTCATTTTTGTCTCTGACTCTCTTTTATCCTTGTGAGTGTATATGGTTTGTGGCCTTTTGGCACTTACTATAATACAAATTTTTTTGGGCCGATCTAAAAAAAATGTTCTATTTCCACTCTTGTCGCTCTCAGCTTCTCTCTGTCTTTGTTCTTTAACATATAGTTGAAATAGCAACATATATACTTTTTCCCACCAAATGCTCAGTGAAACCTTGTGACAACTATGCAATATTCGTGGGATTTATGTTATTTAGTATTTTTTTGGGCTGTATATATAGTTTTATCTTTTCTTTTCTTTTCTTTTTTTTCCCCTTTTCTTTTTTTCCCCCTTCTTTTTCAAAACCACCTGAATTGAATTTTTCAATCAAGGTTTTGTTTGTATTGTCAAAATTTTGAACGATTGTATGTTGATTTAACCGCGAATATGATTTTACCCAATGAGCTATAGTCGGTGGATTCGTGTAACTGCTTAAATGAATGCTTTTTTTTTTTGGTTTGTCAAGCTGAGAAATTTGGTCTCTTTTGAGTATTAAGGAGTTATGTGGTTCTCAAATTGATTATTTTATCTAAATTGCATGGAGGTGGATTCCAAATATGTCAAGTGATGTTATATATCTATTTTCACATTTCATCAATTTTTTTGGTTTGGTAAATAAACTTTTATTAGCAAGAGGATGCAAAAAAGGAGGAAAGCCGTACATGAAAGTTAGAGCCTATAAACTGTACATTCCTTTGTTGGAATTCACTTTATTATCCAGTTTCTTTGGCTCCCTCGCCTTTCTGAGCCTAGAGATGCTTCTTTTCCTTTGTCCTCCACCTAGTTATTGCTTCTCCCTTTCCTTCCAATGACACATTTCATGGCCTCACTTACGTACCATTCAAACCTGGTTCGGACCAATGTTAATAATTTGTATTGTATTAGTTAGTACATCCCAGGGTGTTCCCGTCCGGCACAAAAATGGTACACACATCCATCTTTTCTTTCACTCAAAATACTGGACTGTTTCTGTCTATCTTGTAGTTTTTTCATCTTCTGGCTATTCTGTCTTCTGTTTCTGTTATTGTCCGATATACTGAAATCAGAAGATGGAAGAGAAGTATCTAGTGCCCCGTGAGGGCACACATGCAGAGAGAGAGAGAGAGAGAGAGAGAGAGAGACAACAAGCACACTTGGAGAGCGCAGTACAACAGGGAGTTGTATGCTGCATTCGGGAGGGAAGGAGAATAGAATGTGTACAACTCTCAGTTCCTGAAGTGATGACATGGTTTTTGAAATGACAACTGCATTATTCTACTTTGCAAAGAATTTAAAGCAAGCAACAAATCAAGAAAAAAGAAGAATAAAACGCTTGGGAAAGGTTTCTTGACACTCTAAAAAGCAAACAATTTCTGTCACTTATTATTGTTGTTGTTATTAATATTATTATTTTCTTTGTTATAGGAGAATTTGATTACTGGTCAAGATTTTTTTTTTTTTTTAAATAAATTTTTTATTGTTATAATATATACATCTAAATTAAATTTTAATATTTTGTTTATGATTATAAATCTGAAACAGTATACCAAAATTCAACGGTATCGGTGTGTACCATACCAATGGTAAAAATGGTACGTTCAGATCCTTGTCACGTGGTCAAACCTTCTTTATCCACATACCCCTTTGCTTCTACACTTAAATTTTGAAAAAACCTTCATCTGTCGGACAATTGTACCACTATCCCATAAGGTATTCATTACCCCCCACACACTCAGTCTGTGTGCAGTTCCCATATGTCATACACCTTTATTCATCATCCTTGGCTTTGGTGACCTTTGAGCTTCTTGGTCATCACTGGAAAATTCTGAAGCCTTATGAGATATGCTGGAAAACCTATTGCCAGCTTTTTGTCATGTTCATCCATTTTGACAAAGCCACCACGTGCATCTCGAAAGCCTGAAACACATTACGAGTGGAGTGGCAGTCCAAGGAATCTAACCCACATATCCATCAATCCATATATTCTAGAACAACATCTGTCTGCTGAGCAGCAATTGATTTGCACCTGTTTACCCCTGTGCATCCACCTGCTCCCAATATTCTCACTGCTGCCTCTTTGATGACACAAGAAATAGTCAAAGAGTTATAAAGCCTTAATGAAGTCTAAAACTCAGACACCAGCTGGCACTCCCAATTCTGGCCCAGCCTGCAAATCTACCCATTTTATCTAATTCAAGGTTTGTATTATAATTTAGGAAAAACGAACTGCCCATTTGAGTGACTCAATTTGTGTTATCACAGCCCAATGCTCACCCTTTCTTTCTCGCTGGTTGCTTTAATTGTTAATTTTCAGTACTTTTTCCCCATAATTTATTGCACTCAGCTACTTGAAATATAAATGGGGTGAACGTGAGTTAGATGACCCTTTTGGCTCCCTTGTTTGTTCTCTTATTTGTCAGTTGTTCTGCAACTTAAAAAATGTTTTGTCTTTCGGAGTCCATGCAAACCTTTTTTCTAGATAATCACTACTGTTGTCTTCTGGCTCATTTTTGCAAATAATGCCTTTCCAAATCGCTTGTCTCTTGCTAGTTGTGTGTGTGTGTGTGTGTGTTTTTTTTTTTAACTAGCTTTTCACTTCAAACCTTATCTTTGTCATTCGTTCAAATAATTATTTGATGTGGATTTCTTTTGCTTTTTCTTCTTTTTTTTTTGGGTTATTTTCCTTTATTCTTTATTTTCTTTTTGTGAACTCTGATTTTGCGTGCTTACTTTTCAATATAGGTTTTTCTTTGGGATTTTGATCTTTCCGAGGCCAAGGTAATATTTTTGTTTCAACTTATGGACTAAAATTGTGCAGTTTTTCTAGATAGAATACTCTAATTGTTCTACTAATTCATTTACCCATGATGAATTCCTCATCGTGCTATGCTAATTTGTGATTCTTATGGTTGTAGTTGGATATTGTTAGCAGCCCGCGTGATAGAAGCCTTGCATCGGCTGAAATGCACAAGTATGTGCCTCTGAAGGTACGAGCTTGAAATCAATTTTGGTGTTATGAAAGTCTGTATGATTGTCTGTTCTTTCCTTTTAACATCAGTTTCCTTTACTTTTATTAAACAATCTGTATTAAAATTTACATCAAAATGATCAAATTACTTTTCTAAAATGTTTGGTGTTCCAAACTTGTGAGTTGGGGTGCTATTTGTGTCTGATCTTGTTGGCGTACCAAAGGCATCGCAATTGATGATAATGGCAAACAGATTTTCTGTCCAGTCAGTTGGGCTGCTAGTCCAGTCTGATCTTGTTGGCATATTAACTCTTTCGCTGCTGTGCCTTGATGTGTTTCCAAAATTGTATCTCATTTATTATGGTTTACATTTCTTTTAAAGAGGTGAATCATTATGTTCAATTTTGCTCTTGTAAAACCAGGAAGATTGTAAAATGCAGCTAACTTTGGAGTTGAGGCGCGCAAGAGGTCACCATGTTCTTGATACTTTGTTTGTAGAGGCTTGGAAGTGCGTCAAGTTTGAGGAGTTAGTTAATTTAGAAAATTATGAGCTCTTTTGTTTTGTTCGTTCTTTCAAGGGTGCGCTATTCTCTTTGGCCGAGATCAAATTATCCGTGGTACACCCTTCTGTTTTTTTATTTGTGTCATATGTCTGTTTTTTTTATTTGACTTTTATCCGCCAATTTATATTTTATTTCCTGGTCACAGAGTAGATGGAGGGATTGGGTAGTGCTTCGTGCATCAGCATATGTCCATAGTTGTCTGAATTCTGCATATGCTGCTTTTGAAACCAACACTGTTTCCTTCTATGTTATGATTTTTCTTCCTCTGCCCCAAATGCGATGTGGCAGTTAAATGAATACCATTGTATGATTACTTATCAATAAAAAAATAACATTGTCTGATCATTTCCCCTTTTTCTATATCTGATAACATCATATTTTTACCCAAACCTGTTTATTTATTATAACTATATGTGTAGGCTATACTCAATCCTTGTGCATGTTTTGTATACGCTTTCCAAAGAGGAATTGGCAGTATCCGGCTCAAAGCGGGTTTATCTGTTCTTATTATTAGCTGATACTACTAATGGCCTATGTGTGCATTTGGTTTTTGTTTGTTGGTTCTGGCGTGTATATTGCTATCAAAGATATCCCAATGACTGCATTTGCCAACTCCGTTTAAGGTCAACTTCAGCGCACTTTAATTTTAAATCAGCTATTTTTTCCGAACTCTATACATAATTGCATATGCATGTGCGTAGCACGGGGATGAAAGTAGTTTGTATTGATTTGTCTCTTATCTTACTGATTAACTTATGAATTAATTCATCGCAGTGGAGGGTGCTTTTTAATTTCTTCTTGGCTTATGTTTGAATTTCTTAGGAAAAACTTTCGAAAGTATTTGCTGTTTTCTTAGCTAAATGTAGTAGGTTTGTGCAAATTTATTTATTTATTTTTGCAATTGTATGCTGCATTATATTTCCACAGGTAGCATCTGTTGTACAACTTCTGCATAAAGTGTAGTCAATATGTAAGATGATTGGGATTTGGGATGTTGGTACACTGTACTATTTTGGGAGTGTGATATGCATTAGTTTTATCTCGTCTTGCAGTCTTTGCTAATTTTTGGATTCTACGGCTAAGAATCACAAACACTTCTGAGAAAGTGACGTGTCCGTGTCGGACGTAAACGCTGCTCCAACACTTTGGAACACACGCTCAATATATATATATATATATTTTTTTCATGTCCATAATTTAACATAAAAATCTGAATTTTGGACACGAGTTTGACATTCATTTTGCGATATGTCCATAATTTCTTTGGCCATGTTTATCTCTAAAATATAAACATTAGACCAACAATTTTTAGAAATTTGCTGACGTCTTAGTTTCAAAGTTGAGAATTTGACATAATTATCTTATACCCTTAAAAAAATGTATAGTTCTTAAGAATAGATCCTACAGACCTTTCACATAAAATTGAATGACAAAGATATGTAAATGTATTAGCATATGGTTTAAAAGGATGAGAGACGTGTTACAATTATGTAAATGTATTAGCATATGGTTTGTCTTTTCTGAAATTTTCCACGTTGATGTATCCGTGTGATGTCGTATCTGTGTCTACTGTCCCGTGTCCGTATTCATGTCTTTGTCTGCGTTTCATAGTATGTCGTCGTGTGATATGCTTGCTTGTGATGATTTGAAGTGCATGATTTATATGCTCCTTTAATTTTTTACTTGTGAATGTCATTGTCATTTTTCATGTTTATAAATTTCATGTGTCATTGTCACTATATTTTTCCGTCAGTAGAGATAGAGATAGCTCGGTGGTGCATACTGATGTTTCCTGTTAATTGTTTGTCAACTTCTTCCATTTCTTCTCTTATATGTGCATGTGCATGCGCACAACAGTTGCAGCGTTTTCAGGAAGCAGTTACTTTTCCTTTATCATGTGGTGTCTTTGGACTTTTTGCGGATGAGGTTATTGAAGTAATTCAGACTGCTGATCATGAAAGAAGAATGCGGGATCACCGTTTCATCAATCTAAAACATATTTTGTTTGGCCTCTCTCTATCTAGAGTTGGTGAGACTGTCCAGAGGATCCTCAATGATAGACCGCTAAACTCTTTGGCTTTGAAGCCTGTGAAAGTTCCTATATACATCATTTACAAGTTATCAGGGGATGTGGCGAGTGTTTATGGTATGATTTCTCTCCTGCCATTGGACCCGCCGGTGATTTTAATTCTTCTTCCTTGGTTTTACTACCTTCGAATTGTGTTGAGTGACTTTTATTTGTAGTCTTGTATCATGTCTTTTAAGGTTGTTATTTTACGGTGAGTAATAGTTTGCATTTTTGTGCTTGCTTGAGGCATAGAGTAAGACCAGGGAATATTTGTCTAGAACATATACCCATGTCCATATTATGCCATGTGGGAAAACAGTGTAGGGATTGCATCACAATTGAGTAGTTTGGATGAATTAGGTTCGTGCATTTCATTTTGTGTTTTGTATTTTAGTTTTTGGTCTTTTATATTTTAAGAATTTACATTGCAGGAGACGAGATGGTACGACTTGAGCATTTGGCTTTCGTAATCGTCTCAACGAAATTGGAAAACAATTGTCCAAATGAGGTAAGGGGCCAATGAGATTTGGGAAGATGAGTCCAAGTTGTCTTATCTATTGGTTATTTATTTTGTTAGATATTCCTATTTAATATTTTTATTATGCCTTTTATGTGGCCCCTACATTTCAGTCATGGTTAGCTACCTGTGTTATTCGACTTCTTTTAAGCATATTCCTTGTTGGCCAGTGACATAAGGTCTTGGGGTACTTTATATTATTTTTATACGTGTGTAAATACATTGATACTGTTATTATCATTTCTTGGCATGGCACTGGACAAGTGGACTTACGTGGCCAGTGATGACAACAAGAAAAGGGACGCCGAACTCTTAGAAAGTGAGAAGCAACATCTTATTCGTGTCTTTGATCCTTAGTGCATTCATATTCTCATTTTTAGTTATTTTTTTCTTTTTCATGTGGAATTGTGCTCATGCTTGCTCCTCATATTGTTCCGTGCCTCCAGTTTTGAGAAAAGCCGATGGCAAATGTGCTGTGAATAGCTGGAAGGATGACTGCTTGAAGTGTCTGCCAGAAGAATGTTTTGAGCGAGAACGCGTGACTTGTAACAACGTGTCTGAGGTGAAAGCATTGATCCATGCTTTTGGGACTGGCTTGAGGTTGCCTGAAATTCGCTAGAGAAGTACATGATGTGGGAATATTATGTTAAATTCTGCACTAGTTATATTTACAGGAAGTGGATTTTAAGTGACAAGTTTGGCAACCATGCTTTTAGTAGCATATTATGGTTTTAAGTTAAACTTTTGTAAATTATTTGGAAAGGATGTCCAAATTATTAGCTCTAGCTTTCTTGATTTCCACCAGGCCACTCCTTACCTAGTACATACTTTAGTTAATCAAACGAGGAGTTGCTTCTCCCAAGTAGAACCCCACGGGAGGAAGAAAATAAAAAAACCTGAATAAAAACTATGGCCTCGTGAAAATCCCTTCTTTTGTTTTTTTTGAGAGATAAGATGCATATATATTTTCAAATATCCAAAATAACATCGTCTACATCTCATTCAGTTGCTTTACTATTTGTAATACTGTTAACTAATGTCAGTAAGGATAGCAGCAATGTTGACATCGTGGGACACGCACCATCCCAAAACTTGTAAGCATGCACAAGCTTCAGCCATCAATGCTGATGAGGCAAAAAAAAAAAAAAAAGAGAACTCCATAGGCCTTGATTGTTGTCCATTGTTGTTGAACACAACCTAGGCAGCCCCTGCTTTCTTTGAATTCCAAGCTCCATCTATTATAAACTTGTCAAAAGTAGCCTTTGGAAAGCATTGTGCATTGTTAGAAACAATTACGGAATTCGGAGAATTATTTTCAAATGCCATAGATGACAAGGATGTCCGCGAAATGAAAAAATATTTTTACTGAATACCCAAAAAAAATCCAGTTGGTTAATAGAAACCACAGGTCAAATTGGGTCCTCTACAATATGGTCAAAGGATGCTTTGTTGTGATGAAGCGGTATTCCCCAAAGAATTTTGATGGATTCAGCGATAGTTTCATTATCAAGTGCAGTTTTGATCCACTCAAGAAACCAAGAATCAGCCTCTATTGGGTTTCCTATAACAAATTTTCACCCCAAACATTATCCTCTCCAAATTCGTTTTGCAAAGGGGCAACAGAAAAATACATGTTTAAGGGTTTCAATCTTCTTGACATCTAGGACAGTTAAAATCATTTTGAAATCCCCTTTTGGCAAGAGATAGATCAGCATGCAATACTCTGCGAATAAAATTCCAAATGAACATTGACCACTTGGCTGGAAGGTTTAGTTTCCTAACTTTCTTTCAAATATCACCATCAATCCCCTTATCATTTTTGGCTAACGTAAAATGGTCTTTTCAACGCCATGTAATAGCCTGACTTAATCGAATAGAACCCATGTTTAGTTTGGCGCCACATAACAATGTATGGTTTTATTGTCAAGTGGGATGTGGGTATTGAGAATATTGATCATTTGATGTGGAAAGGGGTGTGCATGGGTCGGGTTGGGTCGGCTCAGGTTTATTCATAGCCCGTCAACCGAACCGACAGCATCGGGTGAGAAAATCTGTTATGCATTGCCGACCGTTGTGAAGTTCAAAATCAACCGAACCAAAGAACTCAGTTTAGCGGTCGGTTCGAGTGATTTCGAGAATCTGATAAGTGTGGAAAAAATCTGTCCAAAAACGAAATCAAATTTCAAATCAACAAATAAAACTCATATAATATATATATATACTTACAGATCAGTGTGAGAAAGAGGGAAGTGAAAATTGGAGGGAAAATGGGAGAGAAGAAACTCACCACTCTTTTCCCGTCGTTGCTTGTCGCTTTATCAACGCCACGGCCTTCGCTCTTTTTAGCAACAGCCACCAACCACTAGTTGCAACCACCATGATCGCCATCACCCAACATCTCCACACCCTTGTTCACAACACTTCTCCATTACAATCACTATTAAAGAGGAAATTAAAGATCGATGATAAGAGGTAAAATAGTGAGAAACAGATGAGGGAGAGAGAGGAGAGTTGCTTTGTTTTTTGGGAAATCGTTTGTGAGAGAGAGAGAGGGGGAGAGCAAATATGAAGAAGAGAGATGATATCGAGATTGAAGATTAGTTTTTTGAGAAATTTCTTAGGGTATTGGAGAGAGAGAGAGAGGACATTGAACGGCTATGGAAAAAATAGGTAAGTGTGACAGTCTGTCTCAAACTCTGTGATAAAGTGGAAATTGAGTTACTTTGTATCAAACTCCAAAGTGATAAAGAGAGATGACAAGCGTGTATTTCTTAGGTAAATATAAAATATTATATGAAGAGAGGTGTGTATTCGCAAGATGGACCACTATCTATTTGAATATATATAATATAATATATATCTCGCTCGGTTCGGTTTTAATAATTATATTTTAGATCAATCCATTGACCGTCAGATAACAAATTTATAGAATATGAAACCATTGCTGACTGTCCAAAGTGACGAAGCCGACCATAGAGCCTCGGTTCTATTCGGATCGGACGGATTCATCGGGTCAATTAATTTCTTGCACACCTCTAGTGGGAATAGAGATTTGAGTAATGGTTCCCTCCAAGCTCTGGTGTTTTTTCTATTCGGTCGGCAACCTAAAAAAATGATAAAAATCTACCCATTCCTCGACCAATCATTTCATTGTTTGTGGTAGGTATCCATTGGTCTTCAAAAAGATCTTTTAGTGTCATTAACAACCCAAAACAACCCCTTTTTTTAGAAGTTCTTTCCCTCCATAAGAGAGAATAAAGAAATTGCTAGCAAACAACTAAAGAGAGAATAAAGAATAAGGGTAAAAGGCAGATAAAGGTAAAAAAAAATGGGCGGTGAAAAAATAAATGGTTGATATAAAATTGATTCGAACGAGTGATTGTTGTCATTCGATCGATTTGATTTTTTGCATGGATGATATACTCAACGAATCGTAAAATGTGAACGGTTCAGATCATCGAGACGGGATCCAAAAGTGGGCCCATGTTGCAGATTGTACGGTCTAGTCTTGATCTCCAACTAGAAACAAGCTGAACCTTTTTGAAAATTACATCCCACTCATTGAATTTCTAATTTCATAACAAATGACTTATTTTATTAAAAAATTATGAAGTCAATTAACAGATTTTAATGATATCAGAATTTTATTTCAATTAATAATTTGGATAATTTTATCATTATATAGGAGATCAGTTAAAAATTTTAATTTTTCATAAAAAAAAATTGATAATAAATATTTATAATTTTTCAAATTACAAAGCTCATATTTTAAGCAAACAAGAAGTGTATTTATAATGTTGTCAATAAATATCTTTTTTTTTTTTTGGGTTGGTTTCCTAGATGGTGTTCTGGTGGCCTCTCATCTGCCATCCCTCCGAACATAAGAGGATCTAGAAATCTCCATCTACATCCATCCACCCATACCATTGAAACTGCTTAAAAGTTGGTGGATTGAATCGGGTTGGTCATTTTTGGCAAATAGGTTGGGTCCATAAAAGCCCCTAATTTCTGCAAATATTTAAAATTTCATTACTCACATTCATTAGATTATTTAAAACTCAATTTCTGTTTTTTGTAAACAGAAAACAAGAAATCAACAACATTATCAAACGAAAATGTTCTAGTGAATCTATTTTGCAAATTTCAATTCTTACATGTAGCAAGATTATTTTGTGTGGGAGTTGGGTTCATTCGATTTACATAAACACTTTTTGGGATGTTTCACCGATAGGGAGAATTTTATTGTCCTTATTTTTGTTTTGGTTCTTCTTGCAAGATATTTCAAAAGAACATATAATGCACGTAAGATCAACAAAAAAAAAAAAAAAAAAATGCGCAGCATTCTATTTTTCAAACTGACCACATTTTGAGGTTCGTACAAATTGAATGCTTTTGTTATCAAGATTTGAGATATAAGAAATGCTTATTTCATGATATATTCAGTGGTTGGACAATCAAGTGCATTTCATAGCACACAATAGGTTACCACCTTAAAGTTGAAAATCTGCTTTAAAATAATAAATAAAAAAACCTCTGAATCTTATGCCAATGAGACTAGTCACTGAAAGCTAATCTTTAAATGAAAGTTGGTTCTATGTTTTTTTTATGAGTGCTATTATTAGCACTCCATCAATTATTTTGGACCCCCTACTTCTTTGGACTCCCACTTATAAATTTTAAAACCTTTAAAATATTTTTTCTTACCCCAAATGATACCAAAATCATCTTTGTAAAAACATTCCACCCATTCAAATGCACGCCCCCACACCCCAAAAAAGCCTCTCTCCCAAAACCCTAACAAAACCCATGAAGGTAGAACCTTTGAAAACCAGTAGAAAAAATTTGTGCTGATTAAGAAGTTTTTTTCTTTGCTTCATTATGATGTTTGTCAATCTATTTTTTTTCCCCCTATTATCTTTTGTCACACACACAACACAACCTACTCTCATGCTTCTCTGGTTGGTTTTCTGTCATTTATCCATGGCCTCATTGTGTGAGCAAAACTAGGCAAGATTTCACCCACCAGTCGACCACTTGAGGGTGCTCGGACCTCTTTTGCTTGCTTCTGTTGCTGCTTCGGTTATTTGTTCCAGAACAAATAAGAAATGTTCGGTTCCCAATTCCTGAACAAACAAACAATGTTCGGACCTGTGTTCTAGAATTTTTGTCATATGTTTGGAAGTTCAGCCCTGAAAAAATAACGAACAATTTTTATTATTTTTGCCATTTTTCCAAGATACTTACCCTTACAAGGTCAATCTCCTCTAAACTAAGAAAACCATCAAAGTTGTGAATCTGTTTTGAGCTTTTATTGTTGTATTCCTCTCGTCTTATGGAGTTGTGGTTGTCGAAAAAACTTCTACTCATTGTCATCGTTGGAAAAGTGTATGTAATCAAATAGTAGCCATCGTTGCAGCCGGAATATTGACGCCACAGATTTTTCAAGGTTTTGATAGTGGGTAGGTTTTGATTATTGGATTTGGCAAAGATGGATGGGTGGTGATGGAGGTGGTGATTGTTGGATTTAGAGAATATGGATTGTTGAATTTTCAAAGTACCCTAGCAGCCATCTCTGATCCTAATCTCTGGTCTCACGAAGTCGACCCATCTCGATTGGGTACTTAACGGTTCTTCTTGACGGTGCCTTTCTCTTTCTCGTTGGTTCTAGGTCAAATTGGTTGACCCATCTCTTCTCTGGTTCGCTACATCTGTTTTGGGGAATTACGCAACTCCTTTTCTAGATATGTTTGGTCATATTTGGCCCATCTGGCATTAGTTTATTAGATTTTGCCCCATCAGATCTTTGTTTATTATCCTTTGACCCCTAGTTTGGCTATTTAGGGTTTGTTACACTTGAACCTCTTAGCTTTTTGGTTATTATGATGTCTCTAGCTTTGGATGAGTGTGCTTTCTGCCTTGGAAGTATCATTGTTCCAAGAAGGGATGTCTATCTGGCTCGTATTCTCAGCAGTCTCAGACCCAGTTTTGCCCTTCTTCTCCAAGTAATTTTCAGGCTTTCGCCAGTTCTACTGCATCTGCTCCAGCTCTTGATCCTGACTTGGCTTCTGGAAGTGCTCAGATTAATCAGTCAGCTTCAGCATACACTGTCTACCTCCCAGCGATCCTTGTCTGCCTCCATTATTTTCTCTCTTCATTCAGGTTTGCTTGGGTCTTCTTCAGGTATCTCTTCGTTTGTCTGGATTTTTCACTCTGGTACCTCTCATCATATGACTCTCCATCTCTTCTTACTTCAAAATTGTACTTCCCCCTCCTTTTTCTATTACTGTTAATGCTGCTAATGGGTTTGGTATGTTTGTTATATTTGTTGGGTCTGTCTTACCGTCTGCTATGTTTGTTGTCTCTATTCTATTTGTCCTTTCTGTTCCCCAGTTATTTGTCAGTTTATTATCTATCAATCAGCTTGATACTTTCGGTTTTGATGTTATCTTTTCTTCTTCTTCTATCTGTTCTGTGTAGGATCAGATGTCCAAGCAGTAGATTGGGATAGGCCGTAAAGTTAGAGACCTCTATGTGGTGGAGAGCTTGCATCTGCCTATAACAACTTCTCCAACTGCTTTTTTCTTTTTTCAGTTAGATTCTCTGTCCACTCATTTCTACTTGTGGCATTCTAGATTAGGATATTTGTCTGCTGACTGCTTACGGTCTTTAGCTTAGTTAGGTATATTGGGTAAAGTTTTTCCTAGTGACCTTTCTGAATGTCGGGGGTGTAAACTTGCCAAAATGACAATCTTACCTTTTCGTAAAAGTACTTCTATATCTGATACACTATTTTCTTTAGTTCATACTAATGTTTGGGGCCCTTTTCGTGTCCTTACCAAAGGGGGTTCTGCATACTATGCATCATTTGTTAATGACTGCACCCGTTACACTTGGGTTTTTCTTATGACTCATAAGTCCGATTTCTATCGGATATACCGTACCTTTCAATCTATGATTACTACTCAGTTTGGGTCTACAATTAAAGTGTTAAGGTCTAACTTGGGTGAGGAATATTTTAAAAATGAGTTCTGTGAGTATTTGGCCAATTTGGGTACCATTCACCAAACTTCCTGTACAGATACACTTGCCCAAAATGGTCGAGCCGAACGTAAACACCGTCATCTTCTTGAGACAACTAGGTCACTTTTTCTCTTTACCTCAGTTCTGGCTCCATTCTGGGGGGAGGCAGTTCTTACTACTGCTTTTCTTCTCAACCGCATGCCTACTCCTCTTCTTTCTGGCTGGTCTCCTTATGAGGCATTTTCTTCCAAATTCCTAACTACTCTCTCCTTCGTGTGTTTGGGTTTGCCTGTTTTGCCCTTCTTCTCCACAAAGATAGGACCAAACTTAGTGCACGGTCCGTCCTCTGTGTCTTTTTGGGTTATAGTCCTACTCAGAAAGGCCATCGGTGTTATGACCCTATTTCCCGTCATTTTTATGTCTCCCGTCATGTTTCTTTTCTCGAACGTGTACCTTATTTTCAGCTTCCTCCTCTCACTGCCCCAATTTCCAAAGAGGATTTGGTTCATATTAATCCGTTTCCTTCGAGGTTCCGTCTAATGAGTACATCTCCACAGTTCTCCTGAGCTTGTTCCATCTTCTTCTCCTTCAGTTTCTTCTCCTCCTTCGTTGTTAGTTTATTTTCGTCACAAGGCTCCTACTCCACCGATTATCTTTGCCCCTATTGTTGATCCTCCTGCTTTTGACGACTCTGATCCTGCTGCACACTGATATCCTACTCGAATGCGTCATTCTCCAAATTGGTTAGGTTGGTCTAATACATGTTTTTCTGGTTCCTATCGCATTTTTTTTGTTTGCTATTCACTCTTTTTCAGAATCTCAATCTTACAAGGAGGCCTGTCAGGATCCTCATTGGGTTCAAGCTATGGAGGATGAGTTGTCTGCTTTACAGAAAACTCGTACTTGCGAGTTGGTTCTTTTTCCTACTGCTAAGAATCTAGTTGGTTGTAAATGGGCCTACAAAGTCAAGACTCATTCTGATGGTTCTCTTGAACGCTATAAAGCTTGTCTGGTTGCCAAAGGTTTCTCACAGGAGTATGGTATTGATTATGAGGAGACCTTTGCTCCTGTTGCCAAGATTACTACTGTTCGTACTTTGATATCTGTCGCTGTTGTTCATTCTTGGTCTCATTATCAGATAGGTGTTAAAAATGTTTTTCGTAATGGCCATCTCACTGAAGAGGTTTACATGTGTCTTCCCCTTGGCCTTCACCATTCCTCTGGACAGGTTTGTCGCCTTCAGTGTGCTCTGTATGGTCTGAAACAATCTCATTGTGCTTGGTATGCTTGCTTTCAGACTGCTGTTACTGAGCTTGGGTTTTATCCTCGTGTCCAAGACTCTGCTTTATTTTTTTTCCACACCTCTACTGGATTTGTTGCGTTATTACTGTATGTGGATGATATGATCATCACTGGTTCTAACTCTTCTGCTATATCTGAGGCCAAGCAGCATCTTTTCCACACATTTGAAATAAAGGATCTGGGCCTATTATGGTATTTTCTTGGTATTGAAGTAGCTTCTTCTCCCAAAGGCTACTTTCTCTCTCAGGCCAAGTATGCCAATAAGGTTATTCATCGTGCCGGTCTTACTGACACTAAGATTTTTGATACCCCCATTGAGCTTAATGTAAAGCTCAACACTACTGATGGTGTTCTTCTGGATGATCCTACTCTATATCGAGAGCTCCTGGGTTACTTAGTCTATCTAACGGCTACTCGTCCTGATCTTGCCTATGCGGTTCATGTGGTTAGCCAGTTTGTCTCTACTCCTTGCTCCACACATTGGGCTGCCTTGGTTCGGATTCTTCGCTATCTCCGAGGTACTATATTTTAGGGTTTACTATTGTTCTCTACTTCCTCTCTAGATTTGGTGGCATATGCTGATTCTAATTGGGTTGGTGATGTTACTGATCGCAAGTCTACATCTAGTTTCTGTATGTTTCTTAGCGATTCCTTGATCTCTTGGAAAAGCAAGAAACAAACCGTTGTTGCTCGCTTTACTGCCGAAGCTGAGTATTGTGCTATGGCTCATACTACTGCTGAAGTTGTCTGGCTTCGTTGTCTTCTCTCTGACTTGGACATCTCTTAGTCTTCTCCGTCCTCCTTCTATTGTGACAACCGCAGTGCTATTCAGATTACACATAACACTGTCTTTCATAAGCGAACCAAGCACATTGAGATTGATTGTCACTTTGTTCGTCAGCATCGGCAGTCTGACTTTATCTCGTTTCCTTTCATCTCTTCAGCTCTGCAGCTTGTTGACTGCTTTACCAAGACTCACACTACTGCTCGGTTTCTATTTCTTCTTAGCAAACTCTCAGTGTTTTCTACCTAAACACCTTGAATTTGAGCGGGGATGTGAGAATAATATTAGTATAGTATATATTATGTGAATATTGTTTCCTATTTAGGATTGGTTTAGGTTTATTCTTGTTTCCTATTTAGGATTAGGTTTAGAATTCCTATATATATCAGATATACACATTGTATTAAAACACAATTGAATATACAGTTTGATTTAGAAAGTTAACAAGGTATCAAAGCCAGAGTACTAAAGGATGGGTAGGGTGCATGTCCCTGGCCCACACGCCACAGGTGCTGCCAAGTGAGCACGCTGGGCGTGAGGGAGGGTGTGAAGCGAAGTCCCACATTACCTGAGTACTAAAGTAATATTAAGCATCTAAGCATGAGGGCACCCTCACCTTAATAGTTAGCTTTTGAGGTGAGTTCTACCCAAGATCGTGTATTAGGTGGGTGGTCTCGTAAACCCTAACTCATGATGTAGTGGGTGTGTAGGCTTAATTGTGAGATAGGGTGTCCCAAAATTTTTGATGTTCTTTTTAGTAATTTCATTTGAGGTTATTATTGTAATAAAAAAAAAAGCTAAAAAATGGAGGGTCCAAAATAATTGATAGAGTGCTAATAGCAGCGCTCTGTTTTATTAAATTAGTTGATATATTTGAATTTTTTTATATCCACATATTTTTTTACTTTCTATAAAAATTGCAATTCCAGTTCAATGCTTAAACATTTCAGTACTCAATTTAGTTTTATTAATTCCAAAAATTAAGTGATAAGCTGATTCAAAACTTAAAACTGAATGCATTAAGTAATAATCAATTATGCTTGTTTGATAACCACAATTGATATCACTTAAAAATTTATGTGCCTCTTAAAATGTAGGTTAAAAGTTAAGAAAATTTTAAGTCATATCAAACTTACTTAATTCTAATTGAATTTTTAAATACTAAATGTAAGTATCGATATACACTATAATAAATTCGCTACTACCACCACCATCGCTACCGTTACCACCACCACCATCGTTACGCCTATTGCCGCCGCTACTATCATTATCATGCCATCACTGCCCCCACTACCATAATAAATCAACAATAGGCATAATAAATGAAGAAAAAAATACCATATGGAATAAAAATATAAATTCATAGGACTAATTAGATTATAATTTTCTTTAGTAGACTTATTAGGTTAAAATAATTCTAAATGAAATTTATCAATAAAAAATTTAATATTTATACTAATATATATACATTCCAAAGGAGAGAAATATATGTCGTGCATGTGCTCAAGTCAACTAAAATATAAGCTATTAGAACATTTTTTGTGGTATGATTATTTATCTATTTAATTTTTATGTCAATACAAAATAGAAAAAATTACTAGTCAGATTATATTTTGAAAAATTATTACACATTAATGAGAAAATTTATGGTTTTAATTATTTATTTTTATAATATTTATAATTATATAGATATATATTTTCTTTCACCACTGAGGGTGTAATTTTTCCTTAAAAAATAATAATCCAATTCAGAGAATGTGTCAATTACAAATATTATCCGGGCTTAAGAAAAAGTTGTCTACGGCCATAAGCTTTGTGGTTTTTGGCGTTTTGTACAACTGAAGAGCTGAAAGCACAAAAAGAGTAGACGAGGAGGCTGTTTTGGGCGTTGAGCTCCTGTAGAGTGAAAAAGGTAGAGTGATCTCCTAGAGTAATTTATGAGTGCGCGACACCTGTTTCATTAATGGAACCAAGGGTTGAGATCAATCACTCACCAAAACGATTTTGGTGAGGAAATTATTTTTTTTTTAAAAAAAAAACGTGATAAGAGAAACGAAGAGAAAGAGAGAGAGAGGACACACAACTAGAGTTCTTCTCCATCTTCGGGGCACTCTCCTTCACTCTAGTGGCTGCAGTCCATCTCTATACATCACATATTGTGTAATTTATTTGTTTGTTTCAATCTCAAACCCACCTCTCTTCTTCCCCCCTTAATTACTTCCTCATCAATTACCGTAAGTCATCACAATCAAAGACAGATACCATCTTGCTCAAATGTGTCAAGCACTACTCAAATGATTTGGAGAAAATGTAAACCCTCTCAACATTGTCCTACTAACAAGACTATGATGGAAGTTTTATTGAAAACCAAGAACCTAAATGATATTCTCCCAACATTTCCCCTCTTTTTAAGAAGATTTCAAATTTGATCTAATATAAAACCCGTACCGAATCGGAAATCTTTGACCATAACAACCTAAAATTACAAATTTTTTTATTCTCCACACCAGTTGTACTATAGTACTCAAACCCACAGAAATTGCAAAAACTGCAAAACAAGAGATTTAGACCTTTTCCTCCTTGGATTTAGTCGCCGATCGCAGCAGATACCGGAGTTTGGAACCTGATTTCCCTACGTTCGCTGCAAAATCAAGGTCAAATACATTAGAAACACACACATATATTAATACATATATATATATATAGAGAGAGAGAGATTAGAGCATAAGTTTTGGTACCAGTGACTCTAGATTGTTTTTTGACAGAGTCCTCCATGAGAGAGAGAATTCGTTTTTTCTTTTCTTTTTTTAATTCCCACACCAAAACGACGTCGTTTTGGTGAGGGATTGATCTCAACCCTTGTTTCATTAGTGGGACAAGTGTCACACCCTCATAAATTACTGTAGGAGATCACTCTTTCTTTTTCACTCTAGAGGATCTTAACGCCTATTTTGGGTCTGGTTTTGCTACTGTTGCGTCTGGTCGATGTGCTGGCTCCATTGCAATGAACCACGTGTTTGATATGCCATTCAAATATAACGGAGGAGAAGACGAACGTCTTCTATCTCACACCGTCATTTCTCTCTCTACATTCTTTTCACATTCATAGCAAGGGGTGCATGTTGCGGTTTGGATGATTTGAGAGTAAAATTATAAATTAAATGGCAGATTAGTGGATTGACAAATTGCGATTTGAGAATTTTTGGACAGATTGACGGGTTGAAGAATATTTTAACAAATTATCAAGTTTTTGCATAACATATTGTCACGACCCAAACCTGGCCCTAAGGGTTTAGTATCGTAACCGGCCAGTAATCCGTGATTACCAAAAGCCTGCTTAACAGTAAAGACAATAATTCAATATAAAGGGGCTGGCGGAAGCCAAACAGAAAAAAAAGAGATGTCCAATGAGTTGTAAAAACGTGAATGGGAAAGACTTTTATGGACATAACCACATTCATAACCATAAACATATATACATACCAGATATACATAACATACAGGTTAGGGACCTACTCCTTAAACCTTAACTGTACAATCAAGTCTTAAGCATTCGATACAAAACAGAGACAGAAGGGTGGATCTGAAACATCCCAAAAACAGCTCTGGCTCGAGCAGACTCGGAACCTCGAAGTGAGGCACAAAAGTTGGCTTGACAAAACATGAAATTAACCCGACACTTCTAGCTTCGGTCCAGTGCTTGGCCACCTACATACATATATAAACTGTGAGCTAAAGCCCAGTGGATAACAAATTTGTAAAGGGGTTAAGAATGAATGTCCTTTCAGTAATCAAAACAGTCAATTGCATTGGTAGATTAGTTATTCAATCAGTGACTCATATTTCATGGCATATCAGTCATTTAGAAATCATGGCAGTCATATGTGATACATCCAATAGCAAGATGCAAGATGAAGTCTTAATAGATCGAATAGTCATTGATGGCCATCAAAAGCGATAAATAATAGTTCCAAACATTGAACCGCGAGATCTCTATGTGATGAGCGATAGCGATAATAGTAATGAAGTTGCTATGGATGCCACAAGTACAGTTCATAAAATAGGACAAACATTCATTCAGTAAACAATGTCACTTCAGAAAGCAGTACGGTCGATCGTTCAGAAAATAATTATAATTGAACATATCTTTGCAACATTGTTACTCACAGATTACTAGGCTATAGGCAGGCTAATCAGCGTCCTTGGGTGTCAAACCTACACAGTTGTAGAACGAACACACACTAAATTACACACTCGGGATTAATAACTTAACCCTTAACTTAACTTGGTGTGGTTCTAGAACATTATCCTCATTATGATGCCTTAAACATGGCCTGGGAATGCCTAGGATGGGAAGAGGATGTAGAAATGTACTTAAAAACATTTTTCAAAACTTGCTAAAAACAGGGGTCTCGCTCGAGCGTGGCTTTCTTCGCTTGAGCTAGTTTACTGAGTGAGAGAGGTTGCTCGAGCGTAGACTCCCTCGCTCGAGCGATCTGCAAAAATGTGAAAAGTACTAGTTACTGAAATTCTCCGCTCGATGCTTGCTCGAGCGTGAGACATAGTTCTTCGCTCGAGCGTAGGTCTTGTCGCTCGAGCGTGCGTTTGCACACGCAAAAACCTGAGAGCTTGCAATCTACGTTCGAGCTAGCATTTTGTCACTCGAACGAAATTCTGAAAACAAAGATGGTTGCTCGAGCGTGGAATCCTTCGCTCGAGCGAGGAAGCCAAATTCTGGGTTTTCCAGATTTGCTCCCAAAGCTCAAACCATGGATCAAACATTCCAAAACTCATCCTTTTGGGCCAATTTTCTGGAAAATACCTAGAAACTCATAATACAACATGTTTTTAAGATTACTTCATAAAATCAATGCCCAAAAGTATGATAATTGAACACCAAATCAACTTCAAATAAAAGAACATGATGTAAATATGCCGTGCATGAGTTTATTAGAATTCATAGCTTCTAACACATGATCAAATGAGCCATTCTTTCCAAAAACTTGATGAATTCTTAGATTACAACTATAATATGAACATGCATGGAAGAACTTCATGCCAAATAACTTCAAACTCCATGATATAGACATGCATTCATGAATTAACTTAGTTCCCATGAATTAAGCTCAAATCTCCCATTAATTTACCTATTTAATCCACATGCAAGTCCTAGATGACTCAATTTCAAGGTTAAGAGGTTGAGTCCTTACCTAGGCTTCTCAATTAAGCTTTACTTAAGCAAGGTTCTTGAGCAAATGTACAATTCTTCAAGGTTCCTTCGAATTCCACAAAATTTTCAAGCAAAACTCTAGTTGAAACCAATTCTTCCTATTCTCCCTCTCTTTCACGTTTTGGGGCAAGAAGATGGAGATATAGATGATGACAAACATGTAAGTAATGAGAACCAAAACAATGGTTTTGAAGGTGGCCCACTCAATGGCAAAAGTGTAAATAACTTAAGCTTAATTAATTTAGCATTATTTATTCTAATTTAGTCATTCCAAATTGAATTTTAATTAAACCTACCATAAAATCATATAAATCCTAATTAGCATATAACACATAAATTTCTGAATCGGTCACCAATAAGGCTTTCAATTTGCAATTCGAAATCAAAACATGAACAGATCGTTCTATAATAAACAGATAGAAATATAATTAAAACAACACACTCATATAATCAATTTAGGATTTCATCTTAATCAATTACTTATCATGCTTAATCACAATTTAATGCTAATCAGAGGTGAGGGTTGTCACACATCTAACACTAACTTGCATAATATTTTATATATATATAATACAAACTAATTTTACATAATTTTTTTCATATATATAACTACTAATTTGTAATAAATTTCTCTCACTCATTTTTACTTTGATATTTCATTATAAATTAAAAAATATATTGTATTAACTATAGCGGAGCGAGGCGGAGTGATTTCGAAAGCGAATTATAAATTTTAAAATTTAAACCACAGTTAGCAAATAGAGCGGTGCAAATTGGCGTAGATTGGTGCGATTTTAACAGATTGAGAGGTATTTTACACAGCCCTATTCACAGCTCAAATACCCAATAAAAGAGTTTTTCAGTTTTCAATTCAACTCTCTCTTTCAATACAGAAGAAAAAAGATACAAAAGATTTACATCTTAACGTTGTGTTTGGTTAGGGGATTTAAAAAGATATTTGAAAAAACAAGAGGAAAAGATAGGTGAAATGTAAATAAAATATATCTACATTTTACCTAATTTTACACACTTTTTTCCTTTTCATTTTTAAATCCCTTACTAAATTTCTCAACCATACACAGCATAAAACACTTTTATACATCATTCACCCTATAATTCCGTTATTTTTTTTTTCATTGATTCATGCACCTATCCTTTAAATTCGTATGGATCTTCTAATTTTCTCATGAAGAAGAAATATTATATAAATTTGCATTCCATTAATCTTCTAGTTTTTTCCTTCGTTAAACTGACAAGAAAGGTCAAACACGTGGCTCATTGCGACGCGAGCCAGCGCATCAACAGGACGTGACCGCTCCTTACCTAACAGTAGCAAAATTGCTCCATTTTGTTTGTTGCTTTGTTAAATGAAGTGTGAAAAGTTCCTTATTTCTCCCAGAGCCTCTTGCTCAAAAGTTTACACCCTAGCCAGCTCAAAAGTTTGCACCCTTGTTGCTCCGCTGCCAAAAACCATTTTCCGCCAGACCACCATCTCCGCTTGGTGCTAAACCCGTTAAAATCCGCCGCCGAAACCATTTTCCGTGAAAGTAGAATATTCATATGACAAATAAAAAAGAGAAAAGAGAAAGAGAGAAGAGAAATAATTGCATTCAATAGATGTATTTATAATACAAAGCTATGGATATATATATAGCACTATGTAGGAGTGTTGTGCAACAGAAAGAATAAGGAAGGGAAAGAATAAAGCAAGATTTGAACATACCTAATAAGGAGAAGTCTATAATCTAAATATGAAATACAAAGAATAAAATATATGTGTGTGTGTGTGTGTGTGTGTGTGTGTGTGTGTGTGTGAGTAGATTTCTGACCACACTGCCAAATTAGTATTCAACTGGAGAGCGCTGGCAGAACAAATGACGTCTGAATGACCTATAACAGAAAGATGAGATTCCGGCGGTGGTTCGTCCAGCCGGGGGCACTTCGACGATCTAGTCAGTTATCTCTCAAAGATATCAAAAGTGCTTAACTTACTATTCAGAACATAAAAAACATACCTTAGACCCATGTGGGTGCCTCCCTTTATAGCCAACACAATCCTAATCCCAATAGAAGCCTAGCTTCAATGGACTTTGGATTACTGCTAATCTTGGACTCCCAGTAGGATTGGGATAAACTCTCTAAGAGTCTTATCTTTATCCAAACTGAAGTCTTCTCTCATTCTAGAACTCTTGTCCCTTATCCGTTTATCCCCAATTCCGGTATCTTTGTAGATAACCCCGGCCTAGCCGAGATCACCTCGGCGTTATGACTCAGTGACACCTCGGCCACGTGTTTGTCACTCAAAAATTATGTCCCCACAACTGCCCTCTAGGTTCTATTACCTCAGCATACTAAGGTGATGGTACCTATATCATTTGAACTTATCTCACGTCGGCTAAACTTGCTCTATCTTTCATTTACCGAGGTTGCGACACACCCGCTCCATATGATAAACACTTCAATGTGTTTGCATCAACACTTTAAAACCAACAACCAAGTCTGTTCAAGTTCATTAAGCCGAGAAGCGTTTCTCATCCCTTTATTGGACAAGGATTTTCTTCAGGGCTTCTTCACTTTTCTCAGCTGGCTCTTTGCCAACGTCCTCCAAGACTTCCACGTCCTCGTCCTCGATCTCTGCTGTTTCTGGTTTTCGTATGTTGTAGGTGGATTTCATTGCTGCCATAGAGCAATTTTTTGCCTGCAGCTAATCCCTTCTGACCTCCTCTATCTCATGCTTTGTTGGGAACCGCAATAGCTGATGCAATGTTGAGGGAACAGCCTCCATTGCATGTAGCCATGGCCTTCCTAAGATAGCATTGTAAGGGGAGGGTGTGTCGATTATGGTGAACTCTGTTTTTATCTTTTTGGTGCCAGCCTACACCTCTAAACTTGCTGCTCCTAGGGGCCACGTCGGCGTCCCATTGAACCCAACCATTGGGCCATTGGACTGCTCCATATCATCTTGGTGAAGGCTGAGCTCCTTGTAACACCTGACATACATGATATCACAAGAGCTGCCCTGGTCAACTAGGATGCGCTTCACTTGGCACTCTCCAATCTGGAGGGATATTACCAAAGCATCGTTGTGTGGATACTGCACCATCTCTAGGTCTTCCTCAGTGAAGGACATCACTGGTCCCTGGCTTTCGTCTACCCTAGGTCTCTTCTTCCCGACCTGATACACATGTTGCAGGTGTTTTACCTTCTGGGTTTCCCCCCGTATCTCATTCTCATTCACCTTCGAGTGAATCACATTGATCACTCGAGGTCCGCCTGCCTGCGGTTGTGGTGCTGGTGGGGGTGGTGCTGTCGGTGCCTGGGGCAGTCTTGTCTGTTCTTCCCTTGTCCTGGCCTCGTCCACCAGGTCCCTTAAATGGCCTTGTCTTACCAGGCCTTACATCACTGAGTCAGATGTCCAGCCTCATTATGGTAAGCACAGTGCTTGCCAAGGCTTCTTCCCATAAATTCGCCCAGTACCCTTGCTGGTGCTCTGTAATAGGGCTGATTTCGAATTTTCTCCAAGACTTTGTAGACAGGGATTCGGAATATGGTTGTGGCTGCCTGGGCAACCCTTAATCCTGTCTCTGGTTTGTTGTAGCCTTCATCACCTTGGCCTCGCTTCGGCGGGCCGCTTTTCTTCTCTTGTTTCGACGCCTTTGTCCCCGGCGTGTCCTCCTTGGCCCCGGCATATTTTTCTATCTTGGCCATAAGGTCCTCCATGCTTTTCGGCAATGCCTTTGCCAGTGATTTTCGAAGTAGGCAATCATCTTCAAGCCGTTCTTGAACAACACAACCGCCACCTCTTGGTTACATCCTAGTATCGGTTGAATACCTCATAATACCTTTTAGCATAGGCCTTAAGGCTTTCTTCCTCGTTGATTTTCAAGGCCATCAGGGCATCCACCCTCAATGGTTGTAACTTGTTTGTCACGAACCTAACCACAAACATATCGGCTAGGCCTTCCCAGGTTTTCACAGTTCGTTTTGATAACTTGTGAAACCAGTCCAATGCAATTTTCCCGAAAGATGAGGGGAACACCTTACAAGGCAACGGCTCGTTCCCGGTGTACAATGCCATCGAGTTTAGGTACAAACCAACATGAAAGTTGGGGTCTGACTTATCGTTGTATATCTGGAATCTCAGCATGCTAAACCTCTTCGGGGCTTCAAATTTGTCCAATTCTACCAAGAACGGCATTCTCGACTTGACCAGGAAGGTTACCTCGGCATCTTGTTGCTTCCTCTGTAGGTAACCCCTTAGATCCTCTTTTGTCCGCCCAGGAGCTTGGCTATCTCCTGACTTCAGCCTTTTTGGTGCACTACTCCCAGTTTCATTATACGTCCTCTTGGACCTTTCTCCATTAGTTGCATCGAAGCACAGCTCCTGCCCTTGAACATGCCGATGTTCTTTGGGGTCAGCTTCCTTGGTGCGATTCATCCTCCTAGATTCTTCCTTTCTTGACTCTCCTCGCCCGATCTCCCTTGAAGGCCGGTGAGAGTGTTTTTCGGTCTTGGTATCTTTGAGGGAATGTAAGGTGTTTTACCCATCTTTTCGAGCATCTTTCTTGGCCACTGGAATCGGCATATCTTGTAACGAGAATGGTGGCTACATGACATTGTTCTGCATCATGAAGTTGACGACCGCTTGCAGGTCTGCCAATTTGTTTGACATTCCCTTTATCTCGTTGTCCCTCTGTAAGCATCTTTCTTTCCACACTTGGAGGTCGTCTTCCTTATAATACCCGCCTTGGTCTGATTTCTTTGGTACGTCGCCCTCCTGGCTGACGTCCTTCTCTCCGTGATTCTTATCACGAGTCTCTTTGTTGCAGTTGTCTTCTTCGACGTCAAGGTCAATAGGTTTTTCACTCCCAGTAGGAGTATCATCCCCAACCTTTTTTTTCTGTCCGTTATTGGCCATCTATTCTCCTTTCTTTCCCATAGATGGCGCCAAATTGTGTGAGTAGATTTTTAACCACACTACCAAATTAGTATTCAACTGGAGAGCGCTGGTAGAATAGATGACGCCTGAATGACCTGTAATAGAAAGATGAGATTCCGGCAGTGGTTCGTCCACCCAGGGATACTCCGACAATCAAGTCAATTATCTCTCAAAGATAGCAAAAGTGCTTAACTCACTATTCAGAACATGAAAAGCATACCTTAGACCCATAGGGGTGCCTCTCTTTTATAGCTAACACAATCCTAATCCCAATAGAAGCCTAGCTTCAATGGACTTTAGATTACTGCTAATCTTGGACTCCTAGTAGGATTAGGATAAAACTCTCTAAGAGTCTTATCTTTATCCAAACTGAAATCTTCTCTCATTTTAGGACTCTTGTCCCTTATCCACTTATCTCGGATTTCGGTATCTTCGCAGATAACCCCGGCCTAGCCAAGATAACCTCGGCGTTATGACCAGGACACGTGGCACCCCGGCTGACACTTCGGTGACACCTCGACCACGTGTTTGTCACTCAAAAATTATGTCCCCACAATATATATTTTATATATTAACATCCCCTCAAACTCGAGGTGGCAAGGTAGAAATCAACTTGAGTTTGGAAACCAAATCTTGGAAACGTCCAGGTGGATGGGTCTTGGTGAAGATGTCAACAATTTGATCAGCAGAGGAAATAGAAAGAAGATAAATAGTGCCTTGTGTAGCATGTTGGTGAACAAAATGACAATCAATCTCAATGTGTTTGGTTTGATCATGGAAAGCATCATTATGTGTAATTTGGACAGCATTATGATTGTCACAATATAGAGGGGTGGCAATGGAAGAAGTAACACCCATATCTGAAAGTAACCAGGGAAGCCAAAGGAGCTCTTGAGCGGTATCAACAAGAGCATGATATTCGGATTCGGTGCTGGAGAGAGAGATCAAGGTTTGTTTCTTGCTACGCCAACAGATAAGAGAATCACCTAAGAAGAAACAGAATCCTGTGGTAGAGTGACAATCAGTCGAATCGCCAGTCTAATCAACATCTGAATAGGCACGTAATAAGAGTGCAGAACTAGAGGAGTAGCGAAGACCATGAAATAAAGTGCCTTTAACATAGCAAAGAATGTGGAGCACAACAGCATAATGTGTAGATCAATGAGCTGACAAAAATTGGCTAACAAGGTGAACAACATGTGCAATGTCAGGTGGAGTAATAGTGAGATAAACAAGACTTCCTACTAACTGCCGACATAAGGTAGCATTGGGAAGAGGTGTGCCATCCAAGGGTGCTAGGTGTTCATTAGGCTCGAGAGGAGTAGAGATGGTTTTGCTGTCAGTGAGGCCAGCCTTTGCTAGAAGGTCATAAGTATATTTGGCTTGAGAAAGATAATAGCCATTGGAGCTAAAGGAGATCTCAAGGCCCAAGAAATATTTGAGGTACCCAAATCCTTCATCTCAAAGTGTTCATTAAGAGACTTTTTGAGTGCAGAAATTTCGTGAACATTATCACCAGTAAGAATCATATCGTCCACATAAAGAAAAAGAAGAACAATGCCATGTTGAGATTTGCGGATAAAGAGAGCGGAATCATAAGAGTTGGAAAAGAAACCAAGGGCCTAGATGGTGGAACTAAACTTTGAAAACCATGCGTGAGGAGCTTGTTTGAGTTCATAGAGTGCCGTTCGAAGTTTACAGACCTAATTAGATGAGTGAGGATATCCAGGAGATGGTTGCATGTAGATTTCTTCTTGAAGATCACCATTTAAGAAGGCATTTTTGACATCCATCTGAAATAATGTCCATTTTTGAATAACAGCAACAACAATTAAACTTTGAACAAAGGTGAGACAAGCCATAGGTGCAAAGGTTTCTTCATAGTCAATTCCATATTCTTGTGTAAAGCCCTTATCAACCAGATAGGCATCATAACGTTAAGCGGTCCCATCGAGTGTGTCTTAATGTTGTAGACCCATTTACAACCAACTAGAGGCTTGTTAGGATGAAGGTCAACCAATTCCCATGTGCTGTTTGGTCGGGCTTGTAATTCTTCTACCATTGCTTCTTTGCCAAGAAGGTTAGTACTAGCCTCACGATAAGAGTGAGGTTCATGATGAGAGAAAATAGTAGAATAACAATGATAGTCACAGTAAGATGAAGGTTCTTTTACCCAGGTAGATTTACGAAGAGATGTATTAGGAAGCATAGAGGATTCAATGGGATGCTCAGGAGGATTAATGGATGCAGGGACTTCAAGAGAAGTGAGAGAACTAGGAATAGGAGATGGAGCTGCAAGACCGTTAGGAGAGGAAGACTCTGTAGAGGGGAGTGGACCTGTAGTAAGCTCATTGGTAGCATTTGTATCAAGTTCATCATCAAAAAATAGAGTAATAAAGGGATCAGTAAAGAAATGTGTAGTGGGAGAATCAAAGTTGTGGAATGGAGATATAGAAGAGAACATTTTATGTTCCCAAAAGACGACATGTCTAGAGACACGAAAGCGTTTAGAGATGGGATCCCAATAGTGATAACCTTTGTGTTCAATGCCATATCCCAAGAAGCAATAAAGGCGAACCCGATGTTCTAATTTGTTATGTTCATGTGGTTGTAATAAGACAAAACATGCACGACCAAAAAAGCGAAGATGATTATAAGCCGAGGACTTACCCTAGAGACGCTCATATAGAGTTTGATTGTTGATGCTAGGAGAGAGAACACGATTGATAGTGTAAGCAGCAATGAGGACTACCTCTCCCAAAAAATGCTCTGGACAAGAGGCATATATTAAAGGAGCATGAACAATGTCAAGAAGGTGATGATGTTTATGCTCGGTATGGCCATTTTGTTGAGATGTGCCAAGACAAGAGGAGTGAGGGAGTGTATCATGTTGACGGAGAAATTTTAAAAAAATTTCTTTATATTTTTGGGCATTGTCGGCACGAAATTTTTTTGATGGTCCTAGAAAATTGTGTCTTGACCATATTGGCAATATCATAGTAGTGTTGTTGTAATTCAGAATGATTTTTCATTAGAAATAACCATATAAAGCGAGTAAAATCATCCACAAAAATTACAAAATACCTAGATCCCCCCATGGTAGGATGTGGTGAAGGCCCCAAACATTAGAATGTATGAAATCAAAAGGTGCATGGGACATAGAAAAACTTTTATTAAATGGTAAAGATGGTTGTTTGACCAGTTGACAAGATAAATAATCCATTGAATTATTTGTAACATGACCTAACAAACCACTTGACACTAAACTACGTAAACGACTAAATGACACATGATCGAGACGGGAATGCCAAAGATCGAGAGTAATACTAGTGGAGACGGCGACTGTAGAAGAAGGGAGTTGAGGTGGAATGTGAAGACGAATGAGCTCGTATAAACGCCCATTTTTACGGTCGATCCCAAGAGTCTGTTCGGTCCGAGGGTCTTACACAACATAACCAGAGGATGAGAAAAGAACAGTAAGACCAAGATCACAAACTTACCCAATAGAGATTAGATTGAGAGTAAGATGAGGAATTAAATAAGTGCTAGGAAGAGAAATAGTAGAAGTAGAGACATAGCATATATGGCTAACATGTATGAGAGGGCCATCAGCAGTGTAAATGTCAGGACTATTAGAAATAGACATGGTATAAGATAGTAGAATCAAATGCTATATAATTACAACAAGCAGAATCAAAGAACCATGAGGAGGCACCTGAGGTGACTGAAAGAGCAGTAGAGGGTGTACCAGAAGTAAAGAGAACCTGTTTGACTATGGATTCAATGTCATGTAGTGTGAAGGTTCAGTTAGGCTCAGGAGGAGCAACACAAGAGGAAGATGTGGTAACAGTAGCAGCAGCAGAATGAAAATGAGTAGTGGGCCAATAGTGGTAATAGGGTTGAGATTGACCTCCTTTGAATGACTGTCACGCGGTTGGCGATTGGGATTTTTGAAGAAGTGTGACGTCCCAAATCTACACTAAGGGTGGTAGACAAGGGAAAGTCACTAATGAGTCCTATAGGTAATGACCAAGTAAGATCCCAGATCGCTGGAGAAATCAAATTAGCGTCCCTTCTAAGTCTAGTTTTCTTAGGTAGCGCATTACCCTTTTGACAGATCTTAAAAGGCATTGTGGCAAGGTCTCATAAGCAATGTAGGGAACTATATTGATTTTTTAAAAAGGTAAGCATATAATAATAATAAGAGAATAGATACAGAATGTACTTAGTTACAAAAATTAGTTTCATCAATATTACATCCCAAAAATAAAATTTCAGATGGACTATACAAAACACAAAAGAAAATTTTTAACTTCTCTAGAACAGCCAAAAGTCTTTGAAGGTTTTTGGCTCGTCGTCTTTTGCTACAAGATCTTCTTCAGAACCTAGCATGAAACACCGTGAGCTTTGAATGGTCAGTAAACACACACACATCCCGTCTCTTTTTCCCAATCTAATACACAATAGTAATTACAACAATAGGAGAAATGAATATGACATTCAAGTAAATAACAAGGTTAGTTGTTAGTAATTTAGAAATCCCCTAAAGAGATTTTATCCTCCCAACCCCAAGAATCGGATATGAATTATTCGGTATGCCCTCTCTTTTGCTACTTTACAGACCTTACTCTAGATGACTAAAATGACACAATACGTTAAATTAAGAGGCAAAATTGAACAAATTGAAACTACAGGGACTATTTGCTAATTTACCCGTAAAATGATGGATGAAATTAGGCAGGAGTGAGGTATGACGCACAGTAGCAGAAGTAGGGTGTGACGCCCATTAACAGAAGTGGGGTGTGGTATATGTTACATAGAGGGCACGACTAGCGTGGCACATAGCTAGAACAAGCCGGGTGGAAGCTGATGACAGAGTGTCGGCTAAGTTGGCTGAGGCTAAGCGGAGAAGCCTAACATGTAGGGATGATGTTAGAGATGGCGTTAGCCAAGAAGGGCAAAGACGGTACGTGTTTGCGCGTGAGACACAAGCAGAAAGTGAGGTGGCGTGTGAGGGCGCGTGGAGGGTTGGTTGGCCTTACTTTTTGCGCCGTTGAACTCCTGGAAATGAGAGGAAAAGTTCGATGTATACAGAAGTTGATTTCGACAATTTTGATTACTGTGCAGATTGAACGTAGTATATTTGTGTACTAGAGGAATTAAGAGGATCAAAGATTTTCACCCTTAGCTCTGATACCATGAAAGTAGAATATTCATATGACAAATAAGAAAGAGAAAAGAGAAAAAGATAAGAGAAATAATTGTATTCAATTGATGTATTTACAATATAAAGCTATGGGTATATATATAGTTTTAGACAATCTTCACTGTATTCTAAGAATGAATTAAGAAATGAGAGAGTCTGTTTGATTACAAAAACCTAAAAAGTATATATATATATAATTAAAAAAAATAGAAAAACAGATTCTTATTTTGTTACAAAAACAAAACAGAATTTGGAAATAAAAAAAATTGAAACAAGAAAGTAAACTGCACACTTACAATATTATCTTCTCAAAAGTTTTGATCAAGTCCAGTGTTCAATACTGTGTCCTTAAGACAAATTCGTCCTCTCCATGGTGCTTTTAGATTATGGACGTTTATCTCCAAGGATAAAATAGCACTACTAACTGATTGCCCAGCAAACACACTCTGTGTTTATACTCTTTCTCACTAAAAATTAATGCAGTAAAATGAAAGAAGCAAAAATAGAAAACAAGAACGAAAAATTGGATGATCAAACCAAATGGAGGACTTGTCTATTTATAGGAGAACTGGTGGCTTTTTGAGCAGTTTGAGCAATTAAAACACTTGTTCGGGATAGAGTTGAACAGGTAAAAACCTGTTTGGAAAGATTTGAACAGAAAAAACCTGTTTGGGTTAAATTTAAACAGGTAAGAACTTGTTTGGTTTGGAGGAATAGGTGTATTAGACCAAACAGCCAACGTTTAAAAATGTTGGGGTCAATTCGGAATTAATTTTAAATTTCAAATCGAAATTCAAATTCCAAACAGCAAGAATTTTATTTTAGAAAAAATAAAATTCATATGTTTTTGGCCCAAAAAAGATAAGCATTGAACCGAACAAGCCCAACCCAACCTTACACCACGCACCCGTGTCCAAGCCTAGCCCAGCCCGCCCAATCGACTGGACGGATGGCAGCGGCGTAGCGCGCGCATGCATGTGTTTGTTTTGGGGTCCAATGAGTCTAGCCCACTTTACCTATAACCTCACCCTTCTACAAAACTTGGGGCCCTCCCCAAGATACAAACCCAAGGCTTATAAACCCACACCCAGTTTGCCCACCAAAGCAATGTGGGACAAACCTGATCTCTATCGTTTATGGAAATTTCACCAAAACACCATTTTTATGGAGCTCATTTTGGCATCGATTTCCCATTCACTTGATAATGGTTTTGAGCAACCAAATATACAACGTGAATTGTTACGCGACAAACCACGCGTTGCCACATGGACCTGCCAACTTTGGCACATGGGTCCTATTTAAAAATAGACCAAATTTTAAGAAAAATCTGTGTTCTTCCAAACCATTTTTCCAAACCATTTCTTACATTCCCCTACATGAACGGAATTTGATGACAACAAAAATGCAACAATATGCAGAATTTGTCGAGAGAGTATAAATCGAAAATATCTTGCATTAGGATAGGTAACTTTCGGTCTTGAACCTTCCCTAGTGATAACCTATCGGACTTACTAGCTAAACAATAGACGTGATGCCTTGAATTATTTAGTCGTTAATGTAAACCAAGACAATAGATTTCGCACAAAATATCTTCTGACACATCGTGGTTCTCACGGTTGTGTCTATTTTGGCCTTGAACGCTCCTAGTTGTTCATGAGTGCTTCTAGAGAATTTAGTTTCTTCATTTTCAGAGAACCACCCTAGTTCAAAACTTGTATAGATGATTCTTATTATGAGTATCTCTTATTCTCATCTTGATTTTTATGCCTAAATCAAGATATAAGTAATCATTAAAAGCAAAGCTTATTCTTAAACCCTTGCATACAACACATGTTGCAAATATCACTTTCACCATAGAAATGGGTAGGGAATTTTAATCCTTTGGTGATTTCTGGCGAGCCACACATAACTTAGTTGTCTCTTTGAACTTAGTTCTTGGGATCTCTAATTATTTAAGTAGGGTTACCATTATGATGACTCTTATGTAATAGGCTTTAATCTCATCCCCTTCGATGAACTATACACTTGCCCTTTTGCCAAACCTTTCCTTAACGGATCGGCAATATTCTCTTTAAATTTTATATAATCTATTGAGATTATTCCACTTGAGAGAAATTGCCTTATGGTATTATATCGACGACGAATATGTCATGACTTAGCATTATACACATGACTTTGTGCCTTGCCTATTGTAGACGCGCCCGTGAGGGACCTCGACTACGGTTCGGACTCCCTTTTGTTTGTCGGTTCTAAATCTGAACCAAAGAGTCCAAATCCGGCAAATCGTTTGAGAAAACAGATTTTTTGAAAAGTAGTGCCAAACATGGACTGCTTTGCGGATTCTGAGTCGCCACCTAAATATTTTAAAATGGGAAATTTAGAAAACCACGACTCGGTCTGAAATACATGTCCGTCATCACCAAAGTGGTCTGGCTCGAGCTTGGGTACGATCGGGGAAGGTCAGCTATGAGCACCCCCTTTCGCCCGGTCCGAAGACCGGCCTCTACTAACCGTGATATCCGTTTTTGAAAACTTTATGCGTTCTTATTCCGGTTATTAACCTAGAATCACTATGTGATGCGCACAACACAAAAAGTATAGACTAGATCGCCTAACTTGGAAATAAACATTGCATATCCGTTTTTGTCTCGAAAAACGTGTTGTTTTCTTTTGCTACCCGCAAGTAGGCTAAAATGCGGATCTCAATGAATTGTTCCAACTCAAGCAATCCAACCTCCATCCACAGGCATTCAAACAGTTTATCATGTAAGCATTTAGCCACATGGCAAGCATACTGTCATGGTAAACATTCACACGCATGCGATATGCTAAAGCGAAAAAATACTTACATCGTACTCCGTGCCAAAAGCGATGGCTGTTAGCAAACATGCATGACCTAGTTCATGTTAAGTGGCTAATGCAACACGAGCATAGATGCAATCTAGAGTAGGCTCGCTAACCCTAAACATGGCATGTGAAATCTTGCGAATAGCACGTATTCAATTTTGGAATACAAAATACAATGCAATTTGTATGATGTACCGAGCCCGGTGCATGGAAACCAATGCATGTATGCACGCATGCATTGCATAAGGTATGCTAATTTAAAGGGGCCTTAATCTACCATAGCGTGTAAATAAAGGGATAGAAAGAAGTGGGGATTGGAAGACATACACCCACTCACGCACACTTATTACATTTTTGCCCTCGCTCGGAGGGATTAAAACAATAATACAGGCCGAATAAATAATTAACTAAACTAGCTAATTAAATATTACAAATCAACTAAATTAATTAAATTAAATAATTAATCTAATTAAACATTAAATGCCTCGGGATGAGGGCTAGCTGCAGCGCGCATGCCCGGGACTCGCTCGGAATCGCACTGCCATGCAAGTATGCCTCTGTTTCTTCTGCTATCCAACTCTGAAAATTACCAAAGTCCTAGAAACACTTTCTTTGGTACTGGAGATCATCATCGGCTGCACAGAATTTCCACCGGCTGAAGGATTTGGCCATCGGCACTGAATTGGTTCATCGGCTGGGAATGAGCGGCGATCGGCCTTGAAGTGCGGTCGGCACAAAATGTTCTGCAGATCCTGCAACTCACAGCAGTAGAGGACAAACTATGCATGGCAATGTAATTCAAGGCATGTATGCACCAAACACATCCCACATCATGCTATGGACTCAAGAGGGCATGTGCCTCGATTCCCGGACCACCAATCGCGCATTTCCATGCGTGATGGCCCGGAGAACCAAGAGTGCAACTTCAATGTCAAATGCATGCAATGCAAACAAGCAAATAAAGGTGCCAAACCTCCGTCATACTTCACTTCAAGAGGCCCAACATGCATGCCAATGCAACAAGGCCCTAAGCATGTTATCTACTATGCCATATGGACAATGCGAGGCACTTATATAAGCATACAAGTAGGCGTACAAGGCAAGTATACAAACTAAGCAATGAGATGGACTTACACATGGATTGGGCAGCTCTAACAAGGCTCAAAACAGTGGCCAAAGTGCCTAGAAAATGAGACTAAACACACGCACACATATGCACATGTTGAAGTCTAAACCCAAGGCATACAAAAGCAACTCTCATGCACACTTAAGAGACACAAACATGGGCTAATAGCATGCATGAAAAGCTCTGAAATCCATGTTAAACATGATGCCAAAACATGTAATGAAGCAAGCCAAATATACAACAAATGGCCCAAGTTTTGAAACAAGCCACGAAGGCTTAAACCAAGGCCAAGTCCACCAAGCCTCACAAGACTAAGGGGACTCAAAATAAGTCACAAGCAGACCTAAACAAAGCCTAAGGAGCACCTAGATGGCATCTAAGGGGCTCAAGTACAAAGGCATGCAACATGACCAAAACATGAAGCATTCAACACATGCTTTTAAAGCGTTAAAGAAGCAACTAAAGCATGCATACAAGCACACCAAAAAGTCTGAAATAACATGCTAGATGGTTCCAAGCTATCAAAAGTGAAGTAAGCATGGCATGCTATACACTCATACTCTCAAGGCCAACAAGCCAAATGCAAAGGAGCTACATAATGCATGATGGGATCGACCCAAATGGCTATGGGCAGAGTTAAATCATGGCAAAATAAGTACACAAGCTTCACAAACACAAGTCTAAAACATGTTAGAAACTAAGGCTAACAAGCTAGTCATGTTTAAGCAATATTAAGGCATTACAAAGTAACTATGCAAATCATGCAAAGAGTACTAAAACCAACTTGAAATCATGTTATAACATGGCAATATAAGCATGGAAAACAAGTCAAACATGCTCAACACACACTCAAGCATGGAGCTCCTTAAGGAAGCAAAATTTGTCCTTTTCAAGGACATCAAGGAGAGGGGGTGGCCCTCCCCTTTTTGAGACTTCAAGGCATGCTCTTCACCACTGAAATCCCTCAAGATTTCAGTGGTGAAGAGATCCTCTCACCAAAATCTCGGATCTCAACCAAAATGGCACAAAAGGGACCCTTTTCAAGGCCTAAAGGGGGTCAAACTTCCCCAAACCACAAAACACTCTTAATATACAATAAAGAGGGTCAAAAATCAGAACTTTTTTGTGTTATGTGCTAAGCACAAAAACAGTCCTAAGCTAGGTAAAAAGAAGGTGCAAGAATGGGGTAAAAAGGGAGTAAAGTTCTTACCCTTGTAGACCTCTTCACAAAGCTTGATGTTGTGGCTTCTTTGGACTCAAAACCAGTCAAGAACTTCAAGAATAAGCTCTGATTTTCAAGAATACCAAGAAAAGGTAGAAGACTAGGTGTGTTAGTGCAATAATATGAACTAAAACACCTAGAAAGCAAAAGAGAAAGGGAGATATAGGATGTGTATCTATCTTAACCCTAAAACCAGAGCTTGGTTCCCTCTAAAAATGGCTGAAACCTCTCAAGAATTCCAACCCTTGAGCAAAGGGAAGAGCTTTCCCTCTTATAGGCCAAAAGCTTACAAGCTTAGCCATTAAGCAAGCTCATCCCTCCATACACGTGTATGGAGGGAAAGACAATTGCACACAGCTGTCTGAAAATATCTCAGAAAGCAAGTGCACAGTGGTCGGCTGGGCAAATTGGTCATTTCGCCCAAAATAGTGCCGACCGCCACAATAAAGTGCCGATGACAACTCTATCCAGCCGGTGGCTTCTAGCCCCAGCCGGTGGTGTGTAGGGATGCCTCACAAAGCATTCCCTGCCCTTCCAAGGCAAAACACAAGTGTTTGGTGCAAAACCAAACACAAATGGTCGAGTTCGGAGGTCCTGAGGCAAGGCGCGCGCAGCCAAGATCTCCGGGAACTCCAAACGAACACAAACATGGATAATCACCGAGTGTTCCAACGGTGACGTCCAAGTCTTGAGGACGGTCAAAAATGGGGTGTCTCTGATTTGCCCCTCTTGTGTAACTCGAAGTCATAACAATGACGGGAGTGAATGTCAAAGCCTAGAGACGACCCATTTTTGACAAGGCCGAAGACTTGGACAAACATACAAAGCGCAAATGGTTGAACTCGCAAGCTGCCTACGTATCCCTTTGCAAGGAATCAAACCAGCGTAGTTCATGCAGGGGGCATACATGCCAAAGATAAGATATGCGCCCGTAGGCAGGGGCAAAATGCAACTGAAAATGCAAGAAGCCGAGCATAACTCATGATCATGCAAAGAAAGCTGTAATGAAGCACACATGCAACAGTTATAAGCTAGTGTGCAACAGTCTACACTACAATGCAGAAAGGATGTAAGAGAATTATGGAATTCTCAAAACGTCTCACTCGGGAGATACAATACTTGTGCGGCTCGCCTGGTTCCACCAGCGGTAAATGAGTCGTACATACAATATCGTGCCTGAAAAGAAAGCAAACTTAACAGGTACAATATTGTTAGCAATATGCATGTCATGCAAAAATGAATGCAAGATGATATGCAATATGTACAAAACAATGTATGAATAATGCAAATGAAAATGTAGTGCGATTAAAACTAATGCGAACTACATGTAGGGCAATTGAATCATGATTCAAACCGGAGCGGTTCGAAACCACACAAATGTCAAATAGATTGATGGAAGTGACAAGCCCGTCTCCCATAGAACGATGTCTGATCTATGAGTACTTCGCACGGACACAAGAACAAGTATTGGGTGGAATGACATAAGTGGGGAAACGACCCGCTGGGGTGAGAATAATGATCCTAATGCCGGACGCAATGACTACACTATAATGTAATGGAAATGGATACAAATGGATATGGCACGCGGGCCAAACCGTATTTTGCCTAGGAAAGGCATGTACGCATACAAGCCGTATCTAACACAGAAGCGGTGCCGCTACCCTCAAGGCTCGGACACAAAAGCTCGACAACTGTGTTTTGACACGAAAGATATGGGCACATACCAGACCAAGCTCAACAAGGAAAGGTGCAAGCCATAGATGGGGGTGATGCAATGGATGCATGCAAGCTACAATGCAATGGATATGGATACAATGGATATGGCACGCGGGCCAAACCGTATTTTGCCTAGGGAAGGCATGTACGCATACAAGCCGTATCTAACACAGAAGCGGTGCCGCTACCCTCAAGGCTCGGACACAAAAGCTCGACAACTGTGTTTCAACACGAAAAGTGTGGGCACATACCAGACCAAGCTCAACAAGGAAAGGTGCAAGCCATAGATGGAGGTGATGCAATGGATGCATGCAAGCTACAATGCAATGGACTAGCTGTTTTACACAAAATGCATGACACATACACTATATTACAATGAAATGCAGGACAAATGCATGGTTTTTTTTTTGTTTTGAAATGCATGACATATGCAATATTTACAAATGATGCGTGGGATGCATGTTGATGCAATGGCTATGATTGCAGTTTTCCCTATTCTCCCAACGGGGCGACATACTAGGTTGGTTCAGTATCCAGAATTGAGACGTAAACACGCCGCCTCAACCTATGGGGCTTCCATACAGATTTCAAGCCGAGGGTATACCCCCTGGGTATTTAAACCAGACTTTAGTCTCGGAAATTCCGAACCTTTGCGTTCTAGGCATAAGCCATTCAAACTCTAGTTTTCACCGTCCCCATTAGTCTCCTAGGAACTCACTGCAAACACAGACGGGTGGCTTTACCAGACCACCGGAAGTCGTTCGGGCACGACAAACACCGAAGGAATTGCATCTTCAGAGGATTTAAGGTCTCCTAGACCGTGCGTATTTAAGGTCTCGCCCGGACGCGAGCAACGATGAAATCGCAAAACAACGCTATGGAATGCATGCAAAATGCAATGAGGTGCACCTTAATGCACGAAGGTTTTGCACCTCCAGGATTTAAGGTCTCCTAGACCGTTGCGTGTTTAGGTCTCGCGGACACTGGGGCAAGCATTACACAACACTTAAAGTGCATATGATGCAAATGAGACACGCATACGGCTGTAAATGAGGCGAATGAGACATGCGTGTCTCAAAAGATGGAAAATGGAGTGCAATGAGGTACACGTGCCTCAAAGGATGGAAAATGAAGTGCAATGAGGGTCGTAAGCGGTAGATGAAATGCATGCCAAACGCAATGAGGGGCAACTTAGTGCACCGAAGGTCCTGCACCTCCCGAGGATTTAGGGTCTCCTAGACCGTGCGTGTTTTTGGTCCCGCCGGACCGGTATGGGTCAACCATGCGAATGTGACACGCGTGCCACAAGGGGTGCAGAACAATGCAAATGAGAATGAAATGAACCATGATGAGGCGCGCATACCTCATTGGTGAAAAAAATGAAATGCAAAACGAGGCATGCGCACCTCGAAATGCGATGAAATGCGAAATGAGGCACACGTACCTCATTTGATGGAAAATGAAGTGCAAAACGAGGCGTACGTGCCTCGAGATGCAATGAAATGCGAAATGAGGCACACGTACCTCATTTGATGGAAAATGGAGTGCAAAACGAGGCGTACGTGCCTCGAGATGCAATGAAATGCGAAATGAGGCACACGTACCTCATTTGATGGAAAATGGAGTGCAAAACGAGGCGTACATGCCTCGAGATGCAATGAAATGCGAAATGAGGCACACGTACCTCATTTGATGGAAAATGGAGTGCAAAACGAGGCGTACATGCCTCGAGATGCAATGATATGCGAAATGAATGTAACAAGGTGCACCTTAATGCACCGAAGGTCTTGCACCTCCCAAGTTTAAGGTCTCTGGACGCGTGTTTTGGTCCCGCCGGACCGTGCGTGTTTTCGGTCCCGCCGGACCCGTTGGCAAAATGAAATGCACATGAGGCACGCGTACCTCATTGGATGGAGAATGAAATGCAAAACAAAGTACGTGAGGTAGTACACCTCACGTGACTCAAGGTGAAATGCAAAATGAAACACGTGAGGTAGTACACCTCACGTGACTCAAAATGAGATGCAAAATGAAGCGCGTGAGGTAGTACACCCCACGTGAATCAAGATGAAATGCGAAATGAAGCGCGTGAGGTAGTACACCCCACGTGAATCATTATGACATGCAAAATGAAGGAGTATGACACGCATGCCACACGACAATGCAAAATGGTGCAAGTTGCAAGGGACGTGCAAGATGGCGCGATGCGATGCGCCGGACAATGTGATGGATGCGCGTGACGCACACGGGGCAACTTTTGAATCTTTATAGACGACAAAAGGATACAAAAGGATACAATCTTTGCTTGAAATTGAGCGTCACGCACAGTAGAGACGGCCCGAAGTCAAAACGGAGGCCGGTTGAGTATCGGGGATGCATTTTCTTGCACTTTCTTGAGCTATAAAGATCCAAAACTCCTCAATTTGCCTAAAAAGGGCCTTGGGAACACCACCGGCTGGGTGGGGTGGTCACCGGCTACCACCGGCTGCATAAACTCATCTATCGGCACAATATTGTGCCGACCGGCACAAAATAGTGCCGACCGGCCAAAAGATTCTTGAGGCGATTACGCCATTTCACCTTGGGCCTTTTAAAATAGGGTTTGAAACCCTATTTCCCTCACTTTGCCTCCGCCGAAAATCTTTGCTCTCCCTCTCCAAAGTGTTTTCCCTCACTTTTTCATCGATTTCCGCGCGTTTCACGCTTGTTTTCTCGTCGGATTCGCGATATTCGTCGCGTTTCGGACATTTTCGACCGAACAAAACTTTGTTTCGGTGTATTTTTCGCCATTTCCCCCTTTTCAGGACTTGTTCCCCTCGATTTTCTCTTCATTCTCGTGTCTTTCCACATTCCGACCCTGCCGGCCATTTCCGACCCTCTCGGGGTTGACTTTGTCAGTTGACTTTTCGTATTCCAGCCCGTTTTTCCCTTTTCGGCTATTTTCTCATCTCCACTGCTATGGCCGATGATGTTCCACATGTCGGGACTCCCCCGGACCATGAGATGGACCCCGGGGTCGAGCTCCTCCCGTTGAGCGAGCGCCCATTCGATCCGGCGACCTATTGCCCGGCCATTCACGTGCTACCACCCGACGGACTCCGCCACTTCCGCGGCTTCGATAGGGCTTTGGATCCGGAGCTTACCTGCTGTGGCGTACCTCTCACTTGTCTTGGCGTCGTAGGTAACGATTCGGTCTTTTATTTTCTGCAATGTAGGATTTCCTGTCAACTGCCATAGCTAACTGAACCCATTAACTGCTTAGTTCTGATGTACTGTACTTGTAGTTGATTGTAGACAAACTCATAACTGACACCTGTTTAGGACCGACGCACATGCACGCACACTGCACTAGCCTGACTCACCCAAACACGGCACACACTGTATTGCCAATTCGCCGACACCCGGTGCTTATTTGAATCTGAAACCCTGCACACATGCTAGATTTGCACAAAACTATACCAACACGCGGACACATCACATGTTGTAGTTCACTGAAACCCACCGAGACCTGGCTTCTACATTTAAATTTTAAAAATCTGCACGCATGCCAGATTCGTACCGACTGCATATCTTCATATGGCTTTGCAATTTCTTGACTACAGGGAGACTCCCATACTCTCCGCGGGTATGGGAATGTTACCTTCATGAGTGGTACGCCGAAGCCTTGCCAGCCGCATTGTGGATCGGGCGGCTTTGGTACCTTCTGCGAGGACTTTCCGGGCTTTACGCTGCAGACCTCTTCTTGCGCTCTGGCGAGAGGTGGTGGGACACCACCGATTCTTTTCATTATCGTGACGGGGACATGGCGATGACCCTTATGACTTCTCGATGCTCACCGGCATCGGGGTGAAATGATCCGATCGCCGACCTGAACATGGGCGAGTGGATTGCGCTCGGAGTTCACTTGCTTTCGGCGCCGCCACTTGTTAAATCGAGGTTCGTCGCTACTCTGGTTTTGAGTGCGATTTAGTGCGGACCATCTTTGGTGGGCCTTGACTCAGATGACCAGAGGCCTCGAGAGGTATGCAGCGGCTTTCTCATGTTTTCTTTGGGGACCACCTGTTTGCCGACGGGCGAACACGGTGCCCTCTGCTTCGCGCCTTGGTGGATGTCGAGAGGATTGTGCAATATGGTAAGGCGGCTCACGCCACCCTTCTACGGTTATATGAGCTCGATCTCGTGGTAGTGGGCATACCGCTAGGAGGCCTCTTGGCGAGCACAGGAGGTATGTCTTCTCCTCTGCTTTACATTTACATTCAGTACTTTACGTACTCATACCTTTGCATTGTTATGCTTTACAATTCTTGTACTGCTTGTACATGGCACACACATATACGCTTTACCTTGGTGTCTGTTGTTCTGCTTGTACACTTTGCTCAACACCTTTGCACAACCTGCAGCTCTGCTATTTTGCTTTATTCTCGTATGCTTTTTCGATAATCATCTTGGCCTTTGTTTTGCAGCTGTGGGTGTACGCCTACTTTCACAGGCTAGAGCCAGTGCCGGAGACGGAGACCCCTCTGATCGTCCCCTTTTCTCGCCGCTTCTGACAGGCGATGTGTCCGGAAGGCCGGGACACTTTAGCTTCTTCCCGTTTCTTGACGCCATCACCCCCCGAGGTATGTTTTACTTACGATCCGTTTTAAGCTTCGCTTCGTGCTTACATTTCTATATCGATAGATAATCAAGCGTATTTCATTTGGTCACTGGCGGTAGTGGGCTCCACTCCGGCGATGATCTGAGATCGATGCGCGGTGCCATCGAGACCTCGCGCTCTAGGATTCTCTGGAGGTTGATCTGTCGAACTGGTACACTGGGTGGCGCTTCTTCGTCGAGACCACAGGATTGCGGGCAGATAGTTCCGATCCATCCTCCCGAGCACATGAGGACCGAGAGGTTTTACGTGCGGCGGATGGAGGACTACACCCTTGGCCGTGGGCGTAGATGTAGATGCCTCTGAGGCGGCGACTATTCGAAATGCGTCCCGACCTTCTTGATGCGGCCTCTGGCGGGGCTCCCGAGGTGATCCAGGGACTGCGGCGCCAGCCGGGTAGAGAGGAGGCGAGGCGGGGCCATCACAGAGGGCTCGAGCTCATGGCGGAGGAGTCTGAGGCGGGGCGAGGTGGCCCGCTACCTACTATGTTGACTTATAGAGGCGAGTGGGAGACCTACCAGATCCGTTTGCTTCTCCCGGTGATCATGAAATTGGTATTCCGACTTGCCTCCGGTATGTATTACTTTATTTGCATCTTGCATTGTTATTTCATTTCGTTCATTCGGACATTCCAGAATCTTGATGTATTTAATACTTTTGCGGGCTTCCTCCAGTATACCCGTCGATGCGTGGAGTGAATGCCTCCTTGATGGGGATCTTTGCGGCGGACTCTCGGCTTTGGCCGTCTCTGGCTTGCGGTATGTTCTAATGACCACGATCTCAAATCATACTCTGTTGCTGTCTGCTATCTTGCACAAAAATCGATAAAGCGCTCACGGCTTTCGCATCATACTTGCATCTTGCAGCGATAAAGCGCTCCACGGCATTCACATCAGTACTCATACATTCGCCTGCATTCTATCTTGATAAAGCGCTCACGACTTTACGATGTGTTTACTCTTTATATTTTGACCTCCTTTCGATCCCTCCGGTGGGTGGTCTTTGCTCACTGAGCCTCCCCTCTCCACCCGGATGGCGGGATCTTCCCTCGTACTAGAGGAGGCGTGGTCACGTGGGGCACTCACGAGCTCAGTTCGAGATGGTGAGTCGGAGGCGAGGATCGAGTCATTGCGGAGGAGGCTGGGATAGCTCGGGCTCGGGCTCGATGGCAGCTCGACGATGCTTTTGTGCTTACCTTGGGAAGAGGCGAGGCCCGACCCTTAGGCATTAGGCCTCTGGCGATGATGATGATTTTTCTTTGCTTCTTTTCTTTATTTCTTTTCTTGTACTTTTCTCTTTTTTGGTAGATAGAGTACTATGTCTTTGCATGACGAGTTTTCTTTCTTCAAAAGTTTGTACTTTGAAAGAGATTATATAAAACAAACTTTTTATCTGAAAAGTGTTATGTTTACATATCTCCTACTTTGCACTGCATTGCATCATATTACACCTCAATGTAAATGAAATTTGATTTGTTGTCTGAAAATGGAGCATTTGCACTGTAATACTCGGATAACCAACCAACTAACAGCAAGCAACCCAGACAAATCACTGCTCAAACTTGGCAAATGGCCCGTATTCTGCTGGGGATCATTCTGCACACAGCTCACAACTCAGTATTTGGTTCATTCTGTACACAGCAAACTTTGAACAAACAGCCCAATCTGACAAGCCGGATCACGGCAGGCGGAACTGACTGAAATTGAAACACACTCGGATGTCCCAAATTTTCCATTTCTTCTCTTATCTCGCATGGATGTGGAGAATGGCATGGCATTCTGAGCACAGACGATTTTGAGGTAAAGAGAGGCTTTTTAACCTGGGTATCGAGCCTACAACTGGACATCGCCGGAGAACTCAAGTCTGAGTAAAAGGCACGACCTAAACACAATGAGACACAGTCGGAAAAGACTCAAAACTAAGTTGAGACTAACAAAAGAAAAGACACGACACGGACGTGTTTGAAAACAAAAGACCTTGAGAGCCAATTCTTACGGGCAAGTTTCCCACCCTTCGATTTGTGTGATTCTCCGTCGCTCGGCCCTTGAGCTCGGTTTCTTTTCTCTAAAAACCCTTTTCTTACTTTTCTCTCAACTCACACCCCTCTATTCTTTAATCTCTCATTTTATATCCCTCCCCTGGGTGGTTGATAGATGGATAGAAAGCGGGGATTAGGTGCGATCTGATTAGCTCATGGCTATTCATACGGTAAATAGAGTGTCTTTCTGGCGAGTGCATTGATGACAAGGAAGAGACAGAACACTGACTCATTTGCCCCTAGTTCATTACTCGACCATTCTTTGTTTTCTTTCTAAAATAGTTTTGATCAAAATGAGCATGATTAAGCGTGCTTGGGCAATTTTGATTTCAAAATCATGCAAGTCGGTTGCAAGCACGAAAGTTTTTCTTTTGGGTCCGCATGGCCCAATTTTGGAAAAATGGAATTGTTTTCGAGAAAATAGTCAACCTTAGTAAAAATTTTCAAAAACTATTTTTATAAGCGATCAATGCTCAACAAGCCTGAGAACCTACCCTCGAGATCGCAACCTCGGATCGGAGGCAATTTAGAAAATTGCCCTTGCTTGAAGGCGCATGCGGAAAGTTGCTCCTAGTTTAGGCGGCAACTCAGGGCAATCTTTATGGCAATGTGAGGCAACGGAAAGTTGCCCCTTGTTTGGACAATGCCGCAGCACGCTCGTCAACGATTGTTCTCGACCAGGCTCTCGGGCACGGAGAGGATGAAAGCGACCTAAACAATATATGGACATAGTCACCTTGAAAGCGTTGGTGGCTGGGTTCTAGGAGGAAGTTGATCACGCAACTCCAGTCGTTGCAACCGAGATATCAGATTCGGAAGAAGGCACAGGTGATCAAAACCATTACACGGACTGAGACGCTATGAAAGCGTTAAGGGCTGGACTTCAGGATGAAGTTGCCTACGTATCCCAAACATGGGAATCAAGCCTTACGTAGTTCGGGGAAAGGTACACTCGGGTATTAACCTCTCATTTTTATGCTCTAACTTTTGCAAAGGCGCCTGTTGCAGGTTTTCGACCTTGCGAGCTTCTTTTTCTTTCCTTTTCAATTCTTTTTCATTTTTTTCTCTTTTTTTTTCTTTTTCTTTTAGGCTCTAACTTTTGCCAAGGCGCCCGATGCGGGTTTTCGACCTTCTTGAGCTTCTTTTCTTTTCTTTTTTTACGTATTTTTTTGTATGTATTTTTTGCTTGCTCTAACTTTTGCACAGGTAGCCCTTAGGGTTTTCGACCCAATGAGCCTCTCAAGGTAAAAGTATAACAAATCCATGCCAAATGGTTTTGGGATTAGCGCCTCCTTTTAGGAGAAAAGGCGGTTCTGATGCTCTGCGAGATTCCATCATGGTTGCTCTGCAAACTTCTTTTGGTGAAGTCTAATCTTTTGCTCGGATTTGGTGCCTCTTGATCGAGGGTGATTAGTCGGCTTCACTGAGCCTTGCATTAATAACTAAATTAGGATGCGGTCAAGGTTTGGGAAATGAAGGTCGAGTCTCGAGGCCGAAGCGATCTAAGTTGCGCCAATCTCAAGAGCGATTCCACACGTCTTCATGCAGGCGCATAAAACATTTTGTTTTTGAAAGTTTTTAAGAAGCGACGAATCGCTCGTGCGAAAACGATCTTGAACCGATCTGGATTAAACCAGGGTCCTTCTCAGTACTCACGCTGACCAGCATGATTTGAATCATTAAGGGCTTAGCATGCCTTTCTTTCTCTCGGATTGATCAAAATTTTGCAAATCCCGAGGAATTCCTTCCCCTTCGTTTTCACCGCAGTGTTCAAAAAGTTTTGAAAAACTCAGGTCATTGCAATGATTTTTAAGGCACAAAAGAGCAGGTGGAATGCGCTGTCACCCCATTCGAATTCTCTGGCACAACTAGCCCAACATGATCAATAAATAGGAAAACACGGTAGCCACATTTTAGTTCAATTTCCGGATGTAAATTGGCTCCAGGCGGACCCAAAGAAAGCAAAAAGTAATTACAAAACAAAAGCGGTGCTTGAGGCAACAACCGAAGCCACGGTATTCTATAGAAGAGGGTGACTCATTACAATTAAACGGACCCTTAAACAAAAGGCCGACTCAAAATAATGAGGCAGACTCAAGACAAATCAAAAAGACGACTCGACACCCAAGTCGGGTTTTACAAAACTAGCATCGGCGGTGCTCAAAAATCTTGGCATAAACGCCATATCCAAAAATGTACGAGATATTGCCCATGACGATTTGAATCCCAATTACATACTCATGATGTCGGTGTCCTCGATATCTGTGTCCTCACAATCCAAGAACTCTGTAGTGGTGATTTGGCGAGGTAGGCGGGAGGATGACCTTGTTATCAATCAAATCACTGTACTTCATGCCGGGCGGGAACAATTAATCGGTAGTATGGCGGTGTTGATGAATGCGCCGCGATCTTGAGTGGCATCATGGCTTTCTTTGGAAGGGGTTTGGGGAGTGGCCTAGGATCGAGGGTGTGAGATGCCTTTTGGCCAAAATCGAAGTGCCTAGACAAAGGCATATAAAGAGGATGGAAGACCTGGCCCTCGGGCGGTACTTGGGACTCTGTGTATTCTTGCTAGACGCACTAGCGAGCGGATCGGCGGTAGCGGACTGGATTCGATCTTTTCTGTGCGAGGATTGGGGCGGGAAGAACCTTTTTAGTGTGGCGGGGCCTATCCGATTCTCTGGTACTGGAAGCGCCCTCGGGCGGAGTAGGAAAACATCATCCACAATTTTTGGTTGTCGCGGATACTGTTGTTTGCTCATTCCCGGCTTTCAAAGCTGGGCGCCTGGCCAGTTGTTCCACAGGATCGGCATCCACCTTCACTTTGTCTTTGCCTCGGGCCTCGGCTGGTGAGAGGTTTGGGTTGGTCTTGGTACATCCTTTGTTGTGGGTGGAGGTCATCTCCGTGATTGAGCTCGATCACAATCCGCCCGATGTTGGGGGCTCTGGGGTTCGAAATTTCCGGCCTCTGGTGCAACGGTGGCGAGTTGACATTAAATGGCGAGATCCGCCACGGACCTCTGGAGATCACCTATCATCCCCATTAACTCGAATGTAGTGGGCTCATGAGCTGATAGAAGCGAGGGTCGGTGGGTGTGCGGTAGGCGACCTAGGCGGATCTGGCATATCAACGATAGCCTCATCTTGCGGGGTGGTTCCTTGACTCGGCGCGGCCGTCATGACCACAATCTCTTACGGAGTTACGCATCATGTTAGGTCTGCCTCGGCGAGAGAAGATACTAGGCATTACGACTTAACTCTCGAACCTCTAAAGCGAAGCGGAAAACAAGCGATTATTTAAGCGGATCAAACACGGGTGTAGTCGAACAAGCGCACTCTACTCTTGAATCTTGTTCCCAAAAATCAACATCCCCAAATCTGGTCCGATACCCGAGATATAGGCGATCCACAACAACAACGTCTTGGTGCCCTCGGGCACGATGCAGACTATGGCTGGTATATGCATTACTGTGAGATACACTCTAAAAGCACATAGCAAGTAAATGAGAGCCAATACACCCTATGTTGGGGTAGGGTTTCCTTGTCCTATTTTGTCGAGAGCTAGGGTTTCACTACGCCTTGACGGTTTCAAACAACCTATATCGGGTGAGCAACTTTGTCCTAGTTTGGAATGGTCACTATGGATCCGAATATGCACTAGGTCGAATGGCCAAAAAGGGTGCCCGGGTAAAGCAGGGGATTGTGATCCCATACTGGCAGTGCCCGTACCCGGCAAGCCTTATGGACATGCCTTGACAAGACAAGCCCCCGGCAAACCGCTCGAGAATAGCGAGATGACCAACACGGTGTCCTAGGCGCACCAATGCACGTGCAATGCAAAGAGACACATAAATGAAATCAAAGCAGGATATCACGAGTTCGAGTCAAGCTCTCTAAAATCCCAGCCAGTCGCGGCAGAGCGCGCCCGTGAGGACCTCGACTCTGATTCGGACTCCCTTTGTTTTGTCGGTTCTAAATCTGAACCAAAGAGTCCAAATCAAACCGTCGTTTGAAAAGCAGATTTTTGAAAAGTAGTGCCAAACATGGATGCTTTGCGGTCTGAGTCGCCACCTAAATATTTTAAAATGGGAAATTTAGGAAACCACGACTCGGTCGAAGGCCACATGTCCGTCATCACCAAAGTGGTCTGGCTCGGGAGCTTGGGTACGATCGAGGAAGGTCGACTATGAGCACCCTCTTTACGGTCAGAAGACCGGCCTCTACTAACCGTGATATCCGTTTTTGAAAACTTTATGCGTTCTTATTCGGTTATTAACCTAGAATCACTATGTGATCGCACAACACAAAAAGTATAGACTAGATCGCCTAACTTGAAATAAACATTGCATATCCGTTTTGTCTCGGCGTGTTGTTTTCTTTGCTACCCGCAAGTAGGCTAAAATGCGGATCTCAATGAATTGTTCCAACTCAAGCAATCAACCTCCATCCACGGGCATTCAAGCAGGTTTATCATGTAAGCATTTAGCCACATGGCAAGCATCTTGTCATGGTAAACATTCACGCATCATGCGATATTCTAAAGCGAAAAAATACTTACATCGTACTCCGTGCCAAAAGCGATGGCGGTTAGCAAACATGCATGACCTAGTTCATGTTAAGTGGCTAATGCAACACGAGCATAGATGCAATCTAGAGTAGGCTCGGCTAACCCTAAACATGGCATGTGAAATCTTGTGAATATGCGTATTCAATTTTGGAATTGAAAATACAATGCAATTTGTATGATGTCTGCGAGCAGGTGCATGTAAACAAATGCATGTATGCACGCATGCATTGCATAAGGTATGCTAATTTAAAGGTGCCTTAATCTACCATAAGCAGGTAAATAAAAGGGGATAGAAAGAAGTGGGGATTGGAAGACATACACCCACTCACGCACACTTATTACATTTTTGCCCTCGCTCGGAGGGATTAAAACAATAATACAGGCCGAATAAATAATTAACTAAACTAGCTAATTAAATATTACAAATCAACTAAATTAATTAAATTAAATAATTAATCTAATTAAACATTAAATGCCTCGGGATGAGGGCTAACTGCAGCGCGCGTGCCCGGGACTCGCTCGGAATCGCACTGCCATGCAAGTATGCCTCTGTTTCTTCTGCTATCCAACTCTGAAAATTACCAAAGTCCTAGAAACACTTTCTTTGGTACTGGAGATCATCATCGGCTGCACAGAATTTCCACCGGCTGAAGGATTTGGCCATCGGCACTGAATTGTTTCATCGGCTGGGAATGAGCGGTCGACCTTGAAGTGCGGTCGGCTAAATGTTCTGCGAATCACGCAACTCACAGCAGCAGAGGACAAACTATGCATGGCAATGTAATTCAAGGCATGTATGCACCAAACACATCCCACATCATGCTATGGACTCAAGAGGGCATGTGCCTCGATTCCCGGACCACCAATTGCGCATTTCCATGCGTGATGGCCCGGAGAACCAAGAGTGCAACTTCAATGTCAAATGCATGCAATGCAAACAAGCAAATAAAGGTGCCAAACCTCCGTCATACTTCACTTCAAGAGGCCCAACATGCATGCCAATGCAACAAGGCCCTAAGCATGTTATCTACTATGCCATATGGACAATGCGAGGCACTTATATAAGCATACAAGTAGGCGTACAAGGCAAGTATACAAACTAAGCAATGAGATGGACTTACACATGGATTGGCTCTAACAAGGCTCAAAAGCATGGCCAAAGTGCCTAGAAAATGAGACTAAACACACGCACACATATGCACATGTTGAAGTCTAAACCCAAGGCATACAAAAGCAACTCTCATGCACACTTAAGAGACACAAACATGGGCTAATAGCATGCATGAAAAGCTCTGAAATCCATGTTAAACATGATGCCAAAACATGTAATGAAGCAAGCCAAATATACAACAAATGGCCCAAGTTTTGAAACAAGCCACGAAGGCTTAAACCAAGGCAAAGTCCACCAAGCCTCACAAGACTAAGGGGACTCAAAATAGGTCACAAGCAGACCTAAACAAAGCCTAAGGAGCACCTAGATGGCATCTAAGGGGCTCAAGTACAAAGGCATGCAACATGACCAAAACATGAAGCATTCAACACATGCTTTTAAAGCGTTAAAGAAGCAACTAAAGCATGCATACAAGCACACCAAAAAGTCTGAAATAACATGCTAGATGGTTCCAAGCTATCAAAAGTGAAGTAAGCATGGCATGCTATACACTCATACTCTCAAGGCCAACAAGCCAAATGCAAAGGAGCTACATAATGCATGATGGGATCGACCCAAATGGCTATGGGCAGAGTTAAATCATGGCAAAATAAGTACACAAGCTTCACAAACACAAGTCTAAAACATGTTAGAAACTAAGGCTAACAAGCTAGTCATGTTTAAGCAATATTAAGGCATTACAAAGTAACTATGCAAATCATGCAAAGAGTACTAAAACCAACTTGAAATCATGTTATAACATGGCAATATAAGCATGGAAAACAAGTCAAACATGCTCAACACACACTCAAGCATGGAGCTCCTTAAGGAAGCAAAATTTGTCCTTTTCAAGGACATCAAGGAGAGGGTGGCCCTCCTTTTGAGACTTCAAGGCATGCTCTTCACTGAAATCCTCAAGATTTCAGTGGTGAAAATCCTCTCACCAAAATCTCGGATCTCAACCAAAATGGCACAAAAGGGACCCTTTTCAAGGCCTAAAGGGGGTCAAACTTCCCCAAACCACAAAACACTCTTAATATACAATAAAGAGGGTCAAAAATCAGAACTTTTTTGTGTTATGTGCTAAGCACAAAAACAGTCCTAAGCTAGGTAAAAAGAAGGTGCAAGAATGGGGTAAAAAGGGAGTAAAGTTCTTACCCTTGTAGACCTCTTCACAAAGCTTGATGTTGTGGCTTCTTTGGACTCAAAACCAGTCAAGAACTTCAAGAATAAGCTCTGATTTTCAAGAATACCAAGAAAAGGTAGAAGACTAGGTGTGTTAGTGCAATAATATGAACTAAAACACCTAGAAAGCAAAAGAGAAAGGGAGATATAGGATGTGTATCTATCTTAACCCTAAAACCAGAGCTTGGTTCCCTCTAAAAATGGCTGAAACCTCTCAAGAATTCCAACCCCTTGAGCAAAGGGAAGAGCTTTCCCTCTTATAGGCCAAAAGCTTACAAGCTTAACCATTAAGCAAGCTCATCCCTCCATACACGTGTATGGAGGGAAAGACAATTACAGTACATGCGAAAATATCTCGAAAGCAAGTGCAGTGGTCATTTGGGCAAATTGGTCATTTCGCCCAAAATAGTGCCGACCGGCACAAAATAGTGCCGACCGGCACAATAAAGTGCCGATGACAACTCTATCCAGCCGGTGGCTTCTAGCCCCAGCCGGTGGTGTGTAGGGATGCCTCACAAAGCATTCCCTGCCCTTCCAAGGCAAAACACAAGTGTTTGGTGCAAAACCAAACACAAACGGTCGAGTTCGGAGGTCCTGAGGCAAGGCGCGCGCAGCCGAGATCTCCAGGAACTCCAAACGAACACAAACGTGGATAATCACCGAGTGTTCCAACGGTGACGTCCAAGTCTTGAGGATAACTCATAACAAAACACACTATTTTCACACTATTGAAAATTCTGATCAACACTGATAACCAAACTCTTTTTACAATTCAATTAAAAAAACTTATTATTAACAGAAAATAACATTAATCAATTTTTTAATTGAAAATACTACAAAGGAAATAACTTTTTTTCAAAATAAATATTCAAAAAATTTAAATCATAAATATTTAAATAATTTAAATAATCTAAAAAATTTAATAAGTAAAAAATTAAAATAAATATTCAAAAAATTTAAATTGTAAAAATTTAAATAATTTAAATATTCAAAATTTTTAAATAATTTAAAATTTTAATATTTTAAAGTTAAAAACAACTCTACACTCAAATTGTAACCAAACACATAAAACAAAACTCAATTAAGAAATTATTTTTAAAACTTATAACCAAACACATAACTCAAAACTCTATACTACTTTCACAACTCTACACTCAAATCGTAACTAAATACATAACAAAAAAATTAAAATATTTAAAAATATTTTTATAAAATAGAGTTTGAATTTATTTTTATAAAATATTTTAAAATTTAAAAAATTAAAATCATAATACTTAAAAATTAAAATATTTAAAAAATTAAAAAATTTAAAAAATCGTAACATATTTAAATATTAAAATATTTAAAATCTTAACGAAATTAAAATATTTTTAAAATATTTAAATATTTAAAATATTTAAAAAATTAAAATATTGATTTGAATTGAGTTTTGAAAAGTAATGATTATGTTTTGAATTGAGTTTTGAGAAATAGGTATAGAATTATGATTTGAAAATTCAAAACAAACACCACACTTAAATCAATAGGTGAAACTATAATTTGAGAGACTTACCAAACGGAGCTCTATTTTCTTCCGAACCATTTTTCCCAACCATTCCTTACATATAGCACTATGTAGGGGGAGTGCGGTACAAGAATAAGTAAAGGAAAGAATAAGGGGGAGCGCAGTACAAGAATAAGTAAAGGAAAGAATAAGGCAAGATTTAAACATATCTATTAGGAAGGAGCCTATAATGTAAATATGAAATACAAAGAATAATATATATATTTCATATATTAACATATATTAACATTCCGCCAGACCACCATCCTTTTCCAGGTAGAACTTGTTTAGGGTTGGGATTTGAAAGCCATTTGCGCAATCAGGGTTATTGGGATTCGAGCTTCTTGTTACGGTTCGCAACCATTTATCACTAAAACAATTCTTGTCGGTCGGTCGGTTATCACCAACCTCTACATTTCATAACCCAACAGGTTGGTCATCTCTGTGCGCACTCTCTCTCTGTGCTTGGGTTATATTGCGTGTTGTTGGGTTTCTAAGTTCACTCAGTTTTTTTTTATTTATTATTTTTTTTTTATGTTTTGTTTTATGTTACACGTATATGATTGTCCATGCAGTGAGTTGACTCAGTGATTCAGTAGATTTGGGTTTCGATTCAGTAGATTTGACTCTGTTTTGATTTATTAGTCTATTAGGTTTTATTAAGATAATCTGTTGTCTCCGTGATTCAGAAGATTTGGGTTTTGATTCAGTCTATTTGGTTTGGTTTCTAAACAGAATCTGGCCGAGTCTTATTTTATGTTTTGGGTATTAAGTGCTTTATTTGGTTCATTGGAATGAGAGACAATGGAATTATCATTCCATTACTTTTCATTCAAGTAAACCAACAACTATCTCAGTGTTTTACCAAGCAAATTTATGCTTAGAGCTGGTCATTTGGGCTGGGTTGTTGCTAATTATTACATTTATTTGAAGATCATATAAATGCCTGAATTACTCTGTTATAGCATATTATTATTATAGTAATAATTATTACTATTGTTATTTCACTGAAAATTGCATTCAATTCATTGAGTCTAACAAATTACCACAAATATTAGTAAAGCCAAGAAAGACCCCAAACAGATTTAAGCGAGAATATGTAAGTTGGAAAATATATCCTTTGAGTGTGTGAGAAATGAGTTTATTCAATTCAAACTTTAGGGTATTTATTTTCATTAGGTAAATGAGTCAACAACAGTGACTTTAGCTCATTATTTGCTTTTGTCTCATAATGGGCTGATTGATTTTAGGTACATACAGGCTTGCTCCATACGTTGACCAACTGTGCATTTCCCTTGCACTGCTGTAAATTTTTTTCTTTATTTTTTTTATACTACTAGTATAGAAAGCACGTGCGTTGCACATGAGAAATAACATTACACACGTGTCCGTTTCATTAAAAATAAATAAATGATAAAAAAAAAATTGATAGCAAGTGAAAATAGTAAAAAGTGATATAAAATAAAATATATTTCATATATGAATTTGATTAGGATGAAAGGTTTGTAAAAATATAAAAATAAAAATTCTAATTATAAACTACTTTTACAATAAATGTAAACATTCGTGTGTAGAAAATATTTAACACTATCCAAAAGCTTCTACAATTTTACCTACAATGATATGATATGATAAGTGTTCATTTTAATTTATTATACCCACAATGATGTTAGGGTCCAACTCTCTTATCATAGTATTGTGCGTGAATTTGAAGATCTAAAATTGTAAGTTTTTAGCACTTACGTTCTTGTATTTTGCTATATTTTTTTGCAATGAATTAAGATTTTAGTTACCATGCTATCGTGAGTTATACAAGTAAATTAAATTTCTTATAACTTCAACTATTCATGCTCAACAAACTTGGAATTTATTATTATTATTATTATTATTATTATTATTATTATTATTATTATTATTATTTCATACTTTCTATTATTTTTATGCTAACCCAACTTAGCCTAACATGAAAGAAAATGTTTGAAATGAGAAGTACAAAAATAAAAAAAAAAACCAAATATATAGGGGACGTGAACAAAATTATTCATGTACAATAACTATAAATTATAATTTTTAGATTAACATATAAATTGATTGCGTCAGTCCTATCTATTTTTTGCTTATTGTCATCTTATGAAAAAGGAAGTATGCATGTGCTATATGTTGCCCTCTCATCTTAACCATTATATTCAGGCAACTCCTTATTTAAATTACTTATAAGTGGAGGTGAGACATATATTTATTTTATTTTAATTTTTTTTTAAAAGGCGAAAATCTTAGGGGATGCAAGTTTTTTTTTAAATAATGTTTTTCTACGTAAAAAACACTTGCACCTTCACACAGATTACTATTGTTGTCCTATTTTATATACTAATATATATTACATAAGTTTTTAGTTTTATTTGGTTATTTTTGTGAAGAGAATGACCTTTCTAACTTAGATCTAACGGAAATGTGTGCGGAAAGGAAACAATTTTAAAGTTGCAGAGATTATTCACCAAATAGTTGGTTTGAATGGAAAAATCAAGGGGAGGAAAAATTGTTCAATCACAAAAATTGTAATAGAACAAAGTGTGCATTACAACAGAACAATTTTAAGAAAACACCTATTAAGGTGAGAAAAATTGTTCAATCATAAAAATTGCTATTAAGGTGAGAAAAATTGTTCAATCATAAAAATTGCTATCTCCTTCAGTAGACAAGATTGGTGAAAACTATCTAAAGTTAAAGAGATTATTCACCAAATGGTTGGTTTGGATGCAAAAATTACTATTTGAATTCAGAGAACCCAATTGGGATGGATTTTCTTAAATTTAGAATATTATTTTTATAGCAAAATAGTGTGAAACACTAAAGGGAATCTGTACGTTTATACACACCAGAGATTTTCTTCTTGAGTGATTTTTTCTATTGTTTTGATTTGATCGAGAGAGGAAATGCTAGTTCCCAAAGATTGTTGTTGATAGTACTAGAGGCTAAACAAGGGAACTGAATCAATTTTGTTATGATGGTGTTGTGAGAAAAGGGCCCAATGAAATGAAATTATAAACCTTGTGTATATCATTAAACTAATTCAATGTTGTTTAAGAGGAATCCTTTCAGACAACTTAGGCACACATTTTGGCCTTTTGGAAAGTAAAATCTTAGGTGACAGGTATATGCATAAGCTTGTTCAAAAAAAAAAAGAAAAAAAAAGAAGGTATATCCATAAACAAGAAAACTCACAAATAAACAGGAATCATGTCTTCAAATGAGTAAATATTTATGAGACATCAAAATAAAGAACTTTTCAAAATGAAATGGAAAATGTTTACATGATTTAGTGGTTATCTGTGAAAAGTGAATTTTACCACACCGTCAAGGAAGGAGATAGTTATTGTTGGAACAATCTTCTGTGTAAATAAAATAAATAGAAACTAATTCAAACAAAATAAAATAAAACTTACATAACTTATTTTGTTGAACCGAATAAATAATTAAAGACCAAGTCGAGTGTGAGACACTCTGTCCTTAAGACAGATTCGCCCCGCTACGGTGCTTACGGTTATGTGACGTCTGTCTCCTAAGATATAATGATCTTAACCAATTTGTAGTATCACTCCAAAACAAATTGAACGGTGAACTAAACCTGTGTTCTAACTCTCTGAAATTTATTCTAAAACTAATATGAAGAATAATGCACCAAAGACAAAAGTTGGATAGCACAAAGGAATTAATTTCAGACTGTTTTTTCCATAGAATATTGCTGGAAATGTTGGTATATAAAGGCATACAAAGGTTGTCCGAACATGAAAGTTTCTGTAACTTCAACAGATGCTAAACCCTAGAACAGATTTAGTAAGGAAACTAGACAGATCTGCAACTGTGCAGATTTTGAATCTGTCTAGAATTTCAACAGATTGAAATCCTGTCTGGACAGAATTTACTTGATGTTTTGATCAACCAAAATTTGCTGGAACAAGTCTAGAATATATAGACCCGAACAGGTACTAATTTGAATTGAACAGATGCTATTTGAAAATCAAACAGATCTGGCAGTTACAACAGATAACTGTACAGTAGTTAAATCTGTTCTGGACAGTTTGAATCTATTCGGGTGTAACAGATTTTATTGTTGCAAAAATGGTGTTTTATAAGGCTTGTTTTGGGCCAACTTTGTGCCCAAAATGGATTAGGCCCCAAACGTCTTTTGGGGTGGGTCCGAAAAGGTGACGTGTTCCTTGCCGCGTGGCAAGTCACACGGTGAAGATAGTTCGTCAAAACCATTTATGAGTGAATGGGAACTTGACGTCGTTTTCGGGTTCATGGAATGGACATTTAAAGATTTAAATGTGGGTTTCCTTAAAATGGGTTGTCCCACATTGAAACTTTAATAGAGCTTTTTTGTGTATATAAGCTCTAGACTACAACACTTGGGTTGGGCCCCAAGGGGCACCCCAAGTTTGTAGAAGGGATATAGCGATCCCGATTTTACCCTTGTTGTACAGTGGTCCGGGCACGTGCCCGTTGATGTTGGTAGTAGTTCATTACCTTGTTTGCATCCTTTTCTACTTTGTATTTGAGTTATAGGATGTGGTGGGCAGGTTTGCTACAGGTTGGTTGTGCTTGGGAGCCAAGTGTTGCTGCCCAGAATTTTGAGTCTTCGCTCGAGCGAGGAGTTGGTCGCTCGAGCGAGCTAGAGTTTGTGTCTGGTGGCTCGAGTGAGGAGTTGGTCGCTCGAGCGTGCGTCTGCGTCTCAGTTGGACCTGAGAGTTGGTGTTTTTGGCTCGAGCGAGCTCTTGCTTCGCTTCGTCGAGTCGATGTTTTGGTCCTTCGCTCGGCGAGAGTTGGTCGCCGGCGGCGATTGCGTCTAAACTGGACTGGAAATCTTAACTCGGCGAGCTTTCGCCGCTCGAGCGGTCTGGTTATCCTTCGCTCGAGCGAGCTTTCCGTGGCTCGAGCGAGCTGTTAGTTTTCTGGCTCGAGCGAGGCCATCTTGGCTCGAGCGTGGGTTTTCTGTGTCTGGTCGCTCGAGCGACCAAGTCTTCGCTCGAGCGAGCCTAGTGTATTTCAACAGGCAGCTACGGGAAAAACTCCATTTTCTTCCACTCTTTCATTTTGAAAACCCCAAAACCGAGACCCTTTCTCTCTAGACTTGTCCTCTCTCTAGATTTCATCTCCTTCTAGTGTGGATCTAACCTAGGGCCTTTGTTAAAAAGATAGAGGGCGTTGAGGGCTTCGTTTTAATCTGAAAAGTTTGGAGTTTGGAGCACGTGGGTCGTTGGGTCTTCATCTCCATTTGAGCTCAAACTTCGAGGTAGGGATACCCTACTCCTCTTTATGGGTTTTGTCACTCAATTTTAGCATTTTGATATGTTGGGGTTGGCTTGGTAATTTTGTAAAAGTTTGGGGGCTATTGTGCAATTTTCATAAAAGTTGGGGTTTAGTGTATAATAAACCTGTGTGCACGTTTAACATTGAGGAATATAATTAATGTTGTAACATTGGTGAAAATGGAACCTAAGGGTTGAAATGGTGATTTTGGGAAAACTGCCCTAATTACGTTGTTTAATTAATTGGTGTAATTAATTGTGAGAAACGGGGAATTGAAATGTTGATTTAATATCCATTGTGCATTTATTTTCTGTTTAGAAATAACTGCTTTGGGCTATCGGTGGAGGATAGTCGTGATTGTTGTAGACAATGCATGATGATTAGGCAAACTAAAACTAATCGATTGATTGTGTCATAGAGTATGACGATGAAATGAACATGTTAACCTTATGTGTTAATGATTGTATATAGATCCATTGTGTTTGTATACATTGTGTGTAAAGGAGGAGATAGGGGATGTACTCCGCGGTTTTAGGGGAAGATAGGGGATGTACCTCTAAACCGGATAGTGTTGGGAGGAGATAGGGGATGAACTCCGTAGATAGAGCTCATATGCTTATCTAGAAATGTGTTGACAGAGCTCATATGCTTGTCGTTGAAGTGTGATATAGCTAGTATGCTTATCTGTGGAAGTATTGATATAACTGTTATGTTTATCTGTGATGAAATTGAATGTGGTTAATATGAGTCATTATCTCATATGAGTTGTGTGGCCAGGTTCTGAGCCATGAATTGATGAATTGAGAATTGAAAGGAAAATGGAAAGTGAAATGAACATAGGCCTGAAGGGCTTGAAATTGTAAAGTGTTATGAAAGAATGTAAAAGTGTTGACCTTCTATCAACTGTTATATGTTGTTGTCATTGCTCATGATTGGTTTAGTATATCTCTACTGGGCTGTGGCTCACCCTATATGGGAATATCATTTTCAGGTACAGGTAGCATGCCACCTCCAAGGACTTAGCTTGGGAGGCTAGAGGTGGACGGACTTTTTGCTGTCTATTTATTTGATTGTATTACATGTAGATTCAAGCCAAGGGCTTAACGTGTATTTGAGCTAGAGCTCTCTTTTTGTAACCAAGTGTTAACTTGGAAAGCTGTAAGCCCTTAGGGCATTTTGTTTTGTCTTTAACATGTAATATTTTTGTAAAGAGATTCTGATGAATAGAAGAAAGTAGATGTTTTGTATATCAGTGTATGTTTCATTTGATGGGTTTATTGTATTTTTTTTGAGGGCGTTACAAGGGAGGAGTTATGAACAAAGCGAACCTTAGCCCAAACCACCACACATGCGCGCCGCCGTCCGTCCGTCCGGCCATGTCGGGCGCGGTTGTAGGTCGGGTCGGTTCTAATATTAATTTTTTGGACAAAATTCATTTGAATTTTTTTCAAAATTCTTGCGGGAAAATTTTATTTTCTGAATCGAAATAAATTCAAATTTGAATTATTTTTTTTGTCCATATATTTCCTCTTCCAGTTCATTATTTCTGAATAGATTTGAAAATCAAACAGATCTGGCAGTTACAATAGATAACTGCACAGCAGTTAAATCTGTTCGGGTGTAACAGATTTTGAGACCTGTTTGGACTGATTAATCTATTCAGAAATAATGGACTAGAAGAGGAAATATATGGACAAAAAAATAAATTCAAATTTGAATTTATTTCGGTTTAGAAAATAAAATTTTCCAGCAAGAATTTTGTCCAAAAAATTAATATTAGAACCGACCCGACCCACAACCCACACCCACACCCGGACAGACGGGCGGCGGCGCGCGCGTGTGTGGTGGTTTGGGCTAAGGTTCACTTTGTCCATAACTTCTCCCTTCTACAAACTTGGGGTGCCCCTTGGGGCCCAACCCAAGTGTTGTAGTCTAGAGCTTATATACACAAAAAAAACTCTCTTAAAGTTTCAATGCGGGACAACCCATTTTAAGGAAACCCACATTTAAATCTTTAATGTTGTGTTTGGTTGGGGGATTTGAGGAGGGATTTGGAAAAGAAAAAGGAAAAGTTAGGTGAAATGTTTATAAAATATACTTACATTTCACCTAGTTTCACACACCTTTTCCCTTTCTCTTTCCAAATCCCTCTCCAAATCCCTCAACCAAACACACCATAAATGTCCATTTCACGAACCTGAAAATGACGTCAAGTTCCTATTCACTCATAAATGGTTTTGACGAACTGTCTTCACCTTGTGACTTGCTACGCGGCAAGGAACATGTCACCTTTTCGGACCCACCCCAAAAGACGTTTGGGGCCCACTCCATTTTGGGCTCAAAGTTGGCCCAAAATAAGCCTTATAAAACACCATTTTTCCAACAATCCCCCACATGAATGGAATTTGAACGAGAGAAAATGCAACAACATGATCTAAATACAGAGAGTACATAAATTGAAAATATTCTACAAATGATAGGTAGCTTTTGGCTTTGAACCTTCCCTTGTGAGACACTCTTAGATTTACTAGCTAACCAGTGAACATGATGTCTTGAACTGTTCAGCCGTTTGTGTAAACCAAGACAATAGAACTCACACAGTATATCCCCAGACATAGTTTAGTTCTCATTATTGTGTTCATTTTGGCCCTGAACAACCTGGTCTTTCATGAGTGCTCTAGAGAATTATAGCCCTTCACAATTCTCATAGAATCGGCCCAGTTCGCACTCATATAGGTGATTCTTATGAAGAGTATCTTGCCAAACTCCACTAGGTTTACCTAGATATAAAAATCATTAAAATTTTACTTAACCTAAAACGTTGCAGACATCACTTATTTCATCATAGAAATGGGTAGGAGTTGGACTCCCCAGTGATCCTTCTGAGTCATTCACAATTCGGTTGTCCCTTTGAACCTAGATCTTGGGATCTCCAATCAACTAGGTTGGGTTACTGTTGTGGTAACTCTTATTTAATAGGCTTAAGTCCCATTCCCTTTGATGAATTCTCAACTAACTCTCTTGCTAACCCTTTGGTTAGTGGATCCGCTATGTTATCTTTAGACTTCACATATTCAATGGAAATAATTCCATTAGAGAGTAGTTGTCGCATGGTGTTATGTGACGCCCCAAAATTTTAGGACATCATAATAAGGTTTAAAACTTAAAATCAATTTTCGTAATTAAGAATCCTCATCAATGTTGCCACCAAATTTACCATCACTATTATCCAGACATTAACAACCCAAAATTTAAAGTTTTCAAATTACAATTGCAATAAAACTTAAAACTTAGTCTCGTTACACAAAAAGAAATTAAAAACAACTGCGAAAGAAAAGCTAGAGAAAGCTAGGTAATATAGGAAATGATTCATGGAATTTGGGTACTCTTCAAGCTAGCCAAGGCTGAATGTCACCTTGCAAGGCCTCAGTGTTTCTTTCATTCTCTTCGGTACCTGGCATAAAACGCCAGTGCAACGAGAATGCCAATAAGCGACGAGCTCAGTAATATACTACAACCCGAAAATACCCACCCTGATAATAATACTCATAAATAATAAATGTTGTGTAATAACAGAATAATAAGCAGCATTCAATAAGCATAACAGTTAAAATAATAACAATAGGTAAATAAATAAATAAATAAAATGGCAAACGGAAATAGTGGTTCATCATAAGGAAAATGCATGCTCTTCTTTTTAATTTCTCATAGATTCAGTTTATGAGATAAATTTAAGTAACTCTCCGCGGAGCACTACTTCCACTCAACCGCTAAGCAATGGCCACGGGCAATTCTGACTCCCCCTTGGTCAAATATTCAAATGTTACTTGCTGTAACTACCAATGATGCCCACGCACTGTGGTTACGTGCACAGTCGTGACATCACGGTCTGCCCCAAGGGAACGGTCTATGTTGTGACACCCGCACCACCAACCTTATATCGCCTACACCGACAAGAGCCAAAATACCTTCCCGTGCCATGTTAGGGTTCGCAACTCATCGCGCAAAATTCTAAACCGGGCTCACCCCATTACTTTTAAATTTTTAATGTATCATCGGTTCAATCTTGTGTTTCTTTACTTTGTTGAATTCACATTTTTATGCTTGTGTGAGTTTTAGTTCGAGAATCACAGTGATATAATATTTATATAGCACAACACAATCATATATGGCAACCAAAATAAATGTGATAGAGTTTCTTAGGATTCATCACAGAATTTCTTAAGAATTCACATACTTCTCCTTTCAACACTGTTTAGTCAAACAAAAAAAAAAAAAATTATGAAACCCATACCAAACGATGTTTAACCATTATAATATTTTAACTGGTGCTAGTTCATCAAGTTAGGAAAATATTTCGAGAAGAATACCAGAGCTAAAAACGATTTTAAAATGGAGGAATAATTTTTGGAAGAAAACTGGTTTGCTGGGACAGTGAGTTACATTCACCTCCAGCACAGGTGATCCGGGTTTGAAGAATAAAAAGGGGCCTCAAACGATGTCAAAAATAGGCACGGTCAGAACATTTTGCTATATTTTTGAGTTTAGAACATATTTCCAGAAGAGTGTGTGGGCTGAAAACCAACCGAAGATGGTCAAATGATTTTTATGAGAAAACTGGACAGATTCTGTCACCTTTTGGAAAAATTGGTGTTTCTCTCTCAATACTTAGTAAGAAATTATGAAACCTGCGACGTTTGAAAGGTAGCTTAAAAATATAACTTTTCCAATTTGAATCACTTGAAGATTCATTCTGTGGAATAAACGGTGACTTGGTAAAGTCAGCGTTGCTGCTGCCTCCAAACAGCAATGAAGTTAAAAATATATTCAGGCCATGAAAACATCAGCACAGGTGTTCTGTGTTCGGAAAATAAAAAGGATCCTCAAATGGTGTCAAAAAGAGGCATGGTCAGAACCGTTTGCTAAATTTTTGAGTTTAAAACATATTTCCAGAAGAGTATGAAGACTGAGAACCAGTCGAAGGAGGTCCAATAATTTTTATAAGAAAACTGGACAGATCCTGTCACCTTTTGGAAAGTTTGGCGTTTCTCTCTCAATACTTAATAAAAAAATTATGAAACCAGCGGCGTTCGAAAGATAACTTAAAAATCTTACTTTTCCAAGTGGTCGTGCAGAAAAATACCATTTGTGGAGAAAATGGGACCTGTTTGAAGCTACTGCTTCTGCTGTGTCGTAAGCGACACTTAGGGAAAATATTTGTTTCGGTAAGAAAATGGTGTCCAATTATTTTATAAAAATTTTACACAGTGTATAACACCTACATACACTTCCAGTATACACAGATTTTTAACATCAATTAATTTCAATTTATTAGAGCCCTCTTTTCACCCGATAAGTCTAAAACAGTGAGGAAGAATCTAAGTCTTAGGTAAAGAGGAGCCATTCTCATCTCATTTTACCTTTTTTTTTTTTTTTGCAAGATTATATCAACAATGGAGAATATTAAATACATAAAAACAACAGTAGCTAAGCCATATATTTATATCAAGAAGGAACATGAAAATTATAACATAATGAAACCATCATCCTATTCAAAAGTTTAAGCATGCATGGCACTATTTTGCAATATGTGACTTAACCATACTTAGTCTTGTATATATAAACTCAATTAGAGGTATCTAAGGGAGGATAGAGGTGATGTATTCTTACCTTAGTGAGGTAAAACAAATCCCAAGTGTTGGCCCTTCTTCCCTTCTCTCCTCTCCTTTCCCTCTTGCTTTCTCTCCCTCTCTCTCTTTTCTCAGCCGTGAAGAACAAAAGCAAAGGGGCTGGATTGTGTTCTATATGTAGGAGAGCTTGGAGAATTTATTTTATTTTCTCTTCTTTGCTTGGAATTGTCATCTACAAGTATGGGCTAGGGGTTTAGAGTATGTTTGCATGCCATAGCATGCCTTGGCAACAGCTTTATTGGGAAGAAGGCAGCCAAAAAAATTCTGACTTCTTCTTCTTGCTTAGGAATTCTCATCTAATGCTTAGATGACAGCCAGCAAAATTGGCATGCCGTGGCTGCCTCAAATAAAGGCTGAAAAGGCCATCTATGCATGCTTACTTCCCTAGGGAGGATTGAGTGTGAGCTTGGAGAAACAAGCATGCAAGCAGCCTAGGTAAAAAGGAAGTGGCAGTCAGCCACTTTCCTTGCAACTTGATCACCCCCCCCTTTTTTTTTTTTTGAATTGAAATGAAATTGGTGTCTAGATGTATATATAATTTATTTATTTATTTATTTGTTTACTTATTTGATATTATCATTTTCAACTAGATGGTTTTCTTCCTACTAAATTCTAACTAGCTTAGTTACCATCAATTTAATCCATTTAGCTTTCACCACGGTATTTTGATACAAAATTTTAATCACATCAAGATAAATAATTTTATTTAAAAGAATTTAACATTGGTATTAATTATGGTGCTTTTAATATTATAATTTAATAGTTTAATAATCACTATTGATTGACTTAATATTATTATTAATAAACTAATTAGTTGTCTAAAAATTCAGGTTCTTACATGTTATGTCGACGACGAATGTGTCGTGACTTACCGTTATACATATGACTCTGTACTCTACCAATTGCTGATTGACTATTACAATGTATTCATATAGCAGGCACTGATTTTGGCCACATAGGAATATCTTCAAGGAAGTGGCGAAGCCATTTTGCTTCTTCCCTAGCTTTGTATAATGCCATGAATTCTAATTCCATAGTAGACCTAGCAATGCAAGTCTGTTTGGAAGATTTCCAAGATACAGCCGCCCCACCAAGAGTAAAGACATACTCACTGGTGGACTTTGAGTCTCTAGTATCCGATATCCAATTTGCATCAGAGTATCCTTCAAGTACTGCTGGATATCTAGTGTAATTAAGCCCAATGTTACGAGTACATCGGAGATATCTTAGAACCCTTATAATTGCTTTCCAGTGTTCTACTCCCGGGTTACTCGTATATCTACTTAATTTACTTGCTATATAAGCTATATCTGGGCGAGTGCAGTTCATCAAGTACATTAAACTTCCAATAATTTGGGCATACTCTAATTGAGAAATACTTTCCTGTACATTCTTAGAAAGATACAAATTAACATCTACAGGTGTTCTAGCAAGATGATCATCATCTTTGCTGAATTTGTCAAGTATTTTCTCAATGTAATGAAATTGTGACAAAGCATATCCTTATGATGTTTTGGTAATTTTCATACCAAGAATTACATCAGCAATGCCCATGTCCTTCATGTCAAAATGTTTATTCAATATTTTCTTAGTAGTTTTAATCATATCATTATTACTACGTATGATGAGCATATCATCTACATAAAGACATACAATGACATAACCTTTGTCTGTGTTTTTAATATAAACACATTTGTCACACTCATTAATTTTAAATCCATTTGACATCATTGCCTTGTCAAATTTCTCATGTCATTGCTTTGGCGCTTGTTTTAAACCATATAATAATTTAACCAATTCACACACTTTCTTTTCTTTTCCTGGAATATAAAAACCTTCTGATTGTTCCATGTAAATTTCTTCATTTAACTCACCATTTAAGAAAGCGGTTTTTACATCCATTTGATGAAGTTCTAAATTGTATAAAGATGCAATGGCAATTAACATTCTAATTGATGTTATTCTAGTAACCGGTGAGTACGTGTCAAAGTAATCAAGACCTTCTTTTTGTCTAAAACTTTTGACCACAAGTCTTGCCTTGTATTTGTCAATTGATCCATCTACTTTCATTTTCCTTTTGAAAATCCACTTGTACCCAAGAGGTTTACAACCTGGTGGCAAATCCACCAATTCCCAAGTGTGATTTTGCAAGATGGATTCAACTTCACTATTGACAGCTTCTTTCCATAAAGGAACCTCAGGACTGGACATAACCTTTTTAAAAGTTAGAGGTTCATTTTCTAACAAATATGTAAGAAAATCTGAACCAAAAGATTTTGAGGTTCTAGCATGTTTACTACGTCTAAGTTCCTCTTCCACATTTTGATCTAACTCTTGTTCTTGATCATGCTCTTGATCCTGACTAGTAATAACATCATGAGATCTTTTATTGTTAATAGTCTTTTGTCCAGTCTTATTTGGAAATATATGTTCAAAGAAAGATGCATTCCGAGATTCAATAATAGTATTTACATGCATTTCGGAATGTTTTGATTTATGAATCAAAAGCCGATATGCACTACCATTCTTGGCATAACCAATGAAAATGCAATAAATGGTCTTAAGACCTATCTTAGTCTTTTTAGGACTAGGAATAGCCACTTTAGCCAAACACCCCCACACTTTTAAGTATTTGTAGGATGATACTCTTCCATGCTACAATTCATAAGGTGTTTGATTCATTTTCTTTCGGGGTACTTTATTATGTATATAATTAGCAGAAAGTATTACTTCCCCACACAAGTTCTGAGGTAATCTAGAACTGATTAACATGGCATTCATCATTTTTTTAAAGTCCTATTTTTCCTTTCAGCAATTCCATTTTGCTGAGGTGAGTAAGGAGCGGTGGTTTGATGAATTATTCCATGTTCTTTACAAAATTCACCAAAAGGTGATTCATATTCACCACCTCTATCACTTCTAAGTTTCTTGATTTTCTTACCAAGTTGATTTTCAACTTCATTCTTATATTGAATGAAAGTTTCCAAAGCTTCATCCTTGGTTCGAATTAAATAAACATAACTATATCTAGTATAGTCATCTATAAAAGTGATAAAATATTTTTTCCCACCTCTTGTTTGAATTGATTTAAAATCACATATGTCACTATGAATTAATTCAAGTGGTTCCGTACTTCTTTCAATTGAATGAAAAGGAGTTTTAGATAATTTTGCCTCAACGCAAATTTCACATTTATGATTTGAATCAATGTCAAATTTAGGTAAACATTCCATATTAATTAATCTACGTAAAGATCTATAATTAACATGCCCTGGTTTACCATGCCATAAATTTGAAGACTCAAGCAAGTAAGAAGAAGATGTATTTTTATTAATAACTGAGGGTACAATGGTCATTACATTCATTTTGAAAAGGCCATCAGACATGTAACATTTTTCTACATACATCCTATTCTTAGTAAGTACAAATTTATTACTCTCAAACACTAGTCTAAACCCATTCTTAATCAACAAAGATCCGAAAACAAGATTCTTGCGAATGTCCGGTACATGCAGCACATTGTTGAGAGTGAGTTCCTTACCAGATGTCATCTTAAGAACAATCTTCCCTTGTCCATCAACTTTGAAAGTTGGGGAGTTGCCCATAAAAAGTTGGTCACCATTGTCTACTGTAGAATAAGATGTGAACATCTTTTTGTCGGCACAAATGTAGCGAGTAGCACTAGTGTCCACCCACCATTCTTTAGGATTTCCGACAAGATTTGCCTCGGAAGCAACTGCAGAAATATTGATGTCATCTACACCAATGGAAATATTATCTACTTCGGTCATATGGGCTTTAGCAACCTTTTTACTTGATATTCCTTTACCTTTACGTTTGTAACGGCAATCTTTGGCCCGATGTCCCTCTTTGTTACAAATGTAACACATGCCATTAAACTTGTACTTCTTAGTTTCCCCTCCTCTAGATAGCATTTTCTTCTGTCATGTTTTAAAAACAATTCCTAAGAACTTCTCTGGTTTTTCACCATGATTCACTGGCATAATCCCAACATAAGGAGAGGTTGGTGTGATGGCAATCACCATACCAGTACTGGTTTGAATATTAGTTTGACTAGTTTCAATAGCCATAAATTCTAAATTATAAAACAAAATTATAATTAGAATTTACACTACATAGAAAATTAAATCAAATTTACTGAATTAAATTCTGTAAAAATAAAAGAAACAAGAATGCAACTTTTATTTTTCAATTAAGTTGGAAATAAAATAAAATTTTATTTAACCAAAATAATTTCACACAGAAAATTAAATTTCTGTAACACTCCAATAATTAAAATATTGAAACAAAATTTTAATTAATGAACACTCAGAAAATAATTTCTAAAAATCAAAATTAATTTCTGACAAAATTCAACAAATAAATATTCTGAATTGTTAATGACACCAGTATATTACTACTAGTTGTCAAAGAAAATAGACAGTATATTACTACTATCTGTCAAATAGCATATAATCACTATTTGTTTTTCCAACCAGAATATTATTTTGTAAATCCACAGAAAATAATTTTCTTAAAAGAAGAAAGAGAAAATGAAACAAATGAAAAATTCTGTAAATAGAATAATTCGAATCTGTCTTAAGATTGTTGGAACAACCTTCTGTGTAAATAAAATAAATAGAAACTAATTCAAATAAAATAAAATAAAACTTACAGAACTTATTTTGTTGAACCGAATAAATAATTAAAGACCAAGTCGAGTGTGAGACACTATGTCCTTAAGACAGATTTGCCCCGTTACGGTGCTTATGGTTATGTGGCGTCTATCTCCCAGAATACAATGATCTTAACCAATTTGTAGTAGCACTCCAAAACAAATTGAACGGCGAATCAAACTTGTGTTCTAACTCTATGAAATTTATTCTAAAACTAATATGAAGAATAGTGCACCAAAGACAAAAGTTGGACAGCACAGAGGAATTAATTTTAGACTGTTTTTTCCATAGAATACTACTGAAAATGTTGGTATATAAAGGCATACAAAGGTTGTCCGAACAAGTAAGTTTTTGTAACTTCAACAGATACTAAACCCTTGAACATATTTAGTAAAGAAACTAGACAGATTTGCAATTGTACAGATTTTGAATCTGTCCAGAATTTCAACAGATTGAAAACCTGTCTGGACAGAATTTACTTGATGTTTTGATCAACCAAAATCTGCTGGAACAAGTCTAGAATATATAGACCCGAACAGGTACTAATTTGAATTGAACAGATGCTGTTTGAAAATCAAACAGATCTGGCAGTTACACCAAATAACTGCACAGTAGTTAAATCTGTTACGGGCGGTTTGAATGCTCAGTGTAATGATTTTGAGACCTGTTTAGACTGATTAATCTATTCAGAAATAATGGACTGGAAGAGGAAATATATGGACAGAAAAAATAAATTCAAATTTGAATTTATTTCGGTTCAGAAAATAAAATTTTCCCGCAAGAATTTTGGAAAAAATTCAAATGAATTTTCTCCAAAAAATTAATATTAGAACCGACCCGACCCACAACCCACACCCGCGCCTGGCCGGACGGCGGCGGCGCGCATGTGCGGTGGTTTGAGCTAAGGTTCACTTTGTCCATAATTCCTCCTTTCTACAAACTTGGGGTGCCCCTTGGGGCCCAATCCAAGTGTTGTAGTCTAGAGCTTATATACACAAAAAAGCTCTCTTAAAGTTTCAATGTGGGACAACCCATTTTAAGGAAACCCACATTTAAATCTTTAAATGTCCATTCCACGAACCAAAAAACGGCGTCTAGTTCCCATTCACTCATAAATGGTTTTGACGATCTGTCTTCACCGTGTGACTTGCCACGCGGCAATGAACACGTCACCTTTTCGGACCCACCCCAAAAGATGTTTGGGGCCCACTCCATTTTGGGCTCAAAGTTGTCCCAAAATAAGCCTTATAAAACACCATTTTTCTAACAGTTATATGGCAGAAAATTAAATTTCTTAGAGAGCTTTCATTTTTCTTTTCTTTTTTCTTTTTTCTTTTGTCTCATTTGTTCCTTCTTTTACTCTCGTTTAGGCATCCATAACCAAAGTTTTGCAAAGTGATCTGCAACAACAAGCATATCATTACAACAGAAACAGGAAAAAAAAATGAAGCTTTCCCAAGACCCAAAAGAATGAACTGTAACGTAATCCCTAATTTGTGAATTGCTCCAGCCCCTCATTGCAATCGCCGTCATCCCTTTCCCAACCACCATCACTTTCCTCCTCTTTTCCAATCACAATGCTAACCCCCGTTTGTTAGGGAAAATCGATGATTCCCCACAAGTAAATCAATCAATGGAAATAAAAACTAATGCGGAAAAATTAAATCAGAAGCAACACAAGAATTTTTACGTGGTTCCCTCAATGTGAGGTACGTCCACGGGATCGAAATCCGATTTCACTATCAACCAAATAAGTTCCAAACGATTACAAACGAGACACTAATGGTCTCACAAACCACCCTTAGGTGAATTCCAAGTAATCACAAATAAACAAAGAGGAAGACCTCACCAAATAGAAGAACCAAAATCTTCAGAACCGAAATTGAAGAAGATTCAAAATAATACCCCAAATCAGATCCAAAACTGAACAAAGCTGAATCAACTCGCTGATTCACGAACAAACAGCCGCTGCTATCCACCAAGGAAACCCACTAAATTGTTGATCAATCATGTTTGAGCCACTGCCATTCTAAACCAAAAAACCAAAGTTTGTTTGACCAAGTCAAACAAGAGCAACAAATAACACCAATTGAATTTCCAATTCTCTAAGCCACTGCCGCTGCCCCTCTTGCTTGGGAAAAACAACACACCAAAAAAAATATTTTGAATCTAGGGTTTTTTAATCAAACCCTAATTGTACCCAGATTGAATTGGGCCTCCACAAATATAATATATAAAAATATATTATACCTAAACCAAACCAAATTAAAACTCTTTTTCAAAACCCATTGGGTCCCACACTCCAATAAGGAGGTATACCCAACAATTCTCCCCCTACCGACTTAGGTGGAGACATCAACCATACCCGCCAAAGTTCGACACTTTAAATGTTTGTCCCTCGACAAAGTCTTTGTCAACATATCTGAAATATTATCATCTGTGTGAACCTTTTCGAGTTGTAACAACTTCGAATCTAACACATCACGAATCTAGTGGTATCTCACATCAATGTGTTTCGATGTCGAATGAAAAGTAGAATTTTTACTCAAGTGAATAGCACTCTGACTATCACAATAAAGCACATACTTTTCTTGCTTCAAACCCAACTCTTGCAAAAATTTCTTCAACCATAACTCTTCTTTGCAAGCTTCTGTAATGGGAATAAATTCAGCTTCGGTAGTTGAGAGAGCAACACATTTTTGTAATTTAGATTGCCATGCCACAGCTCCCCCTGCAAAAGTCATCAAATACCCCGAAGTAGATTTCCTAGAATCAACATCACCAGCCATGTCAGAATCTGTGAACCCATCAAGCATCGGCTTACCATCCCCAAAACACAAACACACCTTCGAAGTCCCTCGAAGATACCTTAGAATCCGTTTTACCGCTGCCCAATGTTCTTTACCCGGATTAGAGAGAAAACGACTCACCACACCAACGGCGTAAGCAATATCCGGCCTTGTACAAACCATGGCGTACATCAAAGAACCAACTGCTGAAGCATAAGGAACTTTCAGTATCTCTTCCTTGTCTTTCTCACTTGTAGGACATTGATTCGAACTAAGCTTGAAGTGACCCGCAAGTGGACAACCAACCGGCTTTGCTTTATTCATGTTGAACCTCTCAAGAACTTTCTCAATGTAGCTTTCTTGAGACAACCAAATCAGTCCCTCTTTGCGATCACGAACAATTTTCATACCAAGAATTTCCTTTGCCAGTCCCAAATCTTTCATAGCAAAAGATTTACTCAACTCTACCTTCAACTTGTTAATCATGGTAGAATCTTGACCCACAATTAACATGTCATCAACATAAAGCAAAAGAATAATAAATTTTCCATCCGGAAAATTTTTCACAAACACACAGTGATCCGAAGTGGTTTTAGAAAAACCATTATTCATCATGAAAGAGTCAAATTTTTTGTACCATTGCCGCGGGGCTTGTTTGAGGCCATACAAACTTTTCATCAATTTGCAAACAAATTTCTCTTTCCCTTTCTCTACAAAACCTTCCGGTTGCTCCATGTAAATTTCTTCTTCAAGATCACCATGAAGAAATGCGGTCTTCACATCAAGTTGCTCAACTTCAAGGTTCATACTTGCAGCCATGCCAAGTACAACCCGAATAGAAGACATCTTCACAACCGTTGAGAAAATCTCGTCAAAGTCAATACCTTTCTTTTGCCCAAAACCTTTCACAAGAAGACGTGCCTTGTACCTCAGATTCTTGCCATCATTCTTCAATTTGAAGACCCACTCATTTTTCAGAATTTTCCTCCCCTTAGGCAACTTCACTAAATCATAGGTGTGATTTTCAAGTAAGGAATTCATCTCCTCTTCCATGGCCTTTTTCCAATCACCTTTCTTTGCATGCTCAATTGCTTCTTGGTAGCTCTCCGGCTCCCCTTGATCAGAAATCAACACAAACTCATTGGGAGGATACTTTCTTGAAGGTTGTCGGTCCCTTGTAGATTTCCTCAACTCAAGTTGTGGTGGCGGTTCTTGAGTTGGATGCTCTTTCTCAATTTCTGGCTCAACTTCATTAGGATTAGCATCATCCTCCACATCTTCAATAGGTGGCTGCATATTTCCCCCATTTTCATCATCCACCGAAGATGAAGGAGATGGATCCATATCAATGAGATCACTAGTTTTTGGCTCCGGCTGATCACCTTTGCCAAAGTCTTCAATTGTTTGGTCTTCAAGAAACACAACATCACGGCTTCGAATAATTTTCTTGTCGACTGGATCCCACAATCTATACCCGAATTCATCACGCCCATAGCCAAGAAAAATGCATTGTCTTGACTTACTATCAAGCTTGGACCTCTCATCCTTTGGAATGTGAGCAAAAGCTCGGCAACCAAACACTCTCAAGTGCTCATAAGATACATCTTTACCAGTCCAAACTCTTTCAGGAACATCACCATTCAAGGGATAGCAAGGAGACAAATTGATCACATCAACCGCTGTCTTCAATGCCTCACCCCAAAAGGATCTTGGCAATTTAGCTTGTGAAAGCAAACACCTTGTTCTTTCTACAATGGTGTGGTTCATCCTCTCGGCAACGCCATTTTGTTGAGGAGTCTTCTTAACTGTCTTTTGATGCCGTATACCTTGGCTGCGAAAATACTCATCAAATGGCCCAATGTATTCACCACCATTGTCTGTTCGGATGCACTTCAATTTTCGCCCTGTTTCTCTTTCAACCATGGCCTGAAAATGCTTAAATACTTCTAGAACTTGATCTTTAGTTTTTAGTAGATAAGCCCAAACTTTCCTTGAATAATCATCAATGAAAGTAACAAAATAAAGTGCACCACCATGTGTTCTAACTTTTAAAGGACCACAAACATCCGAATGAATCAACTCCAAAACTTTTTCTTTTCTAGAAGCAACATTTTTATGAAAAGAAACTCTATGTTGTTTACCCGCCAAACAATGAACACAAGTTTTAAGACGTGTACCTTTCAAACCGGGTAGAAGCTCTTTCTTGAACAAAACTTGTAGCCCTTTTTCACTCATATGGCCAAGCCGCTTGTGCCACAAGTCGGTAGAAGTATCATCTTGAAGTGCATTGACAACACCTTTACAAATTTTTCCTTGCATTGAATAAAGTATATGAGTCTTCTTGCACTTAGCCACCACCAAAGAACCCTTTGTGAGCTTCCATATTCCATCACCAAATTTGTTGTTGAAGCCTTCATCATCTAGCTTTCCAGTAGAGATCAAATTGAGGAATATACGGTGAAGATAATAGATTATACACGGATGAACTGTGAAGAATGGATTTTACACACATCCAGTAAACAATCAGTATAGAGCTTGAGATTAAACGCAATGTTCACATTGTTTGTTGTAGTGTGTGTATATATTATATATACCATGTATTTATATACAAATTGAAGAAGAAGAAGAAGAAGAAAAAGAAGCGGTGGCATTACGATGGGTAAAGAAGATGGGTTCGCCATGGGTACTTGGGCCTAAGCTTGGCCTGACATCTTACTATGAAATACAAATCAATAACTTAAATGGAAAAGAAAAAATAAATCACTACAACTACCACATGCCTTGATGGCTTAAGTTTTTATTCATATCTCACTGAGGTTAAGTGTTTTCAATATACTAACAAAATTATGTATATGAACATAGTATTTATGTAAACTTTGGCAAGGGGCCTTTAAGCACTAATCGCAAGCCTGGTCCAAAAAGTGTTTGTGGCTTAGCCTGTATAGATCCTTTGAGCCTAACCACTAATTCGAAACACTATGATAATTGGGTCAGGCAATCAAGTTGATGTCCACCCCGCTTTAAAACTGTAAAAAGTGCAAGTTGAATAAAATTCTGATAGTCTCTTTCGCACACACATCCATTTCCTTTTCTATTTTGTTCCCCTCCGGCACAAAATGGTACACACATCCATTTTTTCTTTCACTCAAAATCTTTGGATCTGTTTACAGATATCTTGTAGTTTTTTCATTTTACGGCTATTAAACTTCTATTTCTGTTGTTGTCCGATATACTGAAATCAGAAGATAGAAGAGAAGTATCTAGTGCCCCGCGAGCGCACGCATGCACGCAGAGAGAGAGAGAGAGAGAGAGAGAGAGAGAGAGAGAGAGAGAATCTTATTTGGTAAGGAAAAAAGGGAAAAAAAGCACACTTGGAGAGCACAGTACAACGGGGAGTTGTATGCTGCATTCGGAAGGGATGGAGAATATAATGTGTACAACTCTTGGTTCTTGAAGTGATGACATGGTTTTCGACATGAAAACTGCATTATTCTACTTTACAAAGAATTTAAAGCAAGCAACAAAGCAAGAAAAAAGAAGAATAAAACGCTTAGGAAGGGTTTCTTGACACTCTGAAAAGCAAACTCTTTCCATCACTTATTATTGTTGTTGTTATTGCCATTATTATTTTCTTTGATATAGGAGAATTTGATTACCGTTCAAGTTTGCTTCTTCTTCTTTTTTTTTAAATAAATTTTTTATTGTTATAATATATGGTTTTGAATTAAATTTTAATATTTTGTTTATGATTATGAATCTGAAATAGTATACCAAAATTCAACGGGTATCGGTGTGTACCATATCAATAGTAAAAAATGGTACGTTCAGATCCTTGTCATGTGGTCAGGCCTTCTTTATCCACATACCCCTTTGCTTCTACACTTAAATTTTGAAAAAATCTCCATCTGTTGGACAATTGTACCACTATCCCATAAGGGATTCATTACCTCCCACACACTTAGTCTCTATGCAGTTCCCATATGTTATAAACCTTCATTCATCATCCTTGGCTTTGGTGACCTTTGAGCTTCTTGGTCATCACTGGAAAATTCTGAAGCCTCATGACATATCTTTGGAAAACCTATTGTCAACTTTTGTCATGTTCATCCATTTTGACAAAGCTACCACATGCATCTCCAAAGCTTGAATCACTGTACAAGTGAAGTGGCGATCAAGGAATCTAACCCACATATCCATCAATCCATGTATTCTATAACAACATCACTGTTGAGCAAAGAATTGATTTGCACTGTTTACCCTGTGCATCCACCGCTCCCAATATTCTCACCTTTGCCTCTTTGATGACACGAGAAATAGTCAAAGAGTTATAAAGCCTTAATGAAGTCTAAAACTTCAGACACCACCGGCATGACCAATTCGCCCAAATTGCAAATCTACCCATTTTATCTAATTCAAGGTTTGTATTCTAGTTTAGGAAAAATGAACTGCCCATTTGAGTGACTCAATTTGTGTTATCACAGCCCAATGCTCACCCTTTCTTTCTCGCTGGTTGCTTTAATTGTTAATTTTCAGTACTTTTTCCCCATAATTTATTGCACTCAGCTACTTGAAATATAAATGGGGTGAATGTGAGTTAGATGATCCTTTTGGCTCCCTTGTTTGTTCTCTTATTTGTCAGTTATTCTGCAACTTAAAAAATGTTTCATCTTTCGGAGTCCATGCAAACCTTTTTTCTAGATAATCACTACTGTTGTCTTGTAGCTCATTTTTGTAAATAATGCCTTTTCCAAATCGATTGTGTTTGCTAGTTGTGGTGTTTTTTTTTTTTTTTAATTCCTCTAACTAGCTTTTTACTTCAAACCTTATCTTTGTCATTTGTTCAAATAATTATTTGATGTGGGTTTCTTTTTTTTTTGGTTATTTTCCCTTTTTTTTTTCTTTCTTTTCTTTTTGTGAACTCTGATTTTGCATGCTTACTTTTCAATATAGGTTTTTCTTTGGGATTTTGATCTTTCCAAGGCCAAGGTAATATTTTTGTTTCAACTTATGGACTAAAATTATGCACTTTTTCTAGATAGAACACTCTAATTGTTCTACTAATTTATTTACCAATGATGAATTCCTCATCGTACTATGCTAATTTGTTATTCTTATGGTTGTAGTTGGATATTGTTAGCAGCCTGCATGATAGAAGCCTTGCATTGGGTGAAATGCAGAAGAAATCAATTTTGGTGTTATGAAAGTCTCTATGATTGTCTGGTTCTTTCATTTAACATCAGTTTCCTTTACTTTTATTAAACAATTTGTATTAAAATTTACATCAAAATAATCAAATTACTTTTCTCAAATGTTTGGTGTTCTAACATTGTGAGTTAGGGTGCTATTTGTGTCTGATCTTGTTGGCATACCAAAGGCATTGCAACTGATGATAATGGCAAATAGATTTTCTCGATCGGCTTATGCTAGTCTAGTCGATCTTGTTGGCATATTAACTCTTTCACCTTTGTGCCTTGATGTGTTTCCAAAATTGTATCTCATTTGTTACGGTTTACATTTCTTTTAAAGAGGTGGAATCATTATGTTCAATTTTGCTCTTGTAAAACCAGGAAGATTGTAAAATGCAGCTAACTTTGGAGTTGAGGCGCGCAAGAGGTCACCATGTTCTTGATACTTTGTTTGTAGAGGCTTGGAAGTGTGTCAAGTTTGAGAAGTTAGTTAATTTAGAAAATTCTGAGCTCTATGATTTTGTTTTTTCTTTCAAGTGTGGGCTATTCTCCTTGGCCGAACTCAAAATATCCACGGTACACCCTTCTATTTTTTTTATTTGTGTCGTATGTCTGTTTTTTTATTTGACTTTTATCCTCCAATTTATGTTTTATTTCCTGGTTGCAAAGTAGATGGAGGGATTGGGTAGTGCTTCTTGCATCAGCATATGTCCATAGTTGTCTGAATTCTGCATATGCTACTTTTGAAACCAACACTATTTCCTTCTATGTTATGATTTTTCTTCCTCGGCTCCAAATGCGATGTGGTAGTTAAATGAATATGATTGTATGATTACTTATCAATAAAAAAATAATGATCATTTCCCTTTTCTATATCTCATAACAATATATTTTTTACAAAACCTATTTGTATGTGTAGTATATACAATCCTTGTTGTTTTGTTTTTTGTATCCAAAGAGGAATTGGTAATAGGTATCCACCCCTTATAAGTTCTTATATTTATTTATTATTAGCTAATACTACTAATGTATTTGGTTTTTTTTTTTTTTTTTGTTTGTTGGTGAGTATTTATTTATATTAAGATATTCCATTTGATGATTTGTTTTTTTTTTTTTGTTTGAAAGTGCTGAAGAGAATGTTTTTTGAATCCTATCCCCGCTAAAATCATCTAAAAGATGATGTGATTTGATTTAGAGAAAGCTATTTATTTATTTTTCATTTAGCCATTTTTCACCAACTCCTCTTAAACTTCAACTTGAGTTTTTTTTTTTTTTTAAATTTTATATACCCTTGTCCATATTATTATTTTTGAATCAGAAACAAATTTCGATTGGAGGATTGGTTGTTTGATTTTTCAGGAATCAAAAGAGGAGGAGGGTGATCCATGGATGGATATGATGTGTGGTTGATGATATGATAAGGCCGGTAAGCCTTTAAATTTTTCTCTTGATTAAAATCATTTCTAGAAATGTATTCTCGTATATTATTTCTCTTATTTGATCGATGAAAATGAAAATTTGTGTCATTTAGATGATTTTGTTTTTTTTTTTTCATATTTGTTGAACTTTGATGATATAGCGATATAAAACAATGCTACTACTATGTGTGTGTAGAAGATTTGGTTGACTAAATTTGAATGAATACATCCTCAGCTATTATGTACACATACCACACAAACAACCACATCCAATCCTCTATGTACTTTGATTGATTTGAATCGCATCATCATCTATCTATAGGTAAATAATGTTCCTTGTTGTGTAGCTATTTTATTTATTAGACTTTGTTATTTGTTTTTTGCTTTTGCATTTTGGTTTTTTTGGCTTGGTTGGTGGCTTTTGTTGTCTTAATTATTAGTAGAAATGTTGGACATGGATGTGTCTAGAGTCGATTCTTCTCCATTTTTTGATACATTTTTAATATATATTTTTTAAAAAATATATGTAGTTTTTAAATAAATTTGTTTTTAAAAAAAAAATAATATAAAAAAAAAAAAATTTTTAGGCATAAGAACAAAATTAATTAAATAAATTTCATTCAAAATCTTAAAATGAGTAATAGCATTGAAACTTTAAAAACACATATAGCAATGTACAAAAAAAAAAAAAATGTTAGTTACATCAACTATAAAAAATAAAAAAGGCCATTATATTTTATTTTTGAAAGTCTTTTTTTCATCAATCAAAAAAAAAAAGAGTTAGAGTTCCATAATAAGAGAGAGAGAGAGAGAGAGAGAGGTTTTCCAATTGTAAACTAAATTGTGCACTAGTATGTACAAGTAGTAGTCAGTTTGGATATCTCGATCAAGGATATAAATGGCTATTGGATTTTATTAGCGGGCTTCAATTTGTGTGTGTTTTTTTTTTTGAATTAGAAGCATAGTTGAAAGGAATTGTTATCCAAGCCAAATTATAAAATATGGATTGATTTTACTCCATGTGTTTATTTCATGCGGTTTCTTTGTTGTGTATTTTCTCTCCAATCCCTAATTTTTCAAAGAATATTATTTTAGCACTTGGAAATTGGTTTATGGCCTGCGGCAACTGGAAACCGAAAATGCCGTGGAGAAGTAGAGAAGATTGTAGAGGCCGTTGTAGCATTGACTTTGAGAGGGATGCTCCTTCTTCCTTGGGATACGTTGGAGAAGTTACCCAATACTGTTCGAGACAGTGTGTTTGGAACTTTTGCAAAGTTTGTCTTGAGCATTTTTTATGTGGTAAATTCTATTTTATTGTGCATACACCTTTACCTTTTGTGGTTATTGTTTTTTTCACAATCAATTTTATTTGCCTTCTTGTTAGCAGTTTATTTATTTGTGCAATATGCATGCATTATATTCAATGATTGTTGCAAACGCTCTAAATCCTTTATTTTTGGTTTTAACAGTTTTTGCTGGACTCAATAGTGTTTCATCATTTGCTTGACAAAGATACTAGAATGATTACTGAGTCTCTCTATAAAGGCCTGATAAGAGTTTTGAGTAAAGAGTTTTGAGTTAGCATGGCATTTTTGATTGGGTACTGAATCGAAATGAATTGAGTGTTTATGGCATCCAATTTTGTTTCGATATACTGGGTGAGGAGTGGCTTGGTTAAGGGGAAATTCTATTCACACTAGAGAAAATCGCAACACACACGGCTTGTGCCATTAGGTTATAAACTTTCAAACAAAAGTCAAATGTTGGGACATAAACTTCCATACAAAAGACAGCTGTTTGGATATAAATTATTGAACGGAATGTATGATTGAACAATTTTTTTTTGTTCGGAAGTTTATATCCGAACAATACAAATGTTGTTTGCTAAGATTTTGTGTTTTGCGCACATAGAATTACCCAACTGTCAGGATTACATATTATGCCAATCAAGTTTTTTGTAGCCTTTGTGAATAATTTTCTGGTTTGCTCAGAATCAGCTCGAATATATTAGGCAAGTGTTTTTTGGCAAGTTCTGATTATGAGAGATGTTGATGGGTTTTGGGAGTTGATTTCTAGGATATTGGGTATGTGGCACCCAAAAGGTTGTTATCTGTTGTTTGAACCTTAGTTGCACAAAGCGGGAGCGGGAGCGGGAGCGAGAGCGGGGAAGCGTGAGCTGATAGAAGTTTCTTAGGTTGGGAGCGCTTTGGGAAGCGATAATATATATATATATATATATTTAATAGTTATTTCTAAAATATATTTATTATATAAAGGTGAGTTAAATAATTATTTTAAAATATATTTATTATTTTTATCTTAGATATTATTTTTATAGATAATATTTTTAATTTATTTATATATATTTTTAATTGATATATATTATAAATAAAAAATAGTAAAATAATAAAAAATGTTAAAAAATAGTAAAATAATAAAAAATAGTTAAATAATGATTTATTTTATAAATCTTATTAGATTTTTTTTATTATATTTGATTAAATTAGATTTATTATATTATTATATAACAAATTATATTATTTATATAACAAATTATATTATTTATTATAATATAATTTTAAATTAGCTATTTTTTCTGAACTCTATACATAATTGCATATGCATGTGCGTAACACGGGAATGAAAGTAGTTTGTATTGATTTGTCTCTTATCTTACTGATTAACTTATGAATTAATTCATCGCAGTGGAGGGTGCTTTTTAATTTCTTCTTGGCTTATGTTTGAATTTCTTAGGAAAAACTTTCGTGATGTTCTTTGTTTTCTTAGCTAAATGTAGTAGGTTTGTGCAAATTTATTTATTTATTTTTGCAATTGTATGCTGCATTATATTTCCACAGGTAGCATCTGTTGTACAACTTTTGCATAAAGTGTAGTCAATATGTAAGATGATTGGGATTTGGGATGTTGGTACACTGTACTATTTTGGGAGTGTGATGTGCATTAGTTTTATCTCGTCTTGCAGTCTTTGCTAATTTTTGGATTCTACGGCTAAGAATCACAAACACTTCTGAGAAAGTGACGTGTCCGTGTCGGACGTAAACGCTGCTCCAGCACTTTGGAACACACGCTCAATATATATATATATTTTCATGTCCATAATTTAACATAAAAATCTGAATTTTGGACACGAGTTTGACATTCATTTTGCGACATGTTCATAATTTCTTTGGCCATGTTTATCTCTAAAATATAAACATTAGACCAACAATTTTTAGAAATTTGCTGACGTCTTAGTTTCAAAGTTGAGAATTTGACATAATTATCTTATACCCTTAAAAAAATGTATAGTTCTTAAGAATAGATCCTACAGACCTTTCACATAAAATTGAATGACAAAGATATGTAAATGTATTAGCATATGGTTTAAAAGGATGAGAGACGTGTTACAATTATGTAAATGTATTAGCATATGGTTTGTCTTTTCTGAAATTTTCCACGTTGATGTATCCGTGTGATGTCGATTCTGTGTCTCTTGTCCGTGTCCGTATTCATGTCTTTGTTTGCGTTTCATAGTATGTCGTCGTGTGATATGCTTGCTTGTGATGATTTGAAGTGCATGATTTATATGCTCCTTTAATTTTTTACATGCTCCTTTACTTTTGTACTTGTGAATGTCATTGTCATTTTTCATGTTTATAAATTTCATGTGTCATTGTCACTATATTTTTCCATCAGTAGAGATAGAGATAGCTCGGTGGTGCATACTGATGTTTCCTGTTAATTGTTTGTCAACTTCTTCCATTTTTTCTCTCACATGCGCATGTGCATGCGCAATGCAGCGTTTTCAGAAGCGATTACTTTTCGTTTATCATGTGGTGTCTTTGGACTTTTTGCGGATGAGGTTATTGAAGTAATTCGATCACGATCATGAAAGAAGAATGCGGGATCACCGTTTCATCAATCTAAAACATATTTTGTTTGGCCTCTCTCTATCTAGAGTTGGTGAGACTATCCAGAGGATCCTCAATGATAGACCGCTAAACTCTTTGGCTCTGAAGCCTGTGAAAGTTCCTATATACATCATTTACAAGTTATCAGGGGATGTGGCGAGTGTTTATGGTATGATTTCTCTCCTGCCGTTGGACCCGCCGGTGATTTTAATTCTTCTTCCTTGGTTTTACTACCTTCGAATTGTGTTGAGTGACTTTTATTTGTAGTCTTGTATCATGTCTTTTAAGGTTGTTATTTTACGGTGAGTAATAGTTTGCATTTTTGTGCTTGCTTGAGGCATAGAGTAAGACCAGGGAATATCTGTCTAGAACATATACCCATGTCCATATTATGCCATGTGGGAAAACGGTGTAGGGATTGCATCACAATTGAGTAGATATTTTAAGAATTTACATTGCAGGAGAAGAGATGGTACGACTTGAGCATTTGGCTTTCGTAATCGTCTCAACAAAATTGGAAAACAATTGTCCAAATGAGGTAAGGGGCCAATGAGATTTGGGAAGATGAGTCCAAGTTGTCTTATCTATTGGTTATTTATTTTGTTAGATATTCCTATTTAATATTTTTATTATGCCTTTTATGTGGCCCCTACATTTCAGTCATGGTTAGCTACCTGTGTTATTCGACTTCTTTTAAGCATATTCCTTGTTGGCCAGTGACATAAGGTCTTGGCGTACTTTATATTATTTTTATACGTGTGTAAATACATTGATACTGTTATTATCATTTCTTGGCATGGCACTGGACAAGTGGACTTACGTGGCCAGTGATGACAACAAGAAAAGGGACGCTGAACTCTTAGAAAGTGAGAAGCAACATCTTATTCGTGTCTTTGATCCTTAGTGCATTCATATTCTCATTTTTAGTTATTTTTTTCTTTTTCATGTGGAATTATGCTCATGCTTGCTCCTCATATTGTTCCGTGCCTCTAGTTTTGAGAAAAGCCGATGGCAAATGTGCTGTGAATAGCTGGAAGGATGACTGCTTGAAGTGTCTGCCAGAAGAATGTTTTGAGCGAGAACGCGTGACTTGTAACAACGTGTCTGAGGTGAAAGCATTGATCCATGCTTTTGGGACTGGCTTGAGGTTGCCTGAAATTCGCTAGAGAAGTACATGATGTGGGAATATTATGTTAAATTCTGCACTAGTTATATTTACAGGAAGTGGATTTTAAGTGACAAGTTTGGCAACCATGCTTTTAGTAGCATATTATGGTTTTAAGTTAAACTTTTGTAAATTATTTGGAAAGGATGTCCAAATTATTAGCTCTAGCTTTCTTGATTTCCACCCGGCCTCTCCTTACCTAGTACATACTTTAGTTAATCAAACGAGGAGTTGCTTCTCCCAAGTAGAACCCCACAGGGGGAAGAAAATAAAAAAAACCTGAATAAAAACTATGGCCTCGTGAAAATCCCTTCTTTTTGTTTTTTTTGAGAGATAAGATGCATATATATTTTCAAATATCCAAAATAATATCGTTTACATCCCATTCACTTGCTTTACTATTTGTAATACTGTTAACTAATGTCAGTAAGGATAGCAGCTGTGTTGACATTGTGGGACACGCACCATCCCAAAACTTCTAAGCACGCACAAGCTTCAGCCATCAAAAGAAAAAAAAAAAGAGAACTCCATAGGCCTTGATTGTTGTCCATTGTTGTTGAACACAACCTAGGCAGCCCTTGCTTTTTTTGAATTCCAAGCTCCATCTATTATAAACCTGTCAAAAGTAGTCTTTGGAAAGCATTGTGCACTGTTATAAAAAATTACGGAATTCGGAGAATTATTTTCAAACGCCATAGATGACAAGGATGTCCGCGAAATGAAAAAATATTTTTACTGAATACCCAAAAAAAATCCAGTTGGTTAATAGAAACCACAGGTCAAATTGGGTCCTCTACAATATGTTCAAAGGATGCTTTGTTGTGATGAAGCTGTATTCCCCAAAGAATTTCGATGGATTCAGCGATAGTTTCATTATCAAGTGCAGTTTTGATCCACTCAAGAAACCAAGAATCAGCCTCTATTGAGTTTCCTATAACGAATTTTCACCCCAAACATTATCCTCTCCAAATTCGTTTTGCAAAGGGGCAACAGAAAAATACATGTTTAAGGGTTTCAATCTTCTTGACATCTAGGACAGTTAAAATCATTTTGAAATCTCCTTTTGGCAAGAGATAGATCAGCATGCAATACTCTGCGAATAAAATTCCAAATGAACATTGACCACTTGGTTGGAAGGTTTAGTTTCCTAACTTTCTTTCAAATATCACCATCAATCTCGTTATCATTTTTGGCTAACGTAAAATGGTCTTTTCAACGCCATGTAATAGCCTGACTTAATCGAATAGCACCCATGTTTAGTTTGGGGCCACATAACAATGTATGGTTTTATTGTCAAGTGGGATGTGGGTATTGAGAATATTGATCATTTGATGTGGAAAGGGGTGTGCATGGGTCGGGTTGGGTCGGCTCAGGTTTATTCATAGCCCGTCAGTCGAACCGACAGCATCGGGTGAGAAAATCTGTTATGCATTGCCGACCGTTGTGAAGTTCAAAATCGATCGAACCAAAGAACTCAGTTTAGCGGTCGGTTCGAGTGATTTCGAGAATCTGATAAGTGTGGAAAAAATCTATCCAAAAACGAAATCAAATTTCAAATCAACAAATAAAACTCATATAATATATATATATATATATATATACTTACAGATCAGTGTGAGAAAGAGGGAAGTGAAAATTGGAGGGAAAAGAAACTCACCACTCTTTTCCCGTCGTTGCTTGTCACTCTGTCAACGCCACGGCCTTCGCTCTTTTTAGCAACAGCCACCAACCACTAGTCGCAACCACCACGACCGCCATCACCCAACATCTCCACACCCTTGTTCACAACACTTCTCCATTACAATCACTATCAAAGAGGAAATTAAAGATCGATGATAAGAGGTAAAATAGTGAGAAACAGATGAGGAAGAGAGATGAGAGTTGCTTTGTTTTTTGGGAAATCGTTTGTGAGAGAGAGAGGGGGAGAGCAGATATGAAGAAGAGAGATGAGATCGAGATTGAAGATTAGTTTTCTGAGAAATTTCTTAGGGTTTAGGGGAGAGAGAGAGAGAGAGAGAGAGAGAGAGAGGACATTGAACGGCTATGGAAAAAATAGGTAAGTGTGATAGTCTGTCTCAAACTCCGTGATAAAGTGGAAATTGAGTTACTCTGTATCAAACTCCAAATTGATAAAGAGAGATGACAAGCGTGTATTTCTTAGGTAAATATAAAATCTTATATGAAGAGAGGTGTGTATTCCCAAGATAGACCACTATCTATTTGAATATATATAATATAATATATATCTCGCTGGGTTCGGTTTTAATAATTATATTTTAGATCAATCCATTGACCGTCAGATAACAAATTTATAGAATATGAAACCATTGCCGACTGTCCAAAGTGACGAAGCCGACCATAGAGCCTCGGTTCTATTCGGATCGGACGGATTCATCGGGTCAATTAATTCCTTGCACACCTCTAGTGGGAATAGAGATTTGAGTAATGGTTCCCTCCAAGCTCTGGAGTTTTTTCTATTCGGTCGGCAACCTGAAAAAATGATAAAAATCTACCCATTCCTCGACCAATCATTTCATTGTTTGTGGTAGGTATCCATTGGTCTTCAAAAAGATCTTTTAGTGTCATTAACAACCCAGAACAACCCCTTTTTTTAGAAGTTCTTTCCCTCCATAAGAGAGAATAAAGAAATTGCTAGCAAACAACTAAACAGAGAATAAAGAATAAGGGTAAAAGGCAGAGAAAGGTAAAAAAAAATGGACGGTGAAAAAATAAATTATTGATATAAAATTGATTCGAACGAGTGATTGTTGTTATTCGATCGATTTGATTTTTTGCATGGATGATATACTCAACGAATTGTAAAATGTGAACGGTTCAGATCATCGAGACGGGATCCAAAAGTGGGCCCATGTTGCGGAGTGTACGGTCTAGTCTTGATCTCCAACTAGAAACAAGCCGAACCTTTTTGAAAATTACATCCCACTCATTGAATTTCTAATTTCATAACAAATGACTTATTTTATTAAAAAATTATGAAGTCAATTAACAGAATTTAATGATATTAGAATTTTATTTCAATTAATAATTTGGATAATTTTATGATTGTATAGGAGATCAGTTAAAATTTTTAATTTTTCATAAAAAAAATTGATAATAAATATTTATAATTTTTCAAATTACAAAGCTCATATTTTAAGCAAACAAGAAGTGTATTTATAATGTTGTCAATAAATATCTTTTTTTTTTGGGGTTGGTTTCCTAGATGGTGTTCTGGTGGCCTCTTATCTGCCATCCCCCCGAACATAAAAAGATCTAGAAATCTCCATCTACATCCATCCACCCATACTATTGAAACTGCTTAAAAGTTGGTGGATTGACTCGGGTTGGTCATTTTTGGCAAATAGGTTGGGTCCATAAAAGCCCCTAATTTCTGCAAATATTTAAAATTTCATTACTCACATTCATTAGATTATTTAAAACTCAATTTCTATTTTTTGTAAACAGAAAACAAGAAATCAACAACATTACCAAACGAAAATGTTCTAGTGAACCTATTTTGCAAATTTCGATTCTTACATGTAGCAAGATTATTTTGTGTGGGAGTTGGGTTCATTCGATTTACATAAACACTTTTTGGGATGTTTCACCGATAGGGAGAATTTTATTGTACTTATTTTTGTTTTGGTTCTTCTTGCAAGATGATTTCAAAAGAACATATAATGCACGTAAGATCAAAAAAAAAAAAAAAATGCGCAGCATTCTATTCTTCAAACTGACCACATTTTGAGGTTCGTACAAATTGAATGCTTTTGTTATCAAGATTTGAGATATAAGAAGTGCTTATTTCATGATATATTCAGTGGTTGGACAATCAAGTGCATTTCATAGCACACAATAGGTTACCACCTTAAAGTTGAAAATCTGCTTTAAAATAATAAATAAAAAAACCTCTGAATCTTATGCCAATGAGACTAGTCACTGAAAGCTAATCTTTAAATTCAAGTTGGTTCTATGTTTTTTTTATGAGTGCTATTATTAGCACTCCATCAATTATTTTGGACCCCTTACTTCTTTGGACTCCCACTTATAAATTTTAAAACCTTTAAAATATTTTTTCTTACCCCAAATGATACCAAAATCATCTTTGTAAAAACATTCCACCCATTCAAATGCACGCCCCCACACCCCAAAAAAGCCTCTCTCCCAAAACCCTAACAAAACCCATGACGGTAGAACCTTTGAAAACCGGTAGAAAAAATTTGTGCTGATTAAGAAGTTTTTTTCTTTGCTTCATTATGATGTTTGTCAATCTATTTTTTTCCCCCCTATTAGCTTTTGTCACACACACAACACAACCTACTCTCATGCTTCTCTGGTTGGTTTTCTGTCATTTATCCATGGCCTCATTGTGTGAGCAAAACTAGGCAAGATTTCACCCACCAGTCGACCACTCAAGGGTGCTCGGACCTCTTTTGTTTGCCTGCTTCTATTGCTGCTTCGGTTATTTGTTCCAGAACAAATAAGAAATGTTCGGTTCCCAATTCCTGAACAAACAAACAATGTTCGGACCTGTGTTCTAGAATTTTGGTCATATGTTTGGAAGTTCAGTCCTGAAAAAATAGCGAACAATTTTTATTATTTTTGCTATTTTTTTCAAGATACTTACCCTTACAAGGCCAATCTCCTGTAAACTAAGAAAACCATCAAAGTTGTGAATCTGTTTTGAGCTTTTATTGTTGTATTCCTCTCGTCTTATGGAGTTGTGGTTGTCGAAAAAACTTCTACTCATTGTCATCGCTGGAAAAGTGTATGCAATCAAATAGTAGCCATCGTTGCAGCCGGAATATTGAGTGGTGATGGAGGTGGTGATAGTGGGTAGGTTTTGATTATTGGATTTGGCAAAGATGGATGAGTGGTGATGGAGGTGGTGATTGTTGGATTTAGAGAATATGGATTGTTGAATTTTCAAAGTACCCTAGCAGCCATCTTTGATCCTAATCTCTGGTCTCACGAAGTCGACCCATCTCAGTTGGGTACTTCGTCTGGTTCTTGCGACGGTCTGCTTTCTCTCTCTCGCTGGTTCTAGGTCAGATTGGTTGACCCATCTCTTCTCTGGTTCGCTACATCTATTTTGGGGAATTACGCAACTCCTTTTCTAGATATGTTTGGTCATATTTGGCCCATCTGGCATTAGTTTATTAGATTTTGCCCCATCAGATTTTTGTTTATTATCCTTTGACCCCTAGTTTGGCTATTTAGGGTTTATTACACTTGAACCTCTTAGCTTTTTGGTTATTATGATGTCTCTAGCTTTGGATGAGTGTGCTTTCTGCCTTGGTAGTATCATTGTTCCAAGAAGGGATGTCTATCTGGCTCGTAATCTCAGCAGTCTCAGACCCAGTTTTGCCCTTCTTCTCCGAGTAATTTTCAGGCTTTCGCCAGTTCTACTGCATCTGCTCCAGCTCTTAATCCTGACTTGGCTTCCGTGAGTGCTCAGATTAATCAGTCAGCTTCAACATACACTGTCTACCTCGTAGCGATCCCCGTCTGCCTCCATTATTTCCTCTCTTCATTCAGGTTTGCTTGGGTCTTCTTCAGGTATCTCTTCGTTTGTCTGGATTTTTGACTCTGGTACCTCTCATCATATGACTCTCCATCTCTTCTTACTTCAAAATTGTACTCCCCCTCCTTTTTCTATTACTGTTAATACTGCTAATGGGTTTGGTATGTTTGTTATATCTGTTGGGTCTGTCTTACCGTCTGCTATGTTTGCTGTCTCTATTCCATTGGTCCTTTCTGTTCCCCAGTTATCTGTCAGTTTATTATCTATCAATCAGCTTGATACTTTCGGTTTTGATGTTATCTTTTCTTCTTCTTCTATCTATTCTGTGTAGAATCAGATGTCCAAGCAGTAGATTGGGATAGGCCGTAAAGTTAGAGACCTCTATGTGGTGGAGAGCTTGCATCTGCCTATAACAACTTCTCCAACTACTTTTTTCTTTTTTCAGTTAGATTCTCTGTCCACTCATTTCTACTTGTGGCATTCTAGATTAGGACATTTGTCTGCTGACCGCTTATGGTCTTTAGCTTAGTTAGGTATATTGGGTAAAGTTTTTCCTAGTGACCTTCCTGAATGTCGGGGGTGTAAACTTGCCAAAATGACAACCTTACCTTTTCGTAAAAGTACTTCTATATCTGATACACTATTTTCTTTAGTTCATACTAATGTTTGGGGCCCTTCTCGTGTCCTTACCAAAGAGGGTTCTGCATACTATGTGTCATTTGTTAATGACTGCACCCGTTACACTTGGGTTTTTCTTATGACTCATAAGTCCGATTTCTATCAGATATACCGTACCTTTCAATCTATGATTACTACTCAGTTTGGGTCTACAATTAAAGTGTTAAGGTCTAACTTAGGTGAGGAATATTTAAAAATGAGTTCTGTGAGTATTTGGCCAATTTGGATACCATTCACCAAACTTCATATACAGATACACTTGCCCAAAATGGTCGAGCCGAACGTAAACACCGTCATCTTCTTGAGACAAATAGGTCACTTCTTCTCTCTACCTCAGTTCTGGCTCCATTTTGGGGGGAGGCAGTTCTTACTACTGCTTTTCTTCTTAACCGCATGCTTACTCCCCTTCTTTCTGGCCGGTCTCCTTATGAGGCATTTTCTCCCAAATTCCTAACTACTTCCTCCTTCGTGTGTTTGGGTTTGCCTGTTTTGCCCTTCTTCCCCACAAAGATAGGACCAAACTTAGTGCACGGTCTGTCCTCTGTGTCTTTTTGGGTTATAATCCTACTCAGAAAGGCTATCGGTGTTATGATCCTATTTTTCGTCATCTTTATGTCTCCCGTCATGTTTCTTTTCTCGAACGTCTACCTTATTTTCAGCTTCCTCCTCTCACCGCCCCAGTTTCCAAAGAGGATTTGGTTCATATTAATCCGTTTCCTTCTGAGGTTCCTTCTAATGAGTACATCTCCATAGTTCTCCTGAGGTTGTTCCATCTTCTTCTCCTCCTTCGTTGTTAGTTCATTTTCGTCACAAGGCTCCTACTCCACCAATTGTCTTTGCCCCTATTGTTGATCCTCTTGCTTCTTACGACTCTGATCCTGCTGCACACCGATATCCTACTCGAATGCGTCATCCTCCAAACTGGTTAGGTTGGTCTAATATATGTTTTTCTGGTTTCTATCGCATTTTTTTGTTTGCTATTCACTCTTTTTCAGAATCTCAATCTTACAAGGAGGCCTATTAGGATCCTCATTGGGTTCAAGCTATGGAAAATGAGTTGTCTGCTTTACAGAAAACTCGTACTTGGGAGTTGGTTCTTTTTCCTACTGGTAAGAATCTAGTTGGTTGCAAATGAGCCTACAAAGTCAAGACTCATTCTGATGGTTCTCTTGAACGCTACAAAGCTTGTCTGGTTGCCAAAGGTTTCTCACAGGAGTATGGTATTGATTATGAGGAGACCTTTGCTCCTGTTGCCAAGATGACTACTGTCCGTACTTTGATATCTGTCGCTGCTGTTCGTTCTTGGTCTCATTATCAGATAGGTGTTAAAAATGTTTTTCGTAATGGCCATCTCACTGAAGAGGTTTACATGTGTCCTCCCCTTGGCCTTCACCATTCCTCTGGACAGGTTTGTCGCCTTCAGTGTGCTCTGCATGGTCTGAAATAGTCTCCTTGTGCCTGTTATGCTTGCTTTCAGACTGCTGTTACTGAGCTTGGGTTTTATCCTCATGTCCAAGACTCTGCTTTATTTTTTCTCCACACCTCTATTGGATTTGTTGCGTTATTACTGTATGTGGATGATATGATCATCACTGGTTCTAACTCTTCTGCTATATCTGAGGCCAAGCAGCATCTTTTCCACGCATTTGAAATAAAGGATCTGGGCCTATTATGGTATTTTCTTGGTATTGAAGTAGCTTCTTCTCCCAAGGGCTACTTTCTCTCTCAAGCCAAGTATGCCAATAAGGTTATTCATCGTGCTGGTCTTACTGACACTAAGATTTTTGATACCCCCATTGAGCTTAATGTAAAGCTCAACACCACTGATGGTGTTCTTCTGGATGATCCTACTCTATATTGAGAGCTCCTGGGTTACTTAGTCTATCTAACGGTTACTCGTCCTGATCTTGCCTATGCGGTTCATGTGGTTAGCCAGTTTGTCTCTACTCCTTGCTCCACACATTGGGCTGCCTTGGTTCGGATTCTTTGCTATCTCCGAGGTACTATATTTCAGGGTTTGCTATTGTCCTCTACTTCCTCTCTAGATTTGGTGGCCTATGCTGATTCTAATTGGGTTGGTGATGTTACTGATCGCAAGTCCACATCTAGTTTCAGTATGTTTCTTGGCGATTCCTTGATCTCTTGGAAAAGCAAGAAACAAATTGTTGTTGCTCGCTTTACTGCTGAAGATGAGTATTGTGCTATGGCTCATACTACTGCTGAAGTTGTCTGGCTTCGTTGTCTTCTCTCTGACTTCGATATCTCTTAGTCTTCTCCGTCCTCCTTCTATTGTGACAACCGCAGTGCTATTCAGATTACACATAACACTGTCTTCCATGAGTGGACCAAGCACATTGAGATTGATTGTCACTTTGTTCGTCAGCATCGGTAGTCTGACTTTATCTCGTTTCCTTTCATCTCTTCAGCTTTGTAGCTTGTTGACTGCTTTACCAAGACTCACACTACTGCTCGGTTTCTATTTCTTCTTAGCAAACTCTCAGTGTTTTCTACCCAAACACCTTGAATTTGAGCGGGGGTGTGAGAATAATATTAGTATAGTATATATTATGTGAATATTGTTTCCTATTTAGGATTGGTTTAGGTTTATTCTTGTTTCCTATTTAGGATTAGGTTTAGAATTCCTATATATATATATATCAGATATACACATTGTATTAAAACACAATTGAATATACCGTTTGATTTAGAAAGTTAACAAGGTATCAAAGCCAGAGTACTAAAGGATGGGTAGGGTGCATGTCCCTGGCCCACACGCCACAGGTGCTGCCAAGTGAGCACGCTGGGCGTGAGGGAGGACGTGAAGCGAAGTCCCACATTACCTGAGTACTAAAGTAATATTAAGCATATAAGCATGAGGGCGCCCTCACCTTAATAGCTAGCTTTTGAGGTGAGTTCTACCCAAGATCGTGTAATAGGTGGGTGGTCTCGTAAACCCTAACTCATGATGTAGTGGGTGTGTAGGCTTAATTGTGAGATAGGGTGTCCCAAAATTTTTGGTGTCCTTTTTAGTAATTTCATTTGAGGTTTTTATTGTAATAAAAAAAAGGCTAAAAAATGGAGGGTTCAAAATAATTGATAGGGTGCTAATAGCAGCACTCTGTTTTATTAAATTAGTTGATATATTTGAATTTTTTTATATCCACATATTTTTTTTTACTTTGTATAAAAATTGCAATTCCAGTTCAATGCTTAAACATTTCAATACTCAATTTAGTTTTATTAATTCCAAAAATTAAGTGATAAGCTGATTCAAAACTTAAAACTGAATGCATTAAGTAATAATCAATTATGCTTGTTTGATAACCACAATTGATATCACTTAAAAATTTATGTGCCTCTTAAAATGTAGGTTAAAAGTTAAGAAAATTTTAAGTCATATCAAACTTACTTAATTCTAATTGAATTTTTAAATACTAAGTGTAAGTATCGATATACACTATAATAAATTTGCTACTACCACCACCATCGCTATCGTTACCACCACCACCATCGTTACGCCTATCACCGCCGCTACTATCATTATCATGCCATCACTGCCATCACTGCCCCCACTACCATAATAAATCAACAATAGGCATAATAAATGAAGAAAAAAAAAATACCATATGGAATAAAAATATAAATTCATAGGACTAATTAGATTATAATTTTCTTTAGTAGACTTATTAGGTTAAAATAATTCTAAATGAAATTTATCAATAAAAAATTTAATATTTATACTAATATATATATACATTCCAAAGGAGAGAAATATATGTCGTGCACGTGCTCAAGTCAATTAAAATATAAGCTATTAGAACATTTTTTGTGGTATGATTATTTATCTATTTAATTTTTATGTCAATACAAAATAGAAAAAATTACTAGTCAGATTATATTTTGAAAAATTATTACACATTAATGAGAAAATTTATGGTTTTAATTATTTATTTTTATAATATTTATAATTATATATATATATATATATTTTTTTTTTCTTTCACCACTGAGGGTGTAATTTTTCCTTAAAAAATAATAATCCAATTCAGAGAATGTGTCAATTACAAATATTATCCGGGCTTAAGAAAAAGTTGTCTACGGCCATAAGCTTTGTGGTTTTTGGCATTTTGTACAACTGAAGAGCTGAAAGCACAAAAAGAGTAGACGAGGAGGCTGTTTTGGGCGTTGAGCTCCTCTAGAGTGAAAAAGGTAGAGTGATCTCCTAGAGTAATTTATGAGTGCGCGACACCTGTTTCATTAATGGAACCAAGGGTTGAGATCAATCCCTCACCAAAATGAGTCGTTTTGGTGAGGAAATTATATTTTTTTTAAAAAAAAACGTGATAAGAGAAACGAAGAGAAAGAGAGAGAGAGAGGACACACAACCGGAGTTCTTCTCCATCTTCGGGGCACTCTCTTTCACTCCGGTGGCTGCAGTCTATCTGTATACATCACATATTGTGTAATTTATTTGTTTGTTTCAATCTCAAACCCACCTCTCTTCTTTACCCCTTAATTACTTCCTCATCAATTACTGTAAGTCATCACAATCAAAGACAGATACCATTTTGCTCAAATGTGTCAAGCACTACTCAAATGATTTGGAGAAAATGTAAACCCTTTCAACATTGTCCTACTAACAAGACTATGATGGAAGTTTTATTGAAAACCTAGAACCTAAATGATATTCTCCCAACATTTCCCCCATTTTTAAGAAGATTTCTAATATGATCTAATATAAAACCCGTACCGAATCGGAAATCTTTGACCATAACAACCTAAAATTACCAATTTTTTATTCTCCACACTAGTTGTACTATAGTACTCAAACCCACAGAAATTGCAAAAACTGCAAAACAGGAGATTTAGACCTTTTCCTCCTTGGATTTAGTCGCTGATTGCAGCAGATACTGGAGTTTGGAACCTGATTTCCCTGTGTTCGCTGCAAAATCAAGGTCAAACACACTAGAAACACACACATATATCAATACAGATATATATATAGAGAGAGATTAGAGCATAAGTTTTGGTACCAGTGACTCTAGATTGTTTTTTGACAGAGTCCTCCATGAGAGAGAGAATTCGTTTTTTCTTTTCTTTTTTTAATTCCCACACCAAAACGACGTCGTTTTGGTGAGGGATTGATCTCAACCCTTGTTTCATTAGTGGGACAAGTGTCACACCCTCATAAATTACTATAGGAGATCACTCTTTCTTTTTCACTCTAGAGGATCTTAACGCCTATTTTGGGTCTGGTTTTGCTACTGTTGCGTCTGGTCGATGTGCTGGCTCCATTGCAATGAACCACGTGTTTGATATGCCATTCAAATATAACGGAGGAGAAGACGAACGTTTTCTATCTCACACCGTCATTTCTCTCTCTACATTCTTTTCACATTCACAGCAAGGGGTGCACGGTTCGGTTTGGATGATTTGAGAGTAAAACTATAAATTAAATGGAAGATTAGTGGATTGACAAATGGCGATTTGAGAATTTTTGGCCAGATTGACGGATTGAAGAATATTTTAACAAATTATCAAGTTTTTGCATAACATATTGTCACGACCCAAACCTGCCCCTAAGGGTTTAGTATCGTAACCGGTCAGTAATCCGTGATTACCAAAAGCCTGATTAACAGTAAAGACAATAATTCAATATAAAGGGGCTGTCGGAAGCCAAACAGTAAAAAAAAGAGATGTCCAATGAGTTTTGAAAACGTGAATGAGAAAGACTTTTATGGACATAACCACATTCATAACCATAAACATATATACATACCAGATATACATAACATACAGGTTAGGGACCTACTCCCTAAACCTTAACTGTACAATCAAGTCTTAAGCATTCGATACAAAACAGAGACATAAGGGTGGATCTGAAACACCCCAAAAACAGCTCTAGCTCGAGCAGACTCGGAACCTCGAAGCGAGGCACAAAAGTTGGCTTGACAAAACAGGAACTTAACCCGACGCTTCTAGCTTCGGTCCAGTGCCTGGCCACCTACATACATATATAAACTGTGAGCTAAAGCCCAGTGGATAACAAATTTGTAAAGGGGTTAAGAATGAATGTCCTTTCAGTAATCAAAACAGTCAATTGCATTGGTAGATCAGTTATTCAATCAGTGACTCATATTTCATGGCATATCAGTCATTTAGAAATCATGGCAGTCATATGTGGTGCATGCAATAGCAGTACAGTACAGTAAGTCTTAATAGACTGAATAGTCAGTTGATGGCCATCAAAACAGTAAACAGTAATAGTTCCAAACATTGGAACTGACAGAGATCTCTGTAACAGTAGCAGTAGCAGTAATAGTAACAGTAAGTTGCTATGGATGCCACAAGTACAGTTCATAAAATAGGACAAACATTCATTCAGTAAACAATGTCACTTCAGAAAGCAGTCCGGTCGATCGTTCAGAAAATAATTATAATTGAACATATCTTTACAACATTGTTACTCACAGATTACTGGGCTATAGGCAGGCTAATCAGCGTCCTTGGGTGTCAAACCTACACAGTTGTAGAACGAACACACACTAAATTACACACTCGGGATTAATAACTTAACCCTTAACTTAACTTGGTGTGGTTCTAGAACATTATCCTCATTATGACGCCTTAAACATGGCCTGGGAATGCCTAGGATGGAAAGAGGATGCAGAAATGTATTTAAAAACATTTTTCAAAACTTGCTAAAAACAAGGGTCTCGCTCGAGCGTGGCTTTCTTCGCTTGAGCGAGCTTACCGAATGAGAGAGGTTGCTTGAGCGTAGACTTCCTCGCTCGAGCGATCTGCAAAAATGTGAAAAGTACTAGTTACTAAAATTCTCCGCTCGATGCTCGCTCGAGCGTGAGACATAGTTCTTCGCTCGAGCGTAGGTCTTGTCGCTCGAGCGTGCGTTTGCACACGCAAAAACCTGAGAGCTTGCAATCTACGCTCGAAATAGCATTCCGTCACTCGAACGAAATTATGAAAACAAAGATGGTTGCTCGAGCGTGGAATCCTTCGCTCGAGCGAGGAAGCCAAATTCTGGGTTTTCCAGATTTGCTCCCAAAGCTCAAACCATGGATCAAACATTCCAAAACTCATCCTTTTGGGCCAATTTTCTGGAAAATACCTAGAAACTCATAATACAACATGTTTTTAAGATTACTTCATAAAATCAAAGCCCAAAAGTATGATAATTGAACACCAAATCAACTTCAAATAAAAGAACATGATGTAAATATGCCATGCATGTGTTTATTAGAATTCATACCTTCTAACACATGATCAAATGAGCCATTCTTTCCAAAAACATGATGAATTCTTAGATTACAACTATAATATGAACATGCATGGAAGAACTTCATGCCAAATAACTTCAAACTCCATGATATAGACATGCATTCATGAATTAACTTAGTTCCCATGAATTAAGCTCAAATCTCCCATTAATTTACCTATTTAATCCACATGCAAGTCCTAGATGACACAATTTCAAGGTTAAGAGGTTGAGTCCTTACCTAGGCTTCTCAATTAAGCTTTACTTAAGCAAGGTTCTTGAGCAAATGTACAATTCTTCAAGGTTCCTTCGAATTCCACAAAATTTTCAAGCAAAACTCTAATTGAAACCAATTCTTCCTATTCTCCCTCTCTCTCACGTTTTGGGGCAAGAAGATGGAGAGATAGATGATGACAAACATGTAAGTAATGAGAACCAAAACAATGGTGGCCCACTCAATGGCAAAAGTGTAAATAACTTAAGCTCAATTAATTTAGCATTATTTATTCTAATTTAATCATTCCAAATCGAATTTTAATTAAACCTACCATAAAATCATATAAATCCTAATTAGCATATAACACAAATAAATTTCTGAATCGGTCACCGATAAGGCTTTCAATTCGCAATTCGAAATCAAAACATGAACAGATCGTTCTGTAACAAACAGATAGAAATATAATTAAAACAACACACTCATGTAATTAATTTAGGATTTCATCTTAATCAATTACTTATCATGCTTAATCACAATTTAACGCTAATCAGAGGTGAGGGTTGTCACACATCTAACACTAACTTGCATAATATTTTTTATATATATAATACAAACTAATTTTACATAATTTTTTTCCATATATATAACTACTAATTTGTAATAAATTTCACATATTAAATTTCTCTCACTCATTTTTACTTTGATATTTCATTATAAATTAAAAAATATATTGTATTAACTGTAGCGGAGCGAGGCGGAGTGATTTCGAAAGCAGGTTATAAATTTTAAAATTTAAACCACAGTTAGTGAATAGAGCGGTGCAAATTGATATAGATTGGTGCGATTTTAACGGATTGAGAGGTATTTTACACAGCCCTATTCACAGCTCAAATACCCAATAAAAGAGTTTTTCAGTTTTCAATTCAACTCTCTCTTTCAATACAGAAGAAAAAAGATACAAAAGATTTACATCTTAACGTTGTGTTTGGTTAGGGGATTTAAAAAGAGATTTGAAAAAACAAGAGGAAAAGATAGGTGAAATGTAAATAACATATATCTACATTTTACCTAATTTTACACACTTTTTTCCTTTTCATTTTTAAATCCCTTACTAAATTTCTCAACCATACACAGCATAAAACACTTTTATACATCATTCACCCTATAATTCCTTTATTTTTTTTTCATTGATTCATCCACCTATCCTTTAAATTCGTATGGATCTTCTAATTTTCTCATGAAGAAGAAATATTATATAAATTTGCATTCCATTAATCTTCTAGTTTTTTCCTTCGTTAAACTGACATGAAAGGTCAAACATGTGGCTCATTGCGACGCGAGCCAACGCATCAACAGGACGTGACCGCTCCTTACCTAAGAGTAGTGAAATTGCTCCATTTTGTTTGTTGCTTTGTTAAATGAAGTGTGAAAAGTTTCTTGTTTCTCCCAGAGCCTCTTGCTCAAAAGTTTACACCCTAGCCAGCTCAAAAGTTTGCATCCTTGTTGCTCCGCCGCCAAAAACCATTTTTCGCCAGACCACCATCTCCGCTTGGTGCCAAACCCGTTAAAATCCGCCGCTGAAACCATTTTCCGTGAAAGTAGAATATTCATATGACAAATAAAAAAGAGAAAAGAGAAAGAGAGATGAGAAATAATTGAATTCAATCGATGTATTTATAAAACAAAGCTATGGATATATATATATATATAGCACTATGTAGGAGTGTTGTGCAAGAGAAAGAATAAGGAAGGGAAAGAATAAAGCAAGATTTGAACATACCTAATAGGGAGAAGTCTATAATCTAAATATGAAATACAAAGAATAAAATATATATATATATATGTGTGTGTGTGTGTGTGTGAGTAGATTTCTGACCACACTGCCAAATTAGTATTGAACTGGAGAGCACTGGCAGAATAAATGACGTCTGAATGACCTGTAACAAAAAGATGAGATTCCGGCGGTGGTTCGTCCACCCGGGGGCACTCCGACGATCTAGTCAGTTATCTCTCAAAGATATCAAAAGTGCTTAACTTACTATTCAGAACATAAAAAGCATACCTTAGACCCATGGGGGTGCCTCCCTTTTATAGCCAACACAATCTTAATCCCAATAGAAGCCTAGCTTCAATGGACTTTGGATTACTGCTAATCTAGGACTCCCAGTAGGATTGAGATAAACTCTCTAAGAGTCTTATCTTTATCCAAACTGAAGTCTTCTCTCATTCTAGGACTCTTGTCCCTTATCCGCTTATCCCAGATTCCGGTATCTTTGCAGATAACCCCGGCCTAGCCGAGATCACCTCGGCGTTATGACTCGGTGACACCTCGGTCCCGTGTTTGTCACTCAAAAATTATGTCCCCACAACTGCCCCCTAGGTGCTATTACCTTGGCATACTAAGGTGATGGTACCTATATCATTTGAACTTATCTCACGTCGGCTAAACTTGCTCTATCTTTCATTTACCGAGGTTGCGACACACCCGCTCCATATGATAAACACTTCAATGTGTTTGCATCAACACTTTAAAACCAACAACCAAGTCTGTTCAAGTTCATTGAGCCGAGATCGCCCCCATAGCCGAGGTCCTTACTTCTTTAAATCAAGAACTCCAAGAGTTTTATCACGCATGTGAGCTATCACACACAATATTTCAACCGTTTCTGCCACGTGTCTTTCCTCTACTGAGCCGTACCTAACATGCGCCATCAAGTCGCATCACTTGTGCTTGCGCCGTCTGACAGGCACGTCACCTTAGGCATATTGACTGTAATTTTTCTGCCATTTCCATGGTTTCGATCAAAATCCCTCATCTCTCTCTGTTTTTTGACTTTCACATCCTCATTCCCAAGCTCCTAGCTTTTTCTTTCTCTAACTTTTCTCTCCAAACCCGCCAATGTCGCTCTCGTGAAGCTTTCTGTAACCACCTTCACTCTCCCCTTCCGGTGAGGCTCTTGCTGCACTTCTTTGCTCATTGCCACCATCCGATACCGGCATATTTTACACCGGCCTCATTTTCTTCGGTAAGTCACAGTTCCTTCCTTCGTTTCAATTTCTTGTTTCATATTTTATTGCTTCTATTTATTAGTCATGTTTGAACATATTCATATGCTCCCACTCTTGTCTGTGCTTCAAATTTCACCCTTTGTATGCTTAAAACATACTCTGTTTCACCTGTTTCTGGGTATACACATGTATGCACACACTTTGCTTTCTTTGTCATTGTTCTTGGCCTTGCACCCTTGCACACACTCTATCACAGTGTTCTTGATAGAGCATCATCTTTCTTGATTTTGAAACTTTGTTTTTGTTTCTTTTTTCTGTGCTTTCTCTAGATTCTTGCCTTCAATCCTTTGTTTACATAGACTTAGGTTTGGGATTTTTCGTAGAACTCACTAACTTTAGGAAAAATTGAAACAAACTTCACTTTAGATCTTAAAAAATCTTTACCCCCACATTCGTTTAGGTTTTAGCCAAGGTCCTTCAAACCTTCACAAAACACTTCCTTTTGAAATCCAACACCTCCCCTCAAGCCGACATCATGGGTATGTGGAGGTATAGGGTAAACACCCCGACCAAGCTAGAATATTTCAGGCAGGAGTTTTCCATCCCAGTTGATGTCCATCTGAGGTTGGCCGGAGAGGATGACTCCATCATGCCCACAGTCAACTCCATGCCCTTTCCAGTTGTAGCTTTCATAGAGTGTGGACTTAGGCTCCCACTTGACATCCTTTTTTGAGAAATCCTCCATTACTACAAATTGAACCCAATGTAGCTCACCATCAACTCCTACCATGTTATCAATGGTATAATAGCCTTAGCCAGAAAAGAGAATGCTACGGTGACTTTAGCCGACATCCAATATTGCTACACCATGTGTGGCCACAAGTTAGAAAAAGGCTACATCTACTACCTCAAACCGAGGTCCACCGAATACAAACTTGTTGCTGACCTCCCAGACTCCAACAAGGGAGTTGGGAACGATTACTTCATTGTCTCGGGCAACTGGGAGTTCGCTCTAGAGGAGGACCTTCACCTTTACCCTTTTAGCCGAATTGTTTTCATATATGGTAATGGGAAGAGCCAAATGTTACATTTACTTATTTTTTCAAGTCTTTAATACTTTGTTCTTTCTATATGTTCTAACATTTGCTTTTCATGTAGCTCTTCCACAGCCGGCAAAAGACTTCCGTAAGTCCTTCCCTAGCAAGGACTTGAAGAAACTGTTGGATCTGCCGGTTCAGAAGAGGAGAGCTCCCCTACTGCTCAACTACATCCGTACCTATAAATCCGTCTTGCCTAACACCCCGAGGAAAAAGAGCAAATCTCCTTCTTCCGCCACAACTCCTCCAGCAACCTCATCATCTCGGCCAGCTCAAGGATCAATTTCTAATCTAGCCGAGCAACCATCAACCTCGGCTCCATACTTGGTCCCTCCATCTCAACGCAAACGCCGACGCCGAACTGCAATTGTTGCCGAGATGGGTCACAAGAAAGCAGTTGCGGACGATCTTTTAACCGACATCCCAGATGTTGGCACCGCGCAACCAGCACAACCAAAGTCAAAACCCAAAAGACTGAAGAAGGCCCAGCCTAAGGCAACGGTGACTCAAATTGACACTGAGGACACCTTGCCAATCTCAAAATTGGCCGAGAGTGAGAAAACCTCCTCTGCCACCGAAAAGAGGCCCGCTGAGGCCGAACCATTCCAATTAACTCGGTCGAAGAGGCCGAGGTCTGAGCCCGCAACAACCTCAGGCTCTATGAAATCGAATGCCCCCTGGGCTCCCCTCATTACAATTGAGGACAAGCCGGTTAGAGCTGGCGATGGCGCCGACGATATTGAAGTTAGCGTTGCCCTCTCTACCGCCTTGCTCCTTCCCAAGGATCTCGAGCGCAACGACGGGATGAGCGAGTACGAGAACTTTGCTCTGATACTGCAGCGCTCCGTCCAAGTAGGCCATTAAAACTTTGTAAATTTTCATTGTCTTTCAGCTATTTCATACTCAAAGAGTTTTACTAACTTGTTTTTTCCATTTCTTCTAGGCGATCCAGCATGGCCACTTGTAGACCGCCTGGAACTCCGCTCCGCGCGCGAGGGCACGAATTGGGTTCATAGCTACTACAGTTCGGACTCTTGTCACGGTTCTGAATCTAATCTCACAAAGTGCAATGTAAGACTGATAAATCACCAAAGAGTCCAAATCCGGCAAATCGTTTTGGAAAATCGATTTTAATCAAGAAGTGCCAAACATGGACTGCTTTGCCAGATTTTAGAGTTGCCACCTAAATATTTTGTTTTGGGAAATTTAGGAAACCCTGACTCGTGCCTACGACCACGTGTCCATCATCACCAAAGTTGCCTCGGCTCGGGAACTTAGGTATGAGAAGGGAAGGTCCTGAAATGAGCACCCCCGCTCGTCCGATCAAAGGATCGGCCTCTACTAACATGATATGTTGTTTTTGAAAACACATGTGTTCTTATTCCGGTTTATTAGCTAGCTTACTATGTGATGCGCACAACACACAAGTATAGACTCAATTATGCAGATTGGAACAAAACAACTCATGTTTGTTTTTTAAAGTGGTTTGAAAGTGCTACTCGCAAGTAAACTAAGACGCGGATTTGCCATCCTCGAGTGGGCTTAGAAAAACATGATTTTACCACTTTAAGTGGGCTTAAAACTCACAATTATCGAGTTGTTCCAATTTAGGCAATCAAACCTTCACCCACAGGCATTCAAGCAGTTAAACACTTAAGCAGTTAGCCTTATGGCAAGCATGTTGTCATGGCAACACTCACACTCATGCAAGGATGCTAAAGCATAAACACTCACCGAGTACTTTGAGCTAAAACAAAAGCTAGTTAGTAATCAATGCATGATCTTATCTATGTCAACAATGCCTAATGTAACACATGCGAAAATGCAAAAAAATAGGCTCGGCTATTCTAAGATGGCATATGAATACTGCACTTGATACATGTATTCAAATAGGAATTGAAATACAATGCAGTTTAAATGATGCGGCAAGCCCGGTGCATGCAATACGAATGAATGATGAAAACATGCAAACATAAGTATGTTAATTAAAACATGCCCTAAACTAACCATCAAAAGCTGATAAGTAAAAGGGAGGAAGACGTGGGGTTGGAAGACATTCACACACACACACACACTTATTACAAAATTGTGCCCTCTCGACGGAGGGTCTGAATAATAAGTTAACTAGCTATGCTAATTAAACTAATTATTACAAACCAACTCATTAATCAAACTAATTAAGTTACAAAATCAACTAAGTATGAAAAGCATCTAAATTAGGTTGCCACAGCTCTGCCTTGAACAATGAAAGATGCATGCTCGGTCGCGTCCTCCAGGAAATCCACTACCTTGCCTCAAGATGCCTCTGTTTGCATACCTCTTGTACCTCTGAAAATTCTGACCCACCTTAGGAATGTGTTGAGGGATGGTCGGCCAAGAGGGATGGCCATCGGCCACTTCTGATAGCCGATCGACAGATTTTGATGGCCGGTCGGCCACTTCTTCCTGTAATTTCTTCTTTTGCTACAACAGAGCACAAACAGAGGCATGGCAGTGTATTTGCAAGGAAATGTGTGTGCAACTACACTCCTTATCATGTCTCAAGCTCAAAGGAGTGTAGTGCTCGGCTCTCGAGCCACTAATCACGCATCTCAATGCATGATGGCCAAAGAGTCGAGCTTGCACAATGTTAATGAATGCACAAGTAACACGTAAGACTCGAGAGACCTCCACCCTATCATGCATAATCAAGGGGGTCGGTGACTAAGAAATGAGGCACGTTTCATCACTTCAAGTATGAAATGTCTCTCATTTCTTGTGTTTGGATTAACGTTCGATCCAAACACATGCAATGCAACACAAACATGTTATCTTGGCATGTTTTACTTCAATTCAATTTGTTTACTCATTTTAGATTACCAATTAATCCTTTAACCGGTTAAGTCCAAAAGTGAGAAGTCCTCTAAATGGAAAGACGAACTAAGCCACAATCATCTTGAGTATGAAAGAAGCATCATGCCGTTGGTTAGTAGAAACCTTCAAAAGAAGGCTAAAACCGTTAGGCATGAACGCCTCGATTTCACAATCAAACCAACAAAGGGCTTAAGACCTCTTTCAAAGTGATACAACAAATGAAAGATGACATGCAATGGCACACATTTCAGCATTGAAATAGGATGTTAAATGACATCAAAGCATGAAAACAATGCATGCAAGACATGCTTGGAGGCCGAAAACATCAAAGCTAGTAAAGAGCATTTCACAAGAGGCATGCAATACCAAGCCTAAATGACTAAACCAACTAAAGACAGACCTAAACCATGCCAAAATAGAGGCCAAAACATCCTAAAACTTGGGCACGAGAAGCTAGAAATGCATGCTCATGTGATGGCTTATAAACAAGGGATAAATGCACAACTCTTAAACACAATTAAAGAGTGATAAACATGAGAGTATGACAAATATATAAGCTCTGAAATTCCATACCAAATGATGCCGAGGCATGCAAACATCACAAGTATAGCATGGTAGGGGCCTCAAAACTCAAGACTAGTCAAGGCATTTGCACTATAGCTATACAAAACATGAGTCATATGGCCAAGGCAACCCAAAATAGTCCCAAAACATGTCAAAATAATGATAAAACATGTATGGAGTATAGCCAAGGTAAGCTAGCATGAAGGGCCAAAACACCAAGTACACTAGGCTAGTGAGCAAGTTTACACTACAAGTGTAAGATGCAAGCAATGAGTAGCCAAACCAGCCAAAAACCGAGTTTAAGCATGTCCAAAAGGTCACAAGAACATGCTTGAAATGAGCTAACATAAGCCACAAAAGGATGCTACTTTGTAAGGCTAACAAGGCTAGCAAAGAGGATTTACACTACAAGTGCATGAAGCATGCAACCAATGATCAAGCAAGCCAAAAATAGAGTTATGCCATGCTAAAATAAGCCCAAAAATAAGCTAAGAACAAGCCAACACATGCTAGAAAAACATGCTCAATAATTAGGCCAACAAGGCATACAACCAAGACAAGAAGAGAGGGGACCACCCCCTCCCATTTTGAACCTCAAAACTACATTTTTATCACTGAAAATCCACTGGATTTTAGTGGTTAAAAGGCCAAACAAAGATGGTTTCAAAAGCTTAGGAAGTTGGCTCTAAAGGCTTTACAAGCCAAGGAGCAAAAGGAGAGACAACCCCCTAACACAAAATAGGCCTAAACCATCACTTTTAGGACTGAAAAACAAAGATTTTCTCAGTTCAAAACCAAGCCAAAAGCAGTTTACAAAGTTGGTAAAACAAGCACGCAAAGCAAAGGTTTAAAGGAGTAAGTGCTTACCCTTGAAGCACCTTGAAGCTCAGCAGCAAAACCAGCCAAAATCTGAGCCAAAATCAGCCTTTGAGAGCTCAAAATAGGCTCCAAGGGACCTCAGTCCAAAGATATACAACTTTGATGAAGGATGCCTAGGCAAAGGAGGGGTGCATCTCCAAGTGTATCTCTTGTTATGCACACAAAGGCAAGAGAATGAGAGAGAGGCAGAGATTTAGCTCTGAAATTTCTAGAGAGAGAGGACTTTTTAGAGAGAGAGGCTCCCAAAATTGCTTCAATGTTCTAACCCTTTGAATATGAGATATAAGGCTCTCATATATAGAAAAATATCAAGCTTGGTCGAAAATATCTGAATTGGGACAGCTGGAGCAAGCTGGAAACAGCTGGAGAAGAAATATCTACAAAAAATCTGAGTTTTGGACATTTCTGGCTGACCAGCCATCTTTGGGGCTGACCGGCCACCATTTGTGGCTGATAAGGTTCACTTTTGGCCGACCTATGGCCAATGAGCTCCAATTGTAGCCGATGCACTTCCATAGAGGCCGACGGCAAAAATCAGTCCTGGTACCTGACTTGAAGCAAGCCTAACTCCTTCATCTGGACTCATTTTTAGGTCATTCTTGAGCCTAAACTATAGCCCCAGAAGTCTTCTTTCCAATTATGGAAGCATCACATCAAAATTCCATGTGTTCTAAGAGATATCCATCTTTTAGTGAAGGTTGTTTAGTTTCGGTCCAACCAGAATGATGTCCAACTTCAACCAACCATATCTCCCCCATCCGGATTCGGCTTTAGGAGATTCTTGAGTGCAAAATGAAGCCCCGAAAGTCTTCTTTCCAACAATGGTGGCCTCATATCTTAAATCAAAGTATACAAAAGGATAGGCCTGATTAGCGAGGGTTACCCGACTCTCTCTTAACAGTTCATGCCCATCTTCTTCCCCAACTTGGTTTCTTCTCTCTCCTCTTCTTTTCTTCAACTCCAAGTCCATAAATAAGGTGTTTTGAAAGATTTTCCAAAGATTTCATCTATCTTTCATTCATTTTTACTTTGTCTTTGCTTGGTTTAGCAAAAAGCGCAACATTTAACAAAATGCAAGCGTCGGAATATCGTAGGAACTTTTTCAAAAGTGTTTTGACAGAGAGGATTTTAAGATCTAAAAATCTTTTGGTCCAAAAATGGGGTGTGAGATTTGGATTTGACGCTCCTCTTGCTGAAAAAATCAAAGCTTTGCACTGCACATCTTTCATCACCAAGTAAACCATCAGTAACACCCAAGTCTTAAGGACGGTCAAAAATGGGGTGTCTACACCACTCCTTTGTGATGCAAGCCTTTTCCCTTAAGAAGGAGTTGGCGAATAAGGCCAAAGAGGCTGCCAGCTTGCAAAAGATCATCAACAAGGCCAAGGAAAAGATGAAGACCTTGGCAGATCAAGCCGGTACAGCCAAGAAGGCTCAAGACGAGGTCAAGGAAAAAGCTGACGCTGTAGAGGCCATTGCCAAGGTCCTTGCAGTTGAAAAGAAAAAGGCTGAGGCAAAGATGGTTGAGGCCCAAAAGGAGCTTCAAGATGCCCTGTCCACAAAAGAGGCCAAGATCAAGGCCGCCGACAAGAAAACGTACGTCGAGGGGGCAACCGACGTCAAAGAGGACTACAAAAAACAAGTGAAGCAGGCATGCAACAAGGGTTTCACCTTTGGTTGGATGGATGTCCTAAAAAAGCTTGATGTCCTCGAGGACTCCCCCCTCAAGAATGCTGGTGACCTTCCCCTGCCATTCCCCCCCTTCTCCAAGCCAATCCGAAGATGATTTTGAGTCCGAGGAGGAAGCTTTGGTCAGGAAGAAGAAGGAAGCTGTTGGGGCCCAATCCCCTACTCTGAATGAGCAAGTCGTGGACTTGTCTCAGAATGAGAAGGGTGAGGTCTCCAAAGACACCATTCCTGAGAAGACAACATCGGATACGCCTTTTGCCTAAAAAAGTATCAACCAAACTCTTCAAGAGATCGATGCTGAGCTCGCAACTGAGAAGGCCGCCAAGATGTCTTCCCAACTGTCTTCTGAACCCCAGACCCAACCAGCCAAAGACGCCGAATAGTTTAGTTTTGATGCTTCTCTTTTACTTCTTGTACCTTGTACTTTATCTTTCTTCTTTTTGGAACAATGTAAGCTTTAATTTGGCCGACGTGCCACTTTTGTAATCTGAACAACTACTTTTTGTAGACCGACGTGCCCTTTCTTTTGAACGTGAATAGAACTTCTTATTTTGAATGCTTGCATGTTTTGTCCTTTTCGTACTCTTGTATGACTCTTATACTTTGAATATGTCTTCAATCGTACACCTTAACTGTGTAATCTTCTCGGTGTGGAATACTTTGGCTACACCCACTAACAGTTTATCTCAGCTATGTCCTTAATGCTTGAAGATATTCATAATTTTTTCAAAAGTGTTACTTACAACTTGCCACCTCACTCAAGACCTCTATCTTTTATTATTGCAACATAATCTTGGGTTAACTTCAACTTGTAAACTTTTCTTAAAAATTTCAACAAGTGTTAAACCAACTCCTCTAATGTAACCTCAGCTTAATGTCAACTTGTAAATTTTTCTTAAAAATTTCAACAAATGTTAAACCAACTCCCAAGCATGCTCCAGCCTTCTGCCCCCTAATGTGAACTTAAGTTCCAGTTGGGTTCTCATTAAGCATGTGGCTTTGACCTTGTGCTGAGGTCAAATTCCAACAAAGATTGGACGAGGTTATCGACCCTAGTCTCTTTGTTAATCTGTTGTACTTAGTTCCAATCTGTGTCTGACTCTGCCGACATGGCAAGTCCAAGTTGTTTCAACTTAGTTCAATTCTATTATATGCAAGTAGGAACTCTGCCATATAATAAGTCTAAGTTATTCGTCATGTTTCAATTAGAAACATCGTCAACTTAGTTCAATTCTATTATATGCAAGTAGAAACTCTGCCATATAATAAGTCTAAGTTATTCGTCATGTTTCAATCAGAAACATCGACCACTTAGTTCAACTCTATTATATGCAAGTAAAAACTCTGGCATATAATAAATCTAAGTTATTCGTCATGTTTCAATCAGAAACATCGTCAACTTAGTTCAACTCTATTATATGCAAGTAGAAACTCTGCCATATAATAATTCTAAGTTATTCGTCATGTTTCAATCAGAAACATCGGCAACTTAGTTCAACTCTATTATATGCAAGTAGGAACTCTGCCATATAATAAGTCTAAGTTATTCGTCATGCTCAGAAACATCGCCAACTTAGTTCAACTCTATTATATGCAAGTAGGAACTCTGCCATATAATAAGTCTAAGTTATTCGTCATGCTCAGAAACATCGTCAAGTATCTTATCAGTCATACTGCACAAGTTAAAAAATCAAGCTAAAACTTTATTATTACTTCGGTTAATAATAAAACAAAAGAAAACAAGAAAATCTAATGATAGAAAAACTTCAGATTGCAAGTATTCCAAGGTCTTAGCAACTCTTTGCCTTCACTGTCCTCAAGCCAATATGCCCCGTTGCCCAAGATCGAGATGATTCTATAGTGTCCGTCCCAATTCGGGCCAAGCTTGCCCTCTCGGGGATCCTTCTTGTTGCCGACGACCTTTCTCAGGACGAGGTCACCAACTTGGAACTCTCTTGGGTTAACCTTTTTATTATAAGCCCTAGCAAGCTGCTGCTGTTATGTCCCCAGCTGAATTACTACTTTCTCCCTTCTTTCTCGGGCCAAGAATGCCTCATTGGTCTCATTTTCTACTCCCTCGATTCTGATCCCTGGGATGCCGATCTCTAGTGGGATGACTGCTTCAGTGCCATAAGCCATGGCAAATGGGGATTCCCCAGTTGATCTTCTTGGCGTAGTCCGATATGGCCAGAGTACACTGGGCAACTCATCCACCCACTTTCCCTTTGCTACTTGCAGCCTCTTTTTAATCCCATCCAAGATAACTTTGTTGGATGTTTCTACTTGTCCATTGCTCTGAGGAAAACTTGGGGTGAAAAATAATTCTTGATTTTGAACTTTGCACAGAAGCTCTTGATTAGCTTACTGTCAAACTGTGTGCCATTGTCAGCTATTATTGCTCTTGGGATCCCAAACCTGGTGATGATGTTCTTCCATATGAAGTTTTTCACATCAATATCTCGAATCTTGGCAAGGGGTTCAGCTTCCACCCATTTGGTGAAATAATTTGTTGCCACTAGTAAGTACTTCCTTTGTCCAGTTGCTTGAGGCAGTTTTCCAACAAGATCCAGGCCCCATTGGGAAAATGGCCAAGGGCTGGACACTGGGTTCAAGTCGGTTGCTGGTTGATGTATCAAAGGTGCAAACCATTGGCACTTCTCACACTTCTTGACATAAGCTTCAGCATCTTTCTATGTGTAGGGCCACCAGTACCCCTGAGTAATGGCCCTATGAGCAAGTGACCTGCCCCTAGTGTGGCTTCCACACACTCCTTCATGTATCTCGTACAGAAAATCTTCAACCTGTGCAGGATGCACACATCTCAGAAGGGGTCCAGTAAAATATTTTCTGTAGAGATGTCCTTCTGCTGTCAAACTGAATCTTGCCGACTTCAGTTTGACCTTATGCGCCTCTTTGCGGTCGTCTGGCAGCTTTCCATGTCTAAGGAATACTATTATTGTGTCCATCTAACTTGGTCCCATCTCCACACACATTGCTTCATGCTCTGTGTTTAGTGGTTCTATGCTTGGACCTGACAAGTAGTCAACCATTATCGTTCTTGCCTCTCCAGGTTTCATTGCACTGGCCAGGTTGGCCAGAGCATCCGCATGGCTATTGTCTTCTCGGCTAACTTGCTGTAGTCGGCAATTCTGGAATAAGGTTATCAGTCTGCCCACTTCCTTTGCATATGCTGACATCCTTTCATCTCGGGTTGCAAATTCTCCTATTGTCTGGTTGACTATAAGCTGGGAGTTACGGAAGACTATTACCTCGTCAGCATCCATGGCTGTTGCCAGCTTTAATACTATGATTAGCACTTCATACTCTACCTTATTGTTTGAGGCCTTAAACCCCAAACGAATGGATTGTTCCAGTATCTGCCCATCTGGCGATACTAGTACTACTCCTGCCCCTGCTCATTGTCGGTTTGAACTCCCATCAACAAACAACCGGAAGGAGTCGCCGATGTAAATGCTACAGGGTCTGAGTTTCTCTTCTTTCCTTTGTTCCGCTGTCCCTTGCTGGGTTCTTCCTTGCTTATTTGGACGTTGCATACCTCGGCTCAATGGAGCCTGATGTATGGCGGCGTCTGGTGTGAATTTGGCCACGAAGTCAGCTAAGACTTGGCCTTTGATTGCTGTCTTGGGTCTGAATTACATGTCATATTGGCCCAAGGCCACTGCCCATCTGGCTATTATGCCTATCAAATCTCCTCGCCGCATAGGACCTCAAAGGATGTTCAGTTAACACCACAATTTTGTGGGCTTGAAAGTAATGATTCAGCTTCTTGGAAGCCATTACTAATGCTAGTGTTAACTTCTCCAAGGGTAAGTACCTGATCTCTACATCTGCTAGGGTTTTACTCATGTAGTAAACTGCCCTTTGTTCTCCCTTTTCTTCTCTGACTACTATTGCACTTACTGCGTGCTCTAAAACTGCCAAGTATAAAAACAGCTCCTTTCTACGTACTGGATTTGAGAGAACTGGAGCTGTGGTCAAATACTTCTTCAAGTCGGCCAAGACGGCTTTGCACTCTTCGGTCCATAAGAAGTCTGTGGCTTTCTTCACTAAGCTGAAGAAAGGTTTGCACTTGTCAGAGCTTCTGCTTATAAACCTATTCAGGGCTGCAGCCCTTCTAGTCAACATCTGCACTTGTTTTGCCGACGTTGGGCTCTTCAGTTCTAAGATAGCCTTGATCTGATCTGGGCTTGCCTCAATGCCCCTTCTAGTTTCCAAGAACTTACCAGACCCAACTCCAAATGCACACTTCGATGCATTGAGTCGGAGCCGATATGTTTTAAGGATGTCAAAGACTACCTTTAAGTCCTCCAGATGATCCTTAGGTTCCTTGGTTTTCACGACCATGTCATCTATGTATACCTCTACTGTTCTGCCAATTAGATGTCTGAACATGTTGGTTACCAACCTCTGGTAAGTTGCTCCTGCATTTTTCAACCCAAAAGGCATTACTCTGTAGCAATACAGCCCTTTTGAGGTGATAAATGCAGTCTTCTCCTCATCTGGGGGGTACATGGCTATCTGATGGTACCCCCTGTAAGCTTCTAGGAAGCACATTCTTCCATGCCTTGAAGTAGCATCCACCAATTGGTCAATCTTGGGTAATGGAAAACTGTCTTTGGGACAAGCCTTGTTCAGGCTGGTGAAGTCCACACAGACTCTCCACTTACCATTCTTTTTCTTCACCACCACTGTGTTTGATAGCCATGTCGGATAATTTACCTCTCGAATGGCTCTGGCCTCCAGAAGTCTGTCTATTTCCTCTTCCACTGCCTCAACATGCATTAATGTCGGCCTCCTTGCTTGCTGGATGACAGGTTTGGCCGACCTGTCCATATTCAGTCTGTGGCACGTGACCTCGGGGTCAATGCCGGGCATCTCATTGGGCGTCCATGCAAACACCTCCAGATTTGCTCTCAGGAATGCCTCTAGTTCTTTTTCCTCTTCCTTGGCTAAGCCCGAGCTGAGAAGGAAGAAGCGTTTCTCATCCTTTTATTGGTTAAGGATTTTCTTTAGGGCTTCTTCACTCTTCTCAGCTGGCTTTTTGCCGACGTCCTCCACGACTTCCATGTCCTCGTCCTCGATCTCTGCTGTTTCTAGTTTTCGTATGTTGTAGGTAGATTTTATTGTTGTCATGGAGCAATTCTTTGCCTGTAGCGATCCCTTCTGACCTCCTCTATCCCATGCTCTGTTGGGAACCGCAATAGCTGATGCAATGTTGAGGGAACAGCCCCCATTGCATGTAGCCATGGCTTTCCCAAGATAGCATTGTAAGGGGAGGGTGTGTCGATTATGGTGAACTCTGTTTTTATCTTTTTGGTGCCAGCCTGCACCTCTAAACTTGCTGCTCCTAGGGGCCACGTCGGCGTCCCATTGAACCCAACCATTGGGCCATTGGATTGCTCCATATCATCTTGGTGAAGGCCGAGCTCCTTGTAACACCTGACATACATGATATCACAAGAGCTGCCCTGGTCAACTAGGATGCGCTTCACTTGGCACTCTCTAATCTGGAGGGATATTACCAAGGCATCGTTGTGTGGATGCTGCACCATCTCTAGGTCTTCCTCAGTGAAGGACACCACTGGTCCCTGGCTTTCGTTTGCCCTAGGTCTCTTCTTCCCGACCTGATACACATGTTGCAGGTGTTTTACCTTCTGGGTTTCCCCCCGTATCTCATTCTCATTCACCTTCGAGTGAATCACATTGATCACTCGAGGTTACTTTGCATCTTGCGCGTTGTGGTGGTGGGGTGGTCTTGTCGGTGCAGGGCAGTCTTGTCTGCTCTTCCCTTGTCCTGGCCTCGTCTACCAGGTCCCTTAAATGGCCTTGTCTTACCAGGCCTTCCAGATGTGTCTTCAGGGCTCTACATCCCTGAGTCAGATGTCCAGCCTCATTGTGGTAAGCAAAGTGCTTGCCAAGGCTTATTCCCATAAAGGCGCCCGGTACCCTTGCTGGTGCTCTGTAATAGGGCTGATTTCGGATTTTCTCCAAGACTTTGTAGACAGGGATTCGAAATACGGTTGTGGTTGCCTGAGAAGCCCTTAATCCTATCTCTAGTTTGTTGTAGCCTCCATCACCTTGGCCCCGCTTCGGTGAGCCGCTTATCTTCTTTTGTTTCGACGCCTTTGTCCCTAGCGTGTCCTCCTTGGCCCTGGCATATTTTTCTATCCTAGCCATAAGGTCCTCCATGCTTTTCGGCAATGCCTTTGCCAGTGATTTTCGAGGCAGACAATCATCTTCAAGCCGTTCTTGAACAACACAACCGCCACCTCTTGGTTGTATCCTAGTATTCGGTTGAATACTTCATAATACCTTTTAGCATAGGCCCTAAGGCTTTCATCCTTGCTGATTTTCAAGGCCATCAGGGCGTCCACCCTCAATGGTTGTAACTGGTTTGTCACGAACCAAACCACAAACATATCGGCCAGGCCTTCCTAGGTTTTCACAGTTCCTTTCGATAACTTGCGAAAGCAGTCCGATGCAATTTCCCCGAAGGATGAGGGGAACACCTTACAAGGCAACGGCTCATTCCTGGTGTACAATGCCATCGAGTTCAGGTACAAACCAGCATGAAAGTTGGGGTCCGACTTACTGTCGTATATCTAGAATCTCGACATGCTAAACCTCTTTGGGGCTTTGAATTTGTCCAATTCTACCAAGAACGGCGTTCTCGACTTGACCAGGAAGGTTACCTCGGCATCTTGTTGCTTCCTCTGTAGGTAACCCCTTAGATCCTCTTTGGTCTGCGCAGGAGCTCGGCTATCTCTTGACTTCAGCCTTTTCGGTGCACTACTCCCAGTTTCATTATGCGTCCTCTTGAACCTTTCTCCATTAGTTGCGTCGAAGCACAACTCCTGCCCTTGAACATGTCGATGTTCTTTGGGGTCAGCTTCCTTGGTGCGATGCGTCCTCCTAGATTATTCCTTTCTTGACTCTCCTCGCCCAATCTCCCTTGAAGGCCGGTGAGAGTGTTTTTCGGTCTTGGTATGTTGGGGGACTATAGGGACTGTTTTCTACCCATCTTTTCGGGCATCTTTCTTGGCCACTGGAATCGACGTATCTTATAACGGGAATTGTGGCTACATGACATTGTTCTACATCATGAAGTTGACGATCGTTTGCAGCTCCACCAATTTGTTTGACATTCCCTTCATCTCGTTGTCCCTCTGCAGGCATCTTTTTTTCCACACTTGGAGGTCGTCCTCCTTATAATACCCGCCTTGGTCTGATTTCTTTGGTACATCGCCCTCCTGGATGACGTCCTTCTCTCCGTGATTCTGATCACGAGTCTCTTTGTTGCAATTGTCTTCTTCGATGTCAAGGTCAATAGGTTTTCCACTCCTAGTAGGAGTGTCATCCCCAACCTTTTCTTTCTGTCCATTATTGGCCATCTATTCTCCTTTCTTTCCCACAGATGGTGCCAAATTGTGTGACTAGATTTTTGACGACACTGCTAAATTAGTATTCAACTGGAAAGCGCTGGCAGAATAGATGACGCCTGAATGACCTGTAACAGAAAGATGAGATTCTGGCGGTGGTTCGTCCACCCAAGGGCACTCTGACAATCAAGTCAGTTATCTCTCAAAGATAGCAAAAGTGCTTAACTCATTATTCAGAACATGAAAAGCATACCTTAGACCCATGGGGGTGCCTCCCTTTTATAGCCAACGCAATCCTAATCCCAATAGAAGCCTAGCTTCAATGGACTTTGGATTACCGCTAATCTTGGAGTCCCAGTAGGATTGGGATAAAACTCTCTAAGAGTCTTATCTTTATCCAAACTGAAGTCTTCTCTCATTTTAGGACTCTTGTCCCTTATTCGCTTATCCCGGATTCTGGTATCTTCGCAGATAACCCCGGCCTAGCCGATATAACCTCGGCATTATGACCAGGACACGTGACAACCCGGCTGACACTTCGGTGACACCTCGACCACATGTTTGTCACTCAAAAATGATGTCCCCACAATATATATATTATATATATTAATATCCCCTCAAACTCGAGGTGGCAAGGTAGAAATCAACTTGAGTTTGGAAACCAAATCTTGGAAACGTCCAGGTGGATGGGTCTTGGTGAAGATGTTAACAATTTGATCAGCAGAGGAAATAGGAAGAAGATAAATAGTGCCTTGAGTAGCATGTTGGTGAACAAAATGACAATCAATCTCAATGTGTTTGGTTTGATCATGGAAAACATCATTATGTGTAATTTGGACAGCATTACGATTGTCACAGTATAGAGGAGTGGCAATGGAAGAAATAACACCCATATCTGAAAGTAACCAGGGAAGCCAAAGGAGCTCTTGAGCTGTATCAACAAGAGCATGATATTCGGATTTGGTGCTGGAGAGAGATCAAGGTTTGTTTCTTACTACGCCAACATATAAGAGAATCACATAAGAAGAAACAGAATCCTGTGGTAGAGTGACAATCAGTTGAATCGCCAATCTAATCAACATCTGAATAGGCACGTAATAAGAGTGCAGAACTAGAGGAGTAGCGAAGACCATGAAATAAAGTGCCTTTAACATAGCGAAGAATGCGGAGCACAACAGCACAAAAATTGGCTAACAAGGTGAACAACATATGCAATGTCAGGTGGAGTAATAGTGAGATAAACAAGACTTCCTACTAACTGCCGACACAAGGTAGCATTGGGAAGAGGTGTGCCGTCCAAGGGTGCTAGGTGTTCATTAGGCTCGAGTGGAGTAGAGACGGTTTTGCTGTCAGTGAGGCCAGCCTTTGCTGGAAGGTCATAAGTATATTTGGCTTAAGAGAGACAATAGCCCTTGGAGCTAAAGGAGATCTCAAGGCCTAAGAAATATTTGAGAGTACCCAAATCCTTCATCTCAAAGTGTTCATTAAGAGACTTTTTGAGTGCAGAAATTTCGTGAACGTCATCACCAGTAAGAATCATATCGTCCACATAAAGAAAAAGAAGAACAATGCCATGTTGAGATTTGCGGATAAAGAGAGCGGAATCATAAGAGTTGGAAAAGAAACCAAGGGCCTAGATGGTGGAACTAAACTTTGAAAACCATGCGTGAGGAGCTTGTTTGAGTTCATAGAGTGCCGTTCTAAGTTTACAGACCTAATTAGATGAGTGAGGATATCCAGGAGATGGTTGCATGTAGATTTCTTCTTGAAGATCACCATTTAAGAAGGCATTTTTGACATCCATCTGAAATAATGTCCATTTTTGAATAACAGCAACAACAATTAAACTTTGAACAAAGGTGAGACAAGCCATAGGTGCAAAGGTTTCTTCATAGTCAATTCCATATTCTTGTGTAAAGCCCTTATCAACCAGATGGGCATCATAACGTTCGACAGTCCCATCAGAGTGTGTCTTAATCTTGTAGACCCATTTACAACCAACTAGAGGCTTGTTAGGATGAAGGTCAACCAATTCCCATGTGCCTGTTTGGTCCAGGCTTGTAACTCTTCTACCATTGCTTGCTGCCAAAGAAGGTTAGTACTGGCCTCACGATAAGAGTGAGGTTCATGGTCAGAGAAAATAGTAGAATAACAATGATAGTCACGAAGTAAGACAGAAGGTTCTTTTACCCAGGTAGATTTACGAAGAGATGTATTAGGAAGCATAGAGGATTCAATGGGATGCTCAGGAGGATCAGTGGATGCAGGGACTTCAAGAGAAGTGAGAGAACTAGGAATAGGAGATGGAGATGCAAGACCGTTAGGAGAGGAAGACTCTGTAAAGGGGAGTGGACTTGTAGTAAGCTCATTGGTAGCATTTGTATCAAGCTCATCATCAAAAAATAGAGTAATAGAGGGATCAGTAAAGAAATGTGTAGTGGGAGAATCAAAATTGTGGAATGGAGATATAAAAGAGAACATTTTATGTTCCCAAAAGACGACATGTCTAGAGACACAAAAGCGTTTAGAGATGGGATCCCAATAGTGATAACCTTTGTGTTCAATGCCATATCCTAAGAAGCAATAAAGGCGAACCCGATGTTCTAATTTGTTATGTTCATGTGGCTGTAATAAGACAAAACATGCACAACCAAAAAAGCGAAGATGATTATAAGCCGAGGACTTACCCTAGAGACGCTCATATAGAGTTTGATTGTTGATGCTAGGAGAGAGAACACGATTGATAGTGTAAGCAGCAGTGAGGACTACCTCTCCCCAAAAATGCTCTGGACAAGAGGCATATATTAAAGGAGCATGAACAGTGTCAAGAAGGTGATGATGTTTATGCTCGGTATGACCATTTTGTTGAGATGTGCCAAGACAAGAGGAGTGAGGGAGTGTATCATGTTGATGGAGAAATTTTAAAAAAATTTCTTTATATTTTTGGGCATTGTCGGCACGAAATGTTTTAATGGTGCGAGAAAATTGTGTCTTGACCATATTGGCAATATCATAGTAGTGTTGTTGCAATTCAGAATGATTTTTCATTAGAAATAACCATATAAAGCGAGTAAAATCATCCACAAAAATTACAAAATACCTAGATCCCCCCATGGTAGGATGTGGTGAAGGCCCCAAACATCAGAATGTATGAAATCAAAAGGTGCATGGGACATAGAAAAACTTTTATTAAATGGTAAAGATGGTTGTTTGACCAGTTGACAAGATAAACAATCCACTGAATTATTTGTAACATGACCTAACAAACCACTTGACACTAAACTACGTAAACGACTAAATGACACATGATCGAGACGGGAATGCCAAAGATCGAGAGTAATACTAGTGGAGACAATGATTGTAGAAGAAGAGAGTTGAGATGGAATGTGAAGACGAATGAGCTCGTATAAACGCCCATTTTTACGGTCGATCCCAAGAGTCTGTCCGGTCCGAGGGTCTTACACAACATAACCAGAGGACGAGAAAAGAACAGTAAGACCAAGATCACAAACTTACCCAATAGAGATTAGATTGAGAGTAAGATGAGGAATTAAATAAGTGCTAGGAAGAGAAACAGTAGAAGTAGAGACATAGCATTTATGGCTAACATGTATGAGAGAGCCATCAGTAGTGTAAATGGCAGAAATATTAGAAGTAGACATGGTAGAAGATAGTAGAATCAGATGCCATACAATTACAACAAGCAGAATCAAAGAACCATGGAGGCACCTGAGGTGACTAAAAGAGCAGTAGAGGGTGTACCAGAAGTAAAGAGAACCTGTTTGACTATGGATTCAATGTCATGCAGTGTGAAAGTTCAGTTAGGCTCAGGAGGAGCAACACAAGAGGAAGATGCGGTAACAGTAGCAGCAGCAGAATGAAAATGAGTAGTGGGCCAATAGCGGTAATGGGGTTGAGATTGACCTCCTTTGAATGACTGTCACGCGATTAGCGATTGGGATTTTTGAAGAAGTGTGACGTCCCAAATCTACACTAAGGGTGGTAGACAAGGGAAAGTCACTAATGAGTCCTATAGGTAATGACCAAGTAAGATCCCAGATCGTTGGAGAAATCAAATTAGTGTCCCTTCTAAGTCTAGTTTTCTTAGGTAGCACATTACCCTTTTGACAGATCTTAAAAGGCATTATGGCAAGGTCTCATAAGCAACGTAGGGAACTATATTGATTTTTTAAAAAGGTAAGCATATAATAATAATAAGAGAATAGATACATAATGTACTTAGTTACAAAAATTAGTTTCATCAATATTACATCCCAAAAATAAAATTTCAGATGGACTATACAAAACACAAAAGAAAATTTTTAACTTCTCTAGAACAGCCAAAAGTCTTTGAAGGTTTTTGGCTCGTCGTCTTTTGCTACAAGATCTTCTTCAACACCTGGCATGATACACCGTGAGCTTTGAATGGCTAGTAAACACACACACACACCGTCTCTTTTTCCCAATCTAATACACAATAGTAATTACAACAATAGGGGAAATGAATATGACATTGAAGTAAATAACAAGGTTAGTTGTTAGTAATTTAGAAATCCCCCAAAGAGATTTTATCCTTCCAACCCCAAGAATAGGATATGAATTATTCGGTATGTCCTTTCTTTTGCTGCTTTGCAGACCTTACTCTAGATGACTAAAATGACACAATCCGTTAAATTAAGGGACAAAATCGAACAAATTGAAACTACAGGGACTATTTGCATAATTTACCCATAAAACAATGGATGAAATTAGGCAGGAGTGAGGCACGATGCATAGTAGCAGAAGTAAGGTGTGACGCCCATTAACAGGAGTGGGGTACGGTATATGTTACATAGAGGGCACGACTAGCGTGGCACACAGCTAGAACAAGCCGGGTGGAAGCTGATAACAGAGTGTCAGCTGAGTTGGCTGAGGCTAAGCGGAGAAGCCTGACATGTAGGGATGATGTTAGAGATGGCATTAGCCAAGAAGGGCAAAGACGGTACGTGTTTGCGCGTGAGACACGAGCAGAAAGTGAGGTGGCGTGTGAGGGCGCGTGGAGGGTTGGTTGGCCTTACTTTTTGCGCCGTTGAACTCCTGGAAATGAGAGGAAAAGTTTGATGTATACAGAAGTTGATTTCAATAATTTTGATTACTGTGTAGATTGCACGTAGTATATTTGTGTACTAGAGGAATTAAGAGGATCAAAGATTTTCACCCTTAGCTCTGATACCATGAAAGCAGAATATTCATATGACAAAGAAGAAAGAGAAAAGAGAAAAAGATAAGAGAAATAATTGTATTCAATTGATGTATTTACAATATAAAGCTATGGGTATATATATAGTTTTAGACAATCTTCACTGTATTCTAAGAATGAATTAAGAAAGGAGAGAGTCTGTTTGATTACAAAAACCAAAAAAGTATATATATATATAATAAAAAAATAGAAAAACAGATTTTATTTTGTTACAGAAACAAAACAGAATTTGGAAATAAAAAAAATTGAAACGAGAAAGTAAACTGCACACTTACAGTATTATCTTCTCCAAAGTTTTGATCAAGTCCAGTGTTCAACACTGTGTCCTTAAGACAGATTCGTCCTCTCCATGGTGCTTTTAGATTATGGACATTTATCTCTAAGGATAAAATAGCACCACTAACTAATTGCCCAGCAAACACACTTTGTGTTTTTACTCTTTCTCACTGAAAATTAATGCAGCAAAATGAAAGAAGCAAAAATAGAAAACAAGAACGAAAAATTGGATGATCAAACCAAATAGAGGACTTCTCTATTTATAGGAGAACTGGGGGCTTTTCAGAACAGATTTGAACAGGTAAAAAACTTGTTCGGGATAGAGTTGAACAGGTAAAAACCTGTTTGGATAGATTTGAATAGAAAAAACCTGTTTGGGTTGAAGTTAAACAGGTAAGAACTTGTTTGGTTTGGACGAATAGGTGTATTAGACCAAACGACCAATGTTTAGAAATGTTGGGGCCAATTCAGAATTAATTTTAAATTTCAAACCGAAATTCAAATTCCAAACAGCAAGAATTTTATTTTAGAAAAAATAAAATTCATATGTTTTTGGCCCAAAAAAGATAAGCATTGGACCGAACAAGCCTAACCCAACCTTACACCACGCACTTGTGTCCAAGCCTAGCCCAGCCCGCCCAATCGACTGGACGGACGGCAGCGGGGGAGCGCATGCACGCATGTGTTTGTTTTGGGTCCAATGAGTCTAGCCCACTTTACCTATAACCTCACCCTTTTACAAAACTTGGGGCCCTCTCCAAGATATAAACCCTAGGCTTATAAACCCACACCAAGTTTGCCCACCAAAGCAATGTGGGACAAACCTGATATCTATCGTTTATGAAAATTTCACCAAAACACCATTTTTATGGAGCTCATTTTGGCATCGATTTCCTATTCACTCGATAATGGTTTTGAGCAACCAAATATACAATGTGAATCGTTACGCGACAAACAACGCGTTGCCACATGGACCTGCCAACTTTGGCACATGGGTCCTATTTAAAAATAGACCAAATTTTAAGAAAAATCTGTGTTCTTCCAAACCATTTTTCCAAACCATTTCTTACATTCCCCTACATGAACAGAATTTGATGACAACAAAAATGCAACAATATGCAGAATTTGTCGAGAGAGTATAAATCGAAAATATCTTGCATCAGGATAGGTAGCTTTCGGTCTTGAACCTTCCCTAGTGATAACCTATCGAACTTACTAGCTAAACAATAGACGCGATGCCTTGAATTATTTAGTCGTTAATGTAAACCAAGACAATAGATTTCACACAAAATATCTTCTGACACATCGTGATTCTCACGGTTGTGTCTATTTTGGCCTTGAACGCTCCTAGTTGTTCATGAGTGCTTCTAGAGAATTTAGCTTCTTCATTTTCAGAGAACCGCCCTAGTTCAAAACTCATATAGATGATTCTTATTATGAGTATCTCTTATTCTCGTCTTGATTTTTATGCCTAAATCAAGATATAAGTAATCATTAAAAGCAAAGCTTCTCCTTAAACCGTTGCATATAACACATGTTGCAAATATCACTTTCACCATAGAAATGGGTAGGGAATTTTAATCCTTTGGTGATTTCTGGCGAGCCACACATAACTTAGTTGTCCCTTTGAACTTAGTTCTTGGGATCTCTAATTATTTAAGTAGGGTTACCGTTATGATGACTCTTATGTAATAGGCTTTAATCTCATCTCCTTTGATGAACTATACACTTGCTCTTTTGCCAAACCTTTCGTTAACGGATCCGCAATATTCTCTTTAAATTTTATATAATCTATTGAGATTATTCCACTTGAGAGCAATTGCCCTATGGTATTATGTCGACGACGAATATGTCATGACTTAGCATTATACACATGACTCTGTGCCCTGCCTATTGCAGATTGACTATCACAATGAATACAAATAACTGGCACAAGTTTTGGCCACATTGGAATGTCTTCTACAAAATGACGAAGCCATTCGACTTATTCTCTTACTTTGTCTAAAGCAATGAACTCAGATTCCATTGTGGATCATGCGATGTATGTTTGTTTTGTGGATTTCCCAAGAAATAGTTACACCTCCCTAGAGTAAAGACATACCCACTAGTAAAACATACATACCACTCTTTCTTAATACAAACTTACCAGACTCAAATATAAGCGTAAAACCATTTGTACTTAACAAAGAACCAGAAACTAAATTCTTACAGATATCTGATACATGCAACATGTTGTTCAGGGTAAGTTCCTTTCCCGATGTCATCTTCAAGATAACTTTTCCTTGTCCAGCCATAACAGAAGTAGACGAATTTTTCATAAATAGTTGTTCACCATTTGTAGCCTCATTATAAGTAGTGAACATCTTTTTGTCCGCACAAATATGTCGAGTTGCCTAGTGTCAACCCACCGCTCCTGGGGATTTCTACTCAAATTAGCCTCAGATACCACAGTAGAGAGATTGATGTCATTTATCCCATCAGAGATGTATTCTAGTTCTGTCACATTGGCTTGATTGGTAGTCTTCTTGCTTGTACTTCCGCGATCCTTATTAGAGCGTTGGAAAAAGGCACGATGTCTAGTCTTGTCACAGTTATAGCATTTTCCTTTGAACTTTTTATTGTCATTATTGTCACCTTGTTTAGAACCATCTCCAGCAAACTTCCTCTTCTTGTTATGTAGTTTGGGCACTTGTTCAACTACATTGGCCTCCGACTCAATAGGATTTTTACCATTCCTCTTTTCAGCCTTACAGTTATCTTCCTTAATTCTCAGTCTTACAATTAGTTCATCCACGATTATCTCTTTGCGTTTATATTTTAAATAATTTTTGAAATCTTTCCAAGCCGGTGGTAATTTTTCTACTATAGCAACGACTTGGAAAGACTCACTAAGAGACGTGTGTTTGATTGGACGGATTGAATAAGAAGGGATTAGAATCTATCGGACTTGATTCTTAGGACTGTGAATCCCCCGAACTATTTGGTTGGGTTGGATGTGTATCCCGTATTTGTTTTCTCATGGGATTAGATATCTGGAAATGACTATTTTTAGTGAATCCAATGTTTGGTTGGACAGACTAGATAAGGATAAATGAGCAAAAGACTATTTTATCCTTTTTCAATTGTTTACTAAGTAATAGCAATATTAAACATATCTTTAATATTTTAATTATTTTTAGTTAGATTAAATAAAAATTTATTTTATTTGACTTTTTACACAATTAAATAAATTTATTTTTTTAAATTAAATAAATAAAATATCAATAAAAATATATGTTATTTTTTTAATTAAAATTTTAAATAAATTTATTTAAAAAAAATAATAATTAAATAATGAAATTAAATAAACATCTATTAAAAAATAATAAAATTAAACAAAATTTTAAAATAAAACATCAATAAAATATCTATAAAAATTATTAAAAAAAATTAAATAAATAAAACATCAATAAAAAGTTAAATAAAATAATTTTATTTTAAAATTGAGACATTTAAATTTTATTGAATTTTACTAAATATAATACATAATTAAATATTAGAGGGTCAAAATGGCCATTTTACCATCTAATCCTATGGGATTGTTATCCCATGAAAATTGTCCCACACCCTCCCCTGGGCACATATGGGGAATAAGGAGTCCGGTTGGACTCCATGTCAAGCAGACTAAGAAAAAACAAACGCCGGGTAAAAGGCTTCCAATGGATTACAATTTGAACAGTAAATAATCCCCCCATAATCCCTCCAATCAAATGCACCCTCATAGTGTTATCTTCTCAGAAATTTTGATCAAGTCCAATGTTTAACACTGTTTCTTTGAGACAAATTCTTTATTTCCACGGTGCTTTCAGATTATAGACATCTATCTCCCAAGATAAAATGATTAATGACAACTAGTGACTTTTTGGTATAAGTTGTTGACTTTTTGAATTTTAAACTAAAAAGTGATATTGTCAAACGAGGCCTAAAAAAAATATATCTTCTTTCAAACCATTTTTCCAAACCATTCCTTAATTATGTAGGAGGCCTAAGAAAAATCTAGGCTCCGTTTGATAAGACTTTCTAACTATGATTTGAGAATATGAGTTATATTTTGAGTTTGTGTGTTTTGAAATTATGACTTGAGTGTAGAAAATTTGTTTGGTTATGATTTTTGAATAGAGTGTTGAATTGAGTTTTGAAAGTTTGATTTGATGTGTGAAGTAGGAAAATTTGTTTGGTTATGAATTTTGGAAAAAGTTTTCAAAACTTAATTCAAATTGTTATAACTCATAACAAAACACACTATTTTCACGTTATTGAAAATTTTGATCAACATTGATAACCAAACTCTTTTTACAATTCAATTAAAAAAACTTATTATTAACAGAAAATAACATTAATCAATTTTTTTAATTGAAAATACTACAAAGCAAATAATGTTTTTTCAAAATAAATATTCAAAAAAATTAAATCATAAATATTTAAATAATTTAAATAATCTAAAAAATTTAATAAGTAAGAAATTAAAATAAATATCCAAAAAATTTAAATTGTAAAAATTTAAATAATTTAAATATTCAAAAATTTTAAATAATTTAAAATTTTAATATTTTAAATTTAAAAACAACTCTACACTCAAATTGTAACCAAACACATAAAACAAAACTCAATTAAGAAATTATTTTTAAAACTCATAACCAAACACATAACTCAAAACTCTATACTAGTTTTACAACTCTACACTCAAATTGTAACCAAATACATAACAAAAAAATTAAAATATTTAAAAATATTTTTATAAAATAGAATTTGAATTTATTTTTATAAAATATTTTAAAATTTAAAAAATTAAAATCATAATATTTAAAAATTAAAATATTTAAAAATATTCAAAAAATTAAAAAAAGCGTAACATATTTAAATATTAAAATATTTAAAATCTTAACAAAATTAAAATATTTTTAAAATATTTAAATATTTAAAATATTTAAAAAATTAAAATATTGATTTGAATTGAGTTTTGAATTATGTGTTTGGTTATGAGTTTTAAAAAGTAATAATTATGTTTTGAATTGAGTTTTGAGAAATGGGTATAGAATTATGATTTGAAAATTGAAAACAAACACCACACTGAAATCAATAGGTGAAACTATAATTTGAGAGACTTATCAAACGGAGCTCTATTTTCTTCTAAACCATTTTTCCCAACCATTCCTTACATATAGCATTATGTAGGGGGAGTGCGGTACAAGAATAAGTAAAGGAAAGAATAAGGGGGAGCGCGGTACAAGAATAAGTAAAGGAAAGAATAAGATAAGGAAAGAATAAGGCAAGATTTAAACATATCTATTATTAGGAAGGAGCCTATAATGTAAATAAGGAGCCTATAATGTAAATATGAAATACAAAGAATAATATATATATTTCATATATTAACATTCCGCCAGACCACCATCCTTTTCCAAGTAGAACTTGTTTAGGGTTGGGATTCGAAAGCCATTTGCACAATCAGGGTTATTGGGATTCGAGCTTCTTGTTACGGTTCGCGACCATTTATCACTGAAACAAATCTCGTCGGTCGGTCGGTTATCACCAACCTCTACATTTCATAACCCAACAGGTTGGTTATCTCTGTGCGCACACACACTCTCTCTGTGCTTGGGTTATATTGCATGTTGTTGGGTTTCCAAGTTCACTCAGTTTTTTTTATTTACTATTTTTTTTTATGTTTTGTTTTATGTTACACGTATATGATTGTCCATGCAGTGAGTTGACTCAGTGATTCAGTAGATTTGGGTTTCGATTCAGTAGATTTGACTCTGTTTTGATTTATTAGTCTATTAGGTTTTATTAAGATAATCTGTTGTCTCCGTGATTCAGAAGATTTGGGTTTTGATTCAGTCTATTTGGTTTGGTTTCTAAACAGAATCTGGCTGAGTCTCATTTTATGTTTTGGGTATTAAGTGCTTTATTTGGTTCATTGGAATGAGAGACAATGGAATTATCATTCCATTACATTTCATTCAGGTAAACCAACAACTATCTCAGTGTTTTACCTCATGAAATAGGCAAATTTATGCTTAGAGCTGGTCATTTGGGCTGGGTATCCCTTGTTGCTAATTATTACATTTATTTGAAGATCATATAAATGCCTGAATTACTCTGTTATAGCTTATTATTATTATAGTAATAATTATTACTATTGTTATTTCACTGAAAACTGCATTCAATTCATTGAGTCCAACAAATTATCACAAATATTAATAAAGCCAAGAAAGACCCCAAACAGATTTAAGCGAGAATATATAGGTTGGAAAATATATCCTTTGAGTGTGTGAGAAATGAGTTTATTCAATTCAAACTTTAGGTTATTTATTTTCATTGGGTAAATGAGTCAACAACAGTGACTTTGGCTCATTATTTGCTTTTGTCTCATAATGGGCGGATTGATTTTAGGTACATACAGGCTTGCTCCGTACGTTGACCAGCTGTCCATTTCCCTTGCACTAACAACCACCGTAAATTTTTTTCTTTTATTTTTTTAATATTACTAGTATAGAAAGCACGTGCATTGCACATGAGAAATAACATTATACATGTGTCCGTTTCATGAAAAATAAATAAATGATAAAAATAAAATTGATAGCAAGTGAAAATAGTAAAAAGTGATATAAAATAAAATATATTTCATATATGAATTTGATTAGGATGAAAGGTTTGTAAAAAAATAAAAATAAAAATTCTAATTATAAACTACTTTTACAATAAATGTAAACATTTGTGCGTAGAAAATATTTAACACTATCCAAAAGCTTCTACAATTTTACCTACAATGATATGATATGATAAGTGTTCATTTTTAATTTATTATACCCACAATGATGTTAGGGTCCAACTCTCTTATCACATTATTGTGGGTGAATTTGAAGATCTAGAATTGTAAGTTTTTAGCACTTATGTTCTTGTATTTTGCTATATTTTTTTGCAATGAATTAAGATTTTAGTTACCATGCTATCGTGAGTTATACAAGTAAATTAAATTTCTTATAACTTCAACTATTCATGCTCAACAAACTTGGAATTTATTATTATTATTATTTTTCATACTTTCTATTATTTTTATGCTAACCCAACTTAGCCTAACATGAAAGAAAATGTTTGAAATGAAAAGTACAAAAATAAAAAAAACCAAATATATAGGGGACATGAACAAAATTATTCATGTACAATAACTATAAATTATAATTTTTAGATTAACATATAAATTGATTGCATCAGTCCTATCTATTTTATGCTTATTGTCATCTTATGAAAAAGGAAGTATGCATGTGCTATATGTTGCCCTCTCATCTTAACCATTATATTTAGGCAACTCCTTATTTAAATTACTTATAAGTGGCGGTGAGACATATATTTATTTTATTTTATTTTATTTTTAAAAGGCGAAAATCTTAGGGGATGCAAGTTTTTTTTAAATAATGTTTTTCTACGTAAAAAACACTTGCACCTTCACACAGATTACTATAGTTGTCCTATGTTATATACTAATATATATTACATAAGTTTTTAGTTTTATTTGGTTATTTTTGTGAAGAGAATGACCTTTCTAACTTAGATCTAATGGAAATGTATACGGAAAGGGAACAATTTTAAAGTTGCAGAGATTATTCACCAAATAGTTGGTTTGAATGGAAAAATCAAGGGGAGGAAAAATTGTTCAATCACAAAAATTGTAACAGAACAAAGTGTGCATTACAACAGAAGAATTTTAAGAAAACACCTATTAAGGTGAGAAAAATGGTTCAATCATAAAAATTGCTATCTCCTTCAATAGACAAGATTGGTGAAAACTATCTAAAGTTAAAGTGATTATTCACCAAATGGTTGGTTTGGATGCAAAAATTACTATTTGAATTCAGAGAGCCCAATTGGGATGGATTTTCTTAAATTTAGAATATTATTTTTATAGCAAAATAGTGTGAAACACTAAAGGGAATCTGTACATTTATACACACCAGAGATTTTCTTCTTGAGTGATTTTTTCTATTGTTTTGATTTGATCGAGAGAGGAAATGCTAGTTCCCAAAGACTGTTGTTGATAGTAACAGAGGCTAAACAAGGGAACTGAATCAATTTTGTTATCATGGTGTTGTGAGAAAAGGGCTCAATGAAATGAAATTATAAACCTTGTGTATATCATTAAACTAATTCAATGTTGTTTAAGAGGAATTTTGTCAGACAACTTCGGCACACATTTTGGCCTTTTGGAAAGTAAAATCTTAGGTGACAGGTATATGCATAAGCTTGTTCAAAAAAAAAAAAAAAAAAGAAAAAAGAAAAAAAGAAGGTATATCCATAAACAAGAAAACTCACAAATAAATAGGAATCATGTTTTCAAATGAGTAAATATTTATGAGACATCAAAATAAAGAACTTTTCAAAATGAAAAGTAGTAAGTTTGGAAAATGTTTACATGATTTAGTGGTTATCTGTGGAAAGTGAATTTTACCGCACCGTCAAGGAAGGAGATAGTTATTGTTGGAACAATCTTCTGTGTAAATAAAATAAATAGAAACTAATTCAAACATAATAAAATAAAACTTACATAACTTATTTTGTTGAACCGAATAAATAATTAAAGACCAAGTCGAGTGTGAGACAATTTGTCCTTAAGAGAGATTCGCCCCGCTACGGTGCTTACGGTTATGTGGCGTCTATCTCCTAGGATATAATTATCATAACCAATCTGTAGTAGCACTCCAAAACAAATTGAACGGCGAACTAAACCTGTGTTCTAACTCTCTGAAATTTCTTCTAAAACTAATATGAATATAGCGATCCCGTGTTTACCCTTGTTGTACAGTGATCCGGACATGTGTCCGTGGATGTTGGTAGTTGATTAGTATCGTGGTTACATCCTTTTATACTTTGTATTTGAGTTATAGGATGTGTTGGGCGGGTTTGTTACAGGTTGGTTGAGTTTAGAAACCTAAACTAGTTGCCAATTTTTAGTCCGCCGGCCGCTTTGAGCCTTCGGCGGGACTGTTGTTACTGTCCTTTCGGCGGGAGTTTTGGCGCTCGGCGAGAATACACCCATCCATATTTCTTGTGCAGGGTTGGACGCTCGAGCGGGGGATTGGCCGCTCGAGCGGAAGGTTGTGAGTAACGCTCGAGCGGGGCTTCGGGCGCTCAAGTGGGAGACCTGTCTGCAAAAGTGTTGGGAGTGTGCATCCGGCGCTCGGCGGATTACGCTCGGCGAGTTCGTGAGTGCCGCTCGGCGGGTTTGGCTTCGGCGAAGCGGCTGGGTTAAAGTTCGAGTTTTAGCCATTTCAAATCACTTTTTCACTTTCTCTTCTCTCTCCTACTTTTCCAAAAAACCCATTGTTGAGCCTCTCACTCTAGAACTCTACCTTCTCTCTAGGTTTTGATCTAGTAGGAGTGATTTGCTCACCTTTGGCCTGTACAAAAGTTGTGTTGATCGCCGAGGGGTTTATTTTAATCTGAAAATTTCGGGATTTGGAGCACTTTGGGTTTTGGTCTCTTCTCCATTCGAGCTCAAACTTTGAGGTAGGGATATCCTACTCCTCTCTATGGATTTTGTCTTTAAATTTTTGGATTTTGAGATGTTGGGGTTGTTGTGTAATTTTGAAAGAGTTTGGGGCTTTTGTGTAATTTTGCAAAAGCTGGGTTTTCATTCTTAATGAACCTAGAAGCATGTTTAGTATAGAAACATGGGTTAAATGTTGAATCATTGATGAAATTGAGACCTTAAGGGTTGTTGTGTTAATTATGGAAAATGTCCTAATTACATGGAATAATTAATTGAGATAATTAATTGAGAGAAATGAGGAAATGAAATGGAAATGTTGAGATTGGAAGTATATGGGGCTAAAGGGTGTAGTTGAATTATTTATCACTCACCGAATTGAAATGTTGATTATATATCCATTTTGTGCATTTATTTTCTGCTTAGAAATAACTGCTTTGGACTATCGGTGGAGGATAGTCGTGATTGTTGTAGACAATGCATGATGATTAGGCTAACGAAAACTAATCTATGGAATGTGTCATGGAATTTGACGGTGAATTGAATACATTAACTTTATGTATTGGATGATTGTATATAGAACCAATGTGTTTATATGCGTTATGTGTAGAGAAGGAGATGGGGGATGTACTCCGCGGTTTAGGGGAAGATGGGGGATGTACCTCTAAACCGGATAGTGTTGGGAGGAGATGGGGGATGAACTCCGTAGACAGAGCTCTTATGCTTGTCTAGAAAAGTGAAGATAGAGCTCATATGCTTATCTTTGGGAAGTGAAGATAGGGCTAATATGCTTATCTTGTTGGAATGTAGATAGAGCTAATATGCTCATCTGTGATTGTGGGATATTGTTTTTTATACATATCTGTTGAGAATGTGGATATAGCTTATATGCGTATCTGTAAATATGGGATATTGTTTTTTTTTTTTGTACATATCTGTTGAGATGGTGATAGAGTTGTTAGGCTTATCTATTGAAAAGAGGAAAATGAAAAGGGTTTTGGACTCATAAATCGTATGACATAAAAAAATGTAATTTATGTGGATGCATCAGTGTTGGCCATCTATCAATTGCTAATCTTTTAGTCATTGTTCATGGTTGGTTTAGTATATTTCTACTGGGCTGTGGCTCACCCTATATAGGAATATCATTTTCAAATACAGGTAGCATGCCGCCTCCAAGGACATAGCTTGGGAGGCTAGATGCGGAGGAACTTTTGTTATTTTCTTTCCTTTTTGATGTATTACATGTGTATTCAAGCCAAGGGCTTAATGTGTAAATGAGTTAGCACTCTTTTGTTGTAACCAAGTGTTAACTTGGAAAGCTGTAAGCCCGTAGGGCACTTTGCTTTTGTTGTTAACATGTAATATTTTTGTAATGAGACTCTGATTAATAGAAGGATGTGGTTATTCTGTATATCAATGCATGTTTATATTGATGGATTTAATGTATTATTTTGAGGGCGTTACAACTTGGTATCAGAGCGTATCGGGTTCGAATACTTTGGGTACGTGGGAAGTGATTAGTATCACAATGGGTTTGTCTCGCTTGATAGAGACTTGAATGTAGTGTCACATGCTATGTGTTTAATTGATAACATGCTTATGTGTTTATTTGGGTTTGGGATTCAATTTCTGGGATGTTGATTGGATCCTTGGGTTTCTAGGAGTCTTGTTGGAAAGGCACTTGATCAATGCCGTTTCTAACCGAAACTCTAGTAACGCCGCGGGACTATCATTATCCGGAAATGAAATTCGTAAGTGTTTATGTGTTTATGTGCTTACGTGGAGTGAATTACAGTTGTCCATGCATTAGGACGTGAGTGTTTAGTTTTGGCACATTTTTGAATGTGCTAACGTCCTTGTTATCTTTAATAGGATGTTAGGACGAGGTGCTAGGCGTGGTAGACCTAGGAGGCAGGAAGTGCTTATACCGGAGGAGGTTCCGACAGTTCAGGAGGGAGTTGGCCAGGCCAATGTGGCCGAGCCAGCGGGTCAGCAGGCTATGGGAGGTTTGACTTGCTACAAGTGTGGCCAGCTGGGTCACAAGGTTTTAGTTTGCCCACTGAAGGGCGGAGGTCAGAGAGCTGCTTCTTCTTCAGCAGATCGCAGAGTCAGAGTTTGGACAGGGGGCAGCCCTTGTCCTGTTACCAGTGTGGACAGCTCGGGCACCTGAAGAGGTTTTGCCCGCAGTTGAGTGCCACTTCAGGAACGTCTGGTTCTAGGTAGACGCAGGGATTTCAGCCAGCTCAGTCTGTGCAGGCCTCGAGGGCCAATCCGGGGGCTTCGTCGTCCCAGTCAGTGCAGCAGTCGTATGCTCCTAGAGGTGAGCAGGTAGACCAGGGGCCTACAGGGCGCGTTGTAGACACCCCATTTTTGACCGTCCTCAAGACTTGGATGTCACCGTTTGAATACCCGGTGATTATCCATGTTTGTGTTCGTTTGGAGTTCCCGGAAGACTCGGCTACGCGCCCTGCCTCAGGATCTCCGAACTCGACTGTCTTGTGTCTAGTTTTGCACCAAACACTTGTGTTTTTCCTTCGAGGGGCAGGGAATGCCATGTGAGACATCCCCACACACCACCGGCAGTGGCTAGAGGCCACCGGTTGGAGTTTGATGCCATCGGCACTCTATTGTGCCGGTCGGCACTATTTTGTGCCGGTCGGCAGTCAATTTTGTCAAAATGACAATTTTGCCCTGCCGACTCTTGTTGATTGCTTTTTGAGATATTTTGAAGCAGCTGTATAGCATTTGTTTCCCCTCCATACACGTGTATGGAGGGATGAGCCTTTGGTTTGCTTAGCTTGTAAGCTTTGTTGCCTATAAGTAGAGGCTCTCTTCTCTTGGCTCAAGGGTTAGAGAAGTGAGGCATTTTTAGAGAGGAAAGACAGAGAAGAAGCTCTGGTTCTAGGTTAGAACTCCTATATCTATCCTATCTCTCTTTTCCTCTCTTGTTTCTACACTAGGTGCACTTTGTTCATACTTTTGCACACAAGCACCTAGTGTTTCACCTTCCTTGGGTTGCTGAGATTCTAAGGACTGGTTCTTAGAGTTTTTGACTGGATTAGAGCTTAAGGAAGCAACAACATCAACCTTTGCGAAGTTAGTCTTCAAGGGTAAGAAACTACCCCTTTTTACCCCATTTTTGCACTCCATTTTTGCATAGTTTAGAACTATTTTTGTGCTTGACATATAACATAAAAAAGTTCTGTTTTTTAGTCCTCTTTACTGTTTATTAAGAGTGTTTTGTGTTTTGGGGGGGTTTGACCCCTCTTAGGCCTTGAAAGACCTCATTTTTGTGCCATTTTGTGAGAGCTCCGGGATTTTGGTGTTGGGGTCTCTTCACCACTGAAATCTTGAGGGATTTCAGTGGTGAAGATGATGCCTTGAAGTCCCAAGAAGGAGAGGGTCACCCCCTCTCCTTGTTGTCCTTGAAAATGACAAGTTTTGGCCTCTTGAGGAAGCCTTTGTTGGTGTGTATGTTGAGCATATCTAAGGCTGCATTTCATGTTTATTATGCCATAATATAACATTGCTAAGAGTTGGTTTTGGTCCCTTATGCATGCTTAGCATAGTTGCCATGTAATGCCTTGTGATCCCTTAACATGTTTTAGGTTGTGTGCCTTTGTTTCTAGCATGCTTTGGGCTTAGATTCATGAAGATTTTGTGCCTATCTTGACATGTTTTAGGTCTGTCCGTAAGTGTTTGGGTTGATCTTAGCATGCATTGTATAGCCTCTTTACATTTTAGGCTTGCTAGCCTTGAGCATGAATGTATAGCTTGTGTTATTTACATCATTTTGGTGGTTTGGAACCACCCAATATGTAATTTCAGTCCCTTAAACATGCTCATATGTTTGTGTTGCATGCCTCTTTGATGTTTCAAAAGCTCATGTTGTATGTCCCTTGGGAGAGCATGTGTGCATGCCCTTTAATTTAAACCATATAGATGCCATCTAAGTGGTCCTTTGGGCTTGATTTTGTATGCTAGAAATCTGTTTTTAGTTGCTTAAGTCTTGCCATGTTTAGTCTTGTCAAGTGTAGTTCAATGCCCTTTGACTAGCCTTGAGCACTTGGGCCATACTTGCATGCTTATGTTTGCTTTATCTAGTTTGGTTTAGCACCACATTCTAGCATGAATTTCAGAGCTTATGATGCATGCTAATTGTCCATAATACCCCCTTTCAAGTGTGCTTGGAAGTTGTTTGTTTAGTGCTTAAGTGTTGGTCCAATTTACTTGCATGAGTGCATGTGTGTTTAGCCTTCATTTTTGGGCACTTTGGCCACTGATTTTAGGCCTATTTAGAGTTGCCTAAGTCATGTTTAAGACCATCATTTGCTTGCTTGCATGCTTACTTCATGTTTGCTTGTATGCTTTGCATAAGTACATTGCATTGTTCGTATTGCATGATAGCTAAAATGACTAGGTTGCATTGCATCAACATGCATTCCTTGTCCCTTGATTTGATGATAGGGATTGGGATTTTGGTTTGCTTGGTTTGCATGCATTTGAGATTGAAAAGTGCACATTCGGTTCCTTGGGCCATCATGCATGGAAATGCGTGATTGGTGGCCCGAGAATCAAGGCACATCTTCCTTTGAGTCATAAACATGATAAGGAATATGTTTGGTGCATACATTGCTTGAATGACATTGCCATGCAAGATTTTGCCCTCTGCTGCTGTGAGTTGCAGGTTCTGCAGGAATTCATTGCCGACCGGCACTCTTTAGTGCCGACCGGCAAGCAATCAACAGCCGATGGATGAATCCTGTGCCGATGGTCATACATAGCTGCCGGTGGCCATTCTCTTCAGCCGGTGGTGATCCCCACTGTCCAAAGAAGTAGTTCTGAGACTTTGGCAGTCTTCAGAAGAGCAAAGCAGGGAAAACAGAGGCATTCTAGGCATGGCAGTGCAATTCCGAGCAAGTCCCGAGCGCGCGTGCATCGAGTCCTCTTCCCGAGACGTTTACTGTTTTAATTAGATTAATTAATTCGTTTAGTTAATTTAATTAATTTGTAATATTTAATTAGCTTGCGTGGTTAAATATTTGTATTATTCTTTTGGGTCTCTCCGGGCGAGGGCAAATCTGTAATAAGTGTGTGTGGGTGTGTGTATGTCTTCCAACCCCCACTTCTTTCTTCCCTTTTATTTACCTACTTTCGATGGTAGATTAGGGCACGTTTATTTTAGCATACCTTATGCTTTGCATGCGTGCATCCATGCATTTGTTTACATGCACCGGGCTCTGTACATCATACAAACTGTATCGTATTTTCAATTCCCAAATTGAATACGTGATAAATGTAGCATTTCACATGCCATTTTTAGGGTTAGCCGAGCCTACTCTAGATTGCATCTCTGTATGTGTTGCATTAGACACTTAACATGAACTAGGGCATGCATGTTTTGCTAACTAGTTTCTTGTTTTGGCATGGAGTACGATGTAAGTCTTTTTACGCTTTAGCATATCGCATGCGTGCGAGTGTTAACATGACAGCATGCCTACCATGCGGCTAAGTGCTTATGTGAAATAAACTGTTTGAATGCCTGTGGGTGGAGGTTGGATTGCTTGAGTTGGAAAACTCGTTGAAATCCGTGTTTTAGCCTACTTGCGACTAGCAAATTCCAAAACATTTTCAAAACAAACGGATATGCAATGCTTGTTTCCAAATTAGGCAATCTAGTCTATACTTGTTTGCTGCGTGCATAACATAGTAATTCTAGGCTAATAACCGGAATAAGAACTCATAACGTTTTCAAAATCGGATATCATGGTTAGTAGAGGCCGGTCTTGAATTTGGGCGAAAGGGTGCTCATAGTGACCTTCCCGATCGTACCCAAGCTCGAGCCAAGACCACTTTGGTGATGGCGGACACGTGGCCTTGACGCACCGAGTCGGGTTTCTAAATTCCCCATTTAAAATATTTAGGTGGCGACTCAGATTCCGCAAAGCGTCCATGTTTGGCACTTCTTTTCTAAAATCTGCTTTTCTTCAAAACGATTTGCGAGTTGGACTCTTTGGTTTAGATTAAGAACATGACAAACAAAAAGGAGTCCGAATCGTAACCCCCATGAAGTCCTCAAGGGCTGTTCTGATTCTGGCGACTCTATTTGAGATTTAGAGAACTTGACTCGAACTCGTGATATCCTGTTTGACTACGCTTATGTGTTTCTTTGCATTGCATGTGCGTTAGTGCGCCTAGGACACCGTGTTGGCCATCTGCTATTCTGGCGGTTTCTTGGAGGCTTGTCTTGTCAAGGCATGACCATAAGGCTGACCGGTTGCGGGCTCTGCCAGTATGGGAACAGAAACCCCGGTTTTACCGGGGCACCCTTTTCGACCATTCGACCTAGTGCATATTCAGAATCCATAGTGACCATTCCGAACTAGGACAGGTTGCTTACCCGATATAGGTTGTTTGAAACCGCTGTGTGCGTAGTGAAACCCTAGCTCCTGACAAAATAGGACCGGGAAACCCTACCCCAACATAGGGGTGTATTGGCTCTCTTTTACATGCTATGTGCTTTTAGAGTGTATCTCTACAGGAACACACATGTCAGTTTGTGAGAGCGGGTATTAGGCCCGAGGGCATCAGTATCAGTGTTGTTGGAAATCAGTTATATCTGCGGGTATTAGTACAGTTTTGAACAGTGATTCTGGGGAACAGTGACTAGTAGTAGAGGGCCGTGTTCAGATACACCCATGTTTGATCTGTCTGGGGCTGCAATACTGTTTGTTCTCCGTTTCAGTTCAGGGGATTCAGAGAGTTGATCCAGAATAGCTAGTGTCTTCTCCTTGCTGAGGCAGGACTTAATATGATGCAGAGTTCAGAAGAGATCGTGGTCATGACGGCCGCGTTGGATTAGGGAATCACCCTACACAGCGAAACCACCGCTGATGTGCCACACCCACCCCGATCGCCGGCCGCGCACCCGGTCTGGGCCCCTCAGCTGTATCAGGTTCGTGAGCCTACTACGTTTGAATTGATGGGAATGATAGGTGATCTCCAAAGGACCGTGGCAGACCTCGCTTATGGGATGTCAACTTCACCGCCAGCCGCACCATATGCCGGGGGTCTTGTACCCCAGGAGCCCCCGCTGTTGGGACGGATTGTGATTGAACTCAACCAGCCGGAAATGGCCTCCAGCTATGGCAATGACGGACCAACCCAAAACCTAGATCAGGCTGAGGCCAGAGGTAAAGACAAGATGAAGACAGATGCCGACCCTATCGAACAACTGCTGTGGGCAGTCAAGGCTTTGAAAGTCGAGGGGATGAACAAGCAACATATATCTGCAGTTGTGACAAAAGCTGTGGAAGACGCTTTCCCCACTCCGCCTGAGGGCAGTTCCAGTCAATCAGAAAACCGGGATAGGCCCCGTCATGCCAAAACGGTTCTTCCCGCTCCCAACTTTGTACCTGGGAAGGATCAGAAGATGAAGGCCACACCCGCCGACCCATTCGCTAGTGCATATAGCCAGAGTACTCAGGCTCCGAAGTACTTACCCCGAGGGCACAGGGTCTTTCATCCTCTCTACATGCCTTTGTCTAGGGCACTTCTGATTTTGACCAAAAAAGGGCATCTTCAACCCTTGGAGCCTCGACCCCTACTGAAGAATCTCCCAGCTAATCATGATGCTGCCCTATACTGTGCGTACCACCAGCAAACCGGCCATGCCACGGACAATTGCTTCCGCCTCCGGCACGAGGTACAGGATTTGATCGACAACGAAGTTATCCTCCCCCCCACCTCAGCAAAGTCCGTCACCACCCAGTTGTCGGATTTTGAGGATACAGATACCGCAAGTATGTAATCAGGAGATGAACCGCCTGCGGGCAGTGCCTGGCGCATTTTGGATGTGGCGTTTGGCACGCATTTTTGAGCATCTTCCATTGCTAATTTTGTAAATCCTAACTGGGGTGTCGAGTCAGTCTTTTGTTTTGTTTTGAGTCTGTCTCTTTGTTTTGAGTCAGTCTTTTGCTTACAGGGTCTGTCTTGTTGTAATGAGTTAGTCCCTCTTGTATAGTATACCAGGTGATTTCGGGGTTGTTGCCTTGAACACTGTTTTGTCTTGCGAATAGTTGTTTTTGCTTTTTGAGTCTGCTGCTGTCGAGGAGCCAGTTTTACCAACAAATCTGAATGAAACAGCTGTGGCTATCACGTTCCGTACTTGTTGCTATTTGAATTAGTCGTGCCAGAGGATGTGGATGGAACGGCAGTATATACCACCTACTCTCTTGTGCCTTAAACATCGTTGTAATGACCTAAGCTTTTCATAAAACCCCTTTTTGGAACACTGCGGTGACAAAAACGAAGAGGAAGGAATTCCTCGGGTTTCATAAAATTTTGATCATTCTGAGAAAAAGAGAGGCATGCTAAGCTTTTAATGAATGAAGTCATGCTTGTCAGCGTGAGTACTGAGAAGGACCCTGGTCCGATCCAGACTGGTTCCACACTATCTTCTGCGAGAGCGATTTGTTGCTTTCTTAAAAACTTTCAAAAGCAAAATGTTTTGCGCAGTCTTGCGAAGACCTGTGTGGAACCGCTCTCGAGATTGTGCAGCCTAGGATCGCTCTCGGCCTCGAGATTCAATTTATCTGTTGCAAACTGGAATCTATCCAAAACATTCAACGGTATCATAAAACGCCTGTGTGGCCCATTTTGAAGCAGCCCTCGAGCAAGAGGCACCAAAGCCGGATCATGAAGATCAGACCCCACCTGGCAAGGCTCGTGAAGCAGCCGTGAGGAACTTCTCTGCAAATCAACCCAATAGTCACTCTACTGGATACAGGGAAGCTTCAATCTCAAAACCATTTGGCATGGGCTTGCTACACTTTTTCCCCTTTGAGAGGCTCGTTGGGCCGAAAACCCGAAAGGGCGACCCAGGCAAAAGTTAGAACAAAGTAAAAAAAAAGAAAGAAAAAAGAAAAAGCAGAAAGAAAAGAAGAAAAGAAAAGAACAAAGAATAGCAAAAGAAAAGAAATAAAATAGCAAAAAAAAATGAAAATGCAAAAGAAAAGAAAAGAAAAGAAAGAGGAAAATATAGCTCGCGAGGTCGAAAACCTGCCACAGGCGCCTCGGCAAAAGTTAGAGCCTAAACAGTGAAGGTTAAAATACCCGAGTGTACCTTAACCCGAACTACGTAAGGCTTGATTCCCATGTTTGGGATACGTAGGCAACTTCATCCTGAAGTCCAGCCCCCAACGCTTCCATAGCGTCTCAGTCCATGTCATGGTTTTGATCATTTGTGCCTCCTCCGAATCCGATGTCTCGATCACAGCGACCTGGAACTACGTGACCCAAGAACCACCAACACCTTCCAGGTGACTGTGTCCATATATTGATTCAGATCGTCTTCGCCTCCTTCGTGCGAGGGTCCGATTGCCGTCAACGAGAACTAACTTACAAAATGCCGCGGCATCATCCAAACAAGGGGCAACTTTCCGTTGCCAGGCATTGCCATAAATTGCCCTGAGTTTCTGTCCAAACTAGGGGCAACTTTCCGTTGCCTACCCCCCCTTCAAGCTAGGGGCAATGTTTCATCATCCCCGATCCAAGGTTGCGCATCTCGGGGGTAAGTTTCGTGCTCGTTGAGCATCGATTGTTTGCGAAAATAGTTTTTGAAAATTTTTACTGAAGTTGACTATTTTCTCGAAAACTATTTCATTTTCCAAAATTGGACCATGTTTGAATCCAAAGGGAAAATTTTCAGTGCTCGCAGCCTGATTTGCATGATTTTCAAATCAAAAACTGAACAAGTGTGTCAATCCAACTCTCATTTTGGTCAAAACTGTTTTAGGAAAAGAAAAACAAAAAATGGTCAAAGTGACGAGCTAGGGGCACAATGGAGTTAGGTCTTCTGTCTTTTCCCCGTCAACACACTTGCCCGGGAGGCATCCTATCTATCAGAAGCAGTGACGGCAAGCTAGCTGTATCGGGCGTGAACCCACAACCTCTCGTTTACCCATCAACCGCTCTGGGGAGGGATGAAAAATGAGAGAATAAAGAATAGAGAGGAGTAAGTTGAGAGAAAAGTAAGAAAAGGGTTTTGAGAGAAAAACCGAGCCTGAGGGCCGAGTGATGTAAGTATCACAAATTAGAAAGGGTGGGAATAATACCCGGAGGAATTGGCTCCTCGAGATTGGAGGTCTCTTTTGTAAACACGTCTGTGTGCCGTGTCTTTTGATTTGTCAGTCTCAACTTTTGTTTTGAGTCTTTTCCGAGCATGTCTCGTTATGATCAGGTCGTGTGCCTTTTATTTCTTTGTCACAGTCCTTCCGCTATATTTTGTGGTAGGCTCGATACCCCGGTTGAAAACCCTTCTTTATTTCAAAATATCGTTTGTGCTCAGAATGCCGTGCTGTTCTCCACATCTATGCGAAGCAAGAGAAGAAAAGGGAAAATTTGGGACATCCGAGTGTGTTTCAACTGCAACCGTGTCAGCTTCTGTGGTCCGTCTTGTCAGATTGGGGCTGTTTGTTCAGGGTATGCTGTGTGCCGAATGAACCGAATGCTGTGTTATGGGCTGTATGCAGATCAATCCCCAGTAGAGTATGGGCTGTGTGTCCAGGTTGAGCAGTGGTTTGTACGGGTTGTTTTGCTGTTAATTGATTGGTTATCTGATTATTACAGTGCAAGTGTTCAATTTTCAGACGACAGATTGAGATCATTTACATTTGAGGTGTAATATGATGCAATGCAGTGCAAAGTATGAATATGCAGATACATACAAATGTAACACTCTTTTAAGCAAAAAGTTTGTTTCATTTCATAATCTGTTCAAGTACATGAGTTTTGGAAACAAAAATCTGCCTGCGGCAGTACAAGATAACCTAACTACAAAAAGAAAAAGTACAAAGAAAAGAATAGCAAAATCTGTATCAAATGTCAAAAATGGCCCTGAGGCTATCAGTCGGTCCTCGCCCTCTTCCTGGGCAGGAGCCCAGGAGCACCAGCAGGAGCGTCGTCGTCCTCCGAGCCTGAGTCCGAGCTGTCCCCGGCCTCCTCCTCCGATGACTCCGCCTCCGCCTCCGTTTCTGACTCATCATCTGGGACTGGAGCCTGTGAGCTACTCCCGACGTGAGTGCGCCCCCCTCTGGTACGGGGATATGCCCTGCCATCCCGAGTGGAAATGGGAGGTCCAGTCGAAGCGCCGCCCACCGGAGGGATCTGGAAGGGAGACTGAAAAAGCATGATGAACAAATATATCAGTATACCGTGAGCAGTAAATCAGTACGGAATGCAGTGTATGAGTACAGTGTGCAGATGCCGTGAGCAGTTTATCAGATGTTGTGTTGTGCATCAGATTATGTAAAGCAGTATGTATGGTTTGAGGCTGTGGTCAGAAAGAACATACCGGAATGCTGTAGAGTGCTAGGAGGTCGAACGTCCGCTGAAGCATCCCCGTCATGGAGGCATTCATCTCCAGTAACTGTCGGGTGTACTCGGAAGACGCCTGCAAAGAAGATCAGATGCATCAATATTCTGTGGAATATCAAATAAACTGAAATGAAATGACTGTATGAAATGCAGTAATACATACCGGAGGCAAGTCGAGGACGCCGACAAACTCATGATCAGCTAGGGGAGGAGCAAAGGGGACCTGGTAGGTCACCCCACCCTGCCCTCTGAAAGTCAATGAGGTGGGCAGAGCAGGCCAACTGGTCCCTCGTCCCCTCTGCACCCCGCCCCTGCCGCGGACTCGGCCTCTCCTCGATCCTCCAGCTCCTATCCCGGCCGCTGGCGCCGCCACTCTCTCCCGCTCAGCCCGGCGACCACCGCTCAAAAGCTGCATCAAGAAGGTCCGGACGTACTCTGAGTAGTCGCCCTCGCCTCTGAAACCATCCGCCTCCCAGCCGATAGTGTAATCTGCCATCTGCTCGGTGGTGAAACGCCTAGTATCCCGCATGTGCTCAGGAGGGTGCACCGGGACTATCTTTCGAGCAAGCCTAGGGTGCGACGTAGAAGCGCCGCTTCGCCAGTACCAGCTCGGCAGGCATCGCCTCGAGCAAAATCTGGTAGCGTGAGGTCTCATCGGCGCCGGCAAACCGATCGCGTATCGTCGCTGGTAGAGGGGCCCACGGCTGCCAGGTGATCTGAAAATGCAATACAGTTTGTTATCTATAGTTATCGAAATATACAGGGGAAAAGCGAAGCTTAAATAAACTGCGAATAAAGCATACCTCCGAGGGGGTGATGGTGTCGAAGTATCGGCGGAAGAAGCTGAGCGTCTCCCGGGGCCTCCGCACGTTCTCCCCGTCGAAGCGACGTGAGAACGGAACGACCAGAGGGGTCTCTACCTCCGGCTCAGGAGCAAGCCTAGGGAAGTAGGCATAAACCCACATCTGCAAGAATACCAGCACATTCATCAGATAAAGCAGAATACAGATAAAGCAGGAATAGCAGAGCCGTGTGTTGTGCAGTGTATTTGGCAGAGTGTACAGTGTGAACAGTGTACAGTCAGTGTAAAGCAGAGTATGTGTATGTGCCGTGTGTACAGTATACAACAAGTGCAAAGCAGACTACAGTGGGTGCAGTGTGCGGAGTAGAGAAAGTACAGTACAGAAATGTAAAGCAGATAAAAAAACATACCTCCCAAGCCCGCCAGTAGCCTCCGAGTAACTGGCCGCTGCCCCGGGAGGCTGAGCTCATATAGCCGTAGAGGGTGGCCAGAGCGGCGCCGCCCCAATCATAATGCAGAATATGCCGAACATCCACCAGTGCGCTGAGAAGGCAGAGGGGCACTGTGTTCGCCCGGTCGGCGAAGATCGTCGTCCCGAAGAGGAACATAAGGAAGCCGCGCGCATACCTCTCTGCGGCCTCCTGGGTCATCGGAGCATCATCAACGAGGAGGGGCTGGACCCGAAACTGCACCTCGAACCAAGAATACCTGGCGTAGCCTGGACGCACGAGAGGCGGTGCTGCGCCAAGCAAGTAGACCTGAGCCGTGGTCCACTCGTCCATGTCGGTGTCGAAAGGGATCGGATCACCCCCTACCCCGATGCCGGTAAGCATCGAGAAATCGTAAGGGGTCATCATCATGTCCCCAGCTGTGGAGAGGTGAAATGAATCGGTGAAATGAATCGGTGGTGTCCCACCACCTCTCCACCAGAGCAGCGAGCAGAGGTCTGCAGGCGGTGAGCTGGCAAAGTCCCCTGCAAAACGCGCCGAAGCCGGCCTGGTCTACTATCTGGCGAACGGCGTCGGGAAGCTCGGAGTACCACATGCGAGCGGTAGTATTCCCATACCCGCGGATGGTATGGGAATCTCCCTGTTTTTTTCAAACAAATGGTTGCGAAGTAATGTAAAACGTACAATTTTTGAAAAAATAGTGAATCAGTGCAAATTTGGCATGTGTGCAAGTTTATCAGATTCAAACAGATACCGGGTGTCGGTGTGCTTACAGTGAACTACAACGTGTGATGTGTCAGCGTGTTTGAGTAGTTCAATGCAAGTTTGGCGTATGTGCAAGTTTATCAGATTCAAACAGATACCGGGTGCCGGTGTGCTTACAGTGAACTACAATGTGTAATATGTCAGTATGCTTGTGTGGTTCAAGATAGATATGACATACGTGCATATTTTCAGATTCAAGCAGATGTTGGGTGTTGGTGAGTTTGCAGTGAAATGCGATGTGTGCCGTGTGTTTGAGTGATTGAGGCTAGTGCAGTGTGTGTGCATGTGTCCGTCTTAAACAGATATCAATTGTAAGCATGATTGCAATCGACTACAGTGAACAGTGTATCAGAATCAAGCAGTTAAAGAACGAAAACAACTTTGACAGTTAACAGTTCTACATTGCAGAAAGTAAAACAGGGAAGAGTGTTACCTCGGCAATGCCAAAGGATAGGTGAGAGGTGGGCTCGCATAGGAGGAGCTCCGGGTCCAGTGCTCGGTCAAAACTGCGGAAATGGCAGAGTCCATCCGATGGTAGCACATGAATCGTTGGGCGGTATGTCGCCGGGTCGAATGAGCGCTCACTCAACGGGAGGAGCTCGACCTCGGGATCCATCTCGTGATCCGAGGGAGTCCCGTCGCGTGGAATATCGTCGGCCATGTCAAGAGTGATGAGAAAATAGCTGGAAGAAGGAAAACCGGGGTAGAATACGAAGGGTCAACCGAAAAGTCAACCCCGAGCGGGCCGAAAATGGCCGGAAAGGCCGGAAGATGAAAAGGCACGGAAATGAAGAGGAAATCGAGGGGAACAAGTCCCGAAAAAGTGAAAATAGCAAAGGATGTGACGAAACGAAATTTGGATCGGCTCAAAATGTGCGAAACGCGAGGGTATTCGCGAATCGAACGACGAAATCAAGCCTAAAACGCGAGAAAATACGAGGATCGAAGGCCGAAAATGTTCTAGAGAGAGGGAGGAAGTATTTTCGACGGTAGAGAAGTGAGGAAATAGGGTTTGAAACCCTATTTTAAAACACCCAAGTCGAAATGTCAAAACTGCCCCGATACAGGCATTTTCTGCCGGTCGGCAGTATTTAGTGCCGGTCGGCACAATTTTGTGCCGATGGAATTTATTTTGTGCCGATGGACAGCCGGTGGCCTCCTAGCCCAGCCGGTGATGTTCCCACAGCCTTGTTTAGGCAATATGAGTGGTTTCTGGTCTTCATAGCTCGAGAAAGTGCAAGAAAGTGAATCCCCGATGCTCAACCGGCCTCTGTTTTGACCTCGGGTCGTGTCTTCTGTGCATGGCACTCAGATCCAAGCAAAGATTGTATCCTTTTGTATCCTTTTGTCTTTTACAAGGTTCAAGAGTTGCCCCGTCTGTGTTGCACGCATCCATCACATTGTCCGGTGCGTCGCATCGCGCTGTCCTGCACGTCCTTTGCGACTTGCACCGTTTTGCATCTTCGTGTGGCATGCGTGTCATACTTACATATCATTTTCCATTCAATGAGGAATGCGTGCCTCATTTTGCGTTTCATTGCATCTCGAGGTACGCGTGCCTCGTTTTGCATTTCATTTTCCATTCAATGAGGTATGCGTGCCTCATTTAACATTTCGTTGCATCTCGAGGTACGCGTGCTTCGTTTTGCATTTTATTTTCCGTCTAGTGAGGTATGCGTGCCTCATGTCCATTTCAGTTCTGCATCTTGAGGTATGCGTGCCTCGCTTTGCATTTCATTTGCACTTCGTTTTGCATTTTGCATCTATGAGGTATGCGTGCCCCCCTCTTGCATCTCTTTTTGCGCTCCATCGCGTCTTGCACACGCATACGCCCGGTCCGGCGGGACCAAAAACACGCGGGTCTGGCGAGACCTTAAACACGCGCGGTCTAGGAGACCTTAAATCCCCGGAGGGTGCGAAACCCTTACCGCTTTTTTTATTATTTCGGTCTAGGAGACCTTAAATCCTCTAAAGGTGCAATTCCTTTGGTGTTTGTCGTGCCCGAACGACTTTTCGGTGGTCTGGTAAAGCCACCTACCTGTGCATACGGTGAGTTCCTGGAATACCAACTGGAACGGTGAAAACTAGAGTTCGAATGGCTTATGCCTAGAACGCAAAGGTTCGGGATTTCCGAGACTAAAGTCTGGTTCAAATACCCAGGGGGATGTACCCTCGGCTTGAAATCTGTATGGAAGTCCCATAGGTTGAGGCGGCGTGTCTATGCCTCAGTTCTGGATACTGAACCAACCTAGTATGTCGCCCTGCTGGTGAGATAGGGAAAGCTGCAAACCAAAAGCAACATGCATCTCATTTTAAATACTGCATTGTCGTGCCTTTCAAAAACAAAAACAAAAAACAAACAACATGCATCACATGCATATGTCATGCATCATTGTATATAGTGCATATGTCATGCATTCCAAATACATGCATTGTCATGCATCATCATAAGATAGTGCATGTGCCATGCATTTCATCATAGTATAGTGCATATGTCATGCATTTCCCCCTATATCTATTCCATTGCATATTTGTAAATATTGCATTGTAGCTTGCATGCATCCATTGCATCACCTTCCATCTATGACTTGCGCCTTTCCTTGTTGAGCTTGGTCTGGTATGTGTCCATACTTTTCACATCAAAACTCAGTACTGCACGCGTATAGTTCTGTGATTCGATGCGGCTTGTATGCATGCATCCCCTTCCTAGGCAAGACACGGTTTTAGCCGCATGCCATATCCATTGTTTATATTACATTGTAGTATAATTTTGCGTCCGGCTTTAGGATCATCATTCTTCCTCAGCGGGTTGTCACCCCACTTATGTCATTCCACCCAATACTTGTTCTTGCGTCCGTCTACATTACTCATAGTTATGCACGTGTGCGCGTCCATTCCACGTTGGTATGTTGGTTTGACGGTAGCGGCACCTTTTCTATGGTAGACGGACTTGTTACTTCCATCAATCTATTTGACATTTGTGTGGTTTCGAACCGCTCATGATTGAATCATGATTCAATTGCTTTGCGTTTAATTCGCATTGTTTCAATTGCATTGCATATAGTTTGCATTGTTTATACATTGTTTTGTATATATTGCATTCATTCTTGCATTGTCATGCATGTTGCTAACGCTATCACACCTGTTAAGTTTGTTTTCTTTGCAGGCGTGATATTGTATGTACGGTTCATTTGAGGCCGGAGCAACCGGACGAGCCGCACAGGTATTGTATCTCCCGAGTGAGACGTATTGAGAATTCCATAATTCTCTTACATCCTTTCTGTATTGTAGTGTAGTTTGGTGTATGCTAGCTTAAAATTATTGCATGTGTGCATCATTACAGCTTTCTTTGCATGATCATAAGTTATGCTCGGCTTCCTGCATTTTCAGTTGCATTTTGCCCCTGCCTTCGGGCGCATACCTTGCTTGTCTTGCATGTTTGTCCAAGTCTTCGGCCTTGTCAAAAATGGGTCGTCTCTGGGCTTTGACATTCACTCCCGTCATTGTTATGACTTTCGAGTTCTGTCAAAGAGGGGCAACTGTAGACACCCAATTTTTGACCGTCCTCAAGACTTGGACGTCACCGTTTGAATACCCGGTGATTATCCATGTTTGTGTTCGTTTGGAGTTCCCGGAGGACTCGGCTACGCGCCCTGCCTCAGGATCTCCGAACTCGACTGTCTTGTGTCTGGTTTTGCACCAAACACTTGTGTTTTGCCTTGGAGGGGCAGGGAATGCCTTGTGAGACATCCCCACACACCACCGGCAGTGGCTAGAGGCCACCGGCTGGAGTTTGATGCCATCGGCACTCTATTGTGCCGGTCGGCACTATTTTGTGCCGGTCGGCAGTCAATTTTGTCAAAATGACAATTTTGCCCTGCCGACTACTGTTCAGTTGCTTTTTGAGATATTTTGAAGCAGCTGTATAGCATTTGTTTCCCCTCCATACACGTGTATGGAGGGATGAGCCTTTGGTTTGCTTAGCTTGTAAGCTTTGTTGCCTATAAGTAGAGGCTCTCTTCTCTTGGCTCAAGGGTTAGAGAAGTGAGGCATTTTTAGAGAGGAAAGACAGAGAAGAAGCTCTGGTTCTAGGTTAGAACTCCTATATCTATCCTATCTCTCTTTTCCTCTCTTGTTTCTACACTAGGTGCATTTTGTTCATACTTTTGCACACAAGCACCTAGTGTTTCACCTTCCTTGGGTTGTTGAGGTTCTAAGGACTGGTTCTTAGAGTTTTTGACTAGATTAGAGCTTAAGGAAGCAACAACATCAACCTTTGCGAAGTTAGTCTTCAAGGGTAAGAAACTACCCCTTTTTACCCCATTTTTGCACTCCATTTTTGCATAGTTTAGAACTGTTTTTGTGCTTGACATATAACATAAAAAAGTTCTGTTTTTTAGTCCTCTTTACTGTTTATTAAGAGTGTTTTGTGTTTTGGGGGGGGGGGGTTGACCCCTCTTAGGCCTTGAAAGACCTCATTTTTGTGCCATTTTGTGAGAGCTCCGGGATTTTGGTGTTGGGGTCTCTTCACCACTGAAATCTTGAGGGATTTCAGTGGTGAAGATGATGCCTTGAAGTCCCAAGAAGGAGAGGGTCACCCCCTCTCCTTGTTGTCCTTGAAAATGACAAGTTTTGGCCTCTTGAGGAAGCCTTTGTTGGTGTGTATGTTGAGCATATCTAAGGCTGCATTTCATGTTTATTATGCCATAATATAACATTGCTAAGAGTTGGTTTTGGTCCCTTATGCATGCTTAGCATAGTTGCCATGTAATGCCTTGTGATCCCTTAACATGTTTTAGGTTGTGTGCCTTTGTTTCTAGCATGCTTGGGGCTTAGATTCATGAAGATTTTGTGCCTATCTTGACATGTTTTAGGTCTGTCCGTAAGTGTTTGGGTTGATCTTAGCATGCATTGTATAGCCTCTTTACATTTTAGGCTTGCTAGCCTTGAGCATGAATGTATAGCTTGTGTTATTTACATCATTTTGGTGGTTTGGAACCACCCAATATGTAATTTCAGTCCCTTAAACATGCTCATATGTTTGTGTTGCATGCCTCTTTGATGTTTCAAAAGCTCATGTTGTATGTCCCTTGGGAGAGCATGTGTGCATGCCCTTTAATTTAAACCATATAGATGCCATCTAAGTGGTCCTTTGGGCTTGATTTTGTATGCTAGAAATCTGTTTTTAGTTGCTTAAGTCTTGCCATGTTTAGTCTTGTCAAGTGTAGTTCAATGCCCTTTGACTAGCCTTGAGCACTTGGGCCATACTTGCATGCTTATGTTTGCTTCATCTAGTTTGGTTTAGCACCACATTCTAGCATGAATTTCAGAGCTTATGATGCATGCTAATTGTCCATAATACCCCCTTTCAAGTGTGCTTGGAAGTTGTTTGTTTAGTGCTTAAGTGTTGGTCCAATTTACTTGCATGAGTGCATGTGTGTTTAGCCTTCATTTTTGGGCACTTTGGCCACTGATTTTAGGCCTATTTAGAGTTGCCTAAGTCATGTTTAAGACCATCATTTGCTTGCTTGCATGCTTACTTCATGTTTGCTTGTATGCTTTGCATAAGTACATTGCATTGTTCGTATTGCATGATAGCTAAAATGACTAGGTTGCATTGCATCAACATGCATTCCTTGTCCCTTGATTTGATGATAGGGATTGGGATTTTGGTTTGCTTGGTTTGCATGCATTTGAGATTGAAAAGTGCACATTCGGTTCCTTGGGCCATCATGCATGGAAATGCGTGATTGGTGGCCCGAGAATCAAGGCACATCTTCCTTTGAGTCATAAACATGATAAGGAATATGTTTGGTGCATACATTGCTTGAATGACATTGCCATGCAAGATTTTGCCCTCTGCTGCTGTGAGTTGCAGGTTCTGCAGGAATTCATTGCCGACCGGCACTCTTTAGTGCCGACCGGCAAGCAATCAACAGCCGATGGATGAATCCTGTGCCGATGGTCATACATAGCTGCCGGTGGCCATTCTCTTCAGCCGGTGGTGATCCCCACTGTCCAAAGAAGTAGTTCTGAGACTTTGGCAGTCTTCAGAAGAGCAAAGCAGGGAAAACAGAGGCATTCTAGGCATGGCAGTGCAATTCCGAGCAAGTCCCGAGCGCGCGTGCATCGAGTCCTCTTCCCGAGATGTTTACTATTTTAATTAGATTAATTAATTCGTTTAGTTAATTTAATTAATTTGTAATATTTAATTAGCTTGCGTGGTTAAATATTTGTATTATTCTTTTGGGTCCCTCCAGGCGAGGGCAAATCTGTAATAAGTGTGTGTGGGTGTGTGTATGTCTTCCAACCCCCACTTCTTTCTTCCCTTTTATTTACCTGCTTTCGATGGTAGATTAGGGCACGTTTATTTTAGCATACCTTATGCTTTGCATGCGTGCATCCATGCATTTGTTTACATGCACCGGGCTCGGTACATCATACAAACTGCATCGTATTTTCAATTCCCAAATTGAATACGTGATAAATGTAGCATTTCACATGCCATTTTTAGGGTTAGCCGAGCCTACTCTAGATTGCATCTCTGTATGTGTTGCATTAGACACTTAACATGAACTAGGGCATGCATGTTTTGCTAACTAGTTTCTTGTTTTGGCACGGAGTACGATGTAAGTCTTTTTACGCTTTAGCATATCGCATGCGTGTGAGTGTTAACATGACAGCATGCCTACCATGCGGCTAAGTGCTTATGTGAAATAAACTGTTTGAATGCCTGTGGGTGGAGGTTGGATTGCTTGAGTTGGAAAACTCGTTGAAATCCGTGTTTTAGCCTACTTGCGAGTAGCAAATTCCAAAACATTTTCAAAACAAACGGATATGCAATGCTTGTTTCCAAATTAGGCAATCTAGTCTATACTTGTTTGCTGCGCGCATAACATAGTAATTCTAGGCTAATAACCAGAATAAGAACTCATAACGTTTTCAAAATCGGATATCATGGTTAGTAGAGGCCGGTCTTCGGACTGGGCGAAAGGGGGTGCTCATAGCTGACCTTCCCCGATCGTACCCAAGCTCTCGAGCCAAGACCACTTTGGTGATGACGGACACGTGGCCTTCGGCACCGAGTCAGGGTTTCCTAAATTCCCCCATTTTAAAATATTTAGGTGGCGACTCTGTATCTGGCAAAGCAGTCCATGTTTGGCACTTCTTTTCTAAAAATCTGTTTTTCTTCAAACGATTTGCCAGAGTTGGACTCTTTGGTTTAGATTAAGAACCGCAGCAAACAAAAAAGGGAGTCCGAACTGTAACCCCGGTGAGTCCCCTCGCGGGCCTGTTACACGCGTGTATGTTGTTACCGTGCAGGATCTAGTACCGGCTCCATCAGTAGTGAGAGGTACTTTTCTGTTTTGCAACTCGGTTGCTAGAGTATTGATTGATACGGGTGCATCTCATTCTTTTGTATCTGCTGCATTTGCATCTGTGTTGGAGTTGGAGTTAGCGCTTTTAGCATCTCTTATTTGTGTAGTGTCACCTGTTGGGGGTGAGTTGATTTTGAAACACGGATATAGAGGATGTGATGTAGAGGTCACCGACCGTAGGCTTCTTTTCCCTTTTGTTGTTATGCCCATGAGAGGCTTTGATGTTATTTTGGGTATGGACTGGCTATCGTCATACCGAGCTGTTATAGATTGTTACCGTCAGAGGGTAACTGTGTGTACTCCGAGCAGGGAGTGTTTCCTTTTCCTGGGAGATCGGGTTGGTAGTGTGTTGCCACCGATGTTTGATCCGCGAGGGCGGAGTGAGCTTAGCGGTTTGCTGGCTAGTCTTGAGAGTGGTGAGTGTGATGAGACCCAGGTTGTGTTACCGAGGGTAGTTTGTGAGTACTCGGACGTGTTTCCCGAGGATCTTGTTAGTTTGCCACCTCACCGGGAGATAGAGTTCTCTATTGATTTAGTGCCCGGCACGGCGCCGATTTCTATGGCACCTTACCGTTTTGCTCCAGCAGAGTTGGTTGAGTTGAAAGTTCAGCTCCAGGAATTGCTAGATAAGGGCTTTGTTCGCCCTAGTGTTTCACCGTGGGGAGCGCCGGCCCTCTTTGCTAAAAAGAAAGATGGTGCCTTGAGATTGTGTATAGACTATCGGAAGTTAAATCGGGCTACGGTCAAGAATAAGTACCCTATGCCCCATATTGATGATCTGTTTGACCAGTTGAAGGGTTCTCGTTGTTTCTCTAAGGTAGACTTGAGATCGGGTTACCACCAGTTGAGGGTCAGGGAAGAGGATATTCCGAAGACGGCATTCCGTACGCGGTATGGCCATTATGAGTTTCTGGTGATGCCATTTGGGCTTACCAATGCACCGAAAGTCTTTATGGGCTTGATGAACCGGATTTTCCGGGAGTTCTTAGATCGATTTGTGGTTGTCTTCGTGGACGACATTCTTATCTATTCGCCTTCTGAGGAGGAGCATGAGGAACACTTGAGAGTAGTGCTTGAATTGCTTAGAGCCCATAGGCTGTATGCCAAGTTTGGGAAGTGTGAGTTCTGGCTAGAAGAAGTCAAGTTCTTAGGCCACGTGGTATTCGGGAAAGGGGTGTCTGTAGATACATCCAAGACTGAGGCAGTGCAGGATTGGGCACAGCCTAAGAGTGTGTTTGAGATCCGCAGTTTTCTGGGATTGGCTGGGTATTACCGCCGGTTTGTGAAAGATTTCTCCAAGTTAGCGTCACCGTTGACTAGGCTGACTCGGAAGGGAGTCAAGTTTGTGTGGAGTGAGACTTGCGAAAAGTCGTTCCAGGAGTTGAAAGTTAGATTGACCACCGCTCCGGTCTTGATTATTCCGGAGAGAGGGTTGGGTTATGCGGTTTATTGTGATGCCTCACGAGAGGGTTTGGGTTGTGTGTTAATGCAAGAGGGGAAAGTGGTAGCTTATGGTTCACGTCAGTTGAAAATACACGAGAAGAATTACCCTACACATGACCTAGAGTTAGCGGCTGTAATCTTTGCCTTGAAAATCTGGAGGCACTACCTGTATAGTGAGAGATTTGAGGTGTTCTCAGATCATAAGAGTCTGAAATATCTGTTTTCACAGAAAGACTTGAACTTGAGGCAAAGGAGGTGGATGGAGTTTATTGAGGATTACGACTTTGAGTTGCATTATCATCCGGAGAAGGCCAATGTTGTGGCCGATGCTCTTAGCAGGAAATCCATAGGTGATGTAGCTTGTATAGCCATCCGGGAATGGGAGATGTTGGGTGCACTTGGGGAGTTTGATTTACTTCTGGGTGAATCCGTTGAGGCTGCGGCCTTGTTTTCTGTTGTTGCACAGCCTACACTTGTGACTCGAGTGTTAGAGGCACAGGGAGGTGACCTTGAGGTAGAGTCCCTCCGAGAGAAGATCTCCAGTGGGAAAGTTGAGAAGGGTTTGACGGTGTATCCCGACCTGAGTGTGAGATACCGAGACCGTTTGTTTGTGCCGGAGTCTTGCCGAGAGGAAGTACTCCGAGAGTTTCATCATTCGCGCCTTGTGGTGCATCCGGGAGGTACTAAGATGTATCGGGATCTGAGTCGCCAGTTTTGGTGGCGGGGTATGAAGAGAGATGTGGTAGTCTTCGTGTCGAAGTGCCTTACTTGTCAGCAAGTGAAGGCCGAGCATCAGAGGCCAGCGGGTTTGTTGCAACCCTTGCCTATTGCCGAGTGGAAGTGGGAGCATGTCACTATGGACTTCGTTGTAGGTCTTCCGAGGACTCAGCGGGGTAGTGATGCTATTTGGGTGGTTGTAGACCGGTTGACTAAGTCGGCGCACTTCATTCCTATGCGCGTGAGAGATTCGGTAGATCATCTTGCCGACTTGTATATTCGGGACATAGTGAGGTTGCACGGGTCCCGATGTGATCGTCTCGGATAGAGACCCTCGTTTCTTGCCGGTATGGCGAGTTTGCAGAGTGCCTTGGGCACTAAGTTGACTTTTATTACGGCTTATCATCCTCAGACTGACGGGCAGTCCGAGCGTACTATTCAGATCTTCGAGGATATGCTTCGGGGTTGTGTCCTGGATTTCAGTGGGACGTGGGAGAGGCACTTACCCTTGGTGGAGTTTTCCTATAACAACAGTTTTCAGACTAGTATCGGCATGGCACCGTTTGAGGCCTTGTATGGCCGACCGTGTAGGTCTCCAGTTTGTTGGGCCGAGGTGGGTGATGCACCTTTGTTGGGTCCGGAGTTGGTTAGGGAGACGACGGAGAAGGTTGAGCATATCCGTAGGAGGCTTGTTACAGCCCAGAGCCGCCAAAAGAGTTACGCCGACCGTAGGAGGAGGCCTTTGGCGTTTGAGATAGGTGATCATGTCTTTCTGAAGATATCACCTAGGCGAGGTTTGATGAGATTTGGGAAGAGTGGGAAGTTATCCCCTCGGTTTATTGGGCCTTTTGAGATCCTTGAGAGGATTGGCGAGGTTGCTTATCGTTTAGCTTTACCGCCGCAGTTGTCCGGAGTTCATGACGTGTTTCATGTGAGTATGCTTCGGAAGTATGAGCCAGATCCATCACATGTATTGGATTGGACTGATTTAGAGGTAGATGAGGATGCCTCATATGAGGAGAGACCGGTTTGGGTCTTGGATAGGCGGGATCAAGTCCTGCGTGGCAAGACCATTCCTTTGGTGAAAGTCTTGTGGAAACATCACAGAGTGGAGGAAGCCACTTGGGAATGTGAGTTGGAGGTCCGTGAAAAATATCCGGACTTGTTTGTTGATATGTAATTTTGTATTTAAATTCTGAATTATTGTTGAACTTAAGAGCTTTTATATATGTCTTAAGTTGTAAAACATGGTGCATATTTTGGTTAATGAAAGTAGTTGGAACTTGCCTCATATGGAAGTTTGTGTAACATTGCATATGTTGAATGTATAGTAGAAATGGAGATGTATCATGAACTCTAGTTATGATATGACATTGTTAAAATTGGAAAGGAAATGCGTAATGTTGATGCATGTCGAAAGTACATATGTTGTTTACATACTGTGAAATGCCTCTTGATAAAAGAGGGGATGACCGGTATTGGGTCGAGTTGTTGGATGTTAAAATGTAACATTGTTTAAAATGGAGGAAAACCTGTTGTTTGAAAACTTGTGCTTAATTTCGGGGACGAAATTCTTTAAGGGGGGGAGGTTATAGCGATCCCGGGTTTACCCTTGTTGTACAGTGATCCGGACATGTGTCCGTGGATGTTGGTAGTTGATTAGTATCGTGGTTACATACTTTTATACTTTGTATTTGAGTTATAGGATGTGTTGGGCGGGTTTGTTACAGGTTGGTTGAGTTTAGAAACCTAAACTAGTTGCCCAGATTTTGGCTAGTCCGCTTGTAATTTTGTTGTGGTTCTCAATCTCGAACCAAAGAGTCCAATTGAAGGAAAATAGATTTTTGAAAAGAAGTGCAAACATGGAAACTTTGTGAGTTCTTATTAGGTTATTAGCCTAGATTACTATGTGATGAAACATTTCATGTTTGTTTGTTTGAAAATGGTGTGCTACGATGTTGCCCTTATCCTGTGGGGCTAAAACAAGCAGTCAAATGAATTCCCAATTTAGGATAACAACCTCCACCCATATCATATAAGCACATAGCCTCATGGCAAGCATACTATTCATGGCAACACAGGATGCTAAAGCATAAAACAAATCATGCATGATCCTAAATATTATTCTAAATATGACATGTATCAAGTATTCAACTTGGAATTGAAATACATGAATGATGCAACATAATATGCCCTATATCTAACCAACAAAGCAGTAAAATAAAGGGAGAAGAAATGGGGGTTGAAAGACATCATCACACGACACTTATTACTTAATTGATGATGTATCTTAGAAACGCCCTTGTGGAAAAATCAAGATCCTTGCCCTATTTCTCCTCTCTTTGTTGTCTCGAATGCGTGCGAGAAAGTTGAAAATTTCCCGTTTTGTCTGGATTTTTGAGCGAGAGGCGAAGGAAATATATGGCATATTATGTAATTAATATAATGCCTCGATTGATGATGTGGAATGTAAATTGGGTAAATCGGCGCAAATGCGGCGCGGCTCACGCCACACGCCCGATGAGCGATGATGAAAAATGGATTAGGTAAACAAAACCGGCAAATGTGCGCGTGCCTGAGCCGCCAATGAGAGCGATGATGTGAAATGCAAAAATAAAAATCGCGGAATGCCGCGAATCGTGCCGCCAAACAACGCAAAAAATGATGAAAAAATGAAATATACAAAACGAAATGCAAATCCAAGGCACAGCACGCAAAGGGCCCTAATTGAAAAGAAATGAAAAAATAAAAAATAAAACGAAAAAATGTGCAAAAACATGCACCGAGCGAAGCATGAAATGGTAATCGATGATGAAATGAATATTCATAAACCACACAAGCAAATGAACCAAACACGGCACCAAAAAGATGAATGAGATGAATGAATGTGAAATGGCAAATTAATGCACTAAGGCATGAAATGACATAGGGGATGATATGCAAAGCAAAAAAACTAAATTTCAGCCACTAAATGAAGGGAAAAAACAAAATGAAATGAAACAATTGTAAGGGCTCAAAATAAACTAAAAACCAGCGGGGACCTGTTGTTGCCTGTCCGCTCGAGCGGGAGTTTTGGGCGCTCGAGCGGGGAATACACCCATCCACATTTCCTGTGCAGGGTTGGACGCTCGAGCGGAAGGTTGTGAGTAACGCTCGAGCGGGGCTTCGGGCGCTCGAGCGGGAGACCTGTCTGCAAAAGTGCTGGGAGTGTGCATCCGGCTCGGCCGAAAGGGATTGGCCACTCGGCGAGTCTGAGTGCCGCTTGAGCGCCGGTTAAAAGTTCCGAGTTTTAGCCATTTCAAATCACTTTTTCACTTTCTCTTCTCTCTCCTACTTTTCCAAAAAACCCATTGTTGAGCCTCTCACTCTAGAACTCTACCTTCTCTCTAGGTTTTGATCTAGCATGAGTGATTTGCTCACCTTTGGCCTGTACAAAAGTTGTGTTGATCGCCGAGGGGTTTATTTTAATCTGAAAATTTCGGGATTTGGAACACTTTGGGTTTTGGTCTCTTCTCCATTCGAGCTCAAACTTTGAGGTAGGGATATCCTACTCCTCTCTATGGATTTTGTCTTTAAATTTTTGTATTTTGAGATGTTGGGGTTGTTGTGTAATTTTGAAACAGTTTGGGGCTTTTGTGTAATTTTGCAAAAGTTGGGTTTTCATTCTTAATGAACCTAGAAGCATGTTTAGTATAGAAACATGGGTTAAATGTTGAATCATTGATGAAATTAAGACCTTAAGGGTTGTTGTGTTAATTATGGAAAATGTCCTAATTACATGGAATAATTAATTGAGATAATTAATTGAGAGAAATGAGGAAATGAAATGGAAATGTTGAGATTGGAAGTATATGGGGCTAAAGGGTGTAGTTGAATTATTTATCACTCACCGAATTGAAATGTTGATTATATATCCATTTTGTGCATTTATTTTCTGCTTAGAAATAACTGCTTTGGACTATCGGTGGAGGATAGTCGTGATTGTTGTAGACAATGCATGATGATTAGGCTAACGAAAACTAATCTATGGAATGTGTCATGGAATTTGACGGTGAATTGAATACATTAACTTTATGTATTGGATGATTGTATATAGAACCAATGTGTTTATATGCGTTATGTGTAGAGGAGGAGATAGGGGATGTACTCCGCGGTTTAGGGGAAGATGGGGGATGTACCTCTAAACCGGATAGTGTTGGGAGGAGATGGGGGATGAACTCCGTAGACAGAGCTCTTATGCTTGTCTAGAAAAGTGAAGATAGAGCTCATATGCTTATCTTTGGGAAGTGAAGATAGGGCTAATATGCTTATCTTGTTGGAATGTAGATAGAGCTAATATGCTTATCTGTGATTGTGGGATATTGTTTTTTATACATATCTGTTGAGAATGTGGATATAGCTTATATGCGTATCTGTAAATATGGGATATTATTTTTTTTTTGTACATATCTGTTGAGATGGTGATAGAGCTGTTAGGCTTATCTATTGAAAAGGGGAAAATGAAAAGGGTTTTGGACTCATAAATCGTATGACATAAAAAAATGTAATTTATGTGGATGCATCAGTGTTGGCCATCTATCAATTGCTAATCTTTTAGTCATTGTTCATGGTTGGTTTAGTATATTTCTACTGGGCTGTGGCTCACCCTATATGGAAATATCATTTTCAGGTGCAGGTAGCATGCCGCCTCCAAGGACATAGCTTGGGAGGCTAGATGCGGAGGAACTTTTGTTATTTTCTTTCCTTTTTGATGTATTACATGTGTATTCAAGCCAAGGGCTTAATGTATAAATGAGTTAGCACTCTTTTGTTGTAACCAAGTGTTAACTTGGAAAGCTGTAAGCCCATAGGGCACTTTGCTTTTGTTGTTAACATGTAATATTTTTGTAATGAGACTCTGATTAATAGAATGATGTGGTTATTCTGTATATCAATGCATGTTTATATTGATGGAAAATATTGATTAACATGTAATATTTTTGTAATGAGACTCTGATTAATATTTTCGGTTCAGAAAATAAAATTTTCCAGCAAGAATTTAGAAAAAAATTCAAATGAATTTTGTCCAAAAAATTAATATTAGAACCAACCCGACCCACAACCGACACCCAAACCCGGACGGACGGCGGCGGCGCGCGCATATGTGGTGGTTTGGGCTAAGGTTCACTTTATCCATAACTCCTGCCTCTTACAAACTTGGGGTGCCCCTTGGGGCCCAACCCAAGTGTTGTAGTCTAGAGCTTATATACACAAAAAAACTCTCTTAAAGTTTCAATGCGGGACAACCCATTTTAAGGAAACCCACATTTAAATCTTTAAATGTCCATTCCATGAACCCGAAAATGACGTCAAGTTCCCATTCACTCATAAATGGTTTTGACGAACTGTCTTCACCTTGTGACTTGCCACGCGGTAAGGAACACGTCACCTTTTCGGACTCACCCCAAAAGACATTTGGGGCCCACTCCATTTTGGGCTCAAAGTTCGCCCAAAATAAGACTTATAAAACCCCATTTTTCCAACAATCCCCCACATGAATGGAATTTGACGGAGAGAAAATGCAACAACATGATCTAAATACAGAGAGTACAGAAATTGAAAATATTCTGCAAATGATAGGTAGCTTTTTGCTTTGAACCTTCCCTTGTGAGACACTGTCAGATTTACTAGCTAACCAGTGAACATGATGTCTTGAACTGTTCAGCCATTTGTGTAAACCAAGACAATAGAACTCACACAGTATATCCCCAGACATAGTTTAGTTCTCATTATTGTGTTCATTTTAGCCCTGAACAACTTGGTCTTTCATGAGTGCTCTAGAGAATTATAGCCCTTCACAATTCTTATAGAATCGGCCCAGTTCACACTCATATAGGTGATTCTTATGAAGAGTATCCTGCCATACTCCACTAGGTTTACCTAGATATAAAAATCATTAAAATTTTACTTAACCTAAAACGCTGCAGACATTACTTATTTCATCATAGAAATGGGTAGGAGTTGGACTCCCCAGTGATCCTTCTGAGTCATTCACAACTCGGTTGTCCCTTTGAACCTAGATCTTGGGATCTCCAGTCAACTAGGTTGGGTTGCTATTGTGGTAACTCTTATTTAATAGGCTTAAGTCCCATTCCCCTCGATGAATTCTCAACTAACTCTCTTGCTAACCCTTTGGTTAGTGGATCTGCTATGTTGTCTTTAGACTTCACATATTCAATGGAAATAGTTCCATTAGAGAGTAGTTGTCGCACAGTGTTATGTCGACGACGAATGTGTCGTGACTTACCGTTATACGTATGACTCTGTGCTCTACCAATTGCTGATTGACTATCATAATGTATGCATATAGCAGACACTGATTTTGGCCATATACGAATATCTTCAAGGAAGTGGCGAAGCCATTTTGCTTCTTCTCCAGCTTTGTCTAATGCCATGAATTCTAATTCCATAGTAGACCTAGCAATGCAAGTCTGTTTGGAAGATTTCTAAGATACAGCCGCCCCACCAAGAGTAAAGACATACCCACTGGTGGACTTTGAGTCTCTAGTATCCGATATCCAATTTGCATCACAGTATCCTTCAAGTACTGCTGGATATCTAGTATAATTAAGCCCAATGTTACAAGTAAATCAGAGATATCTTAGAACCCTTATAATTGCTTTCCAGTGTTCTACTTCTAGGTTACTCGTATATCTACTTAATTTACTTATTGCATAAGTTATACCCGAGCGAGTGCAGTTTATCAAGTACATTAAACTTCCATTAATTTGGGCATACTCTAATTGAGAAATACTTTCTTGTACATTCTTAGAAAGATACAAATTAACATCTACAGGTGTTCTAGCAAAATGATCATCATCTTTGCTGAATTTGTCATGTATTTTCTCAATGTAATGAAATTGTGACAAAATATATCCTTCTGATGTTTTGGTAATTTTCATACCAAGAATTACATCAGCAATGCCCATGTCCTTCATGTCAAAATGTTTATTCAACATTTTCTTAGTAGTTTTAATCATATCATTATTACTACCTATGATGAGCATATCATCTACATAAAGACATACAATGACATAACCTTTGTTTGTGTTTTTAATATAAACACATTTGTCACACTCATTAATTTTAAATCCATTTGACATCATTGCCTTGTCAAATTTCTCATGCCATTGCTTTGGCGCTTGTTTTAAACCATATAATAATTTAACCAATTCATACACTTTCTTTTCTTTTCCTGGAACAGAAAAACCTTCTGATTGTTCCATATAAATTTCTTCATTTAACTCACCATTTAAGTAAGTGGTTTTTACATCCATTTGATGAATTTCTAAATTGTATAAAGATGCAATGACAATTAACATTCTAATGGATGTTATTCTTGTAACCGGTGAGTATGTGTCAAAGTAATCAAGACGTTCTTTTTGTCTAAAACCTTTGACCACAAGTCTTGCCTTGTATTTGTCAATTGATCCATCTACTTTCATTTTCCTTTTGAAAATCCACTTGTATCCAAGAGGTTTACAACCTGGTGGCAAATCCACCAATTCCCAAGTGTGATTTTGCAAGATGGATTCAACTTCACTATTGACAGCTTCTTTCCATAAAAGAGCCTCATGACTGGACATAACCTCTTTAAAAGTTAGAAAATCTGAACCAAAAGATTTTGAGGTTCTAGCATGTTTACTACGTCTAAGTTCCTCATTCTCATTTTGATCTAACTCTTGTTCTTGATCATGCTCTTGATCCTGACTAGTAATAACATCATGAGATCTTTTATTGTTAATAGTCTTTTGTCCAGTCTTATTTGGAAATACATGTTCAAAGAAAGATGCATTCCGAGATTCAATAATAGTATTTACATGCATTTTGGAATGTTCTGATTTATGAATCAAAAGCCGATATGCACTACTATTCTTGGCATAACCATTGAAAATGCAATCAATGGTCTTAGGACCTATCTTAGTCTTTTTAGAACTAGGAATAGCCACTTTAGCCAAATACTCCCACACTTTTAAGTATTTGTAGGATGGTACTCTTCCATGCCATAATTCATAAGGTGTTTGATTCATTTTCTTTCGGGGTACTTTATTAAATATATAATTAGCAGAAAGTATTGCTTCCCCCCAGCAGTTTTGAGGTAATCCAGAACTGATTAACATGGCATTCATCATTTTTTTTAAAGTCCTATTTTTCCTTTCAGCAATTCCATTTTGCTGAGGTGAGTAAGGAGCGGTGGTTTGATGAATTATTCCATGTTCTTTACAAAATTCACCAAAATGTGATTCATATTCACCACCTCTATCACTTCTAAGTTTCTTGATTTTCTTACTAAGTTGATTTTCAACTTCATTCTTATATTGAATGAAAGTTTCCAAAGCTTCATCCTTGGTTCGAATTAAATAAACATAACTATATCTAGTATAGTCATCTATAAAAGTGATAAAATATTTTTTCCCACCTCTTGTTTGAATTGATTTAAAATCACATATGTCACTATGAATTAATTCAAGTGGTTCCGTACTTCTTTCAATTGAATGAAAAGGAGTTTTAGATAATTTTGCCTCAACGCAAATTTCACATTTATGATTTGAATCAATGTCAAATTTAGGTAAACATTCCATATTAATTAATCTACGTAAAGATATATAATTAACATGCCCTGGTCTACCATGCCATAAATTTGAAGACTCAAGCAAGTAAGAAGAAGATGTATTTTTATTAATAACTGAGGGTACAACGGTCATTACATTCATTTTGAAAAGGCCATTAGACATGTAACCTTTTCCTACATACATCCCATTCTTAGTAAGTACAAATTTATTACTCTCAAACACTAGTCTAAACCCATTTTTAATCAACAAAGATCCGGAAACAAGGTTCTTGCAAATATCCGGTACATGCAGTACATTGTTGAGAGTGAGTTCCTTACCAGATGTCATCTTAAGAACAATCTTCCCTTGTCCATCAACTTTGGAAGTTGAGGAGTTGCCCATAAAAAGTTGTTCACCATTGTCTACTGTAGAATAAGATGTGAACATCTTTTTGTCGGCACAAATGTAGCGAGTAGTACTAGTGTCCACCCACCATTCTTTAGGATTTCCGACAAGATTTGCCTCGGAAACAACTGTAGAAATATTGATGTCATCTACACCATTGGAAATATTATCCACTTCGGTGATATGGGCTTTAGCAACCTTTTTACTTGATCTTCCTTTGCCTTTACGTTTGTAACGGCAATCTTTGGCCCGATGTCCCTCTTTGTTACAAATGTAACACATGCCATTAAACTTGTACTTCTTAGTTTCCCCTCCTTTAGATAGCATTTTCTTCTGTCATTTTTTAAAAACAGTTCCTAAGAACTTCTCTGGTTTTTCACCATGATTCACTGGCACAGTCCCAACATAAGGAGGGGTTGGTGTGATGGCAATCACCATACCAGTACTGGTTTGAATATTAGTTTGACTAGTTTCAGTAGCCATAAATTCTAAATTATAAAACAAAATTATAATTAGAATTTACACTACATAGAAAATTAAACCAAATTTACTGAATTAAATTCTGTAAAAATAAAAAAAACAAGAATGCAACTTTTATTTTTCAATTAAGTTGGAAATAAAATAAAATTTTATTTAACCAAAATAATTCCACACAGAAAATTAAATTTCTGTAACACTCCAATAATTAAAATACTGAAATTTTTTTTAATTAATGATCACTCAGAAAATAATTTCTAAAAATCAAAATTAATTTCTGACAAAATTTCACAAATATATATTCTGAATAGTTAATGACACCAGTATATTACTACTAGTTGTCAAAGAAAATAGACAGTATATTACTACTATCTGTGAAATAGCATATAATCACTATTTGTTTTTCCAACCAGAATATTATTTTGTAAATCCACAGAAAATAATTTTCTTAAAAGAAGAAAGAGAAAAGGAAACAAACGAAAAATTCTGTAAATAGAATAATTCGAATCTGTCTTAAGATTGTTGGAACAACCTTCTGTGTAAATAAAATAAATAGAAACTAATTCAAACAAAATAAAATAAAACTTACAAAAGTTATTTTGTTGAACTGAATAAATAATTAAAGACCAAGTCGAGTGTGAGACACTATGTCCTTAAGACAAATTTGCCCCGTTACGATGCTTATGGTTATGTGGCGTCTATCTCCCAGAATACAATGATCTTAATCAATTTGTAGTAGCACTCCAAAACAAATTGAACGGCGAATCAAACCTGTGTTCTAACTCTCTGAAATTTATTCTAAAACTAATATGAAGAATAATGCACCAAAGACAAAAGTTGGACAGCACAGAGGAATTAATTTTAGACTGTTTTTTTCCATAGAATACTACTGAAAATGTTGGTATATAAAGGCATACAAAGGTTGTCCGAACAAGTAAGTTTCTGTAACTTCAACAGATGCTAAACCCTTGAACAGATTTAGTAAAGAAACTAGACAGATTTGCAATTGTGCAGATTTTGAATCTGTCCAGAATTTCAACAGATTGAAAACATATCTGGACAGAATTTACCTGATGTTTTGATCAACCAAAATCTGCTGGAACAAGTCTAGAATATATAGACCCGAACAGGTACAAATTTGAATTTAACAGATGCTGTTTGAAAATCAAACAGATCTGGCAGTTACAACAAATAACTGCACAGTAGTTAAATCTGTTCTGGACAGTTTGAATTTGTTCAGGTGTAACAGATTTTGAGACCTGTTTAGACTGATTAATCTATTCAGAAATAATGGACTGGAAGAGGAAATATATGGACAGAAAAAATAAATTCAAATTTGAATTTATTTCGGCTCAGAAAATAAAATTTTTCCGCAAGAATTTTGGAAAAAATTCAAATGAATTTTCTCCAAAAAATTATTATTAGAACCGACCCGATCCACACCCGTGCCTGGCCGAACGGCGGCAGTGCGCGCGTGTGTGGTGGTTTGGGCTAAGGTTCACTTTGTCCATAATTTCTCCATTCTACAAACTTGGGGTGCCTCTTGGGGCCCAACCCAAGTGTTGTAGTCTAGAGCTTATATACACAAAAAAGCTCTCTTAAAGTTTCAATGTAGGACAACCCATTTTAAGGAAACCCACATTTAAATCTTTAAATGTCCATTCCACGAACCCGAAAACGGCGTCAAGTTCCCATTCACTCATAAATGGTTTTGACAATCTGTCTTCACCGTGTGACTTGCCACGCGGCAAGGAACACATCACCTTTTCGGACCCACCCCAAAAGATATTTGGGGCCCACTCCATTTTGGGCTCAAAGTTGGCCCAAAATAAGCCTTATAAAACACCATTTTTTCAACAGTTATATGGCAGAGAATTAAATTTCTTAGAGAGCTTTCTGTTTTCTTTTCTTTTTTCCTTTTTCTTTTGTCTCCTTTGTTCCTTCTTTTACTCTCATTTAGACATCTATAACCAAAGTTTTGCAAAGTGATCTGCAACAACAAGCATATCGTTACAACAGAAACAGGAAAAAAAATGAAGCTTTCGCTCTTTTGCAATTTCATTCTTTTCCAATACTTTTTCTTCTTTTGCTAATCTCTACAAGACCCAAAAGAATGAATTGTAATGTAATTCCTAATTTGTGAATTGCTCCAGCCCCTCATTGCAATTGCCGTCATCCCTTTCCTAACCACCATCCCTTTCCTCCGCTCTTCCAATCACAATGCCAACCCCCGTTCTCAACCATTGTCATCCATTCATCCTTTTTACCCATCATAATGCCACTGCTCTTTTTTTTCTTCTTCTTCTTCTTCTTCTTCTTCTTCTTCTTCTTCAATTTGTATATAAATACATGGTACATATAATATATACACACACTACAACAAACAGTGTGAACATTGGGTTTAATCTCAACCTTTATATTGATTGTTTACTAGATGTGTGTAAAATCCATTCTTCACAGTTCATCCGTGCATAATCTATTATCTTCACCGTATATTCCTCAATTTGATGCACCAACGAAAGCAACAGAATTATGTGAATTCTTTCTGTGGACTATGAAAAAATAGATTTGTGGTGTTCATTGCCTTAAAGAATGAGACGAACCATGAATCATTGGACTCTTGATACTACTGTGTATTTTCATGCAATCATATGGGATAAGATTGTGCCAATTTGATTGTTGAAATCTTGTTTTGAGTTAGAAAGAGAGCATGCCACATTTGGAACGGCAATTTTACTTGTTACTAGATAAATATATAAAGCACGGGTACTCCAAAAATGTTGCCGTATAAGTACCGGGTACTTCCCGAGTGCAGGTACACGTACCGGTACGGCTGCACGCATACCGGGTACGCCAAAAACGCGCTGGGTACATTTTATATGGTTAATATACGGATGGGTACGCCATGGGTACGTTTTTGGGTATTCCAGTGTAAAAAATGAGATTTTTTATAAATTAAAGGGTACTGGAGCAATATTTTATGTCTATTTTAAAGAATTATAAAAATCTCGGGTTCTTTTGTAATAAGGCCAAATTTGGCATCTACTAAATAATACAAAAAGTCAAAAAGTCGCTATCCTATTTAAGTCACATCATCTTATTCAAATCACATCACCTCTCTAACACATCACATCAAACCCAATCCAAACCCAATCCATATAAGCCAATAAATCAAAAAATACACTTTTTTAGAACATCCCAAACCAACCCTAAATAAAACATGAAAACAAATAAAATTAGGGTTTTGTATTCTCTCTAGAGGCTTTTCCCAAAACAAGCCTTTTTTGTATTTTATTTCCCAAACTAGGCCAACTTCTGACGTATTTCCCAAACTAAGCTAAAGCGCCATTCCGATTCGTGCTTTTCCTGTTAGGAGGCCAAAATTTGATGAATAGAAAAATCGCTATTAGAAATAGCGATTTTAATTAATAAATCGCTGTTGTAAATAGCGCTTCTAATCTTAATTTTTCTTCGAGAATAAAAAGCTTTTAGCATAATTTATTTTCGCGAATAAAACACTATTACGAATAGCGCTTTTAACAGCATTTTTTTTTTGCGAATAAAACGCTATTCCTAATAGCGAGTTCACTTAAATGAAAACGCTTTTTTAATCAGCGTTTTTAACAGCCCTTATAAATACGAAGCCCCCCCTCCTCATTTGCATACGTTTTTCACACTTAGGTTTTTCGGCTCTTGCTCGACTCAAACAGCCTCTCCATCACTCACTCTCCATCTCTCACTCTCCTCCATCTCAGACTCACTCGATCTCGCTCTCGGTCTCTGCTCTCGGTCTCTACTCTCTGCTCTCACTCTCTGTCTCTGCTCTCTCTCTCTCTCTCTCTCTCTCTCTCTCTCTCCGTGGTATGACATTAACCCTAATTTTATGTATTTAGTTTTTGTGTTTGTGAAAATGTTAATGTGTTGTATTTTTCTGTCAATGTTAGGGTTTTACATGTGAATTATTAAATGTGTTAGGGTTTTATCATTGTGGTTATGAAATTAGGGTTTGGAATATTTTGAAATCAGAAATCAGGGTTTGGAAATCAGAAATGCGAATGCTTTTGAATTTGTGGAATTTTTTATGAATGTTTGAATTTTTGAATTTTTAGAAATGCGAATGCTTTTGAATTTTTGGATGTTGCTTGTGAATTGAATATGGTTATGAATGTTTATGCTTTATCAGTGTGGTTGTGGTTATGAAATTAGGGTTCGATATCAGATTGTTCACACATCCTTTTAGGATGACATTTTAGGGTTCACATTATTAAGGGTTCTAATGCTTTTGAATTTTTATGCTTTTGAATCATAAATCAGGTTTGGAATTTTTTTAATTTTTTGAATTTTTTAAATAAATCATAAATATGAGAATTGAGAATTGAGAATTGAAATTTGGAATGATGAAATTCGTAAATCATAAATTCATATAATTGATAATTGTTAATGTCATATTATGAAATTCATATAATTGAGAATTGAGAATTGAGAATTGAAATTACGAAATGTTTATATTTTGAAATTTGAAATCAGAAATTGGAACTTTGAAATTATACTTGTGAATCAAAATGTCTATATTTTGAATTTTGAATGAACCAACCTACATTTGTTGAATTGGAAATTGTTTTTTTTTTGCTTGTTAAGAGGAATTAAAAGGAAATTAGGGTTTGAAATTAGGGTTTTAAAAGTAATTTTTTTTTAATTAAGAATTGCGATTAAAAAATCCGAAATTCATATAATTGATAATTGTTAATGTCATATTATGAAATTCATATAATTGAGAATTGTTGATTTGAAATTATGAAATGTTTATATTTTGAAATTTGAAATCAGAAAATGGAATTTTGGAATTTTGATTTGAAATTGTTGACTTGTTCTTCCATTTTTCAAGCTAGGTTTCAACCCAAATCACTCAAAAACATGTGAAACTAATAGAAAACATGAGATTATGATTGTTTTCTAAATCGAAACATCAAAAATACAATGAATCTTCAAGCAAGAAAGATCAAAATTCTTGTTTTAGTTCTTTTTCAAACTTTTTCAAAACTTCTTCTTCCAAATTCACATAGATCTTCATTTCGTATGTAATTTTATGAGTTCAAACCATACAAAACCTCAAGATTAAGGCTCAACTTCTCACAATCAACTTCAAGATGAGCAAATATAAGGGAATTAACTCTCAAATCTAACAAATGCAAAGATCCATGTTTAATTTCAAGAGTATAATTTGCTCAGGTTTATGAGTTACAAACCCTAACTCATTTGAGTGTGAAATCTCTAATTTAAGTCTTCATTTTACACAATTGAAGAGGTATTTTTAGTTGATTTATACATACCTTGAATTAAATCCTTGCATTTCCTTATAATCCTTCGATTTCCTCGTGTTTCTTCTTCAATCTTGAGTTTCTCTCTCTCTCTCTCTCTCTCTCTCTCTCTCTCTCTCCTGATTTTTATTTTTCTTTCTTTTGTTGAGTCTATCTCAATTATGGTCCATATACTTATATATATAAATATACGATATAATATTTAATATCAATTTAATTCATTCTGAATCAGATTTTTACAAAATTTCATACTAGGCTCTAAAAATCATGTTGATCATAAATATTTAATCGGTTTTGTTTTCTGACACATCTAAGATCCTCAATTTTCAGTTTAAAGCTATAACTTCAATAGATTTTCTACAATCAACAGATATAACTTTAAATCGTTATAATTTACATCCTTAGACATGCAATTGCACAATAACCACATAATTAAACCAATCATGACTAATCACAAATCCAGCATAATTTATTTAACCTAATTTGACTTCCATTAGAGCCCAATTAATTATATTTAACTTTATCAGTCTAAATCAAAATTTTAATCAAACTCCCAAAAGGCCCCAAATATCTAATTAAGCTTATTTTCATCATCAATTGTGTTTTCTCACATCAGTAAGGCCCTCAATTTCTGGTTAAACCCAAGGTCTCCACCAATAAATTACATACTCAAATTGAATAGCTCATAAATAAATTTAACTCGCAATAATCTTAATTCACACTCCTCATAACGTAATTAACTCCAATTTCGACCCAATTAATATAATCTCAATTTTACAAATCTGAATCGAATATTTAATTAAACTCCCATATGGTCCAATAGTCGAAATTAAAATAATTCGACTTACTACTTATTCTTTCTTGAGCCAATTAGGCTTTCAATAAATAAATCTTCAATAAAATCGTATACAAATAAGTCTCCATAATTTTCATAATTTCCAAATTAAATCAGAATAGTAGGCAATTAAAATTCAAATCTTCGTCATTAATTAAATATAAAGTATTACATGATGGGATTATCTCAGTACTTGTTATGTGAATGAATCCTTATCATATGGTGGGCGTGTAATTGGGCTAATGTGTAACCGAAATAATGAACGATGTGTTGACTTTGTCCACAAATCATAATGGAGAATGACTTGAGGAATTGATGGATTGGGATGTTGCTTTGGGGTCCGTTTCCCGCCGTATTTGAGCCGACAAAGCGTGGCGTTTAATAAAGGTTTCGCATTCCTTCTAGAGTAGTGCCCGGTAAAGCATATGGGTTGATGAGACGTGTAAAGGTTCCACGTTCCTTCCAGCTTGTGACCTGTAAAGCTTGAAGTTTCGCATTCCTTCCGGCTCATGACCGGTAAAGCATGAGGTTCCGTATTCCTTTCGGCTCGTGACTGGTAAAGCGCGGGGCTCCGCATTCCTTTCGGCTCCTGACCAGTAAAGAGTGGCAGTGCGATGATGTGGCTTGGTAATGGAGCCGGTTTGTATTTGGTTTATGTGAAATGATTATAACGAGATCTACACGTGTGATTGTGATAATGGGAAGTAAATAATCATAATAGTGTAAGGTTGAATATATAAGATTGTGTTGATTCATCTAATGTGGTTATAATGGATAATGGTTTGTTATGACTTATATTAGAATGATTCTTTTCTATAATTAGACTTCTTGGTAATGTCAACAAGAGATTTTGGTAAAGAACTTTTGAAAACTAGACTAGAATCATACAGAAACAAAAGAAAATCTTTTCTTTGAAAAGTTGTTCGGGGATTTCTTTATGAAAATGAAATTCCTATATATATATATGTATATTGTGTTTTCGAATATGATAGAGCATCCTAATTATATATGTATCACTCGTTAGCATTCATGATCGCAAGTATCTAGGGATCCTATTGTTTAGAATCAGGGAAGATTCCTACTGGACCTCGTGTTCATCCCATTTATTTTACCCATTTCAGGAACGAAGTCTGGGATGCTAGATTGAGGATTTGAAGAGTTTATTTTCTTTTACAAGTCATAGTGTAAATGACAGATTTATGTGTAATTCAATGTGAATATTGACATGTATTATGGTTGTATTCATTCGAGAGATAACAATATTATTATTACTCAGTGTAATGGTTATTTGTAATAATAAATGTATTTAATAAAATGGACTTGAATTAAAGGTCTTGGTAATATTTCCGAGTAAAAAAATAAAAAATTTGGGGCATGACAGTGAACAAATTTGAATTCAAATTTTAAATTGGGTTATGTTAACAAAAAAAAAAAGGTTTAGTCTTACTATTAAAATGTAATCTTTTCACAAGGAGAGATAAGAGAGATAATGGGGATGGTGTGATTTGTTTAAAGACTGAAAAAGCCCACCCCAGTGACAAAGATAACATATTTTTATTTCCTGATAACTAATCGAACCTGTATTTATATTTTCACCTTAAATTTTTAGCAGCAAATGTCACGCCCCAAGCCCCGTGACAATGCCACACATTCATCCAAGTCTAATCAAATAAACCAACAATATAAAATATTCAATTTAAAATTTTTAATTATCATAACGCCAAAATACATAAAACTAAATAATTCTTATCATATGAAATTTCCACTAATATAGTCTACTAACAAAATAGTAACTTAAAATCATATTCCTACTCTCGGTACTCCCACAAGAACAAAACTAGCGCAGCTTTACTCTTCAGAATCTAAAAAAATAAAAATAAAATAAGGGTAAGTTAGACAGCCCAACAAATAACCAACTATCACTGCTAGCTGGATCAAGTATAAACAAAACAAAAAAATAGTCAATAACCAATAAAAATAATTTTGCTACAATTTAATAAATGAACAATTATTTTGTAAGATGGTTTCATAACTGAAAATAAACAATGTACAATACATTTTAATTGAAAAGACAACAAGATAATTCAAAGTAATTTCGTTGTTGAAATCAATGGTTCGATATAAAGATGGTTCAATGATTTGATTCACAAACTCAAGTCTTGGTGACTACGGTCACTTAGCCTGTGACAAGGCCCAAAACCACACATAGGCCAGTGGTAAAGCCCCAAAAGAAACTAGTTTATGTGCCAATAAATAACCCCCATTGGCTAGGGTCCAAATCATAGTCAAACTAGAGTGATGTGCAAAATTCAAACAATACACATCTTTTAAATAAAATATTCAATATTTTCAGAATAAACATTTGGTACAATTTTCAAAATAGTTTCACAAAATATTCAAATATTTTTCATAATAATATCCGATGCTGTTTATACTTGACCCATATTTTATTTTAAGAGAATAGGAAGGCTATAAATAAATATTTATAATTTCAAACGATTCAATAGGAATAAAAATAAACCAACAGTAATAAAGGATTACTTACCACAAACAACTAAGATAATATTCCAACACTAACTCCAAACACCTAGCTCCACCACTTCAATCACACAAACCTAATAAATATAACCTCACATAAATTAATATTTTTACGTGTTTCATACACCTAACAAAACCCCACCATATTAGTTTAATGTATTGCTTTAATATTCAAGTGATACCAAACTATTCAACCCAACTTTATTGCCAAACACACCCTTACCCATGATACAAAACTCCATTGGCTAGCTACACCCACACACACTGCTGTTCCACTGTTTCTACTACCCACCCAAAGCTGCACTCCTATACGTTGCACCCAAACAACCAATTCTCAAAACCAAGGTAGGCACCTATAGATCTTCCAAATCCCCATAATGCATTGATTGTTTAATTCCTCAAAATAAAATTAATAATCAGTAGTACAGGAAAATTTTTACCTCAACCATTGGGTGTCCAACTATCACCAATTTTGAGCCTTCAATTCTCTACCACAGTCTCTCTTTCGAATCCTTTGTAAAATTGTGATACCACATAACGTGAAAATCTTTTTTTTTTTTTAAAAGGGTTAAAAACCAAATTCTTAAAATTACTAAATTACCCATATAATTTATTTTAATTATTAATCTATCCAAAAATAATTCTATACATAACTTGGGTTTTACAACAAATTTGATGAGTTACATTCTAACTTAATAATTTTATACTTAATTATATTTTGATTTCATTATTAATTATATCGTGCCTTTAGGTACGGACATACACTGTCACGATCCAACCCCAGGGGCTTAGGGTAGGAATCGCAACTTACTAACTTATTCTATTCGTAGCAAATTAAACTGCGCAAGCGGAAATAAAATAATTAAACAGGAAGTTACTCCATTTTACTATTTTAATAAGAGAAGATACATCTATAGGGCTTTTATTATTTTATTATTCAGTGACCGGCCCTGAGTAGAAACAAAAGGGAGCAAAAATGTAAAAAAAAAAAAAGAAAAAAGAAAAAAGAAAAATAGTGGTTCAACATCAATCCTTGTGCGGCTTCCGTTACGTGAGGTTATGGGTTTCCCCTACATCTCGTCACCTAAAAAGGGTAACAGCTATAAGCACAAAGTAGAGCGAGAAATATTATGCCAATAGTATGGGGAATACAAAATAACCATGGATAGTTAGTTAGGCCAAAATATTTACACAACTCAATTTGGTAAATAAATCATTTAAGTGGCAGAAACTAAAATACATAAATTATGTAAATAAATAACCATAACCACGGTACAGAACAGAACAGAACAGAGGTCACAAAAGTGACAATCAGAATAGAGGTCAATGGATCCATGACAAACAGAAGACCACAAAGTGGCCAAAAAGAGGCCAATGGTTATTTAAGTCCCTCGAGGTATGACTTTTGTGGTGGTACTTACAAAATATAATTGTTTATAAGGTCATAGTCAAATATATACTAAAATTTAAACAAACATATCCATGGGTTTCATTTTAAACTAATAGAGTTCAGAAAATAACACACGTAATTGAAATATTAATATAATTTATAAAACATAATTTGTATAAAATAAATTATGGTAAGTCAAAACATACGTAAAATATATTATGGTGACTCAAGGTATAATATAACTCACCTTGATATTGACCCTTACTATCTCTTTTGATTTTTTGGTCTTTCGCTTACTCACTTTTCTGCCGAAGCCCTTTTCTGTTAGTGTTTTTTTTTTTTTTTTTGGTGCCAACACTACAGCCCCCTCCTATTTATAAACTAAGTTGGGTGATGACTCACCAATTACTTAATGACCCTATGCGATGACTCACCATCCCTAGATGCACAGATGGCTCCACCTCAATACCTTAGTAATATTTGCAAATCCTTTCATTTAACAACAAATCTTGAAATAGATTTTACTTGATTTGTCTAATTAATTCTATACCTTCCAATCTTCTTACACTAATTAGTGATTAATTTAGCCCCCAGATAATTCTCTTCATCACATATTTGATAATCACAATAGTAAATTAATTTACATAGCAAGCATAGTTTAGCTATTTATTATTATTATTATTATTATTTATTTACTTTTACTTTTATATTTATTTATTTTCTTTAACTCTAATTTGACCCAACTAGTATTATAATTCCATATTTCTGTTAATTTGGCCCTCAAATAATAATCCCTAATTAATCCCATATTTGATAACCCAATGCCAAATTAGATTATGTATTTATTATTATTTATTTAATAGTATATTATCACATACACCCACAATTATATATAACTATAAATATTTATGTGATATTTAATTAAACGTTCAGTGTGTCACATACACTAGTTATATTATACACGGAAAAGTGTACGTTACAAAGACAATCAACACAACAGTTTCCGATGATAACTATGCTCAATTTGATTGGCTCATAGTAGTTATATGTCCAGTTTATCTATTATTTTTCATAGTTTAAGCGTCGAAAAAAAAAAATAATTTGGCTGTTGGTTTCTGAATATAATGAAGAAATTCAACACTGGTTGTATGACTGAAAACTGTAAAATAAAAAAAATAAAATAAATAAAACTACCATTTTCATCACTGATTTTGCTATCACCAGACATATTTTTGCTTGAGTTTAAACTTCCATTGATTTCCAACTCTTCCATATTAAAATCAAGCAAAAATTGTGGAACTAATAAGAAAACTATATAAATAATATAGTATATGAAAAATCTAGAAATCCCCTAGATGTTGATTTGTGATTATGTATCAATTTAAAGCAATAATATAACAATCCCAATCAAACAATCAAGACAAATCGACATAACGATTTTACGTGGAAAAACCACAATTGGACACCTCCAATTATGATAAAAAACCACGGGCAACAGCCACAAAACAATCCACTAAGAAGATGTAAAGGAATTATACAGGTATACTCTCAATTACCTAGGAAATCCACGCCCGAATTGAACCAACCCCTATGTGCCTCTTCCAACCCTGTCTTCACCTCGGAATTGTCTTTATGATGAGCCACTCCAGAATCCACCAAAGCTTCAGGCTCGAATTCTTCAAAATCCACCGAAGAACAACTCTCTCTTTTGTGTAGAGTAAACAAAACCTTTGATGTATTCTTTTTAAACCATGAGCTGAATACTCAATAAAACATCAAACAAAACTAACAAAATATCCCTAGATATAAACCTTAATATCCAAAAAGAAGATTTGGAGGAATTAAATCTAGTTTTGGGAGAATACCAACTATTTATAGAAAACCAAAGTAATCCTAGTTTTGGAAGAAAACCAATTCCTTATAGAAATCCAAAGTAATCTTAGTTTTGGAAGAAAACCAATTCCTTATAGAAATACAAGAGTGAATAAAATTACAACTAAAAAAAGTTTTGTCAAACGGAATTGCCAAAAATAAAAACCTAACAATCTCCTCCTTTGGCAATGCCGTGACAAAACACACCTAACAAATAAAATCCTAATCACCCCAACCCATTACAGCCAACAAACGCAAACTTCTTTCTCAAGGTTATGATTTGCAAAACAACTATCAGTGCCAGAATCTCCAAAACAACTATTAGTCCCACAAGAGTATATGGAAAAAGCAATAAACATATGACAAGATTATCTTGAAGTATAAGATGAAAAACATGAATAGATGTGACTTGGAGATTTTAAGAACATGTAGCATGAAAACAGGAAAACTAAGACACATGCACCTGACACATGGCATGAATACATGAAATCCTAAGACATGAAAAATAACTTTCTCCCCCTTTTTGTCATGAATTGACAAAGGAAGCTTAACAACAAAAGCAATATCATAAACCACACAAGTAATGATATGATGATGTAAATATCAGGAGCATGCAAGAAGGAAATAACAAACAAACAGTGCATAGCAACATGCAAAACAACTAAAGCCAATCTCCCTTTCCAAACAAGTCAAAGTGTTCATGCTAACAATCTCTTGTAAAGATAAACTAAACTCCCCCTCACTAAAAACAATGAACAAGAAGAAAACGACAAAAATAATATGGTGGAGCAAGCAAGAAATCTCAGATTTGTACCTTAGAACACACAAGATTATCCAAGAAACACAATTACTTGAAAACACAATGTGCACAGTCTATAGAAGATTCCTCATAAAAGAAAGTGATGCATTATGTGAAAAACATAGATCCCATGATAAAAGTGTGTGTGTGACTCTTGGAGTTCGACAAACACAAGATTCAAATCTTAGCAGTGATCTGATAACTAGACCTCCAGCAAGAGAATCTAAGCACAACAAAGGAAAGTCAAACCACTAGGCATCAAGGGGTATTTGGTGAGTAAAGGCGGAGGCTCCCCCTCAATCAATGAATCCCTTAGTTTTTTTTTTCTTACTTTTTTTTCTTTTCTTTCTTTTGCACATTTTTTCTTTCTTTTTCACATTTTTTTTCTTTCTTTTGCACACTCATTGGCGGCTAACACGCTCAAGAGTATGGAAACCGAACTAGAGAAGCATGGATATAATAAGGATGGCCTGGTTGGTGACTCTAAGGTAGCCTTTTCCTCATGGCTAGACTGCAAAGAATTGAGGGGAAAGTCGTGGAGATGCAAAAAGATGGAAGGTGGTTTAGGAGACTCAACATCACCCATGATATGCTAGTATAGGTCAATTCCTCTAGAAAATCAAAAGATACAATGCCAGAAGTCCATAAAAAAAATAATCACTAAGGCGCAAGACTCCGATATTTGCTAATCCAAGAGTGTGTACAGAATAAGACATACTAATCAAAGAACACACACTCCAAAACGAGTAATGACCATAGAAAACAAACACATATTAACATGTAATGGATATTCTTATCAATTCCAATATGCACCAAAGACCATCTAAAAAAAATTCAAGCTTGCAAAACCATACTAAGAAAATGTTTTTTGGATTTTTTTTTCCAACAATAAAGCAAGACAAAAAAATGAACAAGCACACATTTTTTTTTTTAAACAAAGCAAGACAGAAAACGAATAAGCACACATTTTTTTCTCATTAAAAAAAACACACAGAAATCCAAAAACTAAAACAAATAAACAAATTAACACAAGTCAAGTTTTCTCACCCAAACCGCTTTAGTATAAACAAAGTTGTGAGCATTGCAGTTCTTGGGTGGTGTCTTGACATTGTGGTTCCTTTCCCCTTCAATGAGAACCCGTCTTGACATGGTTTTCAACTTCCTATTCCTAGGTCTAGCTAAACACAACCTCTGTTCATGTTTGGTCTCAAGTAAATCAAAATAGCAAGGTTTATTATGACCCTTAACCTCCTTATAACCAATGAAGTGTCTCCTACCCCATGAGATGTTAGAATTTCTTCCATCTCTATGAGACACTCTCCCATGCAATTCATAACAATAAGGGCGAATATGACCATGCATACCACAATGATGACAAATAAAAACATGTTGACCTTCTTTTCTTTTACCTTACCAACTCTAGGAAGTTTGAGAAGTATAATCTTTTGTTGAATTTTTTGTTCTCCCTGTCCTTGAGTTCTTGTATCATAAGATGTAGATACACTATGTTTTTGCTCTTTGTTATCACCAAAGCCAATGTCGCTCTTGTCAGAACAAATTTGTTGAGACCGAATGATATTGTCCAAAGTCTTTGATTCTCTGTTCCAAAGACCAATGGTAGCCATAGCACACTCGAGTTCTTCCTCTTTCTTGATCATTAGTTCTTCCAAAGCAACTTGAGACATCTCGAGAGTTTCAATCTTTTCTTCATATGTTGCATAGATTTGCTGTAGCTCATTTCTCTTTGTCTCACAAATCAAGAGTTTTGCACAAAGAGCTTGTCGATCATTAGAAATCTTAAGGGCATCATTCCTAGCCTCGGAAAACTCTTTCTTTAATTTGACATTCTTACTTTCACAAGCTTTGAGCTTCATAGTGAGTTTGTCATTCAATTTGGATGAGTTAAGAGATTGTAACATGCCCGGGGGGTACCCGCGCGCGTTAAACAGTTCGGACTCCCGAGATCTCTTTGATCTCAAGTTTCACGAGTGCAATGTGAAACGTAGATGAGAGTCCAGATTTGGCAACTTTTATTGAAAATCCATTTTATTGCAATTTTGTCAAAAATGGACTGCGTCATCAGATCTCAGAGTCGCCACCTAATATTTTGGGAAATTAGGAAACCCATGACTCGGTGCCAAGGCCACTGTTCGTCGTAACCAAGGATGCTTGGCTCGGAACCTTAGGTATGAGAGGGGAAGGTCAATAATGAGCACCCCCGCTCACCCGATCAAAAGATCGGCCTCTATTAAACCATGATATGACTTTTATTTTCTTTATATGTTCATGTTCTGATTAGTTAATAAATCCTAAAATTTACTATGTGAAGCATACAAGTATAGACTATGCCATTTATTTTGGAACAATTTGATATCATGCATTTTGAAAGAGTTTTGACGATGTACAACCCAAATAAATTGAGTTTACAAGCATGAAAAATCAATATCATTCCAAATTAAGCGACACAACCTCCATCCACTGGCATTCATAGAGTTATGTCACATAAGCAAATAGCCTCATGGTAGAATGCTAGACATAGTAAGAAAAACACACACAAACGGGATGCTAAAGCATAAAAACTCACAGATTGACCGACGTCCCTCGAACAGCTACAAAACAAAGTTAGTAAAATATGCATGATCTTATATACAGAATCCTAATGCAATTCACTCATGAGATGCAACTAAAGATTCGGCTTCTAAGATATGACATGTGAATCATCTCAAGAACATGAGGTAGCGCACATAATCACATAGAAATTGATTAAATCCACAAATGCAAACTTAGCTGAATCAAGATGCATGAAACATGGATGCAAAGCATGAATATGATGAAAAATAAATATGATATTTATGTACAAATAAGGAAAGTAAGTAAAAGAATGGGATAGAAAGAAGAAGGGTGGGCGATTATTACAACACTTTAATATTACAAATCCAAATTAGAGAGGGATGAGGAGAATATTACATCAAAATAAAAACCTCGCAAAACACTCAAAATAAAAATAAATAAAATAAAAGCTTCATGTTCTTTGGAATCGTCGGCGGAAATTAGTCAACATTGGGAGATTACGCCATCTTGTTCGGAAGAAGCTAACCGACCGGCCAAATAGGTCGGCCGGCCAACTAGGCCAAGAAAAACCTGTCTTGTTGCGAAACCAAGAAGAAAGGCACAAACAAAAAATATGTAGGTGGCTCAACTAACCACTACCAGTTAGATTAACAAAAAAACAAGAAAACAAATATAAAATACAATAAAAAGTGCAAACTTACAACATAAACTTAAAACAATAAAACAAATATAAGATAGAACATGCAAGATTACAACAAAACTAATATGAGACTAATACAAAAAATAAAAATAAATATGACGTAGAACATGCAAGATTACAACAAAACTAATATGAGACTAATACAAAAAATAAAAATAAATATGAGGTAGAACATGCAAGATTACAACAAAACTAATATGAGACTAATACAAGAAAAAAATAAAAATAAATATGAGGTAGAAAACATGCAAGATTACAACAAAACTTGTAACGCCCTCAAAAAAAATACATTAAACCCATCAATATAAACATGCATTGATATACAGAATAACCACATCCTTCTATTAATCAGAGTCTCATTACAAAAATATTACATGTTAACAACAAAAGCAAAATGCCCTACGGGCTTACAGCTTTCCAAGTTAACACTTGGTTACAACAAAAGAGTGCTAACTCATTACACATTAAGCCCTTGGCTTGAATATACATGTAATACATCAACAAAAAAAAATAAATAACAACAGTTCCTCCGCATCTAGCCTCCCAAGCTATGTCCTTGGAGGCGGCATGCTACCTGCACCTGAAAATGATATTCCCATATAGGGTGAGCCACAGCCCAGTAGAGATATACTAAACCAACCATGGACAATGCCTAAAAGATTAGCAATTGATAGATGGTCAACACACATAACATCCACATAAAAATCACATTTTTATGCCAAACGACTTATGAGTCCAAATTACTTTCCATTTTCCCATTTTCAATAGATAAGCATATTAGCTCTATCTACATTCCAACAAGATATGCATATTAGCCCTATCTTCACTTCCCAAAGATAAGCATATGAGCTCTATCTTCACATTACTAGACAAGCATATGAGCTCTGTCTACGGAGTTCATCCCCTATCTCCTCCCAACACTATCCGGTTTAGAGGTACATCCCCCATCTTCCCCTAAACCGCGGAGTACATCCCCCATCTCCTCCTCTACACATAACGCATATAAACACAAAGGTTCTACATACAACCAATCAATACATAAAGTTAATGTATTCAATTCACCGTCACATCCCATGACACATTCCATAGATTAGTTTTCATTTGCCTAATCAACATGCATTGTCTACAACAATCACGACTATCCTCCACCGATAGCCCAAAGCAGTTATTTCTAAACAGAAAATAAATGCACAAATGTATATTTAATCACATTTCATTTCGGTGAGCGATAAACAATTCAACTACACCCTTTAACCCCATATACTTCCAATCTCGACATTTCCAATTCAATTCCTCATTTCTCATAATTAATTATCCCAACTAATTATTCTATGTAATTAGGGCATTTTCCATAATTAACATAACAACCCTTAAGGTCCCAATTTCACCAATGATTCAACATTCACTCCATGTTTCTACACTAAACATGCTTCTAGGTTTATTATAAATAAAACCCCAACTTTTGTAAAATTACACAAAAGCTCCCAAACTTTCACAAAATGACACAACAACCCCCAACATCTCAAAATACTAAAATTTAAAGACAAAAACCATAGAGAGGAGTAGGATATCCCTACCTCAAATTTCGGAGCCCAAAGAAGAAGATGACAAAACCCAACGTGCTCCAAATCCTGAGATTTTCAGATTAAAAGAAAGCCCTCGACGATCAACAACTTTTTTGTAAAGGCCAAAGATGAGCAAATCACTCCTACTAGATCAAAACCTAGAGAGAAGGTAGAGTTCTAGAGTGAGAGGCTCAAAAATGGTGTTTTTGGAAAAGTAGGAGAGAGAAGAGAAAGTGAAAAAGTGATTTGAAAAGTCAAAAACACGGAACTTAACCCAGTGGTCCGCTCGAGCGCACAAGTCCCCGCTCGAGCGGTCACTCACAGACTTCCGCTCGAGCGGCCAATCCCCCGCTCGAGCGCCCAACACTGCACAGGAAATACTGGATGGTTGTATTCCCGCCGGCGCCTAAAGTCTCGCCGAGCGTCAACAATAGGGTATTCCCCGCTCGAGCGTAAAATTCCCTCGGCGATAAAGCAAAACTGGGCAACTAGTTTTGGTTTCTAAACTCAACCAACCTGTAACCAACCTGCCCAACACATCCTATAACTCAAATTCAAAGTATAAAAGGATGTAAACAAGATACTAACCAACTACCAACATCCACGGACACACGTCCGGATCACTGTACAACAAGGGTAAACCAGGGATCGCTATAAAACTAATATGAAATTAAAACATGCGAATAAAAATAAATAAATAAATAAATAAGTATAAGCTAAACAAATCACTAGGATTATAACAACACACTATGAAATATAAAGTAAGAAAATAAATATGAGATAAACAAACCACTTGGATTATAACAAAACACTATGAAATAAGAAGCAAGAAAATAAATATGAGATATAAAATATAAGAAAATGAAAGACTAAAAATTCACCTTCCAAAGAAAGATTGAACTTCTTGATTCCCAAACTTCCTCTTGATCACCCTCAAGTGTAGGAAGTGTGTTCTCAAATTCTCAATTCGAAATTATGGAGTTTATGGAGTTTATGGTATGGAAAGTGGCTAACTCTCTAGTTTTTCTCACTTTCAATCACTAAGCACTCTTCCTTATGATCAAGGCAATTGATCTTTGGCTATATCAGAATTTTTAGAGTGGTTTTGGTGTATGGAAATGAGGAATTTCAGTAGCTATGGAAGGTATGGGGTGTATATGGAAGATAGGAGTGTGTTTAGCTCAAAAACTCAAATTTTCTCTCTTCCTCTTTTCTCTAGCTCAAATGTTCTCTCCTTAATCTATTCCCTTTCTCCTTTCAACAATCAGATGTATACTTATAGGCTAAGCAAGTGGAGAATGGTGGAGGATATGGTGGAAGACAAGATAGAGTATAAATGAAAGTAATGGAGCTAATGGAACACTAATGGAGCTAATGGGAGCAAAAATGGAGCATTATCTTCAATGGAGCAAACACTAGGTAATGGGGGATGAGTATACATGCATTGGAACATATTTGGGTCAGAAAAATGGATCAATGGGTTGTCCCAACCGAACCAAAACCAAGAAAAATGGGCTATTGTTGTTTTGGGCCGAGTCAACAAAATCTTCTTTTAAGTCCAACTTCAAATGGGCATATCTCCCCCATATGGACTTGGTTTTATGCGGTTCTTGAAGCCCCAGAAGTCTACTTTCCAATGGTGGTGGCCTCACATTTAAATTCTAAGTGTACAAAGAGATATACCTAATTTAGTAAAGGCTGTCTCGGGCTGGGTCAACAAAATCTGCTTTGAATCTCAACTTCAAATAGGCATATCTCCCTTATTTGGACTTGGTCTAAGGTGGTTCTTGGGTCTAAATTGAAGCCCCAAAAGTTTACTTTCCAATGGTGGTGGCCTCACATTTAAATTCCAAGTGTACAAAGAGATATGCCTAATTTAGTATAGCCTGCTCATTTCCTTCTTAATGATTTGATACTCATTCTTTTCCTAAACCAGTTTTCTTTCATCCCCTCCTATTTCCTTTAACTCCAAACCTATAAAGAAGATGTTTTTAAATATTTTTCAAAAAAGTTCACCTCCCTTCCATTTATTTCCACTTTGTCCTTACTCGGTTTACTGAAAAGTGCAACATTTTAATCGAAATAGGAGCTTCGGGACATTGTAGAAACATTTAAAAAAAAAACATATTTTGAAAAGAGGGTTTAAGGTCTAAAATAGTTTGGCCAAAAAATGGGTGAAGGTTGGGATTAAAACTTAAATTTCATCTTTCTTACTGAGAATTTTGTGAGAAACATATTCTAATTGTCATCATCGGGTAATCAAAAGAAAGCGCCCAAGTCTTAGGGTCAGTCAAAATGAGGTGTCTACAGAGATTCCTTATACAACTTTTGATATGCTTGCTCAAGCCCTTCATCATCACTCCCCAAGGATTCATCATCAGTGACATTCTTAATCGGCCTCTTCGGATACTCTGATCGTCCTTCAGTTTCAGAAGCTGCCATGAAAGCAAGGAATGGTTTATGTCCCTCTTCGCCTTGATCTTCGTTGTCACTTTCATCTTCATCAGATTTTGATTCATCATCCCAAGTGATAGCGAGGGCTTTCTTCTTCCTCAACCGAGTGGGGCATTCTGAAGCAAAGTGGCCAAATCCTTGGCATTCGTAGCATTGGTCTCTTTCAGAGTTCCCTTGTATCTTTCCTTTCTCGTTCTTGGCTATAGAATTAATTTTGAGTTTATCTTTGCCTTTAGATTTATGAGTATGAGTAGATTCCAAAAGATTAGGATTCTTTTTCAAAAAAGATTTTTTTAATTGTTTAACAAAAGCAGTCGTAATCTTGGAATCTATCTCACAATCCTCATCAGAATCCTCTCCAACTCTATGAGCACTACTAAAAGCAATAGCATCTTTTTGTTTCCTTTTGAAATTCCTATTGCCTCATAATTTTGGAGATTTCCAACCAAGTGATCTAGCTTGAGGTTGTCAACATCTTGAGCCTCCTCAATAGCCGTAAATTTTGGTTGGAACCGATCGGGCAAGGATCTCAAAATTTTTCCCACAACTTTGGATTCTGGTATTTTTTTCACCTAAATTGAAGTTGGAATTTACAATGTCACACAACTTCACATAAAATTCATCAAAGGTCTCACTATCTTTCATTGAAAGGTTTTCGAAACTAGATGTGAGCCTTTGAAGTTTTGAGCGTTTCACAGAAGGAGTGCCCTCATGAATAGTTTGTAAAATATCCCAAGCCTCTTTTGCGACTTCACAATTGCAAATTCGACTAAACTCTTCAGGTGTGACAGCGCAAAAGAGAGAATTGATAGCTTTACTATTCCCGCTACTATTTTGGTAATCAATTGTGTCCCACTTATCAATTGGTTTAGGGAAAGTTACTCCATCAACGGTAATCGTTGGTTCAGTCCACCCATACATGAAAGATTGCCAAACTTTTTCATCAATAGATTTTAAAAACGATCTCATCCGAGCTTTCCAAAAAGAATAATTGGATCCGTCAAGTAGGGGTGGTCGAACGATAGAATTTTCCTCACAAATTGTATCCATTATCACAAATCAAACAAGATCTCGTTCTAAAAGAATTGTTTTTAAAAAAAAAAAATAGAACGACCCGCTCTGATACTAATTGAAAAATCTAGAAATCCCCTAGATGTTGATTTGTGATTATGTATCAATTTTAAGCAATAATATAACAATCCCAATCAAACAATCAAGACAAATCGACACAACGATTTTATGTGGAAAAACCACAATTGGACACCTCCAAATGTGATAAAAAAACCATGGGTAATAGCCACAAAACAATCCACTAAGAAGATGTAAAGGAATTACACAAGTATACTCTCAATTACCTAGCGAATCCACGCCTGAATTGAACCAACCCCTATGTGCCTCTTTCAACCCTGTCTTCACCTCGGAATTGTCTTTACGATGAGCTACTCCAGAATCCACCAAAGCTTCAGGCTCGAATTCTTCAAAATCCACCGAAGAACAACTCTCTCTTTTGTGTAGAACAAACAAAACCTTTGATGTATTCTTTTTAAACCATGAGTTGAATACTCAATAAAACATCAAAGAAAACTAACAAAATATTCCTAGATATAAATCTTAATATCCAAAAAGAAGTTCTGGAGGAATTAAATCTAGTTTTGGGAGAAAACCAACTATTTATAGAAAACCAAAGTAATCCTAGTTTTGGAAGAAAACCAATTCCTTATAGAAATCCAAAGTAATCCTAGTTTTGGAAGAAAACCAATTCCTTATAGAAATGCAAGAGTGAATAAAATTACAACTGAAAGAAGTTTTGTCAAACGGGATTACCAAGAATAAAAACCTAACAGTATAAACCTAGATATTAAAGCAATATGAGAAATGTTTTGAGAGTATTGCTTTACAAGCAATAGAGGAGCATAAAGTGTGTAACAAGCAAAGTGACAATAATGGAAAAACTAGAGTTTGATTTTGTTTTAATTCAAAAGGTGTACATTGAGATTTTTTTGTTCTTAAAATATGTATACAGAGAATTTTTTCATATAATATTATGGGTGTTGCTAGAAGTCTATTATAGTCAATTTTGTTTAGGATATAATTGTCATTAAATTAATATTTCATTAAGTGTGTGCACTGAGCTAATTAGGTGTGTGGAAATAAAATTTTCCATCTATCTATCTATATATTATACAAGCAAAAAGGGCAATCTAATGAGGAAGCCTCTAAGGCCTCCAAATCAGCATTTTAAAATAGTTAATTTTTTTTATTTTAATTTAAAAAAAAAACACTATTGGCCATTAATTAGAGCATTGATAGAGACCCCCTCCAATCACTACCCCCACCACCCCGCACACGTGGTGGGTGGTGATTGGTGGAGAATGAAAAAAAAAAAAAGCAAAAGAAAAAGTAGCCAATCAAAAAAGAGAGGGGGTCAAAGGGGGTGGGGGGAAAGGGGGTCTTAAACATTTTTGTTAATTATTATACCATAATTTGAAAATTTTGAAAAGAAATAAACTTGCTACTTATACTCTTTCTTACGTAACTTTCTCCCATTCCATATTTTGTAATTTTTAAACACTTTTGGTTTATTTGTTTTGATTTCCTATTTAATTTTTTTATTTTTATTTTGTTGAAGAGGTTGTGTGAATTGCAATATGAGTTATGATTTGTGCTCAAACCGGCTTCTTAGGTTGTTATCCAATACCTTTAGCATGAAAAATATTTTCTTTAACAATTTTTCTTAAATTTACTTTGTATTTTTTTTTAAATCTGGTGTTTATATTTTTTTAAGGGTAATTGTAGAAATTCCTAATTTAAATTTTGGTAATTACTATTTTTGTAGAAACTTATATTACATGAATGGTTTGCTGAATGCAATTTTAGCATATTACAGTGCGGGTTGCAGTTTGTGCGGATAGGGTTTGTAACACCCTACCAAAACCATACAAGAACATACCAAGACAAATACCATAATATACTCCCAAAGGTCATCTTTCGCATTGAACTAAGGTTTAAGAGATTACAATTCAACATTTACATTCCCAAAACATCCTGTTCACTCTCTAGTTCAATAAACTAGATGGCCTTACAAAAGTAATAAGCCTCAAGGGCATACAGAATAACAAAACAAATTCAAAAGTTTAAGTACAATGCCTTCCATATTAACAACAAAATATCCTTGAACCAATCTTCCCAAATTAAACCACTGCTAGTCTTCCCTACTCATCAAAGATGTGGTGTATTATCAATTCTTGAAAAATAAAATAGGATAGAGCTATATGCCCAGTAGGAATACATTTAACTAAGTATTTAATTATTCGAATAACCATGTGACATCATTGAGGCAAAGCACAATAAGGAGTTTATTTACACATGTAATTATTGTCAATAATGCAAACACCATAAGAATTGAATAATCACATTTACATCCCATATCATTCATCATCACATCAAAAAAAAAAAAAAAAAGACCCATGAGTCCTTTGTAAGAGTCCAAGTTCAAAACACAAGTTTCTTTTGTTTGAAAACCTTCCCCACATTTGACGACTATTATACAGCAAGATGTGGGCATCCGAAAATCATCCGTTTTTCCACTTTTGTCGACTACTATACGGCAGGACCAGTGGACACCCAGCAATATTTTCCCACATTTGTCCAGCGATAAACCTAGACAGGGCATTTGGACACCTTTAACTTCCCCCTTGCACAGGTACCAACACAACTCGCACAACACCCAAAACCGGCTCTTACCCAGACTTATGCTCAATGAACAATTCATCGAATTTCCATTCAATCATCAAACGCTCAACATTGTCGAACAAGCAATAATACATAACATGCAAGGGAACCATTATCGAAATCACAATTCCATCTCCACAATAATATTCATACATCTCATTTCCTCATTATTCAAGATTGCCTAAAACTTTAGAGAGAACCTTCAATTAAATAACCATTCTCTACCCAACTTTTAAAATTTGGGTTTTATTACATTTGAGCTTTCTACACTTCTTCACTTACACATGTTTCCATTACAATAATATGCATAGTTGATCAAGGGAGTTTGGGAAGATTTCAATTAAAAATGAGGGAAAATCTACTTTATGTAAATTAAGGGTTTATTTCGATTCAACATCAGCATTTCATCTTAAACCACAATAATACCACCAATGCTTCTTCAAAACAAAGAAATACAAGGTTAAAAGTAACCGTACCTCAAGTCATGAGTCCAAGAATCAAGCTCCTAGTTGAACTCTTCACCAAAAAAAATTTCAGTCGGTAAGGATGATGATCTTCAAGTGTTCTTCACCCTTTGCAAGAGCTTTAGGTCGGATCTTAAGAGATTGAAGAGTACTTTGAAGTAGCAACTTAGGATTTTTTCGTTTTGAGACAAGAAGGAGGAAGAGAGAAAAGAAAAGTGGAGAGAATGTTCTAGAATCGTACCTTTTAAAGTGCTAATATTGCGCAGACCGCTTGAGCGCAACTTCCTATGCTCGAGCGTAAAACACAAACTAGTAAGGTTCGCTCGAGCGACAAATCCTTCGCTCAGGCATAAAATGACAAGTCCCAAAAGTTTTATAGAGCTACAGTGAAACAATTGGGAGTTAACATTCTCCGCTCAAGCACAACTTCCTGCGCTCGAGCAACCCGCCTACACACTCAAGAGATTTTGAGAGTTGCAATTCTCCACTCAAGTTATAGCGATCCCGGGTTTTCCCTTGTTGTACAGTGGTCCGGGCACGTGCCCGTTGATGTTGGTAGTTGGTTATTGTCTTATTTACATCATTTCCTATCTTGTAGTGAGTTACAGGATGTGTTGGGCAGGTTTGTTACAGGTTGGTTGTGTTTGGGAGCCAAGTGTTGCTACCCAGATTTTTGGGTCTTCGCTCGAGCGAGGAGTTGGTCGCTCGAGCGAGCTTTGAGTTTTGTGTCTGGTGGCTCGAGCCAGGTCGTCTTCGCTCGAGCGTGCGTCTGCGTCTCAGTTGGACCTGAGACCTGTGGTTGTTGGCTCGAGCGAGATTTTCTTCGCTCGAGCGAGAGTCAGTGTTTTTGGTCCTTCGCTCGAGCGAGGAGTTGGTCGCTCGAGCGAGCGGTTGCGTCTAGGCTGGACCTGAACACTGGAAGTCTTGGCTCGAGCGAGCTTTCCTTCGCTCGAGCGGTCTGGTTGTCCTTCGCTCGAGCGAGCTTTCCGTCGCTCGAGCGAGCTGTGAGTTTTCTGGCTCGAGCGAGACCGTCTTGGATCGAGCGAGGGTTTTCTGTGTCTGGTCGCTCGAGCGACCAAGTCTTTGCTCGAGCGAGCCTGTTTTATATCAGCGGACAGCAACGATCTAAACATCACTTTTTCATAACTTTTTCATTCCCAAACTCAAAATCTGAGACCCTCTCTCTCTAAACTTACTCTCTCTCTAAGATTTGATCTATCTAGGGTGATTTCCTACCCTAAGTCCTTTGTTAAAAAGATAGAGGGTGTTGAGGGCTTCGATTTAATCTGAAAATTTTCGATTTTGGAGCACGTTGGTCGTTGGGTCTTCATCTCCTTTTTGGCTCAAACTTTGAGGTAGGGATACCCTACTCCTCTTTATGAGTTTTGTCTTTCAATTTTAGCATTTTGATATGTTGGGGTTGGTTTCGTAATTTTGTAAAAGTTTGGGGCTTTTATGCAATTTTTATAAAAGTTGGGGTTTAGCTTATGATAAACCTAGATGCATGTTTGGTATAGGGAAATGGTATGATTGTTGTAACTTTGATGAAAATGGAACCTAAGGGTTGAAATGGTAATTTTGGGAGAATGGCCTAATTACATTGTTTAATTAATTTGTGAAATTAATTTGGGAAATGGGAAGTTGGAATGGGAAGAATGAAATTAAGGATGTTTGCGGCTAAAGGGTGTTGTTGGATTAATTATCTCTCACCTAATTGAAATGTTGATTTAATATCCATTTTGTGCACTTATTTTCTGTTTAGAAATAACTGCTTTGGGCTATCGGTGGAGGATTGTCTTGATTGTTGTAGACAATGCATGATGATTAGGCAAACTGAAACTAATCACTAGAATGTGTCATTGAGGATGACTGCTGAAAGAATACATTAAAATTTATGTATTGATGGATTGATGTGTATAATAATTGTTTATATGCATTGTGTGTGCTGGAAGGAGATAGGGTATGTACTCCACGGTTTAGGGGAAGATAGGGGATGGACCTCTAAACCGGGTGTTGTTTGGGAGAAGATAGGGGATGGACTCCGTAGATAGAGCTCATATGCTTATCTAGAAATGTGTTGACAGAGCTCTTACGCTTGTCTTGGAAGTGTGATACAGCTAGTATGCTTATCTGTGGAATCAATGATATAACTAATATGTTTATCTGTGGTGAAATTGAAAGTGATTAGTATGTGTCATTATCTCATATGAGTTGTGTGGCCAGGTTCTGAGCCATGGATTATGAATTGAGAATTGAAAGGAATTGGAAAATGAAATGAACATAGACCTGAGGGTCTTGGAATTGTAATGTGTTATGAAAGAATGTAAAAGTGTTGACCATCTATCAACTGTTAATCTTTTAGTCATTATTCATAACTGGTTTAGTATATCTCTACTGGGCTGTGGCTCACCCTATATGGGAATATCATTTTCAGGTGCAGGTAGCATGCCACCTCCAAGGACTTAGCTTGGGAGGCTAGAGGCGGACGAACTTTTGCTGTCTATTTATCTTTGTTGTATTACATGTAGATTCAAGCCAAGGGCTTAAATGTGTATTTGAGCTAGAGCTCTCTTTTTGTAACCAAGTGTTAACTTGGAAAGCTGTAAGCCCTTAGGGCATTTGCTTTTGTTGTTAACATGTAATACTTTTGTAATGAAACTCTGATAAATAGAAGAATGTGGATCTTTTATCTCTAAATGCATGTCTGTATTGTGGGTTTAATGTTGTTATTTTGAGGCCGTTACAAGCGTAACTTCCTTCGCTCGAGCGAGCGCCTGGAACAAAATGTCACAGGGTTCACAGATGTGCGGACGGGTTGCGGATTGGACTTTTTTCTTTAAAAATTTATTCTTTGACCTTTTTTTTTCCTGTTTTGTAAATATTTATTTTGGGCCCTTTTCCCCCCATTTTCCAAAATGCTCGACATTAATAATTAATGAATTAAAACTCATAAAATTAAAAACACAACAAAATCAATTCCTAACACAAGCAAATCATTCAAAATCCTAAACTTTTAAATTAAATCATAAACTAACACAAGCATATCTTTCAAAATTCTAAATTAAATCATCAAAATCATTCACTACCCAACAATACAATTAGAGTAAAATCATTCAAAATCCTAAACTTACCTAAAAGTATTTCTTCATTAACTTTTACATTCATCCAAAATATAATAATAAAATAGCAATAAATTGTTGTCAAACTTCATCCAATTCAAACCCATTAAATCAAATAAAAACATTTGCAAACTCACAAACTCCATCATAAAAATAAAAATAAAAAAGTCTAAGTGCAGGCAGGTTCTTGCCGGTGCAGGTAAAACCCGCAATCTGCTCGTAACCCACAATAATGCCATATTCCAAACTGCATCCGCCCACATTGTGTCTGCGAAACCGCCCATTTGTATGCGGATCGGTGCGGTTTGGGCAGGTTGTGCAGTTCGAATAACCTTGTGTCCAGCCCTACCCTAGAATGCGTGCTTTGTAGCCTACGAACAGTTTAGTTGTTCGTATAGGCCTATTTTGGTAATTGAATTAAACGTAAAAAATTAATTTTTAAATTTTTTTGAGTCATATCATCTCTTTATTTTTTTTATATATTTAAAAAAAAATTGACTTTTAATCTACTTCTCAAAACACCTCATAAATGTGTCAATACGCCCCCATCAAAAAATTATTAAGTATTGTATTTATATTCTTTCACCAATAATCAATTATCATATTCTTTTATGTACTTTAATCATCTAACACAAAATCATAATATTTCATATTCTCTATTAATTCTAATAACATAGAGCACCACATTACCGCCCTCCTAAATACTTAATAATCAACTGCCTCCATCTCCCCTGATTAGCAAATCGTGGCCCATTTTATTTTTGAAATACCAAGTCAATTGTCACATTTTACATCTTATATAAGTCAGCACTTTGCCATTTTATGAGTTTCACAAAACATTCATATAATACAATTCATGAGGTATGAGACATGTCGTAATGTTGATACATTCCAAATGTTAACTCATGAGAATGAATATCAACAATTTTATCAAAATCTCTTAATTTCACAATCTAGGATTTGAAATAAATTTGGACTTTTCCAAACAAAACAAGTTTTAAGCTAAATATTGTCAAAATAAATGCAATAGAGAAGAAAATATCTCACCATAATAATAAATTTCTAAAACCCTAACTACCCACATGCGTGCATTAGAAAAGAGTACAAATTTGTATACAATGAAATTACCACACATATCTTACAAACCCATATTGAAAAGAGAGAAGAAATCACTACCTCAAGAGAGAAGGAATCACAACTCCATGAAAGAGATGATGACCAAAACAAATTCATTTTGATGGCTTTGTGGTAACTTGACGCGTAGAATAACTTTAATGCTTTAACTTTAAGATGAATCCAACTCCTTGGCCTTCAAATCTTAAGTTATACAAATATGTTCTTGGGTGTACAGATATAAGGAGAGAATATATATATATATATATTTATCACTATAAAAAATTAAGGTTTGAAAACCAAAATTTAGGGACAAAATTGCTTTTTAAGGATTAAATATTTTTGTTGTGAAAAGTATCGTTCTTATATTTTTAGCAACAAAAAGTGGACATTAGTGATAACAAATAGCAGAGGCAAAACCCATAGTAGAGTGTGGAGAATCCCTACCTCGAAGCTAGATGACCAAGGAGAGAGAGGAGGAACCTCAAAGAAGCCAAAATATACTTTTGTTTGGATGAAAAGAGAGCCCACGTAGTGTTCTACCTTTTTAACAAAGGGAGTAGGGTGAAGAAATCACTAAATCTTGGTGTTTTTGTAGAGAGAGTGAAATGAAAAAGTGATGTAAAAAGAAACTTCTCCATCTATTTGATGAATGAGCCCCAAAATTTAAAATTCAGAGCTTTTAAGTCTAACTAAACAAATTTGAAGAAAATGATACTAATATAAAACCGAACAAATAAAAAGACCTGTTTGAAGATCATTCTCTCTGGTTTGGGATAAATATATTCTCTCTTCTCACTCCCTTAGCTTCTACAATCGGCCATAAGCAGAGGTGGAGCCAAAGAAGGCCCGGGGGGATCACGTGCCCCCATCAATTTTGAACTTTTTTTGTTTTTGTTTTTGTTTTGTGGTTTTATACAAAATGTATTCTTTTTTTCCTTAACATGTTCTTTGACTAAGGATTTATTGTATTGTTTACAATAAGTAGTTATTTGATACTTTGAGAGTACTATGTGATATTGTTTATGTAGTAGTCTAAACCAATAGTGTAGTGGGAAATCATATGGATGAATATAATTAACTCATTGTTTTCAAGTAGTTGACAAACTTCGTGTGATTTGTGATTTCTCATGCTTTGAGCAACACATAGGCAACGCCATATGGTATTCTAAGACTATTTAATAATTTTCATTCAAAACGCATCATTTATAAGCAATATTATCTCTTTAATATTTTCTGTCAAATAAAAATTAAATAAAATTTATAATAATTTGTGCTATAAATGATGTGTTTTTATTTTCTAAAATTAGGAATTTTGACACATAAGTTTTTGTGCTAAAATTACAAATTTGCATCACCATCATGCACCATACATAATCCTAGTTTCAGCAGTTAAAAATTTTTAACCATTACTTCCTAAATTCAAATTATATTTAAATACAATTTCAATTACAATTGACATCCTTGCAATTTGTGTTTTGTAGATGACTATAACTTTTTGTTTACAATGGAACTAATGGGTGTAATTTTTGTTGTGTATATGGCTTTTGGCATTGACATGTGGATCTTCCATTTTTTTGTCCGGAAGATAATTCACAGTTTTGCAAATTTGAAAATTTTTTTGTCATCCTCTACTTTTTGTGTAGAATTTGGATGAATCGTACATATAATTTTTGGCGGGGTACATAATACTTTTGGAACTTGTATTAGTTGCTCTGGTGGTATATATAGATTACCTTTTGTTGTGGTACATATTACTATGGTGATTTGTACCATGCCAAATGGTCATTACAATGCATAGTATAGTAAAAATATTTTGTGTATAGAGGACATTGTTTTGGTAACGTATTTGTTATGTATGACGTTATTATTTGTAATTGGAATATATATAGTTGGTTTGTATAAAAGTTTACATTAGAAGGTGTACTTTTTTGTTTGATGGTTATAAGTAAAATATGCATTATGGAATAGGTGATAATATATATATATATATTAATTTGTTTGTATACCTATTACAAGTTGCAGTGGATACATACAGGTTGTGAAATTTTTTTATTAAAATGAAAAAAACAAAACAAAAACATAAAATGGTGTTTTTGGTGACAAAACAATTGGTAACCAAAAAGAAATAAATCTTTTGGTGACTAAATATTTAGTAGCCAAATGAATTGAAAACAGCTTTGGCGACTAATTGTTTAGTAGCTAAAAAAGAAATAAATCTTTTGGTGACTAAATAATTAGTCGCCAAAACATAATTAAATATCATAGGTGACTAACCTGTGTAGTAGCTAAACAAGAATCAACATTTCCGCGACTAAACATTTAGTAGCTAAAAGAATAGTATTGGCGACTAACAATTTGGTTGCCGTAGATATTTGAAGTTTTCGAGACAAAAGATTTAGTAGCTGATGATGTGAGTTAAATTAAAATAGTATCCTTTTGGGCGACTAATATGTTAGTCGCCAATTTCACTCATCAGCGACTAAGCAAATTTTAGTCACTAATACCTTTTACTTTTGCCTACTAAAAGATTAGTCGCCATTTTGTGGGACTTTTGGCAACTAAATTTTTTTAGTCGCCAATACCTTTGCCGACAATCTACCCGCGACAAAGCCAGCGACCAAAATTTTTGGTCGGGAAAGTATTTCATTGACTAAAAATCGTACTTTTGGCAACTAAAAAATTAGTCGCCAAAAGTGCATTTTCTTGTAGTGTCTCTTGGGATGATTTATTGAAACTGTTTTAGTTGTGGAAATTGTTAATTACTGGACTAATAGTGATATCATTCCAATAAAAATGAAGCACAAATCTAAATGCTATCCAAGAAAGAAAATATCCAAACATAGCTGTTGGCTTTTTTGGCTTTCGAAAGTTAATATTGTAATTTTAAGTGTGTCAACAAGGATCAACTTGTCCTTATAGAAGATTAATTGCCAACCAATTATCAGACGATTGTGTTTCAATTCTTTCAGCCTCAATGAAGAGAACTTTTACTGGTGGCTTGTTTAGGAGAATTTAGTAAACAACAATTAAATGAAGAAAAATTACAGCATTTCATTAAGTTAAAATGAAAACTTACAATTATCTGATCCAGCTTTGTAGAGGTTTACAACAACTAGCCATTCGAAATTACTCCTATAAATAAAGTGCAATACAAGAATTCGAAGTATAGAAATGTAAAGAACAAGAAATGTAAAAACTGGAAGGAAAATAAAGTAGACAAAAACTGGTTTTTGGATCTGAATCTGGGTCCTTCTTTCTGGGGCCTTCTCTGCTCTTTATACTTCTCAATGATAATCGTTAAAATGGACTTCTAACCATAAAAACCTCCCTTCATGATCATTGATCATGCTCTCTCACAATTGGCTCCATTACACCATGTTTGCAGTTAGGCTTCTCTCCTGATTTTGAATTTGAACCTTGTAAGTAACCGTTAGGCCACATCACCTTATATCTCTCGATCATTCCAGTGCTACGTAGACCCATTATTATCAGTATGAGTTGACACGTGTTTGACTATGGTTCGCGATTTATATCACTTTCCTGAATTGCCCTTCTCACGCCACGTGTTGAATTGTGATTGGCTTATACAATTTATACATCCAACATTATCCCCTGCACTAATATACCCAATACTTGGTGATACTAGTAGATCAAAAAACTTCACCCATGTCCTAGGACGTGCATGGGTTTCACATTTTCTTAGAACTACAACAGCCTGCATTAAGTTCTTTTCCAGACCTTGAACATTTTCCATTATCTGAGCATTCAAAAGGTCTGATATAGCTCGCATGGCCAAACAAACTTGTTTTGACATAGATCGAATATACGAGGAGTTGTTAGATAATAATGTTTGCCCTCAAAAGAATTTTCATGCATTTATTAGCCACTCCTATCCAGCTCTCTATAATCAAGTCATGTACTATACGGCTCTAGCCCAGAGAGACAAAGGCCAAATATCCAGATCGGCGTCTAAATCAGTTGTAAACTAGGCTGAATATGAAGAGATAGCCGAATGAGCGATTGTTCATTGGACGAAAAGTGGGCCCAACCATCAACATCAAGGACGACTATAAATAAGAAGAGCATCAGCCAAAAAAGGTATGTGAGAACAAGTAAGTTTGACTTGAGATATAAGCAACCAAGAGAGTATACACTGACTTATCCCCTGGAGTGCTAATTCTAGCACCCCCGACCGGAGTGTTCATTTCTTTTCAAGTGACTAGCTGAGGATCACGGGCGTCCTACTAGATCCAAAGAGTATTTCCGAACCACTTCTCCACAATTGGCGCCGTCTGTGGGAATACTCCAGCATATCTATGGCGGGCGTAACGGAAGATCCTCCGATAGTCGCTGACAACTTTACGCGACGAGATGATACCACTCCAAACAACATGCTTGGGCCCGAGACCATCGCCGCATGAAGGGCCTTGAACTTTGACTCAGCTGCCTAGACCTCACCCTCGACATCAGCACATGAGACAATGCAAGTAATTATGGATCAGGCAAAGCAAAACAAATAGAGGTTGAAAAACATGATCGCTGAGCGAGTGCCTTCGACAAGATTTGGCCTTGGAGGTGGCAAAATCCCAACAAGCCACACGCCAAGATCCGGGACGACCTCTGAGAAAGGATGGTCGACGACCTCGAGTTCAGAGACAAGATAGTGACAGTGATTCTGACTCATCATCTCCAGAATCCAAAAAGAAGGGACGAGTCGAAACCTACAGGTTCTCCGAAGGGAGTTCGCGTGCATGGAATAAGCAAAGAAGAAATGGTTCAGACGAAGAGGATCAACATGACCCCTTTGTGCGACGGATCGCAAGGGTAGTTCTACCCAAAAAGTTCAAAGCTCCATCGTTCACCCTATACGATGGAAAATTAGACCCCACTGATCACATCCATCATTATAAACAAGCCATGACGCTATATGTAGATGACAAGGCCCTCATGTGTCAAATATTTCCGAGCAGTTTAGGACCTTTGGCAGTCAGATGGTACTATAAATTGGAGCCGGCATTGATTAAGAGCTTCCATCAACTCCAAAAATCATTCAGGGTAAGGTTCATCACCAATGAGGTCCAGCCGAAGCAGGCCGATTCTCTCTGGGTAATACAAATTCAACCGGGAAAACCCTATGAGCGTATTCGATGCGTTATTGGGAATGCTTTAATCTCATAGATGGTACCTGCAATGACTCCATGGCCATCATCGCCTTTAAAATGGGCTTGCATCCTGATAGTGCCCTTCGCACCACCATGACCAGAAGGCCTCCCAAAACAGTCTGGTCGTTAATGAAGAGAGTCGAGGAATACTACAAAGTGGAAGATAACGCCCTACGGGTCAAAGCCAGGCACAAGGCCAACAAGACGGTCCCATCTGAAATCATTCAGCTAATAAATTCTGTACCATCACGGAGCCCTGAACCACGAAATCAGACTAAACGAGACAAAATACGAGATTCGTGCCGATCAAATGACCAATGTCCACACTGGGCTAATGAACAACTGCAAGTGGATACAGAGTTGTCAAAGCCGATCAGCACGGCTATGTCTAAAGTACAACATCTTCCGTTCTTCAAATGGCCACCGAAGATGGTGGGACCTCCCGACACGAGGAGATGGGATAGGCGGTGCGAATATCACAAAGACCATGATCATGATACCGAGAGTTGTTATACTTTGAAAGATCACCTTGAGGAGTTGGTACAAGACGGTCAGCTTAAGCAATACGTCCGAAAGAACGAACCAACGAAAACTATCATGACCGAACCCGCCCTTATGGGTTAAGGACATAACCAACTAGTAATTATGAGGTTACCTATGGCCTCAAACCAAATAAAACATATTTATACATAGTTAAGGGGCCAAAACGGAAGCAAATTTAAAACTTTGTCCATAGAGATGTGCGTACATGGTATAGCAAAATCATTCCAAAAGTATTTCATAATAACTCACACATATTCATAGAGTTAATCTATATCCAGGAACTTTCAATTACACAGTCAGCCAAACAAAACTCATATACAAAGATGATCTAACGTTTTCGCCAACATAGCAAAAATATAACAAAAGAACAAATGGGCGAAAACAAGTCTCATGCGTGAGACGTAAGGGCTGACTCCTTAAAACTTTGACTATCTCTCACATACTTCACTGAAGCTAGGTTTGGACATCTCTTGGCTCACCTACAGACACATGAATGAGAGTGAGTGAAAGCCCAGTGAATAATATCAATTAAAGAAGGTACATGAATGGAATTCGAAACAAATACATCAAATGGCCGTTGGCCCAATTCACGTTTCTATCTAGTGTATCAAGTGACTACAGATCTAGACGTATCAAATGGCCTCGACCCAATTCATTCATATCCGACGGCCGTTGGCCCGATCATTCATGTCCAACAGCCCTTAGCCCAATCATTCATGTCCAATGGCCTTTGGCCCAATCATTCATATCCGACGGCCTTTGGCCCAATCATTCATGTCCAACGACCTTTAGCCCAATCATTCATGTCCAATGGCCTTTGGCCTAATTATTCATATCCGACGACCTTTGGCCTAATCATTTATGTCCAACGGCCTTTGGCCCAATCATTCATATCCGACGGCCTTTGGCCCAATCATTCATGTCCAACGGCCTTTGTCCCAATCATTCATATCAAACGGCCTTTGGCCCAATCATTTGGCATAACAAATATTTGTCCATAATTCAAGCTATCAGACTTATGAAATTCAAATAGGAGTAAGCAAGTGGACAAATAGCATACTTCAAAATATCTTTATTAAGATATTACTCACAGTGTTATACCGGTGGATTCGCCCTTGTACTTGACCCTGCACAATACATAACACATTATTGGGTCACAAGCTATTCAATCTGTTTCTAACTTATACATTCCTCTTAGGCCTCTTTCTTATCTTCTTAATTCATTTACAATGCTCAATATTTGCCCAAGAGTGCTTAGAAATGAAAGAGAATGGAAAACAAAACATGAAACCACTTTCAAAATTTCTGAAACAAGGATCCCTGCTCGAGCGCAGCTTTCGCCGCTCAAGCGGACCCCTTTTGTCTGCAAAAGTACTGGTTGCCTCATTTTTGCGCTCAAGCGTTACTTCGGACGCTCAAGCTGAGAGTCGAAACATGTGACTGATGCTCGAGCGTGACGCTCCCCGCTTGAGCGGACATCAATGTCTGCAAAAGTTCTGGGAACGAACATTTCATGCTCGAGCGGTGCCTTCCCCGCTCGAGCGGACATGCCAAATTCTAGAATTTCCAGAATTGTTCTTGAAGCTCAAACTTGACATTCAAAGGCCCAAAACTCAAATTTTGGACACCAAAACATGGGGAATCAATACATAACATGAGAGCATAGGAGATTTGAGACCAATTGTTCAAAACTATTATCCAATTCTCAAATCATCTTAACAAAACACGTAGCTTCATGATTAACTTCAATATACAAATAATCAAACTCCACAACTTCATGAATTAGACATGCATGTGTAATATAAACTCCAATATCACTTCAAATGGCACAAGTGATGTTTATACTCATGAAACTCAACAAAACCATGCTTGCATGTATGATTCAACTCTCAATTTCTCATAATTGACATGCTACATGTGTTTTGTTAAGATGATTTGAGAAATTATGATATGTTCAAGATTATATGTTCATATATGAGAAATTATGAGAAATTATGTGAATTCAAGATTATAAACTTCATGGAAATTCTCTTCATGCATGAACATATAAACTTCAATCTCATCATGATCAATTCAACTCATGTTCTTGATTATTATTTAATCTTGAATTCACAAAGTCATAAACTCAAACCCATTAATTTACTCACCTGGGAGCTCAAATCTTTCAAATTATAGCTAATTCTTGAGTTAATATTCAAGTTCACCAAGCTCCTTGTTCAATTTCTAACTTGAGTCCCTCTCTCTTTCTCTATAATCGGCACACTCTCTCTCTCTTTAGAGGGTAATCTCAGCAAATATGAGCTCAAAAACAATAACATGAAGCTATATAGGTCGTTATATAGGACGATCTAATCAAATTTGATTTAGGCTAAGTAATAGAGCTTAATTTAATTGTTCTGAATCTAATTATTTTGTTCCGAATCAGTTTTCAATTAAATTTCACCATAGGCTCTAAAAATTATGCCAATCACAATGGCGTAGTCAATTTTGGTTTTTGTGGCCGATAAGGCCTTAAATTTTCAGTTTATAACAATAAGTTGAACAGATTTTCCTACGGTGAACAGATATAAAGCCAAAACCACATATAGTCATATAAATGGCACCCAAAATCATATTAAACACATAATCACAATCATAATTAAGATTAATTAGCATAATACAGAACAGGGTTATCACAAAAGCAGTTGCTTTACGGTAGGATTCACCTCCACTTGGCGTAATCCATATGATATACAGCTTGCCGACGGCATCCGCCGTACATACAATTTAGTCGCATCCAAACCCCCAAAAGCAAATCACACTAGTGAAACGGCCCCATGAAGCTGCGAGTATTACTTTTGATGATTCAGATTTGGCCGGCGTGACTCTCCCCCACATTAATCCCTTGGTTATCGAGCTACGCGTAAACCAATTCACCATTTAGCGTGTTCTCATTGATCAGGGGAGCACTTCAGAAGTTATGCACTACAAGACCTTTTTCAAACTCGGCTTCACTGAGTCGGACCTATCTCTAGCTCATTATCTGTTATTCAGCTTCAACGCTAATCCAAAATATTCGGTAGGCAAAATCACATTACCAGTTCAGGTAGGCTCTCGATCAGTGGATGTAGAATTTTTGGTTGTCAAGCTTCCTTCGCCGTATAATCTTATCATGGGACGAACTTGGCTGCATACCATGTAGGCCGTACCTAGCACATATCATCACCTACTTTGTTTTCCGACTGAACGCGGCATTGAGAACATTCGAGGTTCCTAGAAATCGGCGTAGGAATGTTATCTTCTTGCTGCAAAGACACCAAGAGAGCTGGAAAAAAATTTAATTGAGGTGCCGGATCGAAAGAGCCTTGACGACGTTGGGTGGCTCCCAAGTGAAAAGGCAACTGGAGCCCTGGATCGGGTTGAAATTGACGAGAATCCTGACAAATTCTTCATGGTCAGAGCCTCCATGAATAAAGTCAACAGGCAGGAGCTAATTTCCTTCTTACTCAGCAACCTTGATGTGTTCGCATGGTCACCATATGAGATGCCGGGGGTGGACCCATCTATGTCTCAGCATTGCTTAAATGTTGATCCCAGATGTAAGCTGATTATTCAGAAAAGTCAGCGGTCAGCCACGGAACACACTGTTGCTGTTGTTGAAGAAGTTGACCGGTTACTTGATGCCGGGGCAATCTGTGAAGTGACCTATCCTACATGGCTGTCAAATACTGTGGTTGTAAAGAAGAAAAATGGAACTTGGCATGTTTGTGTGGATTTAACGGATTTAAACAAAGATTGTCCCAAAGATTGCTTTCCCCTCCCCAGAATTGACCAACTTGTAGATGCAACGGCATATCATTAACGTATAAGCTTCCTGGATGCATACAAGGGTTACTATCAAATTTCCATGCATCCGAAGAACCAAGACAAAACTGCATTCCTCACCCTAAGAGGAACCTATTGCTATAAGGTTATGCCTTTCAGACTGAAGAATGCAGGGCCAACCTACCAAAGACTAGTCACTGCTATGTTCAAAGAGCAACTCGGCCATACTATGGAAGTGTACATCGATGATATGGTGGTCAAGTCCAAAGAAGAGCAAATCATCTAGCCAATCTGGAAGAGACATTCGGCATTCTTCGCAAATACAAAATGAAACTGAACGATTCCAAATGTGCCTTCGGCATCGGATCCAGAAAATTCCTTGGCTACATTGTTAACCACCACAGAATCGAAGCCAACCCGAGGCAAATCACAGCAATTCTAGAGATCGGCTCTCCTCAGTCGGTCAAAGAGGTTCAGAAGCTGATGGAAATAGTGGCCACACTCATCAGATTCATTAGTCGTTCCACAGATTGCTGCCAACAATTCTTTCATACCCTTCGGCAAGGTAAAGCTTTTGAATGGATCACCGAGTGCGAAGCTGTTTTTGAAGGTTTGAAGACTTACCTCCTGTCAATTCCGCTCTTGACAACACCTTCGGCAGGTGATCCGCTCATTTTATATTTAGCAGTTTTTGACCGGGCTGTTAGCGCCGTACTGTTAAAGGAAGAACTTGGGAGCAGCGGCCAGTTTATTATGTGAGCAAAGCAATGGTTGACGCTGAAACACGCTACTTTCCATTGGAAAAATTCGTCCTGGCTCTCGTCATGGCAGCAAGAAAACTAATGTATTACTTTCAGGGGCATACCATTGGGGTACTAACGGACTACCGCCTTCGGTCAGTACTCCATAGTGCAGAAGCATCAGGGCGTGTTTCAAAATGGGCTCTCGAACTCAGCCAATATGATATTCAATTTCTGCCCAGAACCTTAATCAAAGGGCAAGTGCTCGCTGACTTTGTGGCCGAATTCACTAGATGCCTCACCGACTTTAAGTCTGATCAAATTCAACCTAAGCCAAACTGGAAAATTCACATGGGGGACATTTGGAAGTTGTATTGCGATCGATCATCCAACCAATGTGGTGGGTGTAGTGATCATGGCTCCCGACGGGACAATAATCAAGCAGGCTGTTAAACTAGGCTTCGAAGCATCGAACAATGAGGCCGAATACGAAGCGTTGTTAACCAGCTGACGGAATGCACATCTCCTTGATGCTATAGCGATCCTGATTTTCCCTTCATTGTTTAATTGTATTTCAGACTCGGTTCCGTGGATGTGTTGTTGTCTTTTTCCCGTTTCCATCCTTTACTCTTTGTATATGAGTCTTGGGTCGTGTTGGGTAGGTTTAAAATAGGTTGGTTGTGTTTGGAAAGCAAGGGTTAGTGTCCATTAAATTTTCATAATGGTTCATTTAATATCCTTATTAGTAGTTACAAACTTGTTCATTTAATATCCTTATTAGTAGTTCATTTACTATCCTTATTAGTGGTCCATTCATATTCAAACTTGTCCTTTCAAATTCCAACTAGTATGTTACACCAAGTTGCCTATAAATTGAGCTCACCTCTCAACTTCTATGGTTCTTCCCATATCTCTCTCCATTTGTTTTTTTTAGATTTTGAGTTTAGATTAAGAGTGTTTAGAGTGAGAGTAAGCATTTTCATAAGGGAGGAGAGGAAGGAGAACAAGAGAGAAATCTTGAAAGGAAGAGGAAGGGATGGCTTGCTCTTCATTTTGATTTGAAAATTATTGGGTTTGGAGCACCTTCAAAATCCTTCATCTTCTCCATTTGGTCTCTCCATTTGAGGTAGGGATTCCTACTCATCTTTATGAGCTTTAACCTAGATGTTGGGCTTTTATTTAAATGGTTTGATTTGGGAAGTTAGGGTTTTGAAATGTGCTATTTTGAAAAGAGGGGCTTTGTTTATTTGACTCATCCATACATGTTTTGGGTCTAAAATAGAGATTGTTGATGTTGTCAGTAATATTTGAGCCTTTGGGTCAATATTGGAAATGGGGGAATAGTTGAATATAATGAAATTTGCTCATTATGAGATGGAACGGTGGAGTTGGATTACATTAATCATTCACTTTTAAAAATAATGACAATTTATCTGTTATAACAATTATTACCTGCTTAGAAATAATTGTTTTGGGCTACCAGTGGGTAGTCTTGAGGGTTGTAGACAATGCATGGTGATTAGGCAAACTAAAACTAATCAGTTGAGTATGTTATCGAATATGGCGGTTGGTACAATACATCAAAATTTTGTATTGATTGATCAAATTTATACATGATAATCGCTTATATACATTGTTTTGTGTGGGAGGAGATGGGGGATGTACTCCACGGTTTATTAGAAGATGGGGGATGGACCTCTAAACCGGATTTTTGTTTGATATTGATATAGCACTAAAATGTGTATCATTTGTGAAGTATAGAAGTGTTTTTGTTTGATATTGATACAACACTAAAATGTGTATCATTTGTAAAGTATGGAAGTGTTTTTGTCTGAGATTGATACAGTACTAAAATGTGTATCTATTATGAGGTATGAAATGTTTAAAATGAGTTATTATCTCGCCTGAAATAGAAATACTGTTGATATGAGATGTGATCTCGTTTAAATTGATTGGCCAAGTTATGAGTCATAGTTATGAATTGAGAATTTGATCAGAAATGGAAACTGGAATAGAACATGGACATATTAGTCATGGGATTGTAATGTGTTATAAGTTGTTGTGTAAGAGTTAAACGTTTATCAATTGCTAATGTTTTAGTTACTGTTCATACTATGTTTAGCCTATCTCTACTGGGCGTTGGCTCACCCTATATGGACATCATTTTCAGGTACAGGTGTTATGCCACCTCTAAGGACGTAGCTTGGAAGGCTTGAGGCTATTAGTCCACCTTTTGTTGTTTTGTTGTATTACATGTATATCAAGCCAAGGGCTTTCTTTGTATAGAGTTTGCACTCTCTTTTTGCAACCAAGTGTTGTCTTGGGAAGTTGCAAGCCCATAGGGCGATTACTTTTATTGTCAATATGTAATACATTTTGTAAGAACACTCTGATGATTGTAATATAATATCTCTTTCCTATGTCTTGAATGTATGATATTATGGGTTTATCTTGAGGGCGTTACAAGTTGGTATCAGAGCGTACCGGGTTTGAATACTTTGGGTACGCGGGAAGTGGTTAGTACCACAATGGGTTTGTCTCGCTTATTAGAGACTTATGTATGATGTTAAGTGCTTATGTGATGACATGTTTATGTGACTATATGGGTATGGAATTTAGTTTTTAGGATGTTGACTGGATCCTTGGGTTTCTGGGAGTCCTGTTGGAAAGGCACTTGATCACTGCCGTTTCTAACTGGAACTCTAGCAACGCCGCGGGTCGGTCATTATCCAGAAATGCGATTCGTAAGTGCTTATGTGGAGTGAATTACTGTTGTCTATCATTTAGCACGCGAGTGAAATAGCTTCGGCACCTTTGATAATGTCCTAATATCTTTGTTACCTTTACTAGGATTCCTAGACGAGGAAGTTGTGATTTCCCTCCTTCCACACGGGAAGAGTTGCGGAAACAGTTTGTGGAGTTACACCAAGGTACTACACCTTTGGTACAGTTTGAAGCATGGTTTTCTAACCTGTCAAGGTTTGCCCTAGAGTTAGTGGAGACGGAGGAACTGCGTTGTTCGGAGTTTGAGAGTAGGCTATGTGACGACATCCGAGAAAGGATCGCGGGGTCTTGGCATAGGAGTTACAATGTGCTTGTTAGGGCTGCGACTCATGTGGAGGCAGCGGTGCTAGTTATGGGCCAAAATAGGGAGGAGGCCATTTCGGCGACTCCTGTGATTCAAAGTGTTGGTAGGCCTTTTAAGAGGCAGAATGGTTTTAATCCACAACAATTTCAGAGAGCTCAGCCTGGCTCTACTTTTCCAGTGCCGAGTCTAGATTCGAGAAAGGGTGAACGAAAGGTTGTCACTTGTTTCAAATGTGGTCAGCTGGGCCACAAGTCCCCAGCTTGCCCACAGAGGAAGAGGGCTGGGTTGGCAGTTCAACCAGTAGTTGCCCCACTAGAATCATGTAGCCAGCCAGGTTTTGGGCCGATCGAATGTTCAGTGGGGAAGCAGTCGTTGAGGTCTTCATCAGCTTAAACTTTGAACCAGTCTCGTGCTCGGGAGCCGCTTACTTGTTGGGTGTGTAATCAGCCGGGTCATATCCAACATTTTTGTACTCAGCCAGGGGCATCTTTGGGGGTTTTGCAACCTAGTCGCCCTCGATTTTATTCGGCAAGGCGATGTCGTTTCGGGGGACAATCAGGCCAGATTTCGAGGGCCTCAGGAGAGTCGAGTTCCCAAGCCCCAATTGGGGAAATATGCAGTTGTTCCAGGTGTGGCCAGTTGGGGCATACCAATAGTTCTTGTCTGTGGCCTGTAAACTCGTAAAATATCTTGGGTTTGAGAATGACCAACTTTAGCAGTCCAGTGGGGGACGATAACAGTGGTAGTACCAATAGTATGGTTTTGTTTTGACTAATCTGTTTTGTAATCGGTGAATTATCGTTTTGAAATCCTGGGTTCTGTTGTGTAACCAATGTGTTTTGGAAATGTTGAAACATCAAAACTGCTTGTTTATATATATATGTCTGTGTTTATTAATTTCCTTGGGTTAGGCAGACTGGAGCATGTTGTGGCTCTAAAGTTTTATTAATGTGACAAGTTGTTGTGAAACTGTAAAATTTTTGTAACAATGCATCTGTATGCGTGTGATTTGGTTTGGGAGAATGAGGACTGGTGAGCCATGTTTTGAAATTAGGAAGAATTATTAAGGGATGCGTATCTTAGTCAGGACTACTATGGGGCGAGAACAGTTATACTTGCCGGGTGTGCGAAATTTCAAGGGTGTTACCTATTTAATCTTATGTGAGTGGTAGAGTTTGTGGCCAACTGTCGTGAGAACTCTTCGAGAGGATGTGAAGTGTGTGATTACTACTAGTTCTTGTATATTTAACATGATGTTTTACGGAGGCATAGCGCACAATTTCGTTAGGAGTAGACTTACACCTTCATGGTAGGTGACGTTGCCGAATTTGTATACGTACTGAATGATTGTTTCATTTGAGGGAGTGTTAGCCCCTTGTTAAGATTGTGGTTGTTGGCATCGGGGAGTTGCGTGTTATGAGCAACTGGTATTATATCCCAGGTTGTAGTATAATGGATATTCTCTTAAGTTTCAGGATTCTTTTGCTATGTTTAAATGCATTAGGTGTGTACCTTAATACTGGCTAGGTTAGGAGATGTTGTCGGTAGGGTTGGTTGGGTGTATAACCCGTGGTTAGGGTGTGACTCGTGAGTAAAGTCATAGTGGTATGGTGTTTGCGGATGAAGGTTTGAGTTGATAGCGATGAGGGTGAGGACTCTTACTCTTCTGGAGAGTTAGGATGGTGAGTCTTTGAAAGCCTTGTCGGCGACATGCGATTGCGCTGGGGTTTGGTTCTAAGCAGTGGTTCAGTGGTAGTGGTGGCAAATGATTTGGCACAGAGGCTTAGTGTCTTGATTGTACTCTCAAGACGAGTGACAAGTAGGATTGAGAATAAAGAGTAGACCCTATAGGTCATTGAGGGATGAAGGTACTATATTTGCTTGTGTTTGGTACGAACAGTTACGTGGTAGTGATAAGTGTCGCGGCGTGGTAAACCCTTGTTAGCTAATTCGGTACGAGGGAATGAGTATGCAAATTTTGTTATTATAAGTTCAGTGAAGGTGGCGAGTGAAATCCCTGAATGAGGGAGTCAGTATGGGCGTAAGATAACTTGCAGCAAGTGAGGAGGTTTTGCCTAGTACGATGCATGATAGTGCTTGGTTTGTATGTTGTTCATTACCCGTGTCTCGTTTTATATCCTCGTTCTGTGAAAGTTGACCGAAGGCCTGGTGTACGAATGTTTGTGTTTCCTATGTTGAGGTATTAAGTACTAGATACTGGTCTGAGTATTGTCAGTAGTCGAGACGTGGTGGATGTCTCAGAACACTGTAGTGGTTGATTGTGTCATATTGTTATCTCTGTTATCGAGTCTTGCGAAGCAGGACTTTTCCATTAGTTAAGGTGTTGTAGAAACATAACGGGGTGGAGGAAGCCACTTGGGAACGTGAGTTGGATGTCCGTGAGAAGTATCTTTGTTAATATTTAACCATGTATTGGGAATTTTGTTGTACTGATAAACTTTAAGAGCATTGAATATGTCTTAAGTTGAAAAACATTAAGTATGTTTTGGTTATTGGAAGTATGGTAATGGTTGGTCATACCTTGAACATAGAAGTTTAATTTAGCATTGTATATGTTAAATGTGTTGTAGAAATGCAAATATATTATTGGCATTGAATATGTTATGGAATTGTGAACTATGTTATATGTTGTGATTTGCCTCTTGAATAGAGACGGAATAACTGGTAATGGGTCAGGTTGATGAATATTGAATTGTAATATTGTTGAGAATTGAGAAATCATATTGTTGAAATTTATTTACCTAATTTTGGGGACGAAATTCTTTAAGGGGGGAGGTTATAGCGATCCCGATTTTCCCCTCATTGTTTAATTGTATTTCAGACTCGGTTTCGTGGATGTGTTGTTGTCTTTTTCCCGTTTCCATCCTTTACTCTTTGTATATGAGTCTTGGGTCGTGTTGGGTAAGTTTAAAATAGGTTGGTTGTGTTTGGAAAGCAAGGGTTAGGGTCCATTAAATTTTCATAATGGTTCATTTAATATCCTTATTAGTGGTTACAAACTTGTTCATTTAATATCCTTATTAGTGGTTACAAACTTGTTCATTTAATATCCTTGTTAGTAGTTCATTTACTATCCTTAGTAGTGGTCCATTCATATTCAAACTTGTCCTTTCAAATTCCAACTAGTATGTTACACCAAGTTGCCTATAAATTGAGCTCACCTCTCAACTTCTATGGTTCTTCCCATATCTCTCTCAATTTGTTTTTTTTTTTTAGATTTTGAGTTTAGATTAAGAGTGTTTAGAGTGAGAGTAAGCATTTTCATAAGGGAGGAGAGGAAGGAGAACAAGAGAGAAATCTTGAAAGGAAGAGGAAGGGATGGCTTGCTCTTTATTTTGATTCGAAAATTATTGGGTTTGGAGCACCTTCAAAATTCTTCATCTTCTCCATTTGGTCTCTCCATTTGAGGTAGGGATTCCTACTCATCTTTATGAGCTTTAACCTAGATGTTGGGCTTTTGTTTAAATGGTTTGATTTGGGAAGTTAGGGTTATGAAATGTGCTATTTTGAAAAGAGGGGTTTTGTTTATTTGACTTATCCATATGTGTTTTGGGTCTAAAATAGAGATTGTTAATGTTGTTAGTAATATTTGAGCCTTTGGGTCAATATTGGAAAAGGGGGGAGAAAAGCCCTAAGTTTTGATAAATTAATTTATATAATAAATTTTGGAAGATATGGAAATATGAAATTTAGTTGAATATAATGAAATTTGCTCATTATGAGATGGAACGGTCGAGTTGGATTACATTAATCATTCACTTTTTTAAAAAATGACAATTTATCTGTTATAACAATTATTACCTGCATAGAAATAATTGTTTTGGGCTACCGGTGGAGGGTAGTCATGAGGGTTGTAGACAATGCATGGTGATTAGGCAAACTAAAACTAATCAGTTGAGTATGCTATCGAATATGGCGGTTGGTATAATACATCAAAATTTTGTATTGATTGATCGAATTTGTAAATGATAATCGCTTATATACATTGTTTTGTGTGGGAGGAGATTGGGGATGTACTCCACGGTTTATTGGAAGATGGGGGATGGACCTCTAAATCGGATTTTTGTTTGATATTGATACAGCACTAAAATGTGTATCATTTGTGAAGTATAGAAGTGTTTTTGTTTGATATTGATACAACACTAAAATGTGTATCATTTGTGAAGTATGGAAGTGTTTTTGTCTGAGATTGATACAGTACTAAAATGTGTATCTATTATGAGGTATGAAATGTTTAAAATGAGTTATTGTCTCACCTGAAATAGAAATACTGTTGATATGAGATGTGATCTCGTTTAAATTGATTGGCCAAGTTATGAGTCATAGTTATGAATTGAGAATTTGATAAGAAATGGAAACTGGAATAGAATATGGACATATTAGTCATGGGATTGTAATGTGTTATAAGTTGTTGTGTAAGAGTTAAACGTTTCTCAATTGCTAACGTTTTAGTTACTGTTCATGCTATGTTTATCATATCTCTACTGGGTGTTGGCTCACCCTATATGGACATCATTTTCAGGTACAGGTGTTATGCCACCTCCAAGGACGTAGCTTGGAAGGCTTGACGCTATTAGACCACCTTTTGTTGTTTTGTTGTATTACATGTATATCAAGCCAAGGGCTTTCTTTGTATAGAGTTTACACTCTCTTTTTGCAACCAAGCGTTGTCTTGGGAAGTTGTAAGCCCATAGGGCGATTACTTTTATTGTCAATATGTAATACATTTTGTAAGAACACTCTGATGATTGTAATATAATATCTCTTTCCTATATCTTGAATGTATGATATTATGGGTTTATTTTGAGCGCGTTACAGATGCTCGGCATTTGCTTATCTTCTACGACTCAAAGCTAGTCATCAATCAATTGAAGGGGGAATACGCAGCTAAAAATGGCCGTATGGCAACTTACATGAAAACGGCGAATTCTTTGCTTGCAAAATTCGACCATCATCAATTAAATCAAATAAACCGAGATCAGAACACATATGCAGACGCCCTGGCCTGCCTAACCTCTACCATCAACTCAGAAATTAAACGGACAATTGAAGTAGGATTCATCCCTGAGCCGAGAATTATCCCCTCAGAGTCAATTCAAATCAATATCATCGAATCAAGTCCAAGTTGGATGGATCCCATCATTGCATTTTTATCTTTCGAACAACTCCCGACGGACAAGAAAGAAGCACACAAACTACGAAACAAAGCCCTGCGATATTACTTAAATCTGTAAGGAAAGCTCTACAAAAAATCCCTTTCTGGTCCATAACTAGAATGCGTTCATCTGGATAAAGTCGAAGAACTCTTGATCGAAATGCACGAAGGTAGTTGTGGTGCCCATTCTGGTGGGCATTCTTTGGCTCATCAAGTTGTAACACAGGGGTACTACTGGCCGACCATGAGAGCTGATGCCGAGTGTTACGTCAAGAAATGTGAACGGTGCTAGAAATTTTCCCCCTTAACCCATTTGCTTGCCGAGGAGTTGAGCTCAATCACTAGTCCTTGGTTGTTCGCTCAATGGGGGCTTGATATCATCAGGCCATTGCCATAGGCCCCAGGTAACAAGCGATTCTTAATTGTCGCGATGGATTACTTCACAAAATGGGTCGAAGCGGAGGCACTAATACACATCCGTGATACTGATGTTAGGCGTTTTGTATGGAAGAATATCATAACACGATTCGACATTCCAAGAGCACTCATTTTAGACAACAGGACCCAGTTTGATTATGGCGTCTACCGAGAATTGTGCAACACATATGGTATTCGGCCCTATTTCTCCACCTCAGCTTATCCACAGAGCAATGGTCATACTAAAACCTCCAACAAAGCCATCTTGGACAACATCAAGAAGAGGCCGGAGAAAGCTAAAGGCAGATGGGTCGAAGAATTGCCGAGTGTGTTGTGGGCTTATCGCACTACTCTGAGGTGATCAACTAGGGAAACGCCAGTCGCTTTATACTTTGGAACCCAGGCAATCATCCCCCTAGAGATTTCCTCCCAACCTTGAAATCGAAAGTTTTTGATATGGGCCAAAATGACATGATGCTTGCCTTGGATTTGACTCTGATTAAAGAACGAAGAGACCGTGCCCTTGCATCTGTGGCACAGTACCATCAACAGCTTACTAAGTCGTATAATCAACGTGTTCAACTACGCCGCTATGCACCAGGAGAATTGGTCCTGAAGAAAGTATTTCCCGCTGCCAGGAATTCAGCTGACGGAAAATTGGGTCCTAACTGGGACGACCCCTATCAGATTGATTCAATTGTGGGAACAAGGGATATCAGCTCAAAGACATGTCTGGGAGAAGTCTACCGCGTCCTTGGAATTCCATGCATTTGTATAAATTTTATCATTAACCCAACTTATGGGGCATGATAACCTATTTTTAATATTCACCGTGTACAACTTTCACTCTTATAATGCAAGACTTCTTATTTTGCTATATGAAATTTTAGTTCAAAGATAAAAGCCTCCGAATTCGAGCCACATCATTTCATGATTGGCCAAGATAAAAGCCTCCGAATTCGGAGCCCATCAGTGTGACTTTTGGTCCAAATAAGTCTCCAGATTCGGAGCGCCTTTCGTGGATTTCACGATTGGCAAAAATAAAAGCCTCCGAATTCGGAGCCCCATCCGTGCAAGACACGTTTGGGCTGAATAAGTCTCCGGATTCGGAGTGCCCTTCCTAGATTTCACGATTGGCCAAGATAAAAGCCTCCGAATTCAGAGCCCTATCCGTGCAGGACACTTTTGGGCCAAATAAGTCTCCGAATTTGGAGCTCCCTTTGTGGATTTCACGATTTGCCAAGATAAAAGCCTCCGAATTCGGAGTCCCATCAGTGAATGACACTTCTGGGCCAAATAAGTCTCCGGATTCAGAGCGCCCTTCATGGATTTCACGATTGGCTAAGATAAAAGCCTCCGAATTCGGAGCCCCATCAGTAAATGACACTTTTGGGCCGAATAAGTCTCCGGATTCGGAGCGCCCTTCGTAGATTTTGACGATTGGCCAAGATAAAGGCCTCCGAATTCGGAGCCCCATCCGTGTAAGACATATTTGGGCCGAATAAGTCTCCAGATTCGGAGCGCCCTTCGTGGATTTCACGATTGGCCAAGATAAAAGCCCCGAATTCGGAGCCCCATCATTGCAAGACACGATCAGGCCGAGTTTGGCCAAGATAAAATCCACGGAATTCGGCGCGCTTTTTGTGAATATTATGATTAAAACGCATAAACGTAGTTGGCAAAAAATGGAAGATGATCATAATTGAATTTATAAACATAAACTGAAACAACACGCAAACGTTTAAAATAAAATGTTTCATTGAATTAATCGATAATACAGAATTCGTTCCCAATCTACGTTAGAGTGTTACAATATGTCTAGTTTTATTCAGCATCCCCCTCGTCATCACTCTTCTTGACTTCGAAAGCAGCAAAGGGAAAATGATGACTCTGATATAGCGCCAACACCGAATCAAAGCCTGTTGCCCAGAGAGCCTCTGCAGCCTGGAGAGCCTTGACCCACCTGTGCTTAAATCCATGATTCTCACATCGACAGACCTTCTCGGCAAGATTTTCCTTAGTCTTCTGTATCCTAACTTTTCAGCCCTCATGTAAGCCTTTTTCATAAGCCCTTGTCCTTATCGCCTCTATTGCAAACATGTTTGCCGTATCTCGATCGGCGATCGCATGACTTATGAGCCGTTGGGTCACCCTTTCTTCCACAATCGGGTTAGCTTGGCCAGCCGATTATGTCTTGACAGTTTTGACCTTCCTTAGTTCACGCTCAGCCTTCTCCGCACGAGCTTCTAAGATTCAAATGTGTTCATCCTTTTGCTCTATGTCCCGCTGTGCGGCACGAAGACACATGCCGATTTCATAGGCGGTATACAGCCCTTTCACCGCTCCATGGATGCCCTCTCGAAACACTTTGAAATCAGGTTGACCGACCATCGATTACTAGACTTCAGGTGGAAAAATTTGTTGAGCAAACTTGACCACCACATTTGGGTTGTGTACAGCTGAATCTGCTTCCATCATCGGTTTGTTCTCCACAAAAATAGCAAAACTTAATGGGCGTGGTGTCGCACTGGTTTCTCCTCTTGAGCGTGGTAGAGGGGAGTTGCCCTATTGCTATTTTTCCCTTCTGGGTGACCTCCTTCGACGGCGTAGGGACTGGCGTTTTTCACATTCCCTCGACATCCTACTCCCCGTGCGCGTAGGCTCGCCACCTCGATTCATTTCTGTGTCCAACTTCGCAAGTGTTCTCCCTTTTCCTCTACTGTTGAAAAATAGCCTTCTAAACATCTAGTTAAAACTCACTACTCTTCTCCTTCTTGTGATCCGCCAAATTTGGACACCAATATGGACCCTAAACGAACGCAGCCCCCACCTATCTTATTAATCGCGGGTGCAGTGTTTCCAAAGCATTCCCTTCAATGCTCTGCGCCACAAACAGATGTGGATCAGCAGTCTTGTTCATTAATTCGGCAACTGTGTTCATTAGCTTACTGGGGTAAGGACAGATTCATCAATCTATTCAGCCTAAATATCAGAGCTCCTAGCCGAATTGCTATTGTGCCCCAGAAAACCCCTGAACTGTCGTTTTCAGGTGGTCCCGTTCATCAACCTGTTGGGGCAAGGGCAGATTCATCAATCTATTTGTCCTAAATATCAGAGCTCCTAGCTGAATTGCTTTTGTGCCCCAGCAAACTCCTGAACTGCCATTTTCAAGCGGTCCCGTTCATCAACTTCATGGGGCAAGGGCAGATTCATCAATCTATTCGGCCTAAATATCAGAGCTTCTAGCGGAATTGCTATTGTGCCCTAGCAAACTCCTAAATTCGGCCTAAGTATCGGAGCTTCGAGCCGAATTGTCATGGTGCCCCAGCAAATTTTTTGAACTGTAGTTTTTAGGCGGTCCTATTCAGTTTTGCTGAGGCAAGGACAGATTTATCAATCTATTCGGCCTAGATATTAGTGCCATGCGTTAAGACGTTCCTATGCCCTAGAAAATCCCTGAACTGCCATTTTTCGGCAGTCTTGTTCTTTAACTTGCTAGGGTAAGGGCAAATTCACTAATATATTCGGCTAAGTTGCAGTGCTATACTATTATTTTTGCGCTGGATTAATTTAATAGTTTGTTCATCACATTTCATATTTTTGCATCTTACTTAGCCGTTAACAAGCACATTTATCAAGCAGAAAGGCAAAAACAAGGCAGAAAGGCAAAAGCAATTTTCATTCATAAATTGAGCACAAACAGAAGTCATTTTACAAATGAAAACTACCGTACGCTAGCTTCTGACAAAAATAAACAGTCAAAATTCTAACAAAGTCTAACAAAATCTGCATACACAGAATACCAAAACAAACAAAAAATACTTGCTCTAGGTCAGTCTTCAGGGTCAGACTCCAGCGGCTTAATGCCTACCTGCTCATACAGAATCGGGTGCTTTAATACCATGTTAGCTGTAGCTAAGGCTTTGAGCCAGCCATGTTCGAACCCCCTGTTCTCGAACTTCGGCACTTTTTCTAAGTAATTCTCCAAAGCCGCATCCTTGCCAGCTTGGAATGACTTGGAAATCTCGGATTCAGCGTTGGCCATCGCCCTCCTTGACTCCTCAAAATCGACCTCCAACTTGGCAATTGTCTCGTTGGCCAATTTGAGCGCTTCTTCGCTGGCCTTCGCCCTTTCATCGGCGGCCAATCTTAGTTGGTCAGTAGCTTTGGCCTTATCTTCTTCCGCATTAGCCCTCGCTCTCTCTGCCGCCGCTTTCATGGCCTCAGATTCGGCTCTGAGAGAGGCCTCTGCTACCTTCCCCTTCTCGTTTTCCACTTCGACTATGAGAAAGCTAATCTGTTCGATAGCGTCATGTTGGTGATGGCCAATCTCAGCTATCCTTCTCGCCGCCTACAAAATAAGAAATCGGTAAGCCAATATAAAATTTTCTTTTGGTTAGTCTTGCACAATTACAAAGATATCGCCGACTAAGCAGCTAACGCGATGGACATCAGATCGTGCTCTGCCCTAATGGTTGCTCTATCAACTAGTAGGAAATAGAGGAGGCCAAGCTCAAGGCCATAGCTGGGTCTTTTACAGCCAATGCATCGAAAGTAACTAGCGTGTTCCTTATCCTTAGTTGTATTATTAACAGCACGACCAAGTCTGACTCTTCCATTCGTGGCCGTTTATCAACTAGGCCTTATAAATAACCAGTTTCTTGTTCGGCCGGACGCTTTTCCCCCATTTGCTCCGTCACTTGGTCCTGTTGATCGACAACAGGCTCCGTATCAGCCACATCAGCCTCAACCACCTCAACGGAAACAGGTGGAGTCTCTTCCCTAGCGTCGGGTGGAATGGGTGGAGGTTCATTTCGCTCAGCCTTAGCTCTCCGACAGGCAGCCATCCTCTTGGCGTTTCTCCGCCTGGCCATTTGAGTGAGCGACTTGTCAGCCATGGTCAGGATACGAGCTGGGTAGGTCCCCTAAGTCAGTGAAAATGTCTTCGAAAGACACGTCCACTCGGCCAGAAGTGGATGGAGGATTAAGGCTGGCTTCTTCAAAAGCCAAATTTAGTGCCACGTCAACCTCTTCCTCTAATCCGTCGGATCTATCCTGGGGTGGTTGATTTGGCTGCTCAGCAACCCCTTCGGCTACTTGTTCGTCTACCAGCTCTGAGTCTGATGCCTCAAAACCAATCTGCCTAAGGTTCTTGAAGCTCGAAAAAACAAGCGCTGTGAGGTGTTGTTCACCCCTCAGAATTGGAATGTTATTGGCGGCCAAAAAGGTAGTGTAGGCCAGCTTGAATCTCAAAAGAATATGGGCCACCCTTCCTTGCTTCTGAAGATTTGGACGGCCGAAGAACTAGAGTGCGGCTTTGATCTGCGCAAGTATAGCGTTGTCGGCCGAAACGAGAACTTTTTTCAAATCGTTTCCTACACAAATAAAACGGTAAGTACGTACAAGTTGAACCAAGTAAATATTTCATAAAAATGCGTAGGGGATTAAATGGCCACCTGGTTCACCCCTTCGCCTAGGCACTGGATCTTGACGATCTTCGCCCTCACCGAATTCTCAGTTGCCACGAACAATGACCATGACATCATCAACATGCTTACCAGAGCTGGCAAGCATTGTCACCAGATGATGGTTGGTGTCCTTGGCCCTGAGGAAATAGCGCCCTTGCTGACCAGTGGATTTGGCCAAGGCATAACAATGCCGAATGGCAGGGATTCCAAGGTTAAGCTTAAGGCGCCGGTTTAGTTCTACAATCCCCATTATTATTCTGTAAAAATTTACGTTCGGTTGAGAAGGGATTAAATGGCGAAGTACAGCCCTCAAAAGTGGATGAAGGGGGAAACGGACTCCGCCCTTGGCAATTGATAGGAGAGAAAAGACGATTGTACTCTCATCAGTCATCTCTGTGTCAATCACGTTCTCTGCCAGGAATGACAGATGGACGTCGTTAGGAATAGAATAATGATGACGAAAACCAGAAACTCGATCCGCAGAAAGAAGGGCTCTCGGATGTTTCGCCATCATAGCAGGTAAAGTGGACACTCTAAACAGCAAACAAACAAGGAAAAGAAGTCGAAATGGAAGAGAGAAAAACTAACAAGAAATGAGGACAATGAAGAACGGAAAGAGGTTGCAGAGGGTGTGAAGTGAAGGAGGTGAACTGACAGGCAACGAGAAACCTTGTGCATTCAAAAAAGCATACAAACAAAGAGACAACATGGTTTCAAATAATATTAAATAAATAAAGCATACGAAGGGGCGGGAAATTGTAACCATGCCTAAAAAGAGTAGGCTTTCTGACACTTGCATTGGAATAAGGGAAACCGCCGTATTTTTTCACCCTCTAAGTCCAAAACCAAACATGCTGGCTAACTAACATTAGTAGGATGTTTGGGGGGCAATTGTGGGGGCCGAGTAAATTACTACGTAGGTTAGCCGAATAACTTAAAGAAGGAAATCAAGTCATGTACTATATGGCTCTAGCCCAGAGGGATAGAGGCCGATATCCAAATCAGCCTCTGAATCAGTTGTAAACTGGGCCAAATATGAAGAGATAGCTGAATGAGTGATTATTCATTGGACGAAGGTGGGCCCAACCATCAACATCAAGGACAACTATAAATAAGAAGAGCATCAACCAAAAAAGGTATGTGAGAACAAATAAGTTTGACTTGAGATATAAGCAACCAAGAGAGTATAAACTGACTTATCAGTCAAAGTGCTAATTCCGGCACCCCCGACCGGAGTGTTCATTCTTTTTCAGGTGACTAGCTGAGGATCACGAGCATCCTACTGGATCCAAAGAGTATTTTCGAACCACTTTTGAAACCATGTGTAGTTTTTACCCCCTATGGTGACTTAATCACCACACCAATTCCAGTTAGACCATTGGCTTTTGATCCATCGAACCATATTTGCCATGGTTCAATACTAACCATACCAAGATACATTATCTCTTGGCTTTCTGTTTGACATGGATGATCTGCCAAGAAATTAGCTAAAACTTGTCCTTTATTGCTTTTTGGGGGACATATTATAGATGAAATTCTGATAAAGCTAGTATCCATTTGCCAATTCTTCCTCTCAACATAGGTCTAGACAACATATATTTAACCAAATCTATGGTTGCAATTACCAAGGTAGTTGTAGGCAAAAAATAGTATCTTAGTTTCATTGCAGCAAAATACAATGCAAGGCACAGCTTTTCTACAACTGAATATTTACATTCACAAGAATTTAAGAACCTTCTAAGGTAATAAATTGTTTGCTCTTTGCCTTCTTCATTGTCTTGGGCTAAGAAAACTCCCAGTGAAACTTCTGCTATAACAATATACAACTTCAAGGGCTTATCACCCTTTGGTGGCATCAGCACTGGAGGCTTGGCCAAGTAGGCTTTGATTCCATCAAAAGCAGTTTGATGCTCTGCTGTCCACATAAAGTCCTCTTTATCTTTCAACCTTAATAAGGAAGAAAACACTTTAGTTTTCCCTGCAGTATCAGAAATAAATCTTCGAAGAAAATTAACCTATCCAAGGAATTTTGTACTTCTTTCTTACTTGATGGAGGCCTGGCTTCAATGATAGCTTTGGCTTTGTTTTGATCAATCTATATTCCCCTCTTGTGCACTACATAGCCCAAGAAGTTTCCAGCTGATACGTCAAAAACACATTTGAGAGGATTAAGCTTCAACTTAAACTTTCTCATTCTTTCAAAAGCTGCTTCCAAGTGAAACAAATGTTCCTCCATGGATTGGGACTTCACTACAATGTCATCAATGTAACACTCTAAATATTCTCCAATGAGATCATGAAAGATAGTGTTCATAGCCCTTTGATATGTAGCCCCAACATTCTTTAAGTCAAATGGCATTTTAACCCATTCGAAGGTGCCAATGTTCCCAGGACATCTGAATGCTGTCTTATGGATATCCTCTTCTGCAATACAGATTTGGTTATAACTAGAGTGCCCATCCATCATTGATCAAATCTTGTGCCCCTGCTGAACAATCCACCAATAAATCTACTATGAGCATGGGGTACTCATCTTTTGGAGTTGCTAAATTCAAGTTTCTAAAATCTGATGCATACCCTCATTTTACCATTCTTCTAAACTACAAGATCAACATTGGATAGCCATTCAACATACCTGGCTGTCCTAATAAAGCCTGCCTTAAGAAACCTAAGAATTTCCTCCTCGACCTTCTGAATCACTTCAGGACTCATCCTTCTTGGTTTTTGTTTGTATGGCTTGAAATTAGGCTTTATAAGGAGCCTATGTTCTACTAATGACCTATCCAATCTTGGCAGTTCATTATAAGACCATGCAAAACGATCTTTATATCTCTTTAAGACCACCAACAACTGGTCCCTGTCAAGAGCTCTTAACCAAGCACTAATGTAGGTGGATTACTGTGTAGAACCTTTCCATAAGTTAACCTCTTCCAAGGGGTCTTGTATCTGAGAACTCACTAATACTTCTTTTTTGATTTCTTCTGTCTTCGAAGCAATTTCTTTGCTTTGTTCTACTCCCAGTTTCTTTGATTCAACATCTTTATCTTCCTCCTCATAGACAAAGTCTGTCCATAAGGCTTCTTCCTCTTTATTTCCTGGACTTTTGTTTTGATGTCCAATGCACAGTATTTATCAAAGGCCAAAGGCATAACCTGTTGTTGTTTATGCTTACAACCAACTATCATGGCTTCCTTCTCTTGTTTTTGAACCTTTTAGACTATTGCTTTTAAGTCTAATGCTGTGAACTTAACTAAAGCCAACGGTCTAGCTTCTTAGGTGTCACCTCCTTGCCTACAACCAGGCATCATTATCATCTTTGACAACGAATTCTTCATAAGCACTCTCTTGTACGAAGTGCTTCAGGTGGGTGACTTCCTCATCAGTTGTCTTTTCGGCTGAACCATCAGGTTTTCTCAATATACTGAGTGGTGTTACTCCTTTAATATGCAACTTGGCCTCTGCAAATTCAGCACAAGCGATAAAGGGTTGAGGGTCTGCATTGATCTCCTCTGTTTCCCCATTACACAAGGCAATCATTATCTTCTAATGTAGAAAAGAAGGCACACATTTGTTGGTGTGAATCCAATCCCTACCAAGTAGAGCATTATACTTAACATTGCTGTCAATAACAAAGAATGCCATCATGCAATCTCTGGTTCCTACACTCAAGTTGATGGGCAGAATACCCCGAGCCATCTGTTTATCTCCAGCAAAACCAGCAATGGTTGTGCTGGTTAGGATTAATTTGGGGTTCCTTTTTCCTAGTTTCTTCAAAAAAGATTTCGAAAATAGGTTTACTGCTACCCTATTATCCACCAATACCCGGTTCATCTGTATCCCATCGAAGAAGGCCTTGATATACAAGGGTTTGACATGCTGTGTCATGGATGTTATAGGATACTCAAAAGGGTATGAGAGGTTAATACTTACTTCTTCACTCTCATCTTCAGTTTCTATTGGTGTGGCTATCTCAGACTCATCTTGAATTATGCTAACCTGTGAGTCTTCACTAGAAACTAGAATAGGGTCAATCTCTTGTCCTTCTTGGTTTCCATCCTTAGCCTAGAACTCCTGTGGCAATATATGCACCATATTCACTGACACTGGAGGAAATGAGCCAAATTGAACTATTGGCTGCTCTTGTTTATATTCCAGGCTAACTTGTTCAGTTACCTCATAAGCATCCTCCATGCTACACTCTGGAACTTCAGTACTAGTGATTTCCTTTGAATGGTCTGTTCTTGTTTTTTGACTAAAAATGTTTGTTCAGCCATGAAGGCATCAAACATTTCCTTCTCAACCATCTCTTTCCTTTGGCCTAGGTCAACTTCTCCCTCTATCTCACTGTCGCTTTCCATCAAAGCCTTCTCAAGGCCTCCTAAACTGGATCTTTCTTTGGCTTTCAGTTCAGAGTGAACTTTAGCCAACTACTCTTTGCTACAGCTCCTTTTGTCCTGAGGAGTCGATTTTTTACTATGATCCAACTTGCAACTTTTTCTTCCCTCTATCTGGCCTTTTGGCTGGGCCAATGAAGAATTTTTCCCACTTTCTATCAGATCCTTTTGGTACTGAGTGTACCTTCATTGGATCTTCCTCCTTTGGGACCTAGAAATTACTAGGACCATATTTGGTTTCTTTGTTTTTGGATGTTTTAGTAACACCCAATTATTTGGAGTCACCAAGGGAGGTTTAACCATCCTACCCTGGTCTCCAGCAACACTTCTTTGGGTAGGTATTTCCTTAGGCTTGTTCTGCAAGACAAACCAATCTGGAACCCCAGCTACCCATGAACCCACTAGTTCAGTTGTTGAGCTGTCTCTTTCTGCCTTTGAAGCCAGTTTCGAAGCCGCCTATGGAGACCACTGCTTGGCTCTGCCCCCTTGTATTGGGCCTAATTCAGGCCTTCTATGAGGGTGGCTACTTTCCATCTTGTGTGAGGCTAGTCTAGGAGACCAATCTCTAGCTTTGATCCCATAACTTGAGCCCACTTCAGGTCTCCTCTCAGAATGATTGCCCTTCATTTTGTAATAGTCGGGTGGCCTGAACTCATGTAAAGGTCTCTTGCCCTTGGAATGCATTCTAGTGGCTGTTGGTCTAGCCAAGAATGGCTGTTGTCTAGGACCAATCATGTATGGCCTTTTGTTATAGGCACTAGTTGGTTTAGGGCGTCTCTGCACATCTTTGTAATACTGTTTCCCATCAATCAGGATCTCTTTCAACCATTTGTAGCTTAACCTGCAACTGGGACACATTCTTTGCATGATAGCTGCCTCTAAAGAATCACCATCCAGTGCCTCCTCATCAGAGTCTTCCCTTTGGTCTACAAAGCTCTGCACATTCACTGGTGAACTTCTAGCATCTTTCTTGACAGTAGTACGACTGGCAGCATGCATCTACACATTAACCTCTTCCAATTCTTTCAGGGATAAGTTCTGGAAGTCTGGCATAATAACATTGGCTGTAACTTCTCCAATTTCTGGGAATGGATTAGTGTCAATCCCCATAGCTTTCTCTGTTTTGGCAAGAAATTTTAGACTCCCTTTTCGAATCTGTTCTTGGATCCTGTCCCGAAAAACAATACAGTTTTTGGTTGAGTAAGACCAAGAATTGTGCCATTTACAATACATTATTCCTTTAAGTTCTTCTGGAGAAGGAATTTTGACTCATTTTGGTAACTTTAGGAAATTTGCTGCAAGCAAATGATCAAAAATGTCATCTGCCTTTGTTAAATCGAAAGAATATTACCTATGAAGGTTTTTCTTTTTAAACTGCTGATCTATTGTAGTGTCTTTATGAATTAACGCCTCACAGATCACAGACACTTTTCCTACAATCTCTGCTGCATCAATCTCATAATTAGGATCTCTATAATATGTCTTGTATGATGCATTACTTCGGTCTTGTTTTTCCTCAAGTAATGATTCATATACGGACACCTATAGGTTAATTCCACTAAGTCTCGAAACTCAGTTGAGTCAAGCATCTTTCGAAGCCTAAACTCTAAACCACTTTGAGCCAATCTCATAAATTTAGGCTCTGGTAGAATGATCCTACATTTGTTTCGTGCTCTTTTGAATCTGGCAATAAATTGAACAGCCTTCTCATCAGGCCTTTGACTCAACCTTTCCAAATCTGCCATAGAAACTTCTGGCTCCGTTTGGAAGAATTGGGCATGAAATGCCTTCTCTATTTGTTGCCAAGTTTGGATAGAGCCAGGTGTAAGGTCAATATACCATACAAAAGCTACCACAGTTAGAGAATTTAGAAAAAGGTCTTAACTTCATGTAATCATTATTGGTAAATTCACCACATTGGGCAGCGAACTGAGCAATATGTTCTACTGTTGACTGGTTTCCATTTCCATTAAAAAGAGCAAAGTCTGGTATTCTAAACCCTCTTGGATATTCATGTACCCTATCCACCCATTTTGGATATGGTTTCATGTACACAAGAGTTTGAACCCCCCGAGCCATAGGTCCATACATTTCTCTGATAATATCAGCAATTTGGTCCCTAGGAACCATATTTTGTGCTTGTTGAGCCACCACTGGAGGAACAAACACAGGATTTTGTGAAAAACCTTGTGCCTGAGGTCCTCTTGGCCCATAGGGAGGTAAATTTGGGACTGGTTGTCCCTGTGGTGCTGGCTGTTGTTGATGGTATGATTGACCTCTTTGAGCCTACCCTGCGAAAACACTTGCGAAAGGTGTTGTAACATGAGGGACAGGTGTTGTGTCTCTTCTAGCCGCAGGAAACCCTTCCAACCCCTCGAGTACAAATTCGAACAAACGATTAGTGAACTCCCTTGTGCCAAGTATGGCTTCGAACATGGGATTTGGGAACATCCTCATGCCATTTTCTTGTGTTGGCCCAGGTCCACCAATTTGCATGGCTTCACTGTTAAGTAATGAGGCATTTTGATTTATCATAGGCCTTGAAAGAGGCTCGTACCAAGATTGAGGTGATGGTCTTTAATAGTTTTGATTACTAGTTTGACTATTAGTATGTCCATTACTTTGCATAGGATGTTTGTCTCTAGCCAATCTTTGCTGAGGAACATTTGAAATCTCCTCTACATGCCTTGTGTTAGTTGGTTGATGGGTATTCATCCGATCCATAAAGAATATTGTCCATCTTTCTATTGTGTTCATTAGCTGTTTTCCCATGGCATTGTAGACTGCCCCAAACTCTCGCTTCGCGCGCGAGGGCGCGAATCGTTGTTCTTAGCTACTATAGTTCGGACTCATGTCACGGTTTTGAATCTAATCTCACAAAGTGCAATGTAAGACTGATAGATCACCAAAGAGTCCAAATCTGGCAAATCGTTTTGGAAAATTGATTTTAATCAAAAAGCGCAAAACGTGGACTGCTTTGCCAGATTTTTGAGTCGCCACCTAAATGTTTTATTTTGGGAAATTTAGGAAACCCTGACTCGTGCCTAAGACCATGTGTCTGTCATCACCAAAGTTACCTCGGCTCGGGAACTTAGGTACGAGAGGGGAAGGTCCTAAAATGAGCACCCCCGCTCATCCGATCAAAGGATCAGCCTCTACTAACATGAAATGTTCTTTTTGAAAACACATGTGTTCTTATTCCGGTTTATTACCTAGCGTACTATATGTGTTGCACACAGCATACAAGTATAGACTAAATCACTCAATTTGGAACAAAACATCTCGTGTTTGTTTTTTTTAAAAATGGTTTGAAAGTGTTACTCGCAAGTAGGCTAAGACGCGGATTTGCCACCCTCAAGTAGGCTGAGAAAAACATGATTTTGTCACTCTCAAGTGGGCTTAAAACACACATTTTGATGAATTATTCCAATTCAAGCAATGAAGCCTTCATCCACAGGCATTCATGCAGTTAAACACTTAAGAAAATAGCCTCATGGCAAGCATGCTATCATGGAAACACTTACACACATGCAATATGCTAAAGCATAAACACTCACAGTGTACTCCGAGCCAAAACAAAAGCTAGTTAGAAATCATGTATGATCCTAGCTATGTTAAGATGCCTAATGCAACACATGCAAAAATGCAACTAAAATAGGCTCGGCTATCTAGAATGGCATATGAATGCAACACTCGATAACATGCTTTGAGATACGTATTCAAGTAAGTATTGAAATTCAATGCAGTATGAATGATGCGCCGAGCACGGTGCATGCAAAATAGATGAATGATGCACGCATGCAAAGCATAAGCATGCTAATTGAAAATGACCCTAAACTAACCATCGAAAGTGGTTAAGTAAAAGGGAGAAAGAAATGGGGGTTGGAAGACATGCATCACACGCACACACACTTATTACAAAATTTGCCCTCTCGGTGGAGGGTTCGAATAAATCAACTAACTAGCTACGCTAAACTAATTAATTATTACACCGCAAATGAATTTGAACAACTAGCTAAAATAAGCTAATTAAGTACAAACTGAATTAATTAATTAAACACTTTAACTAATTAATTACAAAACAACTAAGCTAATGAACTAGTTTAGCTAAGCAATTTAAACAAATGGCCTCAGGAAGCGAGGGGGACATGCATGCTCAGTCAGCTTCGCTGGGAAATCCACTGTCGTGCCTCATGATGCCTCTGTTCACACTCTTTTGGACTTCTAAAAATCGTGCCAACTTCCAAGATGCTTCTAACCCACCTTAGGAACATGCTGAGGGGTGGTCAGCCAAGAGGAATGGCCATCGGCCAAAGTTAATGATCATTGACCACTTTTGATAGCCGATCGGCAACCTTTGATGGCCGGTCGGCCACTGATTCTTGCAATTTCTCCTTTTGTTGCAACAGGGCACTAACAGAGGCATGATAGTGTATTTGCAAGAAAATGTGTGTGCAACCACACTCCTTATCATGTCTCACGCTCAAAGAAATGTAGTGCTCGGATCTCGAGCCACCAATCACATATCTCGATGCATGATTGCCAAAAAGGCCGAGTTGCACAAATCAATGTTAATGAATGCACACAAATAACACATAAGACTCGATGAACCTCCACCTTATCAGACATCATCAAAGGTGTTAGAGACCTAAGGAATGAAGCATGTTTCATCACTTTGAGTATGAAACGTGTGACATTCCTCGTGTTTGGATTGACGTCCAACCCAAACACGATGCAACACACAACATGCTAACACAATACAATGTAATAACATGCAAACAACAATGCAATGCAACAACATGCAAACAAGATGAACATGGCAAAGGCTATGTAATACAATACTCAATGGACCAAACCAACCTCAAACAAGCCTCATGCATGCCAAGACAATGGCCAAAACATGATGAAAATGAAGTCCAAAAGCATATACAAGCATGCACGCCAATTGGCTCAAGAATTAAGGCATTAAGGTGCAACTCTCAAGAGCACTTAAAGAATGAAAAACATGGAAGTGTGACAACACTATATGCTTTGAAATGTCATTCCAAATGATGCGAAAACATGCAAATACCTCAAATCAAGAATGCAAGATACCTCAAAACTCAAAGCTAGTCAAGGCATTAACACCATAGCTATACAAAGCAAGCCCCAAAGGGCCAAGGACAACCAAAACAGTCCCAAGGCAGGTCAAAACATATAGCGACCCCGGTCTTTTCCCATTTGGTTATTGTATCCGGACTTAGGTTCCGTGGATCCTGTTGTTATATAATTGTTGTTGTCGTCCTTTAATTTCTTATTTCTGAGTTATGGGATGCATTGGGCAAGTTTGTTACAGGTTGGTAGTGTTTGGGAGCAAAGGGTTGCTGCCCAGAATTTGGACCCTTCGTCGAGCGAGCTCTTTGTTTTTGGTCCGTCGCTCGAGCCAGGGTTTCTTCGCTCGAGCGAGCGATTGCGTCTAGGTATAGACCTGAGAGCAGTGTTTCTTGGCTCGAGCGAGCTTTTCTTCGCTCAAGCAAGCTGGTTTATTCTTCGCTGGAGCGAGCGTTAATTCGCTCGAGCGTGCGTCTGGTTGCAGACCTGAGGGATTGAGTTGTTGGCTCGAGCGAGCTTTTGGGTTCTTGGCTCGAGCGAGGGTTTTTTGTGTCTGGTCGCTCGAGCGACCAAGTCTTCGCTCGAGCGAGCCTATTTTATTTACATAGGCAGCAGCGGGTTTTAAAACAGGTTTTCATCCTCTTTTTGATTCCAAAATCCTAGGTCCAACTTCTCTCTCCCTCTACACACCTTCTCTCTTAGGTTTGATCTACTTAGAGTGTGTTTCTACCCTAGATCCTTTATTAAAAAGATAGAGTGGGTCAAGGGCTTCCTTTTAATTTGAACAATCTTGGATTTGGAGCACTTTGGATTTTCGTCATCTTCTCCATTTTGAGTTCTTCACTTCGAGGTAGGGATTTCCTACTCCATATTATAGGTTTTGTCCTAAGTTTTGGTATTTTGATATGTTGGGGGTTGTTTGGTAATTTTGAGAAATTAGGGTTTGTATTATAATTTGAAAAGGGGTTTTTTCATCTATTAAACAACATATGTTTATGTGTTAAATTGAGATAATTGAACCTTAGGGTTGATTTTGAGAAAAGGGGAAAAAACCCTAATTGTTGTAATAAAATTAATTTGTATAATTAATTTTGGGAAAATTGTGGAATTAAGTCTAATTCACGAAATTGGGGAATTATGAACTTAAATGGTGTAGTTGGATAATTTAATCACTCACCTGTGAGAATGTGATTTTATAATTGTTGATACATTTATTTCCTATTTAGAAATAACTATTTTGGGCTATCGGTGGAGGATAGTCGTGATTGTTGTAGACATCGCATGTGGATTATTGGTCAAGTCATTAATTTTGACTGTTGAATTAATACAGAAAATACATGTATTGATTGAGTATTGTATATTACAAGTGTTTAATACATTGTATATGCATATTGTTTGGGAGGAGATAGGGGATGTACTCCACGGTTTGGGAGGAGATAGGGGATGGACTCCTAAACCGGATATTGTTTGGGAGGAGATAAGGGATAGACTCCATTAGCACCACTAATATGTGTGCTTATTGATTTATGGAAGTGTTTTTACATGTTATTGATACATCACTAAAATGTGCATCAATTGGGAAGTATGGAAGTGAATTTTGGTTGAGGTTGATACAATACCAACATGTGTATCCATTATGATATAAGAAAGGTTTAACTTGATTTGTTATCCCAGTTAAATTGGAAATATTGTTAATAAGAGATGTAATCTCTCTTGAGTTATTTGGCCAGGTTCTGAGCCATATTTGTATAAATGGAAAGTTGAATAAATAATGGAAAGTGAAACGTGTCATAGAAATTAGTGTCATGAAACTGAATGATGATGTAATTGATTATTTTGTGTACTCCATCTATTGAATGCTATTGCTTTATTCAATACTTATATTTGGTTTAGTATATTTCTACTGGGCTGTGGCTCACCCTATACGGGAACATCATTTTCAGGTTGGTGATGTGCTACCTCTAAGGACTTTGCTTGGATGGATTTGGAGTTGAAGACTCTGTCTAGATTAGTTGTTTATTTTGTTTTATTTTGATGTTACATGTAAACTCAAGCCTAGGGCTTAATGTGTAAATGAGTTAGTACTCATATTTTTTGTGTCCAAGTGTTGGCTTGGAAAGATGTAAGCCCGTAGGGCATTTACTTTCGTTATTACATGTAATGTCTTTTAGTAAGATTACTCTGATGAATGAGATAAGGATTGGTTTTCTTTTATCAATGCATGTTAATGTTATATATATTATGGGTTTATTTTGAGGGCGTTACAACTTGGTATCAGAGCGTACCGCGTTCGAATACTTTGGGTACGTGGGAAGTGATTAGTATCACAATGGGTTCGTCTCGCTTGATAGAGACTTAGATGTACTGTTATATGTTTATATGATAACATGTTTATGTGACTATGTGGGTATGGAATGTAGTTTGTAGGATGTTGATTGGACCCTTGAGTTTCTGAAAGTCTTGTTGGAAAGGCACTTGATCAATGTTGTTTCCAACCGGAACTTTAGTGACGCCTCGGGATTATCATTATCCAGGAATGAAATTCGTAGGTGCTTATGTGATTATGTGCTTACGTGGAGTGAATTATTGTTGTCCAATGCATTAGGATGCAAGTGTTATAGTTTTGGCACACGTATTAATGTGCTAACGTCTTTGTTACCTTTATTAGGATGTTAGGACGAGGACGAGGACGTGGTAGGCGTGGTGGGCAGGAGATGCCTATACCGGATGTGATTCCGGCGAGACAGAGGAGTTGGCGAGCCAATGTGGCGAGCCAGATGAAGACGAGCTATGGGCGCTTTGGCCCGAGAGATAGCGGGGGCATTCAAGGAGTCAGTAGGCATTCTCAGAGCTGAGAATCAGGCCCAGGTTCATGTTGCAGATGCTGGGCCTTCTTTTCTGAAGAGGGAGTTCTTCCGGTCTAACCCGGACGTATTTTTAGGTGAACCTAAAGAGCCACTTAAGGCAGATGAATGGCTCAAACAGACAACGAAGACGTTTGAGATGCTAGGCATCGAAGACGAGGTACTGAAGGTGACCTTGGCATCTTTCCAGTTGAAGGGGGATGCAGGTCAGTGGTGGAAGTTCACCAAGAGTCGTATAGGAGGGACTTGGAAGGCTTTTGTCGACGCTTTCCAGGAGAAGTTCTTGTCCTCAGCTGTTAAGGAGAGGTTGAGAGATCAGTTCTGCCAACTTAAGCAGAACAGTTCTTCAGTGGCCGAGTTTGAGGCCGCATTTACTAGCTTGTCCAGGTTTGCACCTGAGTTGGTGGCGTCTGAGGAACGCCGTTGTATTGAGTTCGAGAAGAAGTTGAGGCGCGGCCTCAAGTTGAGAGTTGTATGGACTATGATTCGAGATTATGGGCGCCTGGTTGATGCTGCAGCCCATACTGAGATCATGATGCAGGAAGAGGAGGAAGGGTAGAAAGGCTCCAAGAAGAGTCAGGATGGACAGAGTGATGGTAGGAGACAGAAGGGTTTTAACCCTTAGCAGTCTCAGGGTAGTTTTTCTAGTTCGACTTTTCCTGTGCCGAGTGCTAATTTTGGGAAAGGCAGCCAGGGAGACATTACCTATTTCAAGTGTGGTCAGCTGGGCCACAAGTCTCCAGCTTGCCCGCAGAAGGGAGGAGCACAGAGAGCAACGTCATCTTCGGCTCGATCTCACAGCCAGAGTCAAAGTAGAGGCTAGCCGCTCTCTTGTTTTCAGTGTGGTTAGGTAGGGCACATGAAGAGGTTTTGCTCGCAGTTGGGTGGCACATCTGGTGCATATGGTTTGAGGCAGACTCAAAGTCATCAGCCAGCTCAGTCAGTTCAGGCCTCGAGGGCCAATCAGGGAGCTTCATCGTCCCAGTTGGTGCAGCAGTCTTATGCTCCTAGGGGTGAGAAGGTTGATCAGAGGTTATGCAGGCGTGTATCTTTATTACACAGGATCTTATCTGGCTCCATCAGTTGTGAGAGGTACCTTCTTGTTTTGCAATTCGGTTGCTAGTGTATTGATTGATCTGGTGCATCTCATTCCTTTGTGTCTGCGCATTTGCATCTGTTTTGGAGTTGGAGTTAGCAGTTAGCATCTCCTATTTGTGTAGTGTCACCTTGGGGGTGAACTGATTTTGAAACAAGGTGTTAGGGGTTGTGATATAGAGGTCGCCGATCATAGGCTTCCGTTTCCTTTTGTAGTTATGCCCATGAAGGGCTTTGATGTTATTTTGGGTATGGACTGGTTATCGTCATACCGGGCAATTATTGATTGCTACCGCCAGAGGGTCACTTGTTGTACCATGAGCGGGGAGTGTTTCCATTTCCTGGGGGACCGAGTTGGTAGTGTTTTGCCACCGGGGTATGATCCGCGAGGGCGGAGTGAGCTTAGTGGTCTACTTGCTAGCTTTGAGAGTGGTGAGTGTGATGAGACCCAGACTGTGTTGCCAAGAGTGGTTTGTGAGTACTCGGACGTCTTTCCCAAGGACCTTGTTAGTTTGCCACATCACAAAAAGATTGAGTTCTCTATTGACTTAGTGCCCAGCACAGCGCCGATTTCTATGGCACCTTATCGTTTTGCCCCAGCCGAGTTAGTTGAGTTGAAGATTCAACTCCAGGAGCTATTAGATAAGGGCTATATACGTCCTAGTGTTTCGCCATGGGGAGCATTGACCCTCTTTTCTAAGAAGAAAGGTGGTGCTTTGAGACTGTGTATCGATTACCGAAAATTGAATCAGGCTACGGTCAAGAATAAGTACCTTATGCCTCGTATAGATGATTTGTTCGATCAGTTGAAGGGTTCCCGTTGTTTCTCTAAGATAGACTTGAGATCGGGTTATCATCAGTTGAGAGTCAGGGAGGAGGATATTCCGAAGACGGCATTCTGTACGCGGTATGGCCACTATGAGTTTCTGGTGATGCCATTTGGGCTCACCAATGCACCTGCAGTCTTTTATGGACTTGATGAACCGGATATTCCGGGAATTCTTGGATCATTTTGTAGTAGTCTTTGTAGACGATATTCTTATCTATTCACCTTCAGAGGAGGAGCACGAGGAGCACTTGAGAGTGGTGCTTGAGTTACTAGCCCATAAGCTTTATGCTAAGTTTGGGAAATGTGAGTTCTAGCTAGAGGAGGTGAAGTTCTTAGGCCACGTGGTTTTCGGGGAAGGGGTGTCTGTTGATACATCCAAAATAGAGGCAGTGCAAGATTGGGCACAGCCTAAGAGTGTGTTTGAGATCCGTAGTTTTCTGGGATTAGTTGGGTACTACCAACGGTTTGTGAAGGATTTCTCCAGGTTAGCTTCACCATTGACTAGATTGACTCGGAAGGAAGTCAAATTTGTATGGAGTGAGACTTGTGAAAAGTCATTTCAGGAGTTGAAAGTTAGATTGACCACCGCTCCAGTTTTGATTATTCCGGAGAGAGGGTTGGGTTATGCTGTTTATTGTGATGCTTCACGAGAGGGTTTGGGTTGTGTGTTGATGCAAGAGGGGAAAGTGGTAGCCTATGGCTCACGTCAGTTGAAAATACACGAGACGAATTACCCTATCCATGATCTAGAGTTAGCAGCTGTGATCTTTGCCTTGAAAATCTGGAGGCACTACCTTTATGGTGAGAGATTCGAGGTATTCACGGATCATAAGAGTCTGAAATATCTGTTTACACAGAAAGACTTGAACTTGAGGCAGAGGAGGTGGATGGAGTTCATTGAGGATTATGACTTCGAGTTGCATTATCACCCGGGGAAGGCCAATATGGTGGCCGATGCCCTTAGCAGGAAATCTGTTGGTGACATAGCTAGTATAGCCATCCGGGAATGGGAGATGTTGGGTGTACTTGGGGAGTTTGATTTGCTTCTGGGCGAATCCGTTGAGGCTGCGGCCTTGTTTTCTGTTGTTGCACAGTCTACACTTGTGACTCGAGTGTTAGAGGCACAGAGAGGTGACCTTGAGGTGGAATCTCTTCGTGAGAAGATCTCCGATGGGAAGGTTGAGAAGGGTTTGACGGTGTATCCCGACCTGAATGTGAGATACCGAGACCGTCTGTTTGTGCCGAAGTCTTGCCGAGAGGAGGTACTCCGAGAGTTTCATTATTCATGTCTTGCGGTGCATCCGGGAGGCACTAAGATGTATCGAGATTTGGGTCGCCAATTTTGGTGGCAGGGTATGAAGAGAGATGTGGCAGCTTTCGTATCTAAGTGCATTACTTGTCAGCAAGTGAAGGCCGAGCATCAGAGGCCAGCGGGTTTGTTACAACCCTTGCCTATTGCCGAGTGGAAGTGGGAGCATGTCACTATGGACTTCGTTGTAGGTCTTCCGAGGACTCAGCGGGGTAGTGATGCTATTTGGGTGGCTGTAGACCGGTTGACTAAGTCAGCGCACTTCATTCCTATGCGCGTGAGAGATTCGGTAGACCATCTTGCCGACTTGTACATTCGGGACATAGTGAGGTTGCACGGGGTCCCAGTGACGATCGTCTCAGATAGAGATCCTCATTTTACTGCTAGGTTGTGGCAGAGTTTGCAGAGTGCCTTAGGCACTAAGTTGACCTTTAGCATGGCTTATCATCCTCAGACTGACGGACAATCCGAGCGTACTATTCAGATCCTTGAGGATATGCTTCGGGGTTGTGTTCTTGACTTTAATTGGTCATGGGAGAGGCACTTGCCTTTGGTGGAGTTTGCCTACAACAACAGTTTCCAATCTAGTATTGGTATGGCACCATTTGAGGCCTTGTATGGCCGACCGTGTAGGTCTCCAGTTTGTTGGGCCGAGGTGGGTGATGCACCTTTATTGGGTCCAGAGTTGGTGAGGGAAACGACGGAGAAAGTTGAGCTTATCCGTAGGAGGCTTGTTACAGCCTAGAGTCGTCAGAAATCGTATGCCGACCGTAGGAGGAGACCTTTGGTGTTTGAGGTAGGTGATCATGTCTTTCTGAAAATATCACCTAGGCGGGGATTGATGAGGTTTGGGAAGAGCGGGAAGTTGTCCTCTCGGTTTATTGGTCCTTTTGAGATCCTTAAGAGGATTGGTGAGGCTGCCTATCGTTTAGCTTTGCCGCCACAGTTATCCGGAGTTCATGACGTGTTTCATGTGAGTATGCTTCGGAAGTATGAGTCGGATCCATCACATGTATTGGATTGGACCGACTTAGTTGTTGACGAGGATGTCTCGTACGAGGAGAGACCAGTTCGGGTCTTGGATAGGCGGGATCAAGTTTTGCGAGGCAAGACCATCCCTTTGGTAAAGGTTCTGTGGAAACATCACGGGGTGGAGAAAGCCACTTGGGAACGTGAGTTAGAAGTCCGTGAGAAATATCCGGACATGTTTGTTGATATGTAATCTTGTATTTAGATTTCGTAATATTGTTGGACTTAAGAGTTTTATATGTGTCTTAAGTTGTAAAACATTGAAAATGTTTTGGTTTAATGAAAGTCTTTTGAAACTTGCCTCATTATGGAAGTTTATTGGAACATTGCATATGTTGAATATAATGTAGAATTGGAGTTATATCATGAAATTGAATATGATATGGAAGTGGGAATCACGTATATGAAAACTGTTGAAATTGAAAAGAAAGTGCATAATAATAATGCAGGTTGATATATATATATATATATATATTGTGAAATGCCCCTTGATAAGAGATGAAATGACCGGTATTGGGTCAAGTTGTTTATTATTGTAATGTAATATCATTGGAAATTGAGAAAAACCTGTTTTTGAAAACTTATGCTTAATTTCGGGGATGAAATTCTTTAAGGGGGGGGAGGTTATAGCGACCCCGGTCTTTTCCCATTTGGTTGTTGTATCCGGACTTAGGTTTCGTGGATCTTGTTGTTATATAATTGTTGTTGTCGTCCTTTAATTTCTTATTTCTGAGTTATGGGATGCATTGGGCAAGTTTGTTACAGGTTGGTAGTGTTTGGGAGCAAAGGGTTGCTGCCCAGAATTTGGACCCTTCGCTCGAGCGAGCTCTTTGTTTTTGGTCTGTCGCTCGAGCCAGGGTTTCTTCGCTCGAGCGAGCGATTGCGTCTAGGTATAGACCTGAGAGTAGTGTTTCTTGGCTCAAACGAGCTTTTCTTCGCTCGAGCGAGCTGGTTTATTCTTCGCTCGAGCGAGCGTTCCTTCGCTCGAGCGTGCGTCTGGTTGCAGACCTGAGGGTTTGAGTTGTTAGCTCGAGCAAGCTTTTATTCGCTTGAGCGAGCTTCTGGGTTCTTGGCTCGAGCAAGGGTTTTCTATGTCTGGTCGCTCGAGCGACCAAGTCTTCGCTCAAGCGAGCCTGTTTTATTTAAATAGGCAGCAGCGAGTTTTAAAATAGTTTTTCATCCTCTTTTTTATTCCAAAATCCTAGGTCCGACTTCTCTCTCCCTCTACACACCTTCTCTCTTAGGTTTGATCTACTTAGAGTGTGTTTCTACCCTAGATCCTTTATTAAAAAGATAGAGTGGGTCAAGGGCTTCCTTTTAATCTGAACAATCTTGGATTTGGAGCACTTTGGATTTTCGTCATCTTCTCCATTTTGAGCTCTTCACTTCGAGGTAGGGATTTCCTACTCCATATTATAGGTTTTGTCCTAAGTTTTGGTATTTTGATATGTTGGGGGTTGTTTGGTAATTTTGAGAAATTAGGGTTTGTATTATAATTTGAAAAGGGGGTTTTTCATCTATTAAACAACATATGTTTATGTGTTAAATTGAGATAATTGAACCTTAGTGTTGATTTTGAGAAAAGGGGGAAAAACCCTAATTGTTGTAATAAAATTAATTTGTATAATTAATTTTGGGAAAATTATGGAATTAAGTCTAATTCACGAAATTGGGGAATTATGAACTTAAATGGTGTAGTTGGATAATTTAATCACTCACCTGTGAGAATGTGATTTTATAATTGTTGATACATTTATTTCCTGTTTAGAAATAACTATTTTGGGCTATCGGTGGAGGATAGTCGTGATTGTTGTAGACATCGCATGTGGATTACGGAAAACTGAAACTAATCACATTGGTTAAGTCATTAATTTTGACTGTTGAATTAATACAGAAAATACATGTATTGATTGAGTATTGTATATTACAAGTGTTTAATACATTGTATATGTATATTGTTTGGGAGAAGCTAGGGGATGTACTTCACGGTTTGGGAGGAGATAGGGGATGGACTCCTAAACTGGATATTGTTTGGGAGGAGATAGGGGATGGACTCCATTAGGACCACTAATATGTGTGCTTATTGATTTATGGAAGTGTTTTTACATGTTATTGATACATCACTAAAATGTGCATCAATTAGGAAGTATGGAAATAAATTTTGGTTGAGGTTGATACAACACCAACATGTGTATCCATTATGATATAAGAAAGGTTTAACTTGATTTGTTATCCCAGTTAAATTGGAAATATTGTTAATAAGAGATGTAATCTCTCTTGAATTATTTGGCCAGGCTTTGAGCCATATTTGTATAAATGGAAAGTTGAATAAATAATGGAAAGTGAAACGTGTCATAGACATTAGTGTCATGAAACTGAATGATGATGTAATTGATTATTTTGTGTACTCCATCTATTGAATGCTATTGCTTTATTCAATGCTTATATTTGGTTTAGTATATTTCTATTGGGCTGTGACTCACCCTATACGGGAACATCATTTTCAGGTTCAGGTGATGTGCTACCTCCAAGGACTTAGCTTGGATGGATTTGGAGTTGAAGACTCTGTCTAGATTAGTTGTTTATTTTGTTTTATTTTGATGTTACATGTAAACTCAAGCCTAGGGCTTAACGTGTAAATGAGTTAGTACTCATATTTTTTGTGTCCAAGTGTTGGCTTGGAAAGATGTAAGCCCGTAGGGCATTTACTTTCGTTATTACATGTAATGTCTTTTAGTAAGATTACTCTGATGAATGAGATAAGGATTGGTTTTCTTTTATCAATGCATGTTAATGTTATATATATTATGGGTTTATTTTGAGGGCGTTACAAAACAAGGCCAAAAACATGCTTGAACATAGTCAACACATGCTAGAATAAAAGGCCAAAAGCATAAAGCATGCAAGGCCAATGAGGAGGATTACACTACGCATGTAAGAAGCAAATGAGGGATGCTCTAACCAGCCAAAAACAGAGCTGTACCATGGCAAAATAACACCAAAAACACACTGAAATGACATCCTAAAAGTTTAGGCAAGATGGCATACACATTGGCTCATACTTGAGGCAAAAAGCGCCAACCCTCCAAAGCATTGAAAGAGTGAAACACGAGAAAGTGTGACTACACTACACACACTGAAATCATAGTATAAATGAGGCCAAAGCATGCAAACCCCTCACGTAAGCCATGCTAGTGACTATGAAACTCAAAGCTAGTGAGTAAGATTGCACTATGGCTATACAAAGCAAGGAATGCATGACCAAAACAACTTCAAACAGAGTTTAAGTATGGCAAAACATGAGTAAAAGCTTGCTGGGGTGGAGCCAAAAGCATGCTAGAATGATGGTCCAAAGCATGATGCATGTTAAGGCAATAGGAAGGATTGCACTACAAGTGCAAGGAGCATGCAAGTGGTGATCAAACCAACCCAAAACAGAGTTAGAACATGTTAGAAAAGTCACAAAAATATGCCAAGATAGAGCCTCAACATGCTAGCAAGACATACTACTTTACAAAGCTACAAGTAGGATTAAACTACAAGTATAAGAAGCATGCAAGAGGTGATCAAACCAACCCAAAATAGAGTTATAACATGTTAGAAAAGTCACAAAAGCCTGCCAAGATAGAGCCTCAACATGCTAGCAAGACATGCTACTTTGCAAAGCTACAAGTAGGATTAAATTACAAGTATAAGAAGCATGCAAGAGGTGACCAAGATAGCCAAAACCAGAGTCATGGTAGGTCTAAAGGGTCACAAAAAAGTGCTCAAACAAAGCCTCAAGAAAATAGAACTACATGCTCTTTTGGTGAGCCACCAACACAAGTAAATAAGAGAAGAGGAGGGGGGACAATCCCCTCTTATTTGGGACCTCAAAACCATTTTTCCACCACTGAAATTCCTCTGGATTTTAGTGGTGAAGAGACCAAACAAAGGTGATCCAAAGGCCTAAAAGAGATGGCACAACACAAGGCCGAATAAGGCACAAAGAAGGGGTAGACCACCCCTAACACCAAAGAGGACTCAAACAAACACTTTAAGCACTTCAAAACAAGACTTGTTTTAGTTGAAAGCTAAGCCAAAAGAAGCATGCAAAGTTGGCTAAATGAGCTATGAAAACAAAGCTTTAAAGAGGTAAGAGACTCATCCTTGAAGAATCTCTCTAGAACAGCAACTTTAGAGACAAAAACCAAGCTTAAACCACTTAAATGCAACCTCCAAGAACCTCAGCTCAGTAGTGAAGGTGTTTCACTAGGTGCTTTAGTGCAAAAGTGTGAAGAAAAGACACTTTTGAACACAAACAAGTGCAAATTTAAAGAGAGAGGAAAAAATATAGAGAGATATATGTTGTGTATCTCAAATTTTTAGAACCTCTGGAAAGAGAGAGGGGCCTCCCCTCTTATAGAAATCCAAGTCTCAAGCTTGTTGAACAAGCTAGAGGCTTCGTTCAATCCCTTCATACACGTGTATGGAGGATGAGTTCTATGCTCACCGGCTATCATAGCTGGCAAAGAAATATCTGCAAAAGGAAATAAAAAGGCCTCGGCCAACAAACATGGCCGACCGGCCAATAAAGGTGCCGATCGGCCATCAAAGGTGCCGACCGGCCACAACTGATGGCCAATGGAAAGAAGGAATGGCCGATAGGCATGAGGCCTGGCGGATGGGTTATAGGGCTGGCCAACAAGCCACCCTCTTCCCTTAGGAACAAAATCACAAGTTCTTGGTCCACAACCAAGCACAAAACAGACAAGTTGAGAGGTTCTAAGGCAAGGCGCGTAGCCGAGACCTTCAGGAACTCAAAACAAACACGAGCACGGATGATCATCGAGTGTTCAAACAATAACGTCCAAGTCTTAAGGACAGTTGTAGACACCCCATTTTTGACCATCCTCAAGACTTGGACGTCACCGTTTGAACACCCGGTGATTATCCATGTTCGTGTTCGTTTGGAGTTCCCGGAGTTCTCGGCTACGCGCCCTGCCTCAGGATCTCCGAACTCGACCGCTTTGTGTCTGGTTTTGCACCAAACACTTGTGTTTTGCCTCGGGGGGGAGGGAATGCCTTGTGAGGCATCCCCACACACCACCGGCAGTGGCTAGAGGCCACCGGCCGATGGGTGTTTCCATCGGCACTTTATTGTGCCGGTCGGCACTCTTCTGTGCCGGTCGGCAGTAAATTTTGTCAAAATGACATTTTTAGCCAGCCGATTACTGTACATCTACTTTATGGAGATATTTTGTGCCAGCTGTGATAGCTGGCACCCACCCTATCTCCCTCCATACACGTGTATGGAGGGATTTGCCTCAAAAGAGGCTTGTTTTACAAGCCTTACAAGAGGAATGAGCCTATATAGCAAAGGCTCAGCTCTTGTAGACAGAGGTTAGCCATTTTGAGAGCAAGAACCAGAGCTTGTATCTCTCCCCTTCTATATCTCTCTCTCTCTTTGATCCTTGTGTGTGTGTTTGTGACCTAAAAAGTGTGTTTTTGCCTTACTTTTACACCATTACACACACTATTACACCTAGCTCCGAGACTGAGAGGCTTGGAGGTTTGTTTTGGGAGGTTTTGGACTGGTTTTGATCAAAAGAAGAGGGCTGCACCATCTGTTCTTCAAAGGATCTTCAAGGGTGAGCTTTTACTTTAGTTTCCCCAATCTTGCAACTAGTTTCTACTCAACTTGCTTTGTGTTTTGAGCTTTGTCTATAACATAAAAAAATCTTGTTTTTACTTGCTCTTGAACCTTCTTTAAGGTCACTTTGTGGTTTGAGTAAAGGCTCACCCTCTTAGGCTTTGTTTGGCCATTTTTGTGCACTTTTCTTAAAGCTTTGTTTACTTGGTTTTTTTGGCCTTCTCACCACTGAAAACCAGTGGGTTTTCAGTGGTGAGGGAGATAGTTTCGAGTCTCATATGGGGGAGAGACACCCCTCTCCCCTTTGTCCCTTGTTTGCCTTGCCTCTTGACCTAAAGAGTAGCATGTGTGTGTTGTTGATTTTTGCCTCATTTCAGAGCATATTTGTGGTTAATATGTCATGTTATGCCTCTGTTTTAGGCTAGATTTATGGCTCTTAACATGCCTCTTATACTTGCTTTGTAATGCTCTAGTTTGCCTATAAATGAGCCATGAGTTTAAGCCTTGTTTCTTGCATATATGAGCCTCACTTCATGAAGGTAGTAGCCTCATTTTGTCATGTTTGAGGGCTGTGAGCCACTGGTGTTGCCATGTTTGGTGTGCTTGGTATGGTTACTTTGCATTTTGGGCTTGCCAACTTTGAGCATTTTGATCACTAGCATGCTTAACTTAGCCTCTTCTCATGACTTAGCATCATTTAGGGTCCTATTTCAATCCTTGAATCATATTTTTAGGTTTGCATATGTGGCTTATTTCATGCTTTAAGGATGTGTCCTTCTATGCTTAGGAATAGGCTTTATGTATGCTTGCTTGTTTGAGGTGTTTTGGGGCTGTCATATCAAGGTTTTCGGGGTGTATTTCGCATGCTAAAAATCTGTTTTGGGTTGTCTAATATATACCATGATTGGCCATGAGAATGGTTGCATGATGCTCTCTTGGTCGCCTTAGATTTAGGTTCATTAACTTGCATGTTTGCATAGGTTATTGGTCACCATTTTGGGCATGTTTTGCCCTTTGTTTTGGGGTGGTTTAAAGGCTGCCCCATTGTGGTCCAATCCACCATTGCATGTTTACCTCATGTTTATGGCTTAATTGGTTCATTAAGTGTCGTAGTATGTTAGCCTTGTGGCTTGAATGGTCCATATTTGCATGACACTTGCATCTTACATACTTTAGCATTTTGCATGCTTAACATGTTTATTGCATGGCATTTGGTGTGTTTGCATCCCAATTTCCATGTTGCTTCACTTAAGTCATGTTGCATGCTTGCATTTCATAGCTTGGTTTGGGGATGTCAAACCTAGCATAAGGGTTGAGGGAAGTTCACACTACAAGTGGTGCAACTTGCTTCAACCCTTGGTCCCCAAGGCCCTTGACTAACACATGATAAGGTCTTGGACTCATTTGTTTGATTGCATGCATTTCCATTAAATTGTAACCTTGGTCTCTTAGGCCATCATGCACTAGATGCATGATTGATGGCCCAAGAATCAAGGGTCATGTCCCCTTGAGTCCTATGCATGAGAGGGGGCATTGACCATGCATACATATGCTCAAAATTCCACACCATGCACTGCTGGTCTGCTGTTGCTGTCAAAACTGTCCCCTGCAGGAACTTTGTGCCGACCGGCAGGATATGGTGCCGACCGGCAAACATTTTTGTGCCGATAGCTCTCCTTGCAGCCGGTGGTCATTTTACACAGCCGGTGGACATCATATCCAGCCGATGGTGATCCTTAGCATTCAGGGAGCATGTCCAGAGATTTTGGAAGTTTTCCAGAGAGGCAGGGCAGCAAAAGCAGAGTCAACAGTGTCATGATGTGGGTATCCGAGAGAGTCGGATTCGAGCATGCATCCTTCGCGCATTCCGAAGCAGAGGCTGTGGCCACCCTCCTTTCCGTATTTATTTATTAAAGTAATTAGAAATTTTGTAATATTTAATTTATTTATTATTCGGACTGTAATATTTATTCGGTCCCTCCGTGTGAGGGCATTTCTGTAATAAGCGTGTGTGAGTGGGTGTATGTCTTCCAACCCCATTTCTTTCTTCCCTTTTATTTACCTGCTTACGATGGTAGATTAGGGCACGTTTATTTTAGCATACCTTATGCTATGCATGCGTGCATTCATGCATTTGTTAACATGCATCGGGCTCGGTACATCACACAAACTGCATCGTATTTTTAATTCCAATTTGAATACGTGATAATTGTAGCATTTCACATGCCATTTTAGGGTTAGCCGAGCCTATCCTAATTACATGCTGTGTGCGATGCATTAGACATTTTAACATGAACTAGGTCATGCATGTTTGCTAACTAGTTTCTTGTTTTGGCACGGAGTACGATGTAAGTATTTTACGTTTTAGCATACCACATGTGTGTGAATGTTGCCATGACAGTATGCTTACCATGCGGCTAAATGCTAACATGAAATAAACTATTTGAATGCCTGTGGATGGAGGTTGGATTGCTTGAGTTGGAAAAACTCGTTGAAATCCGTGTTTTAGCCTACTTGCGAGTAGCAAATTCAAAGCATTTTCAAAACAAACGGATATGCAATGCTTATTTCCAAATTAGGCGATCCAGTCTATACTTGTTTGCTGTGCGCATAACATAGTAATTCTAGGCTAATAACTGGAATAAGAATACATAACGTTTTCAAAATCAGATATCACGGTTAGTAGAGGCCGGTCTTCGGACCGGGCGAAAGGGGGTGCTCATAGCTGACCTTCCCCGATCGTACCCAAGCTCCCGAGCCAAGACCACTTTGGTGATGACGGACACGTGGCCTTCGGCACTGAGTCAGGGTTTCCTAAATTCCCCCATTTTAAAATATTTAGGTGGCGACTCAGTCCGCAAAGCGATCCATGTTTGGCACTACTTTTTTCAAAATCTGTTTTCCTTCAAAAGCGATTTGCGAGTTGGACTCTTTGGTTGATTTAGAACGCAACAAACAAAAAGTCGGAGTCCGAATCAGAGGACCCCAATACGGGCGTTAGGGGGCGTTAACCTCCCTGATTCTGGCGACTCTTTGGGAGTTTAGAGAGCTTGACTCGAACTCGTGATATCTGTTTTGACTACATTTATGTGTTCTTTGCATTGCATGTGCATTAGTGCGCCTAGGACACCGTGTTGGCCATCTGCTATTCTGGCGGTTTCTTTGGGCTTGTCTTGTCAAGGCATGTCTGTAAAAGTGACGGTTGCGGGCTCTGCCAAGATGGGAACACAAACCCGGTTTTCGGGCACCCTTTTCGACCATTCGACCTAGTGCATATTCGGAATCCATAGTGACCATTCCAAACTAGGACAGGTTGCTTACCCGATTTTAGGTTGTTTGAAACCGCTGCGTGCATAGTGGAACCCTAGCTCCTGACAAAATAGGACAGGGAAACCCTACCCCAACATAGGGGTGTATTGGCTCTCTTTTACGTGCTATGTGTTTCTTTCAGAATGTATCTCCACAGGAACACACATGTCAGTTTGTAAGAGTGGGCATCAGGCCCGAGGACATCAGTATCAGTGTTTTTGGGGGGAATCAGTTATCTGTGGGTATCAGATTCAGACTTGGGGGCAATGATTCAGAAACAGTGATCAGTGTTTAAAGAACAGTGTATCCAGATCACCAGCAGAGTGTTATGACATCCAAATTATGTGTCGTATGTTTATTTTTATGCCGTTGTGCTGTCCAAATTTCTATTTATTTATACGCTTTATTAATCTTTTTACTAGGTAGTTGAGCACGATTGCTTCTAACCCAGTAGGTTCTCCCCAAGCACTCTGGACTAGAGGTCGTCGACTCCATCGATCCGAGGATCTGGTAGACGGACAACCAGTGTACTACTCACTACCCTCGGTTACTAGACGGAGGCGGTCAAAGCGAAGACATCGGTCTGATGGTCGATTCGAGAGAGCCTTGTCTACCCCACGTGTTCATGGGGATCGGGGTTCGTGTCACTGTGAGAGAGAATATACATCGGTAATTCAACCAGAGCAGAGCAGTATGGCAAGTTTGGAAGAGATGGTGCGCCACCTCCAGGAGAGCATGAAAGCAATGCAACAGGACGCCGTCCGTCAGGCAGAATTCGCCAGACAACAGGCCACGGTTGTGAGGGAACAGGCAGAGACAATTGCCAGGCTAGAGCAGCAAACCGGAGCATCTGCTTCGCATCAAGCTCCTCCTCCACCAGGGGTTCCTAATGTCGGGGATACAGGCAATGTCCAGAATGATACGGAGCTGCCCACAGGAGCACCCCCACCTCCAATCCTACCTCAGATCCAACCTCAGCTCTCAAAAACACCCACCAACTTACCGGACTCTCCCTTTGAGTTCGAGACTGACCCCACCGCACTGAAATTAAGCAAGCTTGAAAAGCTTTTCAAGAGATCTCAGGGAGTTAAGACTATCCCCGATATTGAAGACGGGTACACCGATGCAGCTGTGACGCTGCCTGACAGATTCAAAATGGCACACATTGATCGATTTGACGGGTCCGGGGACCCTATGGTACACCTGAGGCTGTTTTCAAACGTCCTAAGGCCAATGGGCCTCAGTAGGCTCCAGAAGTTGTCATTATTTGGCCGGACCCTGTCGGGTGTGGCAGCCATATGGTATCCCAAGCTGGAAGATGACGTGAAGAGAAATTGGGACGAGATGGCTGAGGCCTTCATCGCGCAGTATTCATACAACACACAGATTGAGATCACGACCCCCGATCTCGAGACGACTAGGCAAGAACAGAAGGAAAGTTTCTCGGATTTTGTAGCCAGATGGAGGGCCAAGGCTTCGATGATGACCTTGAGGCCTACAGATAAGGACCAGATTCGGATGATTGTGCGCAATCTTCAGCCGAAGTTGATGCAAAGGATGATAGTACTCGCTTTCCCTACTTTCTCCGACCTACATGAAATGGGGGTACAGATCGAAGATGCCTTGAAGCAAGGCTTGATTGACAATGACCGGGAGCAACCCCGACGAACTTTCAATCGTGGTAGCAATGCAGGCCCGAGTGGCACTACTACTGCGAGAGCCACCGAAGTAAGCATGGTCACCACCAACCCCCCTCCAAGAAATACGGCAGCTACACCATTCTCCGGTGCGTCCGGAAGCAACCCGCAAACAGCTAAATACCCACCCCGAAACACCAGAAACTTCGCCCCACTTTACATGCCCCTATCCAAGGCTTTAGGGGTGCTAATCAAGAAAGGGCACGTGAAGCCCCTGGAGCCACGGCCCCTACCAGAAAAACTCCCTCCTATACATAACCCGGCCAAGTACTGTGCGTTTCACCAGCAGCATGGTCACGACACCGACCAGTGCTATCGGTTGCGCCATGAAATTCAAGACCTCATTGATAACGGGGTAATTCTCCCTCTTGAGAAACCCAATGTTACCACAAACCCTCTTCCCATACACAACCAAGCTCCACCGCCCAAAAGACTCAATTTCATCCATACTAGGGCCGTGTCCTACGACCCTAGTGTCTATATCACACCTACCCACCTGCCTAAGCCGGAGGTGTCTCTGCCTGATTGCGCCAACTTGTGCATGATGGACATCTTCATAACCCAACCCGAGCCAGCGGTGGTGACCGCCAAGAACGGGAGAGAGGAGATCCCAAAGGAAAAGAGGATTGTTGGGCTGGATTCTGCGGGATCCGGAATTTGTGTTGAGAAAACATATAGTCCGAGCGACTACATTTCATCGATAGGTCAAGATGCACCAGTTGTGGAACTTCCAGCAGAAGGAGAACTGTGTGTGATCCGAGGAGATAGTCTGGGGCAGGGAGCAGATAGTGTGACAGCTGTGGAGGAGAATCTTGCCGACCTCCAGTTTTATACTGATCAGGACCTAGAGGAAGCGGCAGTTCCATGGTTCGATTATGAGAATTCAGCAGAAGCTATCGGTGGTTGGACGATCAGCCCGACGTAATAGGAGAGTTTCAGTCAGAACAAGGCGCCAGTGGCAAGAATTTCGCCCGGGATCGGAACATTTTGAGTACGGAGATTACTGAACAGTCAGTCGGGTCGAAACAAGTAAGTTTTGAAGATTCCGAGAGAATCAGGAAGGCAAAGGCCCATGTGGGAGTTGAAACTGCTGTGTGCACAGGAGCTGAGAATACTGCGGGTATGTGGATGGAAGATGCTGCGAGCACAGAAATAGTCATGCCGGAGCCGGACAAGTGCCTGTCGGCTGCTGCCGGAATGTGGTGGGAGGATGAGGACTTATATCTTGCCCACACGGATGAAGATTGGGGAAACGACCAACCCGATGACACTTGGTACCTTGGGGAGGTCGACCACATGACTCGGAGCGGGCGGTATTTTAAACCCCCACACTTAGATCAACCAGAAGCCTCGGGGAAGGATAGAGAAGCGGAGAAACAAAAGGAAAAACAACTTGAAGAGGAAGCTGTACTTAAACAGCTGAAAAGATACAAGCAGACATCTCCATCTGGGGACTGCTCATGGCCTCCCGAGTACATAGGCAGGCTGTCCTGACAGCTATGGATAAGGCTAAACTCTCTATAGAGACTACGCCAGAGCAGCTGGTCGGGATGGTTTTCCCGGGAGGAGGTTCCCCGGCGTTAACCTTTACAGACAAAGAACTCCCGCCCGAGGGCACAGATCATAACAAACCCCTCTCCATCTCCGTGGAATGTAGAGATAAATGGATACCGGTAGTACTGGTGGATACCGGGTCCGCCATCAACGTCTGCCCAGCAAGGACAGCATATGCGATTGGCTTGAAAACTGCAGATTTCGTACCAACAGCCCAGGTCATCCGGGCATATGACAATACAAGTAGAGAAGTAATGGGGACGGTCAAAGTCCAAACGAAGGTCGGACCGGGGCAGCACGAGATAGATTTCCATGTCTTGGAAGTTCCGGCAACTTTTAATTTGCTTCTAGGGCGGCCGTGGCTGCATTAGGTGAAGGCAGTGTCATCTACTTTGCATCAAATGGTGAAATACCCCTATGGGAAGGGAGTAGCCATCGTCTTTGGGAATTCATCAATCCACCCACCGCCAGAGGTATCCACGCCTGTTCTGGAGATCGAGCATGGCATGGAAGATGTGTTCATATCAGGTTTTACCTTGGCTGAGGCTCAGGTCGTACAGTACATCATGGCCGCTAACGAAGGGGTATACGTCAGTGCCCAAGCAGTATATCTCATGAACAAACTCCAGCACATCCCCGGGATGGGATTGGGAAAGAGCGGCCGTAAGGGCATCGCAGCATTGGCCGAAGTGCCACACAACCCCCATACTTTCGGCTTGGGTTATCTGCCCACCAAGGAAGATTGGGTGAGAAGAGGAAAAGAGATGGCTGGAAGAGCCAAGGCAAAACAGATGGGGAAACCCTTTGAATTGATGCATCGGCCCATTCGGGGAACCCTAAATGGACGTTTCGTTCGGGAGGGGGAAGATTTCCCATTCTGTGGTTTTCCGGAGCCGTGGTTGAACGCAGAGAAGAAGCGTATACCGGGGTTCGAAATTTTCTTTGACCTACAGTTGCTTGGGGATGATGTTGCTGAAGAGCAGACAGACCCAAAGGTTGAGGATGAACGTAGCAAAGGATCAGAGTCTGCGGACAGGGAGTTCGAAATGGGGGTAGCACTGGCGTGTCTACTTTCAGATCCTTCGATCGACCAGTTGTGCTTGGGGGATAACTCCTCGGTGTCCATGATCGGAGATGAAACGGCTGCGGGCCTACCAAATGCCTATTCCGATGCATCCATCGCACCTCCCTCACCGGCAAGATGAGGAAGGATTTTGTCAAGCGACCGGTCGTAGTGAGCCGAATCGATTCCACCGAGTCTTGTGAGTCGGAATCAGGTTCTAGCTCGTCTGAGTCTGAGTCCGGTATTCCTGGGGGTAATAACCCGAATGCCACAGTCTAGTCCAGGTCGTCTTTTTCGTTCTCTTTTGAGTCTGTTGTAACAGAAGAATTGGATGGTCTGGAAGTATCTAATGAGAATGAGGTGAATGTGGTTTCCGAGTACTTTTCTGTGCCTTTGATTTATTGCTTAAATCAGGACTTTCAAAATTTTGATGAAAACGACGAGGACGAAATTCCTCCGGTTTTGCAACGACTAATTGAACAAGAGCAAGAGAGGTTTGTTAAACCCTTAATTGATGAAATCACTACTGTGAACGTTGGTACTGAGAAGGACCCGCGGCTGGTCCAGATCGGGTCCACGTTGTCTTCAGAGGAACGCGAGCGCTTAGTTGCTTTATTAAAAGATTTCAAAGATGTTTTTCGCGTGGTCCTACAAAGACATGCCTGGAATCGATCCTGAGATTGTACAGCACCGGATCCCTCTTGACCCCGAGGCCCGACCTGTCAAACAGAAGCTCAGAAGGATCCGCCCTGATTGGGCCATCAAGATCAAAGAAGAGGTCACCAAGAAGATTGACGCAGGCTTCCTGCTGGTATCCGAATACCCAACTTGGTTGGCCAACATTGTTCCAGTGCCGAAGAAGGATGGCAGAATCCAGGTATGTGTGGACTTCAGGGATTTGAACAGAGCCAGTCCGAAGGACGACTTTCCCTTACCGCATATCGACGAATTGGTAGATTTCACAGCGGGGCATGCGTTGCTTTCGTTCATGGATGGCTTCTCAGGCTATAATCAGATAGTAATGGCACCCGAAGACCGGGAGAAGACTGCTTTTACCACCCCGTGGGGTACATATTGATACAGAGTAATGCCATTTGGGCTGAAGAACGCTGGGGCTACATATCAACGGGCTACAACTACGATATTACATGACATGATCCATAAAGAGGTCGAGGTGTACGTGGACGACATGATTGTCAAGTCCAAAGAAAGGGAGGGCCACTACACCGCCTTGCAAAAGTTTTTCCAAAGGATCAGAGAATTTCAGCTGCGGCTGAATCCTCAGAAGTGTACGTTCGGTGTTACAGCGGGAAAAATGCTAGGATTTCTAATTACACAAAGGGGCATCGAAGTCGACCCTTCCAAAATCAAGGCCATCTTAGAAATGCCACCACCAATGACTGAAAAGGAGGTGCGAGGCTTTCTGGGTAAAGTGCAATTCATAAGACGGTTTATCTCAAAACTAACCTTAACTTGTGAACCACTTTTTGGTCTCCTGAAGAAAGGAAAGAAATTCCAATGGGACGGCCGATGTCAAGCTGCATTTGAACAAATTAAAGAGTATCTACAGAATCCGCCCGTGTTGTCACCGCCAAAGCCGGGAAAACCGTTGATACTGTATCTGTCAGTGACTGAGACCACAATGGGCTGTATGCTCGCACAAGAGTCGGAAGATAAAGTGGAAAGGGCCATCTACTATCTGAGCAAGAAGATGTTGGATTACGAGACCCGCTATACTCCACTGGAAAAGGCTTGTTTGGCCTTGGTATGGGCTACCAGGAAGCTGCGGCACTACCTGTTAGCTCACTCTGTAATGTTGGTCTCTCGACTCGATCCCATCAAATATCTTTTCGAGAAACCAGCACTTACGGGTAGGCTAGTTCGTTGGCTGCTGTTGCTCTCCGAATTTGATCTCAAGTATATGACGCGCAAGTCAGTAAAAGGGAGAGCGGTAGCAGAGTTCCTTGCCGACCACCCGGTTGAGGGGGATGAAGCAGTTGAGTACCTATTCCCAGATGAGGCTATTCTGCACCTCGAAGATAAGACGTGGACGATGTACTTTGACGGCGCGTCAAATCAGTACGGGTATGGGATAGGGGTGTTGCTGATAGCGCCTGACGATTCTCGTATCCCTTTAGCATTCAAGCTTCGGTTCAAAGTCTCGAACAATGACGCAGAGTATGAGGCATGTATTGCCGGTCTAGAAGCGGCCCTAGAACTAGGGGCAAGACGTTTGGACGTCATTGGAGATTCAAACCTTGTTGTGTCTCAGGCGAAGGGAGACTGGAAAGTCAAGGAGGAAAAGATGATAATTTACCATCATACCTTGGATTTGTTAATTCCTCGGTTTGAAAAGTTAAGTTTCACTCACCTAGTAAGAGAAAACAACAGGTTTGCGGACTCTTTAGCAACTCTATCTTCCATGATAGACATCCCATCCGGAGTCCGGATGCGTCCAGTCATTATTGACCAGAAATTCGTGCCTGCTTACGAGTCGATCTCTGCCATAGATGAAGTGCAGGACAGCAACCCCTGGTATTATGACATATGGAACTTCTTGGAAAAGGCAGCGTACCCACCGGGGGCAAATGCCAAGGACAAAAGGGCAATCAGAAGAATGGCTGTTCAGTTTATCATCTGCGGGGGTAAATTATACAAAAGAGGTCACCTGGGAATGCACAAGCTGTGTGTAGAAGCTGAAGAGTCGAAGCGCCTGATGGAGGCCATCCATGGAGGAGAATGTGGAGCGCATATGAATGGAGTAATGCTGGGGCGAAAGATCCTTAGACAGGGTTACTATTGGTCTACCATGGAGGAGGATTGTATCGGCTTTGTTCGGCGATGCCACAAATGCCAGATCCATGCAAATCGCATGAACATTCCGCCGTCAAAGTTGTATAACATGACGTCACCATGGCCATTTTCAGTATGGGGAATCGATGTGATTGGGGCTGTTACTCCGAAGGGGTCCAACGGACATGAGTTTATCTTGGTGGCAATAGATTACTTTACGAAGTGGGTCGAGGCCCAATCTTATGCAGTGTTGAAAGCTTCGCATGTCGCCAAGTTCATCAGAAACAACATTATCTGCCGTTATGGAGTCCCGAACGAAATCATCTCAGACAATGGTTCCCACTTCAAGAAGGAGGTGATTGATTTGTTGGAGAAATACAATGTGGCTTTTCATAGGTCGTCCACATATCGGCCGCAGACCAACGGAGCAGTTGAGGCCGCCAACAAGAATATCAAACACATATTGAAAAAGATGGTGGAAACCTACCGGGATTGGCCAGACAAGTTGCCGTTTGCTCTATGGGGCTACCGAACTTCAATTAGAACTTCTACCGGGGCGACTCCGTATTCCTTGGTTTATGGGATGGAGGCAGTTCTACCTATAGAGATTGAAGTTCCGTCTTTACGAGTACTGGCTGAGTGTCAGATAGCCGAGGCAGATTGGCAGCAGAACAGATTCGAAGAACTCATGCTTTTTGATGAAAGGAGATTGAAAGCACTGTACCACATCCAAGGATATCAACGCAGAATTGCCCGGGCTTTCAACCAGAAAGTTAAGTCCAGGAATTTGAAGGAAGGAGATTTGGTGCTCAAAGACAACCGAGCTCCCATCCATGACCCAAGGGGCAAGTTCAGACCCAATTGGACTGGTCCCTATATCATCAAGTCTATCTGGTCGGGTGGAGCTGTGGTTCTGATGGACCTAGATGGCCTAGAGTTCTCCCAACCGATCAACATGGACAAGTTGAAGAAATATTATCCCTGAGAGGCTCACTAGGCCGAAAACCCGAAAGGGTGACCTAGGCAAAATTCAGAGCACAAAAAAATTAGAAAATATAAAAACTGAGCTCGCAAGGTTGAAAACCCGCAAAGGGCGGCCTTGGCAAAAGTTAGAGCGTAAAAGGAGAGTGAAAATACTCGAGTGAACCCAAGCCTGAACTACGTAAGGCTTGATTCCCATTCCTGGGATACGTAGGCAGCTTCATCTTGAAGTTCAGCCATAAACTTTTCCCCGATCAACTTTGTCCATTTGATCATCTCGGTCATCTTTGTCCATCAGCGTTCATCGCAATCTCCGGTACAGTGCTATTCAGACTAGGGGCAACTTTCCGTTGCCATACAGTGCCGCGGTACCATTCAAACAAGAGGCAATTTTCCAATTGCTAGGATCCGGGGTCGTGCATCTCAGTGACAGATCTCAGGCGTGTCCAGTTCTGATCCATATCGAAAAATAGCTTTGAAAAGTTTTAATAAAAGTTGACTTTGTTCAAATAAATCTTTTTACAACTAAGACCATTTTTGGACCAAAGTGGAGAACTTTCAGTACCACAACCTTCAATTTCATTGATTTCAAATAGGGTTCTCTTGCTCTTGCATACAATCGAAGTTGCTTTTTATTACATTCGTAAAGAAAACTTGAAAGTACTAATAAAGCAATAAATCCGGGGCATGGTCAAGTCAAATGTCCCTGCGCCCCCTCTCAGAGCTAGTCGAAGCGTCTGATGCCAAAGTAGGCCCTTCCTGTGCCTCTTCATTAAGCCAATCCGAGCACTCATCAGACAAAGTGCAACTGAAAGTAGGAGCGGGGGCCAGGAGTTCTCTCGTCCTCCATGCTGTGGCATATCGGGCCAGCTGTGCGCCTCGAACCAGGAATGTAGCAGGGTACTCCACCCCTTCCGGAGGACAAGTCTGATCATGACCAAACTGGCGCAAGATGCGAAATGGAAAGTAGAAGACACAGTGAGTCAAGCCAATCAACTGAATCCCGGGTCGATGGGTCATGCTGTAGCTCATTACCGGGAGATTGAGCCAAGGGCACCGCCAAGCAATGCGGTCTGCGGACAAACTGCACATCCATTCGAACCACCAGCCCTCATCAAGGGCATCAACTAGGCGTTGCCGAAAGAAGTAACCGCGAGCTGAATACGCTGGGCAAGAGTCCACAACCTGCAATTTATCCATCAACCATACCTGGGAAGGGATGAAAAATGAGAGAATAAAGAATAGAGAGATGTACGATGAGAGAAAAAGTAAGAAAAAGGGTTTTGTGAAGAAAAACCGAGCCTGAGGGCCGAGTGATGTGAGCAAACATATGTGTGAGGTTGGGTGGGAAACATTACCTGCAGTAATAATGGACTCCCTGCTAATCTGGTCGTCTCTCGACGATAAAAGGCGTCTAAGCCCAGCAACGTCTCAGCCAGAATCATGGCGATGCAGCTTTTGCCCTCCTTTAAGCCTTGGGCAACCTCAATCAACCGGGCACTAGACCCTCCGGAACCTGAGACAAATAGGAAATGGGATAGCAGGCACAAACAGAGGGCGTGTCGCCGGAAGCCTTGCCAGTGATGGTCACCGTGATCGCCAGTCTCAGAAAAACGGTAGACCAAACTCGGGACATCCAGCATCTCATCACAAAGCAAAGAACGAGCATCGGGTATTGAGAGTCCACACATTTGCCCTAAGACTTGGGCATGGCCAAAACGAAGTTGCGGCAAAACCTCTTCATTACGTTCAGATTCCATTAGAGCTTGGAAATCTTCGAAGGTGGGACACATCTCTTGTCCGCTAAAACTGAAGACGTGTGTCACTGGATTCCAGAACCTAGCTGCGGCATGAAGAAATGGAAAATGCAACGGTGCACGACGCAAAGTGAATAGTGCATTTATGCCAAAGGCCCGGAAGTTCAGCTTTTCCGAGCCATCCAAGTTGTCAACCCAAGTTGCGAGATTTTGGGCAAGAAATCCTTCCATTTGGAGTGAATCAGAGTGGGAATGAAGAAAACCACGAAGCTGAGATCTTTTGTAGAAGATAAGGTTGAATGGAAGACAAGTGTCAGCATTCTGCTGATCCCTCCCATTATCTGCCGACCGGCCAATAATAGTGCCGACCGGCAGTATATTTGTGCCGATAGATGAGTTTTCCGGCCGGTGGAACTTTCTTGTGGCCGGTGGATTTTTGGTTAGGCCGGCGGCGCTCCCCCAGGTCCTCTTGAGCTTCTTATGCTAAGAATTTGGGGAATCCCACCCCTTTGAAATACCTTCCAGTGATCAATTCCTACAAGGGCGCGCCCATTTGATTATCGAGTTGTTGTATATTTGCTTATTGAGTTGTATTTCATTCTCTTCGTGTCTTTGCGCTGTTTATCGAGTTGTACTCGCACCTGCTTGGTCATGGCGAGACCCTTTGCTTATCGAGTTGTAATTGGTTCACCACCTGATTATTACGATGCGATGCTTCATTTTCAAACACGGTGTCAATTTCGGTCACATTGTCATGTGACTCCTTGCGATGCGATGCATAGAACGTACAAATGCAACACCTTTTGAACAAATAGCTGTTTCATTTCCGTCATGTATTTCTGAAAACAAAAGAGAAGGAAAATATGCAATTTCAAAAACCGTAACCTGCCTGAGGCAGCGCAATATGCTTAAAACTCCTAATAAAAAGGAAAATAAAGCAGGAAAATAACAGGGTAACAGGGTACTGGAATGGATACTAGTAACACCATCCCCTTTCAGTCATTGTATCTTTCGCGCCCTTGTTCGGGTCAATCGTGTGGTTTGGCACCTCCATCATTCAAGACAATAACAAGAAAATGCACTATCAGAATGCAAGTGGACCTCCGAGTTGACCTCAGGCCATGACTTTTGAAGCAATACTCGGTACATGCGAAGGACGCTCCTTCCCGTATCCTTTTATATCTTATGAAGGCCATAAATCATATCGATCGTACTTTGTTGCAATACGTTGCACTTCCGCATCATGTTTTATACATGTTCAATTTCAAGTTCCTTTTTATACATGTTGCGTGCATGTGTGCATTGCTTTACTTATACGTGTTCAAGTTCCTTTTTATACACGTTGCGTGCATGTGTGCATTGCTTTACTTATACGTGTTCAAGTTCCTTTTTATACATGTTGCGTGCATGTGTGCATTGCTTTGCTTATACATGTTCAAGTTCCTTTTTATACACGTTGCGTGCATGTGTGCATTGCTTTACTTATACGTGTTCAAGTTCCTTTTTTTATACACGTTGCGTGCATGTGTGCATTGCTTTACTTATACGTGTTCAAGTTCCTTTTTTTATACACGTTGCGTGCATGTGTGCATTGCTTTACTTATACGTGTTCAAGTTCCTTTTTATACACGTTGCGTGCATGTGTGCATTGCATTACTTATACGTGTTCAAGTTCCTTTTTATACACGCTATGCGTGTGAGCATTGCTTTACTTATACGTGTTCAAGTTCCTTTTTATACACGTTGCCTGCATGTGTGCATTGCTTTACTTATACGTGTTCAAGTTCCATTTTATACACGTTGCGTGCATGTGGGCATTGGTTTACTTATACATGTTCAAGTTCCTTTTTTATACATCGCTATGCATATGTGCATTGCTTTACTTATACGTGTTCAAGTTCCTTTTTATACACGTTGCGTGCATGTGTGCATTGCTTTACTTATACGTGTTCAAGTTCCTTTTTTTATACACGTTGCGTGCATGTGTGCATTGCTTTACTTATACGTGTTCAAGTTCCTTTTTATACACGTTGCGTGCATGTGTGCATTGCTTTACTTATACGTGTTCAAGTTCCTTTTTATACACGTTGCGTGCATGTGTGCATTGCTTTACTTATACGTGTTCAAGTTCCTTTTTATACACGTTGCGTGCATGTGTGCATTGCTTTACTTATACGTGTTCAAGTTCCTTTTTTTATACACGTTGCGTGCATGTGTGCATTGCTTTACTTATACGTGTTCAAGTTCCTTTTTTTATACACGTTGCGTGCATGTGTGCATTGCTTTACTTATACGTGTTCAAGTTCCTTTTTTATACACGTTGCGTGCATGTGTGCATTGCTTTACTTATACGTGTTCAAGTTCCTTTTTATACACGCTATGCATGTGTGCATTGCTTTACTTATCGTGTTCAAGTTCCTTTTTATACACGCTGCATGTGTGCATTGCTTTACTTATCGTGTTCAAGTTCCTTTTATACACGTTGAGTGCATGTGTGCATTGCTTTACTTATATGTGTTCAAGTTCCTTTTTATACACGTTGCGTGCATGTGTGCATGACTTTACTTATACGTGTTCAAGTTCTTTTTATACACGTTGCGTGCATGTGTGCATAGCTTTACTTATACGTGTTCAAGTTCCTTTTTATACACGTTATGCATGTGTGCATTGCTTTGCTTATACGTGTTCAAGTTCCTTTTATACACGTTATGTGCATGTGTGCATTGCTTTACTTATACGTGTTCAAGTTCCTTTTTATACACGCTATGCATGTGTGCATTGCTTTACTTATACGTGTTCAAGTTCCTTTTTATACACGCTATGCGTATGTGTGCATTGCTTTACTTATACGTGTTCAAGTTCCTTTTTATACACGCTATGCATGTGTGCATTGCTTTACTTATACGTGTTCAAGTTCCTTTTTATACACGTTGCGTGCATGTGTGCATTGCTTTACTTATACGTGTTCAAGTTCCATTTTATACACGTTGCGTGCATGTGTGCATTGCTTTACTTATACATGTTCAAGTTCCTTTTTATACACGTTGCGTGCATGTGTGCATTGCTTTACTTATACGTGTTCAAGTTCCTTTTTGTACACGTTGCGTGCATGTGTGCATTGCTTTGCTTATACGTGTTCAAGTCCCTTTTTATACACGTTGCGTGCATGTGTGCATTGCTTTACTTATACGTGTTCAAGTTCCTTTTTATACACGTTGCGTGCATGTGTGCATTGCTTTACTTATACGTGTTCAAGTTCCTTTTTATACACGTTGCGTGCATGTGTGCATTGCTTTACTTATACGTGTTCAAGTTCCTTTTTATACACATGGCGTGCACGTGTGCATTGCTTTACTTATATGTGTTCAAGTTCCTTTTTATACACATGGCGTGCACGTGTGCATTGCTTTACTTATATGTGTTCAAGTTCCTTTTTATACACATGGCGTGCACGTGTGCTTTGCTTTTCTCACATGTGTTCAATCCCACCATCTAGCTATACACATTGCATTGGCACATGTACCTCACTTTCATCGGCATGCGTGTCGCATTTTCGTCGTCATGCGTGTCATCATTTGCATTGTCATGCATGTTGCTAACCATATTGTACCTGTTAAGTTTGTTTTCTTTTCAGGCGCGATATTGTATGTACGGTTCATTTGAGGCCGGATTGACCGGACGAGCCGCACAGGTATTGTATCTCCCAAGTGAGACGTATTGAGAATTCCATAATTCTCTTACATCCTTTCTGCATTGTAGTGTAGTTTGGAGTATGCTAGCTTAGAACTGTTGCACGTGTGCTTCATTACAGCTTTCTTTGCATGATCATGAGTTATACTTGGCTTCTTGCATTGTCTTGCATTTTGCCCCTGCCTTCGGGCGCATACCTTATCTGTCTTGCATGTTTGTCCAAGTCTTCGGCCTTGTCAAAAATGGGTCGTCTCTGGGCTTTGACATTCACTCCCGTCATTGTTATGACTTTCGAAGTTCACAAAGGGCAACCAGAGACACCCCATTTTTGACCATCCTCAAGACTTGGACGTCACCGTTTGAACACCCGGTGATTATCCATGTTCGTGTTCGTTTGGAGTTCCCGGAGTTCTCTCGCCACGCCTACCGCCTCGTGATCTCCGAACTCGACCTTTTAATGTCCGGTTTTGCACCAAACACTTGTGTTTTGCCTCGGGGGGGAGGGAATGCCTTGTGAGGCATCCCCACACACCACCGGCAGTGGCTAGAGGCCACCGGCCGATGGGTGTTTCCATCAGCACTTTATTGTGCCGGTCGGCACTCTTACTGCCGGTCGTGATAAATTTTGTCAAAATGACATTTTAGCCACCGACATCAGACATCTACTTTATGGAGATATTTTGTGCCAGCTGTGATAGCTGGCACCCACCCTATCTCCCTCCATACACGTGTATGGAGGGATTTGCCTCAAAAGAGGCTTGTTTTACAAGCCTTACAAGAGGAATGAGCCTATATAGCAAAGGCTCAGCTCTTGTAGACAGAGGTTAGCCATTTTGAGAGCAAGAACCAGAGCTTGTATCTCTCCCCTTCTATATCTCTCTCTCTTTGATCCTTGTGTGTGTGTTTGTGACCTAAAAAGTGTGTTTTTGCCTTACTTTTACACCATTACACACACTATTACACCTAGCTCTGAGATTGAGAGGCTTGGAGGTTTGTTTTGGGAGGTTTTGGACTGGTTTTGATCAAAAGAAGAGGGCTGCACCATCTGTTCTTCAAAGGATCTTCAAGGGTGAGCTTTTACTTTAGTTTCCCCAATCTTGCAACTAGTTTCTACTCAACTTGCTTTGTGTTTTGAGCTTTGTCTATAACATAAAAAAATCTTGTTTTTACTTGCTCTTGAACCTTCTTTAAGGTCACTTTGTGGTTTGAGTAAAGGCTCACCCTCTTAGGCTTTGTTTGGCCATTTTTGTGCACTTTTCTTAAAGCTTTGTTTACTTGGTTTTTTTGGCCTTCTCACCACTGAAAACCAGTGGGTTTTCAGTGGTGAGGGAGATAGTTTCGAGTCTCATATGGGGGAGAGACACCCCTCTCCCCTTTGTCCCTTGTTTGCCTTGCCTCTTGACCTAAAGAGTAGCATGTGTGTGTTGTTGATTTTTGCCTCATTTCAGAGCATATTTGTGGTTAATATGTCATGTTATGCCTCTGTTTTAGGCTAGATTTATGGCTCTTAACATGCCTCTTATACTTGCTTTGTAATGCTCTAGTTTGCCTATAAATGAGCCATGAGTTTAAGCCTTGTTTCTTGCATATATGAGCCTCACTTCATGAAGGTAGTAGCCTCATTTTGTCATGTTTGAGGGCTGTGAGCCACTGGTGTTGCCATGTTTGGTGTGCTTGGTATGGTTACTTTGCATTTTGGGCTTGCCAACTTTGAGCATTTTGATCACTAGCATGCTTAACTTAGCCTCTTCTCATGACTTAGCATCATTTAGGGTCCTATTTCAATCCTTGAATCATATTTTTAGGTTTGCATATGTGGCTTATTTCATGCTTTAAGGATGTGTCCTTCTATGCTTAGGAATAGGCTTTATGTATGCTTGCTTGTTTGAGGTGTTTTGGGGCTGTCATATCAAGGTTTTCGGGGTGTATTTCGCATGCTAAAAATCTGTTTTGGGTTGTCTAATATATACCATGATTGGCCATGAGAATGGTTGCATGATGCTCTCTTGGTCGCCTTAGATTTAGGTTCATTAACTTGCATGTTTGCATAGGTTATTGGTCACCATTTTGGGCATGTTTTGCCACTGTTTTGGGGTGGTTTAAAGGCTGCCCCATTGTGGTCCAATCCACCATTGCATGTTTGCCTCATGTTTATGGCTTAATTGGTTCATTAAGTGTCGTAGTATGTTAGCCTTGTGGCTTGAATGGTCCATATTTGCATGACACTTGCATCTTACATACTTTAGCATTTTGCATGCTTAACATGTTTATTGCATGGCATTTGGTGTGTTTGCATCCCAATTTCCATGTTGCTTCACTTAAGTCATGTTGCATGCTTGCATTTCATAGCTTGGTTTGGGGATGTCAAACCTAGCATAAGGGTTGAGGGAAGTTCACACTACAAGTGGTGCAACTTGCTTCAACCCTTGGTCCCCAAGGCCCTTGACTAACACATGATAAGGTCTTGGACTCATTTGTTTGATTGCATGCATTTCCATTAAATCGCAACCTTGGTCTCTTAGGCCATCATGCACTAGATGCATGATTGATGGCCCAAGAATCAAGGGTCATGTCCCCTTGAGTCCTATGCATGAGAGGGGGCATTGACCATGCATACATATGCTGAAAATTCCACACCATGCAATCGCCGTCTCTTCTTGTCCAAAAACTCCCTACTTGGAACTTTGTGCCGACCGGCAGGATATGGTGCCGACCGGCAAACATTTTTGTGCCGATAGCTCTCCTTGCAGCCGGTGGTCATTTTACACAGCCGGTGGACATCATATCCAGCCGATGGTGATCCTCAGCGTTCAGGGAGCATGTCCAGAGATTTTGGAAGTTTTCCAGAGAGGCAGGGCAGGAAAAGCAGAGTCAACAGTGTCATGACGTGGGTATCCGAGCGAGTCGGATTCGAGCATGCATCCTTCGCGCATTCCGAAGCAGAGGCTGTGGCCACCCTCCTTTCCGTATTTATTTATTAAAGTAATTAGAAATTTTGTAATATTTAATTTATTTATTATTCGGACTGTAATATTTATTCGGTCCCTCCGTGTGAGGGCATTTCTGTAATAAGCGTGTGTGAGTGGGTGTATGTCTTCCAACCCCATTTCTTTCTTCCCTTTTATTTACCTGCTTACGATGGTAGATTAGGGCACGTTTATTTTAGCATACCTTATGCTATGCATGCGTGCATTCATGCATTTGTTAACATGCATCGGGCTCGGTACATCACACAAACTGCATCGTATTTTTAATTCCAATTTGAATACGTGATAATTGTAGCATTTCACATGCCATTTTAGGGTTAGCCGAGCCTATCCTAATTACATGCTGTGTGCGATGCATTAGACATTTTAACATGAACTAGGTCATGCATGTTTGCTAACTAGTTTCTTGTTTTGGCACGGAGTACGATGTAAGTATTTTACGTTTTAGCATACCACATGCGTGTGAATGTTGCCATGACAGTATGCTTACCATGCGGCTAAATGCTAACATGAAATAAACTGTTTGAATGCCTGTGGATGGAGGTTGGATTGCTTGAGTTGGAAAAACTCGTTGAAATCCGTGTTTTAGCCTACTTGCGAGTAGCAAATTCAAAGCATTTTCAAAACAAACGGATATGCAATGCTTATTTCCAAATTAGGCGATCCAGTCTATACTTGTTTGCTGTGCGCATAACATAGTAATTCTAGGCTAATAACTGGAATAAGAATACATAACGTTTTCAAAATCAGATATCACGGTTAGTAGAGGCCGGTCTTCGGACCGGGCGAAAAGTGCTCATAGTGACCTTCCCGATCGTACCCAAGCTCGAGCCAAGACCACTTTGGTGATGACGGACACGTGGCCTTGACCGAGTCGGGGTTTCCTAAATTCCCATTTTAAAATATTTAGGTGGCGACTTCATGTCCGGCAAAGCGATCCATGTTTGGTACTACTTTTTTTCAAAATCTGTTTACCTTCAAAACGGTTTGCCAGACTTGGACTCTTTGGTTCAGATTTAGAACCGCAACAAACAAAAAAGTCCGAATCAGTAGTGACCCCAATCTGACGAGCAGGACCTAACCCTCCCGGGGCGTTCGGGGGACGTCTACAACAGTAAAAATGGCGTGTCTACAGTTGCCCCTCTTTGACAGAACTCGAAAGTCATAAGATGATGGGAGTGGCTGTCAAAGCCCAGAGACAACCCATTTTTGAGAAAGCCAAAGACTTAGACAAACATACAAGATAACAATGAGATGCGCCCGCAAGCAGGGGAAAGACGCAAATGACATGCACAATGCAGAACATAACTTATGATTATGCAAAGAGAGCTGTAATGAAGCATTCATGCAAAATAAATACAACATTTTAAGTAAGCGAATAAGAAACAGCAGTCTCACACATTCCAATAGAAAGGATGTAAGAAAATTATAATTCTCACTACGTCTCACGCGGAGAAAGCCAAAAGCGACTATCGAGAATACCCGGAGTCTCAAACGAAACACCTCCTAGCGTATCAAAAGCAAAAGGAGAAAGGCATCCAAACGCGTGTCAAACGCGAGAGGAGAAGGGTACGTCCAAACGCATGTCAAACGCGAGTGGAGAAGGGTAGCAGTTAAACTGAACCGGAACTTCTCTTGAATAAACTATACATACAATATCGTCTGGTTTCACCATCTTCAAATGAACCGTACATACAATATCGTGCCTGCACAAAAGAAAGATTTTAACAAGTATAATATAATAAGAACACATGATCAACGCTATATCAAGATACAATTTCAATACAAGATGAACGCGTGCACATATGATGCCGATGGAAAGGTGCATAGCAATACAAGTGAAAAGTGCACAACAATGCAAGTGAAACGTGCATAACAATGCAGGTGGAACGATGCATAACAACGCAACTGAAGAGGTGCATAACAATGCAACTGGAACGTGCATAACAATGCAAGTGAAAAGGTGCATAACAATGCAACTAGAACACGCGTGACAACGCAAGTAAAGAGATGCATAACAATACAAGTAGAGTGTACGTGACAATGCAAGTAAAGAGGTGCATGACAATGCAACTAGAGTGTGCGTGACAACACAAGTAAGGTGTGCATGGCAATGCAACGAGTGTGCATGACAACGCAAGTAAGGTGTGCATGACAATGCAACGAGTGTGCGTGACAACGCAAATAACGTGTGCATGACAATGTAACGAGTGTGCGTGACAACACAAGTAACGTTAAATGTATGCTCCATGTAATATTATGGTGCATATTCTATGCAAGTGGGAGAAATGCATATTCTATGCAAAAAAACAAAAATGCATGTTCAATACAACATGCATGCTCTATGCAATGTAATCGTGGATACATATCCAATACAACATGCATATGCTATGCAAGCGTGACGATGCATATTCCAGGAGATGACGCAAAACGCATGTTCCACACAATGACATGGAGATGCACATATTCAATGTAAGCATGGTAAAGGCATGTTCTCCACAATGTTGAGATACAACCTCAAAATGAGATGAGGCATGCTCAATATAAGAGTGAAAAGGCGTATAACAAATGTGCACCTTGCAAACATGACAAAAACACTGTAATGCAACATATTCAAAAGCAATTTTCGAATCTTGCAATATACAAAAGGATACGAAAAAAAGGATACACCTTGTGCGTATCGAGTGCCACGCACAGAAGACACAGTTCGAGGTCACCACGGAGGCCGCTTAAGCTTCAAAAGTGTATTTTCTTGCACTTTCTTGAGAGATGAGGGTATAAATCAACAGAACTACCCCAAACAAGGGCATTGCAGGTCCATCGGCCACAAGAGGGAGCCATTGGCCACACATCGGCCATCAAACAAGCTGATCGGCCAACAATTTGCAAAAGAGACTATTTTTTTCTTTTTTTCTTTTTTTTTTCCTGCCAAAATGGGCCTTAGTCTCTGTCTTCAAAACTCTTGCACATGCTAGAACAAATCAATTCATCAAACATTTAGTTTAGGAATTTTGACAAACATTTAGAGTGTCACCCCAACTCGGCCTGCATCTTTCTCTACGTGTGTTGCTTGCACAAATTAATAGGCTGAGAAGTTGGTAATCGACGGCAATGCTCAGTTGCGATTATGGGTTGTTTTGAGAAGTTGGTTAAAAATTATTTTTTTGATTTTTTTAGCTTTTTTAAATAAAAAAATACGTAAAAAAGTAAAAAGTTGATGTGACCTGAAATAAGTTAAAAGTTGATTTTTGACTTTTAACTAAGTTTTCAAATTGGGCCTATAGAAACTGAGGGAGCAGAGAGAATTTATTTATCCCAAACTAGAGAGAATGATCTTCAAACAAGTGTTTTTTTTTTTGTTGGATTTTATATTTACTAGTATTATTTTCTTCAAATTTTGTTTAGTTAGATTTAAAAGTTTTGAATTTTAAATTTTGGCGCTCATTCAACAGAACTACCCCAAACAAGGACATTGCAGGTCCAGACTATGGAAGACAATATCGAGGGACTTGTCACTGGAAGACTGGAGCTTGCTTTAAATGTGGAAAAACGGGACATTTGGTAAGAGATTGCCCACAATGGGCTCAACAAAAGGGCAATAGACCTGCTACGAGTTCTGCGAGGTCTACACCAACCCCCAATGCGAAGACAATTGTCAAACCTGGTAATAATAAAGATACTGCGAGGCAAGGTAGGGTGTTCGCATTGGTTCCAGGTGATGTACAAAATGTGGCAACAGTGGTGTCAGGTACATTTAATGTTTATGGTCATTCTGTGCATGTATTATTTGATTCTGGCTCCACGCACTCTTTTGTGTCGAAACTTTTTGCTTCTAACTTAGTTCAAACTGAAGAAAGCTTGCCTTATATGTTGTGTATATCTTCCCCCTTGGGAGATTCTATGATTTGTGCTTCTATATACTTAGCTTGTGAACTTCAACTTGGGGATTTCCAGGTGTATGCTAACCTATGGCCTCTCGACATGACTTCTTTTGATGTCATCCTGGGAATGGATTGGTTAAGTGATTATGGTGCAACAATAAATTGTTTGACTAAACAAATCAGTTTTTATCCTTCGGGGCAATCTGAGTCCATTGTTCAGGGACAGGAAGTAACTTTGCCACCTTATCTGATTTCTGCTGTAAAGGCTTGTAAATTACTTCAGAAGGGATGTAGAGGGTATTTATATAGTGTGTTGGAGGGGCAAGAGGTGAATGGGGGTATTGATGTGATTCCAGTGGCCCGTGAATTTCCAGATGTTTTTCTCGAAGTGTTGCCAGGGCAATTGATAGACCGTGAAATTGAGTTTATAATTGAAGTAGCGCCTGGAACCCAACCCATCTCTAAGACACCATATAGGATGTCACCAGCCGAGATGAAAGAGTTAAAGATCCAACTACAAGATTTGCTTGATAAGGGATTTATCCGTCCGAGTGTATCTCCTTGGGGTGCGCTAGTGTTGTTTGTGAAAAAGAAGGACGGAACACTTCGGCTATGTATTGATTATATGGAACTTAATAAGGTAGCAATAAAAAACAAGTACCCCTTACCACGGATTGACGATTTATTTGACCAGTTACAAGGGGCACAGGTTTTTTCAAAAATTGATCTACGGTCTGGCTACCATCAATTGAAGGTCAAGGCTGAAGATGTGGAGAAGACAGCTTTTCGAACCCGGTACGGCCATTACGAATTTTTAGTTATGCCCTTCGGAGTTACGAACGCACCAGCAACATTTATGGATCTAATGAATCGTGTTTTCAAGCCTTATTTGGATGAGTTTGTGGTCTATCGATGACATTCTTTTATACTCAAAGAGTGTAGAGGCTCACGAGGATCATCTCCGCCTAATCCTTCAAACACTCCGGTAAAAGAAGTTGTATGCAAAGCTAAAGAAATGTGAATTCTGGCTACAAGAGGTGGCATTCTTGGGGCATGTGGTGACAAAGAAAGGAGTCACTGTTGATCCACACAAAATTGAAGCGATTGTGAATTGGCCAACTCCTACTAATGTAACTGAGGTGCGAAGTTTCATGGGGTTAGCTGGATATTATAGGAGGTTTGTTCAAAATTTCTCCAAAATTGCTATGCCGCTTACCCAATTGACTCGAAAGGGAGTTGCATTTGAATGGTCAGAAGAGTGGGAATCTACTTTCCAAGAATTGAAAACAAGGTTGACTACAGCACCAGTACTGGCCTTACCATCCGGTACTGAAGGATTTGTAATAACCCGACCCTCGTCTATGATCCTGGTATACTTTCAGTCCCCTTATTCTGTATATGTATATGCTTATGGTGAATTTCTATGTGGAATTATGGTTAAGTAAGTAAATCCCAAGCTTAAAAGATGTCTATCTGTTGAACAAGAAAAGTATCTGTTACATCTAGAATAGTTGAATCAGAAATTGGAAGCCTTAACGGCTTAATTATCTAAAATTGATGATATATTTGTGATCAACATAGTTTTTAGATAATATTAAGTATGTTTCCAAAATTTCAATTTCGGGATGCTTAAACGATTAAATTTTGTCTTATTCTCTTTTTTATATTAATAAATAGATTTATATCAACTTTGAGATATTTTTGGACTTAGAGGCATCTCCCGTGAGCAACTTAGAAGAGGAAAAATCGTGAGTGTTGGAGAGAAGCTCTCCAAGTAAAGAATTTGGGAAATTTGTGAAGATTGTGTGGATTGAACTCAAGGTATGGAAAATTTCTTGATCTAGTCTCTCTCTCTTGATCTTGGTAGGGAATTCTTCTTTTGTTTTGAAAGTTATGGTAGATGTGAGGATTTTATGAGATGATTTATGTTGATAAACCAAATTGAGTTATGGAGGGAATCTATACCTTAATTCCTTGTTATTCCATGAGAATGTTCAATTATGTGTTTGAATTAGAAGCTTAGATAGCTCTATTTGCCTATGTTTATGTAAACCCAAAATAATAGGAATTTGGAAAAGGTTATGGTTGGTGAGTTTGGAATTTGAGAGGGAGATGGCTTGTGGAAACTCCTAATCTTGCTTAATTTGTCATGCTCAAGGTAGAATCCATGTTATGGTGATGTTAGGGTTGGAATATTGTAGTAATCTAACCTTGGATTGCATAAAAAATGAAGTGTTGTTGCTAAATTTTGGGTTGAAATCAAGCTGTCTCAAACTAGGATCACGGCCGCTCGAGCGGAGTTCATGGCCGCTCGAGCGGGAAAGTTAACCTCTCAGCAGTTTTTCTGAAATTACCCTGTCCGCTTGAGCGGAGGAATTCCCGCTCGAGCGCAAAAATTGATCTCTCAGCATTTTTGTTAAAATTGTACAGCACGCTCGAGCGGCCAAATTGGCGCTCGAGCGGGGGACTTATTTTCAGAAAAAAAAATGTGTTTGTTCAGTTTTGCAGGCTTGGCTCTCTGGTACTTTTAGAATATTTTTCTGATGATTTTAAGATGGTTAAAAATTCATGTGAAGTATGATGACACAGAGAATGATTCCTCAATGATTTAAGAAGAAAGAGAACTAATGTGCAAGTTGTGATTGTGTGTAGGGCACACTCCAGAAGGAACTAGCACGCCATCACTGTGAGTAATAGTACTTTGAGCATATATTTATTTACCGCTAATGTCTGTTAATAACATTCTGGTTTCTGTCAGTTACGATATTAGTGTATGTATTGATTGGAACTCAATGAAAATGAAATGTTGACAAGATACACGTACATATTTGTATGTTACGGGCGAAAAGGTCGCTTCCGTAAAGGCATTACGAGCGAAAAGGTTTCCGGGCCGTAAGGTTGTTACGGTGAAAGGTCATTACGAGAAAAGGTCGTTACGGGTCAGAAGGTCATTCTAGGCCGAAAGGCCGTTCTGATAATTCTGGGCCGAAAGGCCATTCTGTTATAACTATAACATTAGGCCAAAGGCGGTTTTGAAAGTAAAAATCATATCAGACTAACTTTTGAATCTTAGTTTATTTGTGAATACACTATTATGCATTGTGGTTAAAGTTGGTTATTAAACTGCTTAAGTATTATTATTCACTAAGCTTGTCTCACTCTGTTATTTTGTCTGATTCTATAGGAAAATTGATTTGGAGGTCAGTCCTAGCATCAATATCATTTAACTTGTGTCAGCCTGAGGGCAGCCAGGCACTTGGAGAAGTCGTTGTATGCTAGGGCAGTTTTGTTAGGCCCTGTCATTCTATACTAATGTTTCGTTGGCCAAAGTTATTTGTATGTAATATTTTGTTGTATGCCCAATCTTTGGGTTGGACTTGTAAATGTGTATGTAACTTAACCTCAAACACATGCTCACTATATGTTTAATTCCGAGTCATGGTCCTGGCATATTTGTACTAGCTCAATGGATGTGTCTGCATGTTGTTCTATTATTTTGACGCTTCTATTCAGGCCCCGAATATCATATATAACAGGTCATTTTGTCTGTTTCTGATTAGGTCATGTCCGTAACTTTTAGGGGCAGGTTGGGGGCGTGACAAGTGGTATCAGAGCACGAGTTGCTATCTCACACACAGATCCATTGAGCTCTAGGATGTCTAGAAAAGCTTTAGGCATTTTGCATGATATCCAGAAAGTACATGGAAGATCGATGGCAACGTTAAGTGTACTCTGATAAGGCTAACAATTCTGAATTATGTCTACTATATAAATGATTGTTGTGTAGGTAACAGTGAGAATAAGGATAAAGGATTCTACCTCCGCTAGGTTGAAAAAAAAGAAAAAGAAAAAATAGTTGGTGGACTATGTAAGGCATGCAGATGGGATTAGATCAACAGAATTGCTCGATAGAAGTGGGGTAAGAATTCGAGCTAATTGGTAAGTTAATTTATATGCCTATGATCATGTGAATTTTATGTTATTAGTTGTTATTGATGGATTGATAGATATCTGTGGAAGATGGTAACAATATGATCGTGCCTTCTAGCATCTATTTAGCTGAATATGAATTATTCCTAAGACTTATGATTAAACAAGATAATGTATGCCATGTGTACTTTTGGTAGCATAGTCACGTTCTCCGTATTATAGCAATGTAAGTAGACCTTCTGATAAGAATAAGTTTTGCATGACGTTTTGTAATGTGTTAAGAAGAACTAGCTGTGATAAGAAGTTATACATATAAAGACTCTTGTAATTGTGTGAGGAAATAATTGATTATAACGTTGTTCCCTTCCGATAGTTCATATGAAATAAGGGAAGGACGTAGATATTAGTTATGTTTGGACATTTGGATATTGATCTTGAATCGATTTGGTCAAGTACTATGAATTATGGTTTTGGAATAAGTTATAATCAATATGAGTTTGTGAGTCAAGAAATTTTTGACAATGTCTAATAGAGACCGAGGGATTTATTTATAACAATTTGAAATCCGTCATTTGTTTTGTTATGTGTAATCTGTAATTTGTGATCAAGATTTCTTATAAAGAATGATTGAACAGCATGAGGAATCTCACCCACATTGTGAATCTGCTCACATGATACTTGACAAAAGATGGGTAGTCATTGACTACTTTGAGACTGAAGCTAAATGACTGCTAATTTGACAAGTTACTGCAAGAATTAAATCTTGTTTATGTATGTTCACGATTTAGGATTTGCGAAAGCATTCAAGTACGAACTGTTCTGCATGACATTGTGAACTCGGATAGAAATAAATGGAATTGGGAATATGCTATGTTAACGGTTGGTTGAGGTTATGCACCGGATCTTTACCTCTTATTGCAAGTTGATACGAATATGAACGATACTTAATACGCGGTTATGAATTGATTTATGATAAAATATTCTTTTGCTATATCATGGTTTGTTTGGTTTTGACATTACAGAATTAGGATGAATATGATAACTATGAATGTTGCATGTTTAATGGGATTTATGATTTTATAAATGGATCTAGTAGTACCTATGGATAGAAAGTAACTGGATACACTGCTTATATGACATAGCTAAGCTGCATGTTGGGTCTGTAATTTCAGTATGACTTTGGAATTATTCTGTTAGTCAATAATGAATCATAACCTTCTAGTGTCTATAAGCAAATTAAGTTGTTTCTTAATGAAGAAATGAAATTATGTTTACCTGTAAATCAAGGTAACTGTACGAAGTTGACATTATTTTGTTGCGTTACGTATGGACCTAAGGTTGCTTAGAATCTACGGCATGAATGCAAAGGTTTAACCTCATTATGTAACCCACGTTAAAATGTGAACTGTTTTATCGTTGATAAGCGTACTATACTGACATGATATGACAAGAAATATTCTGTCATCTGATATGTTACGTGTCGAATTAATGAATGATTGACTATATATATAAAAGTATTCACGGCATCCTTAGCACAAGGCCCTTGCCCGGGGGTAATAATACCGTGGTTCAAGTAAATTTCAAGTTCCCGATGCTGGAGGTTCCTTTATGGAACTAACAAGTATGCTTCATATTGATTTATTAGCGCTAGTGGATGTACCCATGTATAATCAAACATGAATTGTGAATTCTGTTTATGAAGCAAGCAAAATAAGAATATGTATGAATTGATTTCTATTTATCCGTTCCGTTTATGCTATGTTATGACATGCTTGTGAATTTGATTTTTGGCTTACCTTTGAATGGCTTCCTTTGATATAAAAAAAAAAAAAAAAAGAAGGATGGTTGTCCTATCCATTTCTAATACCCGGATCCACATTATAACAATATGATTAAGTGTCTATCATGGTACATTTGCATGACTTTAAAAAATAAATAAATAAATGAAATAATAATAAATAAATAAATAAAAATAAAAATAAAATAAATATGATGTTAATATGTTATTATCATAATTATCGATTTAGGACATGATTCCTTCTGTGTTACGGTACTTAGAAATAAAGCTATGAGAAACTTATGATGTGTATTGTGACCCTTCCTTCTGTCGTATTGATCTTATTAAGAAATGCTTATTAAAGAAAGATGTTACACCTCATGGTTACGACTAATTAGTTAAGCATGATTTTGAATTTGATTTCTAGTGTTGGTTTGAGTAGTTTCATTTGTTCAAAATAATGGCTTTTATAGTTATATTTGTTATTCAGATTTAGATTTGTGACAACATGACTGAGTAACTACGATGGTATGTCTGCATGAAAAGTTGTATGCTATTTGCTTTGGTAACACCGTACTTATTTGATATGGATTATGATCCGTTTGTGCTAACATATGGAGAAGTGCAACTATAAAGAATGAACATTATTAACTTGGAGTCTATTCCCATTTTTCTAACCTTATCAAGAAGTAATAGATATGAGTTTGAAGCAATGGAACGATTTGACCATGATATGTTTTGGAAAAGGAGAAATACTAGAAATTAATAATGAAGCTTGTAGCTATGTACCTACATGACTTATTGTAACTGGTAGGATAATATGTATCTTGCCAATTGAATAGAATCTTGCTTAAGCGACTCGGAAACCTGATTTAATAGTGCATACCCATATTTGAATCTAGCCACGTAATTGATTTCTTTTGGAACCTGTATATGCTCTTAATTAATGACTCGTCTCTGAGTAGCTTATGACTAGTACTTTACCCAAGGAATGACTTAACTGAATAAATTGAACATAGACCTTCTAATGAAATTTGCATATAATTTATGACTATCAGGGTAATCTCATTATGAAGGTAAGGAAGAACAATGTTTTTTTTTTTAGCAACCGAATTTACGTATGTTATGGAAACATACGAGAAATATGTTTAAGGAAATGCCATTTACTCTGTTTCTGTATAAAAATTGTATTTTGGTATATGAGTTTGGTATATGAGAAAGGATGCTAGGGAACTTATCATCCGGGTATGGAACCTGCCTACAAAAGATTTAAGGCCCGAAGTATTCTACAACAGACTCTTGTGGTCTTATCTTATTTGGTGCATGAATGCAACTAGGAGATGCTCATTATATTGAGAATTTTGAAACAACTGTGCGGAATATCCGGTTAGCCTGAAAATGATAAAAACTGAAAATTTCATGTGCAGAATTACATGAAAAAGCAAGTTAGCAAGTTTGAGGGACCAAACTTATTTTAAGGGGGGGAGAGTGTGATGCCCCTGTTCCGTAATTAGCTAATTGGTCCTTAATATGAATTCGATTATATGTTCGATATGATTTGGTGTGCCAATTATGTGAATATATGTGGTTTTGGATTTCCATCTGTTCACCATAGGAATATCTGTTTGATTTTACAGCTTCGGGAATTAAATTGAGGGCCTTATCGGCCACAGAACCCAAAATTGATTGCGCCATTGTGATTGGCATAAATTTTAGAGCCTACGGTGAAATGTAATTGAAAATTGTTTCGGATCAGATAAAATCGATTAAATTAACGAATTAAGTGCCCAATTGTTTTAACATTAAAATAATGGCTTAGTGGAGCCATATAAGGGCCACACACACCCTCACTTCTTTCTTTTGACTTCAAAAATCTGAGTTTGCAATTGTGAGAGGGAGAGGGCCAGCCAAAGTGAGAGAGGAAGCTCAACAATTGAAATTGATCATTTAAGCTTGTATACTTGAAGGCCAACTCTAGATTTGACCATAAATTGGAAGAATTGAGCCTCTAGGTAAGCATTGATCACGAATTGATGAGTTTAACATTGCAATTTTATGAATTTAAAGTTGCATGGTGATCAAGAACAAGAATTGTGTTGTGTTTTATGAATTTAAAGTCATGGAATGCATATATGTGTATAATTGCCATGAATTTGTATAGTTGAGCATGAAAAATATGATCCATGTAAGATATTGGCTAGAATTCATGCTTGTGATCACCATTTGTACCATTTGAGTTGGAAATGGAGGTTATATCCCACATGCATGTACAATTCATGGGACTATGAGCTTGAATGCATGAATTTGTTATGTTAGAGTGAGTTTGAGTTAAATTGAGGCATGCATGTGATTAAATTTGTGAAATTGAGCTTCATTGTGTTATAATTGGGTGTCTATGCCATATTAGACTATGAATATGTGAGATTTGTGTCATAGCATGCAAGAAAAATGGGTTGAATGTCGAAAATGAACTCAGGGAACCATTCTGGAAAACCCAGAATTTATGGTGTCCGCTCGAGCGGGGGAACCGCCGCTCGAGCGGGGAATTCATGCTCCCAGCATATTTTGCAGACATGGTGCCCGCTCGAGCGGGGAAGTTTATGCTCAAGCAGGGAGCTATGTAGACAGGCCTTCCGCTCGAGCAGCTGAGTTCACGCTCGAGCGTGGATTTGATGTAACCAGTATTTTGCAGGCCTTAAGGGTACGCTCGAGCGGGGGAACTGCCGCTCGAGCGGGGACCCTGTTTTCTGAAACTTTGAAAATGCATTATGTTTTCTGTTTTTCCGTTCCTTTTCACTTCTAAGCACTCTTAGGCATACATTGAGCATTGTAATTGAATTAAAGAGATAAGAATGAAGCCTAAAGAGGAATATGTGAATTAAAGAACGGATTGAATTGGTAGTGACCCTTTTGTGTTCATGGAATGTGTAGGGTCGAGTTCCAGGGCGAATTTACAAGCCGATCACTATGAGTAATATCTGACATATGTTGTTGTCCAATTGCTACTTCTATGTAAGTACGTAAAGTTCATTAATTTGAAGGGTGGACACAGTTTGATATAAAAGTCTGTAAGGCCTATGCGCTAGATTGATAAATGATTGGGCCAAAGGCCGATTGGTAAATGATTGGGCCGAAGGCTGATTGATATAAATGTTTGGGCCAAAGGCCGATTGATAAATGATTGGGCCAAAGGCCGATTGGTAAATGATTGGGCCGAAAGCCGATTGACATAAATGATTGGGCCGAAGGCCGATTGATATAAATGTTTGGGCCAAAGGACGATTGATAAATGATTGGGCCAAAGGCCGATTGGTAAATGATTAGGCCGAAGGCCGATTGACATAAATGATTGGGCCGAAGGCCGATTGATATAAATGTTTGGGCCAAAGGCCGATTGATAAATGATTGGGCCAAAGGCCGATTGCTAAATGATTGGGCCGAAGGCCGATTGACATAAATGAGTAGGCCGAAGGCCGATTGATATAAATGTTTGGGCCAAAGGCCGATTGATAAATGATTGGGCCAAAGGCCGATTAGTAAGTGATTGGGCCGAAGGCCGATTGACATAAATGATTGGGCCGAAGGCCGATTGATATAAATGTTTGGGCCAAAGGCCGATTGATAAATGATTGGACCAAAGGCCGATTGGTAAATGATTGGGCCGAAGGCCGATTGACATGAATGATTGGGCCGAAGGCCGATAGATAAATGATTGGGCCGAAGGCCGTTTGATAAAATATGGGCTGAAGGCCGTTTGATAATGAATGTGGGCCAAAGGCCGATGGACATGAATGAATTGGGCCCGAGGCCATGGAATGTATTGGAACTTCAGTTACTTGACTTACATTTGCCTATGTATGTATGTATGTATTAGTTAGAAATGTAAATTGGGCCCAAGGCCGTTTGATGTAAACATTGTTCCAAAGTATATTCTTTATTTGATATTATTCACTGGGCTTTCGCTCACGCTCATTCATGTGTTTGTAGGTGAGCCATGGGAAGTCCAAACCCAGTATCAGTGAAGTTGGTGTGGAACAACAAAGGCTTTGGAGAGTCAGCCCTTGCGTCTCACGCACGAGACTTGCCTTCGCCTTTATGTCGTTCTGTTCTATGTTGTCATGTCAGCGAAGTTTTGAGTACGTCTGTATGCAGTTTTGCTTGGTTAACTCAGTTTTGAATGATCCTGTCTGTACAGAGATTTATGTTGCTATGCCTTCTGTTGTGAGTTATTAACATATGTATGTCTGGAATGTTTTGATGTCCATATAAGCACGGCTCTATGGACAAAGTTTTTAATTTGCTTCCGTTTGGCCCCTTTTACTCTGATGAGTTTTGTCTTATTCGGTTTGAGGCCGTAGGTAATCTCATGATTACTAGCCGGTTATGGCCTTAACCCATAGGGGCGGGTTCGGGTCATGACAGAGTGGTATCAGAGCACGAGTTAATAACTCACACACTTGTCCAAAAGAGCAATAAGCGTCTAGAAAAGATCTAGGATGCATTCATGTGATAAATATGAATCTGAAAGCATCAAGAATACGCTTAAATGTTTAATGTGAACGATTATATATTATAAGTTTGTGATTCGCTTGCATTGCAAATTATTTGGATGCGTATACTCTTTGGTATATGCGTACTTGTGAATCTTTGTATAAAGTATAATGCTATGTTTGGTATAAATGAACGATTGCCTAAATTCTCCTTGAACATAATTGTCGTATCCTTAGCGGAGGCCCTCGCCCAGGGGACATAATACTGTGGCTTATGGTCATGAGGCCCTCGCCGGGGGAAATAATACCGTGGCCTATGTATGAGATATGCTGATATGCTTGACCAACATGATATGTCACGCTAAAGGAAGTACCACACATGATTCGAATATGAGATATGAATCGTTACATAAATGTGTACAACAAGTTTGTTTTGTTATAATGCACATATATGAATATATGAACCATGAAAAGGTGTTTATGTGCATTCAATTCTGCCTACGGGCGTCTATGTGAAATATGAACATGATTTGAGTATATAGTTACTTGGTAAATGTTTAGCATGCTATATTTGATGGGTAAGCAATTATCTGTTTTGCATGTGATTAATTGCGTACAATATGTGAAATGAGAATATAAAGACGTGTCTATGTGCGAAGAAGACTATGTGTACCTGTGTTTATTTTTGCATTGGGCATCCCAGTATTTGGCAAGGTTTAGTGAGAATTTGTGTAGAGGATGGTTAAATTAAGGGCATACAAGCTGGAAGGCTCTTCCACAGCCCAACTTGATAGACTGGAAAGAATGGTACAGGAATTGGCAGAGATCTTAAGACAACAACGTCGGTTGCCGCTATGGCAAGAACTTTTGTCACCATCAGTGTAAGAAACACCGAAGAGTTGTTATCGGGCTTCTGAGGCTTGTTATAGGTATGGTAAAATGGACCATATGGTAAGGAATTGTTCCCGAACTAAGCAAATGTTAATGAATGTTCTGCCTCAGCTAGATGCGTACCAGTGGTAGGAATTGCAACTCAGAATAGAGTAATTACACTCACCCAGAAAGCACTCAGAATACTGTGATTGTTATCCCAGGTATCTATATTGTTTACAAACGAATGCTTATGTGTTGATTGATTTCGAGTTAGTACATGTGTACATCTTTGCTTGGGATATTATTTGATTCGAATCGGCATATCCTTTCGTATCTGCTGCATGTGTATCTAGATTGGTTAGACCCACAAGATCGAGACTGTATTCATTGAATGTATATGCTTCATGGGAAAATTTGTGAAATATGTACTGGGATATCGATTAACTCTGCACATGGACATGTACAGCTGAATCTATGCTTAAGGTAATTTGATACATTATTGTCTTCAATGACTCTGTGATCGTGTGACTGAGTTGAGTACCCTAAATGATGAACTCTATAATTGTGAGACCATGTGTTTTGATTGGTAGGAAGTTGAATGGATTATGTGACTATACTGGGCTCGACTCATAAACCTATGCTTTTGTGGCTAATTTGGGACTCTTGCATAACAATCCTATACCATGCGTACCTGAGGAATTCTGTTTAACGTGTTATTGTGCATCATGATCTTGTATATAAGACTTATTTGGGAACTGCCGTACTGATTATGACGCGTACCTCCTGAAACGGATAACTGCATGCCTATGCAACTACCCCTGAATTTATGTAAACAGTACCGTATTGTACATGATTTGAAACACTTTGATATAAATTGTTGTGATGAATGATTTTCATATGACTTTGAGAACTGATAAACTTAGGACAGTTGTGAAACTATCAGCCATGTGCCTAAACAAATGAGGTGAGCCTTACAGAACCAAATGTACCCTAATTGAGAAAACTTTCGTCTGATTTAATCCGATAGAACCTTTGTCTGATTTGCCTTGAGAGAACCCTCATTGGACATGATTGATGGGACCTTCATTTGATCTGATCTGGCAAGACCTTTGATTGGATTGATTTAATAAGACCCTCTATCTAATCTGATTTTGTTGAAAAGGGGTTAAGAATCGTTTGTAAATAAACAGCCAGATTATTCTTGGCAGAAAGACTAATAGACCCAAAACTTGAACCTGTTTAGAGTACTTGACCTATTTGAAAGACCTTTTGTGGGCTATCAACAGATTGATCTAACCATGAACGCCGTTGAGAACCAACCCCAGCTATCGAGAACATGTGTGTTGAAAATGAGCCGAACTGTACAAACCCCATAATTGGGTGTCTTAAGGAACGGTGCTTGAATATTGTCCCATCTTTGTTGGTTTGACGCTATGAGAACTAGTGATGGCAGATTGATTTGATTATAAGTAGTACTGGACATTTGTCTTTGACTGATCAGAATATGTTTAGTAAGGAAGAGTAGTTGTTTCAATGTTATCAGATTTTGGGAAATCAGGTTATAGTGAATGGTATTATGTTTGCTTTGATGACATTCTTGAGGCATCCTTTCGTACTAGAGGACGTTAAGCCTATGTAGCACCTTTGATTGAGATATCTTTTGCCACCGACGGTTTTGTACGGGTGGGTTTGACTAATCGATCTCGAGTCGGCCACCGACGGTCGTGAACGGGTGTGCCTTGATCCTGAGACGATTATTCCTTTGTTTTGTCCGGAATGTCATCCTTTGGTAGTATGTAGATGTTTTAACATCCAAGGAACTTTGAAAAACCCTAATTATCCGAAGATGTGTCAATTGTATTTAACCTGTAATTGATTATTTTGATATTACCTTTGACGTCATGGAGGTTAATACATGAATTGTCTTATGCTTTTGGCAACTATCAGATAATGTGGGGAGACTCGATGGAATAGGGAATTGAATACTGAACTGAATTGGAAATCGTAAACTATAAACTGTTGAATGAATTGAGAACATGTGCATTATGTTAGAAATGGACTGCGTCAGTGTTATTGCACTTTAGAATCAGTGCTAGGGGGAGATGTGAATTATGTACGCTGTACGATCAATTGTTTCGGTGTTATCGTGTTGACTTGGGAATCAGTGTTTAGATCCACTTTAAATTCCTGAAGACTTCTGATTGACCTTGATTAACTGTGATGAGCTACTGAACTAACTACCGAACCAGACTGTGAGTTGCAAAATTATTGAAGAATGAATTGAACTTTTGTGACAAGGAAATGGACCAAACTCATATGGTAAGGTTAGTTGGCATTTGAAATGAATATATTGGCGACCTATTATGAAGAAGGAAATTGTGAAATTTGTGTCTAAATGCTTTTGGAGCCAACGAGTCAAAGTTGAACAACGGATATTGGCAGAACTACCGCAACCTCTCTCTATTTCGGAATGGAAATAGGGTTATGTGACTATGAATTTCATTGTGGGGCTACCTTGAGCACTCAAGGTGTAAATCCCGTTTGGGTTGTTGTATAAGGAATTACTTAATTTGCTCGTTTCCTTCCTGTGACATTTTCATATGATGCTTATAGACTAGCCACTGTTTACATTAATGAGGTTGCTTGTTTGTATGGGGTCTTAGTGTCTGTTGCTTAGACAAAAATCCTGAAATGTGTTTGAATTCTGACAAGCCTTCAAGAGGCAATGAAAACTGAATTGTGATTCGGCGCTACTTTCCATCTGTAAATTGATGTACAGTCAGAAGGAACCTTTTAGATTCTAGAGGAAATGCTCCAAATGTATGTTTTAGATTTCCGAGGCAGTTGGAGAAATCTATCCATCATTGGCAAACTTTGGTTACGACAATAGCTTACACTCTAGTTTGGTGCAATACCATACAAGCCTTGTATGGATGAAAAGTTGAGTCTTTGACGGATTAAGGACAGAGTGTTGCCTGATTTTGAGATCGAGTAGATAACTATCAAAGAGAATGGAACCGTTGAATAAGAAAGTATTCCGAATTATTTTCGGCTACAGGTAAATTAAGTTTGGAGGACCAAACTTCCTAAAGGGGGGAAGACTGTGATGCCCCTATTCTGTAATTAGCTAATTGGTCCTTAATATGAATTTGATTATATGTTCGATATGATTTGCTGTGCCAATTATGTGAATATATGTGGTTTTGGATTTCCATTTGTTCACTGTAGGAATATCTGTTTGATTTTACCGCTTCGGGAATTAAATTGAGGGCCTTATCGGCCACAGAACCCAAAATTGATTGCGCCATTATGATTGGCATAAATTTTAGAGCCTACGGTGAAATGTAATTGAAAATTGTTTCGGATCAGATAAAATCGATTAAATTAATGAATTAAGTGCCCAATTGTTTTAACATTAAAATAATGGCTTAGTGGAGCCATATAAGGGCCACACACACCCTCACTTCTTTCTTTTGACTTCAAAAATCTGAGTTTGCAATTGTGAGTGGGAGAGGGTCGGCCAAAGTAAGAGAGGAAGCTCAACAATTGAAATTGATCATTTAAGCTTGAATACTAAGGCCAACTCTAGATTTGACCATAAATTGGAAGAATTGAGCCTCTAGGTAAGCATTGATCTTGAACTGATGAGTTTAACATTGTAATTTTATGAATTTAAAGTTGCATGGTGATCAAGAACAAGAATTGTGTTGTGTATTATGAATTTAAAGTCATGGAATGCATGCATGTGTATAATTGCCATGAATTTGTATAGTTGAGCATGAAAAATATGATCCATTTAAGATATTGGCTAGAATTCATGCTTGTGATCACCATTTGTACCATTTGAGTTGGAAATGGAGGTTATATCCCACATGCATGTACAATTCATGGGACTATGAGCTTGAATGCATGAATTTATTATGTTAGAGTGAGTTTGAGTTAAATTGAGGCATGCATGTGATTAAATTTGTGAAATTGAGCTTCATTGTGTTATAATTGGGTGTTTATGCTATATTAGACTATGAATATGTGAGATTTGTGTCATAGCATGCAGGAAAAATGGGTTGAATGTCGAAAATGAACTCAGGGAACCATTCTGGAAAACCCAGAATTTATGGTGTCCGCTCGAGCGGGGAATTCATGCTCCCAGCATATTTTGCGGACATGGTGCCCGCTCGAGCGGGGAAGTTTACGCTTGAGTGGGGAGCTATGTAGACAGGCCTTCCGCTCGAGCGGCTGAGTTCACGCTCGAGCGTGGATCTGATGTAACCAGTATTTTGCAGGCCTTAAGGGTACGCGCCGCTCGAGCGGGGGAACCGCCGCTCGAGCGGGGACCTTGTTTTCTGAAACTTTGAAAATGCATTATGTTTTCTGTTTTTCCATTCCTTTTCACTTCTAAGCACTCTTAGTCATACATTGAGCATTGTAATTGAATTAAAGAGATAAGAATGAAGCCTAAAGAGGAATATGTGAATTAAAGAACGGATTGAATTGGTAGTGACCCTTTTGTGTTCATGGAATGTGTAGGGTCGAGCTCCAGGGCGAATTTACAAGCCGATCACTGTGAGTAATATCTGACATATGTTGTTGTCCAATTGCTACTTCTATGTAAGTACGTAAAGTTCATTAATTTGAAGGGTGGACACAGTTTGATATAAAAGTCTGTAAGGCCTATGTGCCAGATTGATAAATGATTGGGCCGAAGGCCGATTGGTAAATGATTGGGCCGAAGGCCGATTGATATAAATGTTTGGGCCAAAGGCCGATTGATAAATGATTGGGCCAAAGGCCGATTGGTAAATGATTGGGCCGAAGGCCGATTGACATAAATGATTGGGCCGAAGGCCGATTGATATAAATGTTTGGGCCAAAGGCCAATTGATAAATGATTGGGCCAAAGGCCGATTGGTAAATGATTGGGCCGAAGGCCAATTGACATAAATGATTGGGCCAAAGGCCGATTGATATAAATGTTTGGGCCAAAGGCCGATTGATAAATGATTGGGCCAAAGGCCGATTGGTAAATGATTGGGCCGAAGGTCGATTGACATAAATGATTGGGCCGAAGGCCGATTGATATAAATGTTTGGGCGAAAGGCCGATTGATAAATGGTTGGGCCAAAGGCCGATTGATAAATGATTGGGCCGAAGGCCGATTGACATGAATGATTGGGCCGAAGGCCGATAGATAAATGATTGGGCCGAAGGCCATTTGATAAAATATGGGCTGAAGGCCGTTTGATAATGAATGTAGGCCAAAGGCCGATGGACATGAATGAATTAGGCCCGAAGCCATGGAATGTATTGGAACTTCAGTTACTTGACTTACATTTGCCTATGTATGTATGTATGTATGTATGTATGTATGTATTAGTTAGAAATGTAAATTGGGCCCAAGGCCGTTTGATGTAAACGTTGTTCCAAAGTATATTCTTTATTTGATATTATTCACTGGGCTTTCGCTCACGCTCATTCATGTGTTTGTAGGTGAGTCGAGGGAAGTCCAAACCCAGCCTCAGTGAAGTTTGTGTGGAACAACAAAGGTTTTGGAGAGTCAGCCCTTGCGTCTCACGCACGAGACTTGCCTTCGCCTTTATGTTGTTCTGTTCTATGTTGTCATGTCGGCGAAGTTTTGAGTACGTCTGTATGCAGTTTTGCTTGGTTGACTCAGTTTTGAATGATCCTGTCTGTATAGAGATTTATGTTGCTATGCCTTCTGTTGTGAGTTATTAACATATGTATGTCTGGAATGTTTTGATGTGCATATAAGCATGGCTCTATGGACAAAGTTTTTAATTTGCTTCTGTTTGGCCGCTTTTACTCTGATGAGTTTTGTCTTATTCGGTTTGAGGCCGGAGGTAATCTCATGATTACTGGCCGGTTATGGCCTTAACCCATAGGGGCGGGTTCGGGTCATGACAGAGAGTGTAATAACCCGACCCTCGTCTATGATCCTGGTATACTTTCAGTCCCCTTATTCTGTATATTTATATGCTTATGGTGAATTTCTATGTGGAATTATGGTTAAGTAAGTAAATCCCAAGCTTAAAAGATGTCTATCTGTTGAACAAGAAAAGTATCTGTTACATCTAAAATAGTTGAATCAGAAATTGGAAGCCTTAACGGCTTAATTATCTAAAATTGATGATATATCTGTGATCAGCATAATTTTTAGATAATATTAAGTATGTTTACAAAATTTCAATTTCGGGATGCTTAAACGATTAAATTTTGTCTTATTCTCTTTTTTATATTAATAAATAGATTTATATCAACTTTGAGATATTTTTGGACTTAGAGACATCTTCTGTGAGCAACTTAGAAGAGGAAAAATCGTGAGTGTTAGAGAGCCTTCTGAGGACTCAACGGGGTAGTGATGCCATTTGGGTGGCAGTTGACCGGTTGACCAAGTCAGTGCACTTTATACCTATGTGCGTGAGTGATTCGGTAGACTATCTTGCTAACCTATATATCAGGGACATAGTGAGGTTGCATGGGGTTCTTGTGACAATTGTTTCTCATAGAGATCCGCGTTTCATAGCTTGGTTATGGTAGAGCTTGCAGAGTGCCATGGGCACTAGATTGACCTTTAGTACTGTGTACCATCCTTAGACCAACAGGCAATCCGAGCGTACTATTCAGATCCTTAAGGATATGCTTCGAGGTTGTGTCCTTGACTTCAAGGGCTCTTCGGAGAGGCATTTGCCCTTAGTGGAGTTTTCCTATAACAATAGCTTCCAATCGAGTATTGGCATGGCACCGTTTGAGGCCTCGTGTGGTCAACTGTGTAGATCCCCTATGCGTTGGGCCGAGGTGGGTGATACACTTTTGTTGGGTCCAAGTTTGGAAAACGATGGAGAAAGTGGCGCTTATCTGTAAGAGGTTGATTACTGCTTAGAGTCGTCAGAAAAGTTATGTCGACCGTAGGAGGAGATCCTTGTCTTTTGAGGTGGGAGACCATGTGTTCTTGAAAATATCACCTAGGCGGGGTGTGATGAGATTTGGAAAGAGTGGGAAGTTGTCCGTTTGATTTATTGGGCCTTTTGAGATCCTTGAGCGGATCAGAGAGGTTGCTTACCATTTGGCATTGTCGTCACAATTTTCTGGGGTTTATGATGTATTTCATATTAGCATGCTTCAGAAGCACGAGGCGGATCCGTCGCATGTGTTGGATTGGACCGACCTAGAGGCAGATGAGGACGTCTCATATGTGGAGAGACTGGTGAGGGTCTTGGATACTCGAGACCAAGTCTTTCGAGGCAAGATGATTCCCTTGGTTAAGGTATTATGGAAACATCACGGGGTTGAGGAAGTAACTTGGGAGCGTGAATCGAAAGTCCGAGAGAAATATCTAGACTTATTTGTTGGTGTTTGACATATATCGAGATTTTGACTATGTTAATGAAATGTAAAAGCATTGTATATGTTTTGAAATATGAGAACATTGTATATGTTGAAAATGTTTTGGAAACGCAGGCTTAACATGAACATTGTATATGTTGTTTTGGGAAGTGTGAATTTATCATAAACATTTAATATGTTTTGGAAATATGGAATATATATTGAAATCGGTTAAAACTTCAGGAAATGTATGTGGAGATGCATATTGAGATTTGTTCATCATGTGATGGGATTGAGTGACTGGTGGATGGGTCATGGTGTTGAAAATTGATTTGTAATCATTGTGGAAATTTGTTTAAAACATGGTTTTAAAATGTGATTTGTAATTTCAGGGATGCAGTTCATTAAAGGGGGGAGGTTATAGCGATCTCAGTTTTGACCACACTCTTGTGGTATTCTGGACTTGGGTTTAATGCTTTCATATTGTTGTTTATCTCTTTCTTCCATTCTACCACCTTGAAATTGGCTTTTGGGTTATTGTGGCTGAGTCTGGGCAGGTTGGTCGCTTGTTTTTCAAAGCTTGTGTTGCCTAGAATTTTGGTCCTCCGCTCGAGCGGCACTTCTTGCACTCTAGTGGGCTTTGCAAACACTCAGTACTTTTGTAGGTCTGCAAAAGTACCAAGAGAGTGATTTCTATGCTCGAGCGGCGTTTTCTACACTTGAGTGGGTTGGTGCTCGAGTGGCCTTTCTTGCGCTTGAGCATTGGTTTGTCATCTGTAAAACTATTGGATGTGTGTTTTCCATGCCCGAGCATCACATCTTGCGCTCGAGTGGTGAGCACCTTGTTCATTGTGTCTTGGCGCTCGAGTGGCCTTTCTTGCGCTTGAGCGGAATGACTTATTGCGTCTGACGCTCAAGCATCAACTCTTTCGCTCGAGTGGACTGTGTGTATATCAGATCGCAAAAATGACTTTTTACATCACTTTTTCAGATCTTTTCTCCCTACAACCTAAACTTGGGACCCTCTCTCTCTAAAACACACACAGTCTCCGTCTACATTTTCACCTAGTTTTAGTGATTTTTTTCACCCTAATCCCTTTGATAAAAAGGTAGATCATCTCAAGATCTGCATTTTGGTCCGAATAGAGTTGGATTTGGGCATCTTTGAAGTTTCACTCTTGCTTAGCTCGTTTTCTCTGTTTGAGGTGAGGATTTTCTACACTTTCATATGGTTTTTAGCTTTGTTATTTGTTGTTGTGTAACAATGGTGGGATTGGGAGTAATTTGAATAAACCTAGGGTTTGGATGTGAAATAAAAGAGGGGTTTTTGGTGAATGTATAAATAAATGAGTATGAGATTGAATATGAGACTATATTAGGTCAACATAATTTATTTTGGCATTTGGTTTGCAGTTTGGAAAAAATGGGAGTTTGCCCTAAATACTTCAAATGTTTATTTTGTGTAAATAAATGAAATTGATATTGTAAATATGAAATTGGATGGATATTGAAATAGATGGTGGAGTTGGATATGTATTACCTCTCACATATGGAAATTTTGAATAAATTATCTATCTTTAGATTGAATACCTGTTTAGAAATAACTAATTTGGGCTATCGGTGGAGAATAGCCATGATTGTTGTAGAAATTGCATGAGGATTAGGTGAATTAAAACTAATCTATTGTTGGTTGTCATTGAATATGTGTAGACACCCCATTTTTTACCGTCCTTAAGACTTGGACGTCATCGTTTGAACACTCGATGATCATCCATGCTCGCGTTCATTTTGAGTTCCCGAAGGTCTCAGCCGTGCGCCTTGTGTTAGGATCTCCCAACTTGTCTGTTTTGTGCCTGGTTATGGACCAAACACTTGTGTTTTTGCTTCTGAGGGAAGAGGGGGGCTTGTTGGCCATCCCCTCAACCCATCGGCCAAGGCATGATGCCATAGTCCTTGTGTTCTTGCCATCGGCCAAAAGTGTTGGCCGATCGGCACTCTTTTTGGTCGGTCGACACTTATGTTGGTCGATTAGCCATATTTTTGAGCCGAGATCTTTCCATATGTTTTTTGCAGATATTTTCTGCCAACTGTGACAGCTACTATCCACAATTCACATCCTCCATACATGTTTATGGAGGAATTTGTTTCGAGACTCAAGCTTGTTCAACAAGCTTGAGAATTGAAATTCTATAAGAAGGGAGCCTCCCCTCCCTTTCCAGAGGTTCTGGGATTTTGATATAGAAGTTCTATATCTATCTCTCTCTATATTTCCTCTCTTTCAACATTTGTGTGTGTGTTTGTGGCTAAAAGGGTGTTTTGTTCATACTATTGCACTACAACACCTAGTAATACACCATCCTTTGGTTGCTAAGATCCTTAGGAGTTGGTTTTGGTGTTGTTTGATTGGTTTGGGCTTGGAAAACCTGCTGGAGGTGTGTTCTTGAAGATGTTCTACAAGGGTGAGCCCTTAACCTTTTAATATCCCATTTTGGCTTAAGCTTTTAGACCCACTTGCATATTGTTTTAAGCTTAACTCTTAACTGATAAAAGTTATGATTTTGTATGCTTGTGATGTTTGTTTAAAGTCACTATGTGTTAGGCGTAGTCTACCTCTTCTTAGGCCTTGTTTGGCCTTGTTTTGAGCCATCCCTTTTGGCCCTTGTTCTTGCCTTTGCATGACCTTTCTACCACTAAAATCTAGAGGATTTTCAGTAATGGAAAGGTAGTTTTGGAGTCCCAAATAGGAGAGGATCATCCCCTCTCCTTGTTGTCTTGTATGCTAGTATAAATGGCTTATAATGGTAGCATGTTTGCTTAGCTTATTTTGGCTTCATTTCGGCAAGTATTTGGTGTCATTTTTCCATGATATACCTCTATCTAAGATTGGTTTAATGGTCTCTTGCATGCACCATGCACTTCTCTTGCAATCCTCTCATTTTCCATAACATGCTTTGTGCTTTAAGCTATGTTTTTAGCATGATTTTGGCTTGACCCAAAGAAGCTTTTAGCCTTGTTTTACCATGCTTAAGGTTTGTTTGGTGTTATTTTGGTCATTCTTGCATTGCTTTATATAGCCTTGGTTCAATCTAGCTTGTTAGCTTTGAGTATTGAGTCCTCTAGCATGCATTACTTGGACCATTTTCGTGATTTGGCATCATTTCATACGTGGTTTTTGTCATGACCCGAACTCGCCCCCGTGGGTTAAGGACATAACCAGCCAGTAATCATGAGATTACCTACGGCCTCAAACCAAATCAAACGTATTTTTAACAGAGTTAATGGGGGCCAAACAGAAGCAATTTAAAACTTTGTCTATAGAGCTGTGCTTACATGGCACATCATCACAAACCATACATATGCATATTAATAACTCACAATAAAATATGTACTACATAATGTTCTGTACATGCAGGATCATATAAGTCTAAGTCAACCCATCAAAACTATGTACAACAGATACAAAGTCTTCGCCAACAAGATAGAATATAAATACATAACAAAAGGGCAAAGGCGGGTCTTGTGCGTGAGACACAAGAGCTGACTCTCCCGAAACCTTTGTTGTTCCACATGGACTTCACTGGGGTTGGGTTTGGACTTCTCTTGGCTCACCTAAAAACACATGAATGAGCATGAGCAAAAACCCAGTGAATAATATCAAATACGGTAGTTATACAAATGATATGTAGAACAACCTACTTCAAACGACCTTGGGCCCAATTCATATTTTTATTTAATATATATACACAATTTAGGTCAAGTGACTGCGGTTCCAAACAAACTAGCCTTTGGCCCATTCAAACTTTCAATTGTGTCAAAACGGCCTTTGGCCCATTTCGATGACAAATTGGCCTTTGGGCCATTCATTCGTTCATGTCAAAACGGCCTCTGGCCCATTCATTAATGTCAAAACGGCCTCCGGCCCATTCATTCTTGTCAAAACGGCCTCCAGCCCATTCATTCATGTCAAAACGGCCTCCGGCCCATTCATTCTTGTCAAAACGGCCTCTGGCCTATTCATTCATGTAAAAACGGCCTCTGGCCCATTCATTCTTGTCAAAATGGCCTCTGGTCCATTCATTCATGTCAAAACGGCCTCTGGCCCATTCTTTCATTCATATTAAACATTTGTCCATAATTCAAACTGGCAAACTTATAAGGCTTATAAGGAAATAAGCAATTGGACAAACAAGAAGTTTCAAACATCGATATTACTCACAGTGATCGGTTGGTTGGTTTGCCCTAGAGCTCGACCCTACACATTTCATGAACACAAAAGGGTCACAAACAATTCGATCCGTTCTAAATTCACATTTTCCTCTTTAGGCTTCATTCTTATCTCTTCAACTCAATTACAATGCTCAATGCATGCCTAAGAGTGCTTACAAGTGAATAAGGACGGAAAACGAAATACAGAACGCACAAACAAAATTTCAAAAAACAGGGTCCCCACTCAAGCGTGGACTTCCCCACTCGAGCGGACCCATGAGGTCTACAAAAGTACTGGTTATGTCATTTTCACGCTCGAGCGCGAAATTAGACGCTTGAGCTGAAGATCTATCTACATAGCTCCATGCTCGAGCGTGGAATTCCCCGCTCGAGCGGACGCCATGTCTGCAAAAAAATGCTGGGAGCTCATATTTCGCGCTCGAGCAGCGGTTTCCCCCCTCGAGCAGGCACCAAATTTTCTGGGTTTTCCACCTGAGTTCTTAAGCTCAAATCCAGCATTCAAACCAATCCAACTTACATTTTATGGCTCAAACTTCAAATAAACATGTACTAACATGGTACAAACAATAAATTACAACATTATGAAGCTCAGTTCCATGAATTACTCACATGCATGGCTTAAATTGACTCAAACTCAACACTAACACATCAAATTCAAACATTCAACATTCATACCTCCATGATTTGCACATCCATGTGGGAGATACCCATTATTCAAAACTTAGTTGGTGAAGAGATGATTAAATACGTGGACTTAAACTAAAAATTCAACATGGATCATACACATTATGCTCAAACATGGAAATTTATAGCAATTCCTTACATGCATGTGTTCTATGACTTTCAATTCAACAAAACCAACTCATTTCTTGCCAATTCTTACTCTTGATTACCCAACTAGCTTGAATACACAAAATCACAAACTAGAATCCAAGAAATACTCACCTAGGAGCTTTAATTCTCACAATCTATAACAAATTCTTGAGTAATCTTCAAGGTTTCCAAGCTTTAAGCCAAAAGTGCACAATTCTCTCCCTTTCTCTCTCTGTGGCCGGCTCTCTCTCTCTCTCTCTCTCTCTCTCCCTTGAGTTAAAATCAGCCGAATGAACATAAAGAGGGGGGTTGGGTGCTTAGTGCTCCATTATAAACAATTTCCCTCAATTATAATTATCAACATTACATATTTGAGCACTAAGTCATTATTTTAATTTAATTAATCTGATCCAAATCAGTTTTCAATTAAATTGCACCGTAGGCTCTAAAAATTACACTAATCACGATGGCGTAGTCAATTTTAGGTTTCGTGGCCATTAAGGCCGTCAATTTAATTTCCAAAGCAGATAATCAAACAGATATTCCTACGGTGAACAGATAGAAATTCAAAACCACATATTTTCACATAATGGCACACAAAATCATATCAAACACATAATCATATTCATGTTAAGGACCAATTAGCATACCACAGAACAAGAATATTACAGTCTTCCCCCCTTTAGGAAGTTTGGTCCCTCAAACTTATTTTACCTTCTTTGGGAAACAAATGTGGATAGCGTAGTAGCATTTCCTCCACTTTTTCCCACGTAGCATCTGTCCCACAGTGTTCTTTCCATTCCACTTTCACCATTGGGATGGACTTGCTTTTCAATTGTTTCACTTGCCGATCAACAATTCGTTCCGGCCATTCAGTGTACTCCATATTTTCATCAATAGCTATCTGGTGATAATCAATCACATGAAACGGGTCTCGGAGGTAACCCCTCAACATCGACACACGAAACACGTTATGGATTTATTCGAATCATGGTGGCAAAGTAACTCTATAGGCAACTGGGCCAAGCCTTTCCAGAATCTGAAATGGTCCAATGTAACGGGGCGATAACTTGCCCTTCTTTCCAAACTTGACTTGGCCTTTCATTGGAGATACACGGATGAACACATGGTCACCAACCTCATACTCAAGAGGTCTTCTCCGAACATCTGCTTAATTCTTTTGTTGGTCCTGAGCTATTTTGAGCCTCTGCCGAATAATCTTGATTTTCTCAGAAGTGTCTTGTACAATTTCAGGCCCAAGTAAAGCTCTATCCCCGACTTCTGTCCAACAATTTGGTGATCTACACCTTCTACCATACAAAGCCTCGTATGGTGCCATACCGATGCTGTGTGGAAGTTGTTATTATAAACAAATTCCGCAAGTGGTAAAATGTCTTCCCAACTTCCCTGAAAATCCAAAGCACACATCCGAAGCATATCTTCCAAAGTCTGTATTGTTCATTCTGATTGCCCATCTGTCTGTGGGTGAAATGCAGTACTGAACCTTAGTTCTGTTCCCATAGCTTCCTACAAACTCTTCAACAATCTAGATACAAATTTCAGATCTCTATCCGACACAATAGATATCGAAACTCCGTGTAAACGGACAATCTTATTAACATTTGGTAGCTAGTCTATAAGCATTAAACGTGGTTCTAACTAGTAAAAAATGTGCAGATTTAGTCAGTCTATCAACTACAACCCAAATAGAATCCATACCTCGAGAAGTCCGAGGTAGGCCAACAATGAAATCCATAGTCACATGTTTCCACTTCCATTCAGGAATAGGGAGAGGTTGAAGTAGACCGCCTGGTTTTTGATGTTCAGCCTTAACTTGCTGGCACTGAAGACACTTGGACACATATTCTGCAATCTCTTTCTTCATTTTAGGTCACCAATAGGTTTGTTTCAAATCCCGATACATTTTATTGTTACTCGGATGCATAGCAAATACGGATCTATAGGCTTCATCTAAAACCCTCTTCTTTAGTTCCAGAATATCTGGGACACACATTCTGTCCCAAAATCTCAACACTTCATTCTCAATGCCAAACTCTGCTTTCGAACTTGTCTCAAATTCATCAATCGCTTTCTTGAGGAATTCATCATCTTTCTGTTTCTGCTTGATTTCATCAATGATTGCCGGCTCGGCTGTGATAGCGGCTATCAGTCTGCCCTGTTCACACATTACTACTTCAATTTCGGATTTTTCAAAATCTTGTAAGATCTCTTTCTGTTCAGTAAGCAAACAAGCCATACTCCCCGTTGATTTTCTACTCAAGGCATCAGCAACTGTATTAGCTTTCCCAGGGTGATACTGAATCTCCAGATCATAATCCTTTATCAATTCTAGCCATCTCCTCTGCCGCATATTCAACTCTTTCTGTGTGAAAAGTATTTCGAACTTTTGTGATCTGTGTAGACTTCACACTTTGCTCCATACAGATAATGCCACCAGATTTTCAAAGCAAAAACAACTGCGGCCAATTCTAGGTCATGTGTTGGATAATTCTTCTCGTGTGGCCTCAACTGTCGGGAGGCGTAAGCAATAACCTTTCCGTTCTGCATTAACACACAACCCAAACCATTATAAGACGCATCACTGAAAATTACAAAATTCTCTATACCTGAAGGTAGTGTCAAAATTGGTGCAGTGGTCAATCTTGTTTTTAGTTCATGGAAGGCAGCTTCTCTCTCGTCGTTCCATTCAAACAGTTTCCCTTTTTGTGTCAATTAGGTAAGAGGCACAGCCAATTTCGAAAAGTCCTTCACAAACCTCCTGTAGTACCCAACTAAGCCCATGAAACTACGGACTTCTGTCATTGGTCAGTGTAGGCCAACTCACAATCGCCTCTATTTTCTGCGCGTCCACTGAAATTCCTTCCTTGTTGATTACATGCCCTAAGAAAACAACTTCATCCAACCAAAACTCACATTTCTTTAGTTTAGCAAATAATTTCCGTTCCCAAAGTATTTGTAGGACAGTTTTCAAATGGTGTTCATGTTCAAGTCTATCTTTGGAATATATCAAAATGTCATCAATAAAAACCACAACAAATTCGTCAAGGTAGGTTTTAAAAATTCGGTTCATTAAGTCCATAAATGCTGCCAGAGCATTAGTCACTCCAAATGGCATAACAAGAAACTCAAAATGTCCATACCTCATTCTGAATGCGGTTTTCTCAACATCTTCTACCTTGACTTTCAACTGGTGATACCCGGATCTCAAATCAATCTTGGAAAACACTTGTGATCCCTGCAACTGGTCAAATAAGTCATCAATATGGGGTAAGGGATATTTGTTCTTTATCGTTACCTTGTTCAATTCCCGATAATCGATACACAAGCGTAGGGTTCCATCTTTCTTTTTCACAAACAGTACTGGTGCACCCCAAGATGAAGTGCTAGGTCGGATAAATCCCTTGTCAAGCAGGTCTTGTAACTGTTCTTTCAGTTCTTTCATTTCAGCAGTAGCCATTCTGTAGGGAGTTTTAGAAATGGGCTGGGTGCCTAGCACAGTTTCAATAGTAAACTCTATCTCCCTGTCTACCAATTCCCCTGGTAATTCATTTGGAAACACATCTGGAAATTCTCTAACAATAGGGATATCATTCAATTCAACATTCACAGATTGTTCAGACAACACATAGCACAGATAACCCTGACACCCTTTCCTGATCAGTTTACATGCTTTCATTGTAGATATCAAATAAAGTGGAGGCACTACCCTGTTACCTACAAACACAATTTCCTTATGTTCTGGTGGTTTAAACACAACCCGTTTTGTCACACAATCAATGGTGGCACAATATTTGGTCAACCAATCCATGCCCAAAATTACATCAAAATGTCTGAAATTCAAGGGCAACAAATCCACATATAGGATAGCATCCTCAACACGCATATCACAAAACCGATATATAGATTCACACAATAAAGATTCCCAAATGGAGCAAACACACACAACAGATATGGCAGTAATTCTAAGGGTCTATTCAGTCTAGATGCAAGTGCATATGTCACAAAAGAGTGTGTGGATCCGAAGTCAATTAACACAAAAGTATCCTAATTACATATAGAAATAGTACCTGAGACAACTGCGTTGGCATTCCGTGTATCGCTCGGAACAAGCGCAAAAACTCTCCCTGTCTCACGGTATCCAGTAGTAGCAGATCTCAAAGTATTTCCCGGCTTTGGGATCGATGCAGTGGAACTAGCAGCTATCTTTCCACCATTCTGATTACAATCTCGGGCCATATGCCCTTGTTTCCCACATTTGAAACAGGCTCCTTATGCACGATAACAAACTCCACGGTGCCTTTTGCTACAAATGTTGCACATGGGAGTTGTGTCTCGGAAAGAGTTCGAAGTATTTGAGGAGCCCGTGTTTTGCTTTATCAGAAATTTCTTCTTTGAAAAGAAGCCTTGCCTTTTGTTGCCTTTCCATTCTGTCGTTGGCTTAGCCTGTCTAGCTATGTTAGCCTCTGATATGATGGCCCTGTCTAGCACCACAATGTAAGTCTCCAGCTTCAAGACATTCACTCTTTCTAAGATGTCCCTTCGGAGCCCACCTTCAAAGTGTCTCGCCTTCTTATAGTCAGTATCAATTCGGTGAATTTGGCCTCATACTCAGCTACGGTCATACTGTCTTGCCTTAGTTCCATGAACTCTGCTACTTTTCTATCCCGAACACACTGCGGGAAGTACTTGTCATAGAAAATTTCCAAAAATTTCACCCAGTCAACATCTTTATGATTTTCTCACATTAACATCCACCATCTTCTTGCCTCGTCTTCTAGCATAAAAGTAGCTAAAAGCACTTTCTGTGTCTCTAAACAGGGGAACACTTCAAACAGTTTCTTAATGCCGAGGACCCATGCTTTGGCTTTCAACGGATCCAATCCCCCGTGGAACTGTGGTGGTTTCATCTTCTTGAACTCTTAGGTCAGAGCTATTATCCGATCATCATTCTGATTATCTGGCACAGGAGGTGCTGGAGGTGGAGGTGGAGGAAGTGGTTGTTGCCACTGTTGTTGCCATTCCTGTTGTTACCTCAATGTTTCTGCCATTTCCTGAATCAATCTCTCCATTCTGTATATTCTGGCAGTAGAGGACTCCTCTATCTCATCACCTCTTGTTCTCACCATCTGATTAAACTTGCATTATACTTTATACAAAAATTCCACAAATATGCATCTACCAGAGAGCATACGTAGTCAAATAATTTTCCATGCAAGTAAATCACAACTTATAGCACATAATTGTTCAAATCAAAACACTTAAGCATATTCTTGATGCTTTTAAATTCAGACTTATCATATGAATGCATCCTAGATCTTTTCTAGATGCTTATTGCTCTTTTGGACAAGTGTGTGAGTTATTAACTCGTGCTCTAATACCTCTCTGTCATGACCCGAACCAGCCCTCGTGGGTTAAGGACATAACCGGCCAGCAATCATGAGATTACCTATGGCCTCAAACCAAAACAAACGTGTTTTTAACAGAGTTAATGGGGGCCAAACGGAAGCAATTTAAAACTTTGTCCATAGAGCTGCGCTTACATGGCACATCATCACAAACCATACATATGCATATTAATAACTCACAACAAAATGTGTACTACATAATGTTATGTATATACAGGATCATATAAGTCTAAGTCAACCCATCAAAACTATATACAACAGAGGCAAAGTCTTCGCCAACATGACAGAATATAAATACATAACAAAAGGGCAAAGGCGGGTCTCGTGCGTGAGACACAAGGGCTGACTCTCCCAAAACCTTTGTTATTCAACATGGACTTCACTGGGGCGGTTCGGACTTCTCTTGGCTCACCTACAAACACATGAATCAGCATGAACGAAAGCCCAGTGAATAATATCAAATACGGTAGTTATACAAACGATATGTAGAATAACCTGCTTCAAACGGCCTTGGGCCCAATTCATATTTTTATTTAACATATATACACAATTTAGGTCAAGTGACTACGGTTCCAAACAAATTGGCCTTTGGCCCATTCAAACTTTCATTTGTGTCAAAACGGCCTTTGGCCCATTCAGATGACAAACTGGCATTTGGCCCATTCATTCATTCATGTCAAAACGGCCTCCAACCCATTCATTCATGTCAAAATGGCCTCCGGCCCATTCATTAATGTCAAAACGGCCTCCGACCCATTCATTCATGTCAAAACGGCCTCTGGCCCATTTATTCTTGTCAAAACGGCCTCTGGCCCATTCATTCATGCCAAAACGGCCTCTAGCCCATTCTTTCATTCATATTAAACATTTGTCCATAATTTAAACTGGCAAACTTATAAGGGTTATAAGGAAATAAGCAATTGGACAAATGACAAGTTGCAAACATCGATATTACTCACAGTGATCGGTTGGTTGGTTTGCCCTGGAGCTCGACCCTACACATTCTATGAACACAAAAGGGTCATAAACAATTCGATCCATTCTAAATTCACATTTTCCTTTTTAGGCTTCATTCTTATCTCTTCAACTCAATCACAATGCTCAATGCATGCCTAAGAGTGCTTACAAGTGAATGAGGGCGGAAAACGAAACACAGAACGCATAAACAAAATTTCAGAAAACAGGGTCCCCGCTCGAGCGGACCCATGAGGTCTGCAAAAGTACTGGTTATGTCATTTTCATGCTCGAGCGCGAACTTAGACGTTCGAACTGAAGATCTGTCTACATAGCTCCACGCTCGAGCGTGGAATTTCCCACTCGAGCGGATGCCACGTCTGCAAAAAAATGCCAGGAGCTCGTATTTCGCGCTCAAGTGGCGGTTTCCCCACTCAAGCGGGCACCAAATTTTCTGGGTTTTCCAGCTGAGTTCTTGAGCTCAAATCCAGCATTCAAACCAATCCAACTTACATTTTATGGCTCAAACTTCAAATAAACATCTACTAACATGGTACAAACACTAAATTACAACATTATGAAGCTCAATTCCATGAATTACTCACATGCATGGCTCAAATTGACTCAAACTCAACACCAACACATCAAATTCAAACATTCAACATTCACACCTGCATGATTTGCACATGCATGTGGGAGATATCCATTATTCTCAACTTAGTTGGTGATGAGATGATTAAATACATGGACTTAAACTAAAAATTCAACATGTATCATACACATTATGCTCAAACATAGAAATTTATAGCAATTCATTACATGCATGTGTTCTATGACTTTAAATTCAACAAAACCAGCTCATTTCTTGCCAATTCTTACTCTTGGTTACCCAACTAGCTTGAATACACAAAATCACAAACTAGAATCCAAGAAATACTCACCTAGGAGCTTTAATTCTCACAATCTATAACAAATTCTTGAGTAATCTTCAAGGTTTCCAATCTTTGAGCCAAAATTGTACAATTCTCTCCCTTTCTCTCTCTATGGCCGGCTCCCTCCCTCTCTCTCTCTCTCTCTCTCTCTCTCTCTCTCTCTCTCGTTAAAATCAGCCAAATGAACATAAAGAGAGGGTTGGGTGCTTAGTGCTCCACTATAAACAATTTCCCTAAATTATAATTATCAACATTACATATTTGAGCACTAAGTCATTATTTTAATCTAATTAATCTGATCAAAATTAGTTTTCAATTAAATTTCACGGTAGGCTCTAAATTTACGCTAATCACAATGGCATAGTCAATTTCATGTTTCGTGGTCGTTAAGGCCGTCAATTTATTTTCCAAAGCAAATAATCAAACAGATATTCCTACGGTGAACAGATAGAAATTCAAAACCACATATTTTCACATAATGGCATACAAAATCATATCAAACACATAATCATATTCATGTTGAGGACCAATTAGCATACCACAGAACAAGGATATTACATTTTCAGTCCATGTTTATTGCACAAATGCTTGCACTTATCACTCCTTTAATGCTTTAAAGAGTTGATGTTTTATGCCTCATGAATGGATCATTGTGCATGCCTCCATGCTTAGGTCTTTGAGATGCCATCTAAGTGGATTTTTGGTCTTGTTTTACCATGCCATAACTCTGTTTTTCATTGGTTAAGTCATGCCATGTTTGGTTTTGATAGGTGTAGTATAACACCTCTTTTGTAGCCTTGCATGCCTCATGCTTTTGGACTTTTGTTCTAGCTTGTGTTGGCTAGGTTTAAGCTTGTTTTTGGCCCTATCTTGACCTATCCCAAGACTGTTTTGATAGCCCTTGGCCCTTTGGGGCTTGCCTTGCATAGCCATAGTTTGAGTCCCTTGGTTAGCCTTAAGCTTCAGGCTTTCTTGCATGCTATACTTGCTTTGTTTCCTTGATTTAGCATCATTCCTCACATATTTTCAGAGCTTATTGCATTGCCACATTCTCATGTTTGTCACACCTTGCTCATTTTTGAGAGTTATGTCTTGTTGCCTAGCTTATGGGCCAATTGGCATGCTTGTTTGTTTTGCATTTTGGTACCATCATTTTAGCACTTTTGGCCACTGATTTGGGCATGTTTGAGAGCTGTCCATTTTAGTTTAAGCCCATTTTCGCATGTTGTTGCATGCTTGCTTTGCATGTTGTTGCATGCTTGTTGCATACTTGGTACATTGCATGTTGTTACATGCAAATTCCATTACATGTTGTTGCATGCTAGTTCCATTGCATCATGCTTGCATGTTTGCATAGCATTGTTTGTGCATGCCTTGCCTCTTGATCAAACATGATAGAGGTTGAGGTCTTTTATGTGATTTTGTGCATTCATTCCATATTGAATTGCACACTTGGCACCTTTGGCCATCATGCATTGGAATGCGTGATTGGTGGCCTGAGGGTCGAGAACTACACACCTTTGATTCCCAAACATGATAAGGGGTATAGTTGCAAACATTGTCTTGCAAATGTATTGCCATACCTCTGTTTGTCCTCTGCTGTAGCAAAATAGCATTTTGCAGGAAAAGATGGCCAATCGGCTATTTGGTGTGCCGATCGGCTAAAAGTGTTTGGCCGATGACCTCATAAATGGTCGATGACACTTTTCCTTTGGCCGATGGCTTCACCATTTGGCCGATGGCCTTTCAACATGTCCATGAAGTGGTTCTAGAGCATCACAGGACTTTTCACAGTTTTCAGAGGTGCAAAACAGTGCGAACAGAGGCAACTTGAGGCATGGCAACAGATTTCCAAGCGAAGTCGATCGAGCATGCATTTGTCCCTCTTATTGATGCCGCTTTACTGTTTTTGTAGCTTAATTAGTTTGTTTAATTAGTTAAGAGTTGTGTAATAATTAATTAGCTTGTTAGTTGATTAATTAGTTGATTTGTATTATTTTTTCGGATACCCCGTCGAGAGGGCCAATTGTTGTAATAAGTGTGCATGTGTTTGATGCATGTCTTCCAACCCCACGTCTTTCTCCCTTTTACTTAACCACTTATGATGGTTAGTTTTAGGGCATATTTCATTTAGCATCCTTATGCTATGTATGTTTGCATCATTCATCTGTATTGCATGCACTGGGCTCGGTGCATCATACTAACTGCATTGTATTTCAATTCCTACTTGAATACATGTATTGAGTTATCGCATCTCATATGCCATCTTAGAATAGCCGAGCCTATTTTAGTTGCATTTTGCATGTGTTGCATTAGCCATCTTAACATGAACTAGGATCACGCATTGATTACTAACTAGTTCTTTATTTTGGCTCAGAGTACACTGTGAGTGTTTATGCTTTAACATCATGCATGTGTGTAAGTGTTGCCATGATAGCAAGCTTGCCATGAGACTATTTGCTTATGTGATATAACTGCTTGAATGCCTGTGGGTGAAGGTTGGATTACTTGAATTGGAACAATTCACTGAATCCTCGATTTAGCCTACTTACGAGTAGCAAACTTCAAACCGTTTTTCAAACAACAAATATGCAATGCTTTGTTCCAAATTAGGCGATCTAGTCTATACTTATGTGTTGTGTGCATCACATAGTAATTCTAGCAGATAACTGGAATAAGAACGCATGTGTTTTCAAAAACAAGATATCATGCTTAGTACAGGCCGATCTTTGATCGGGCGAGCGGGGGTGCTCATTGCATGACCTTCCCCTCTCATACCCAAGTTCCCGAGCCAAGGAAACTTTGGTGATGACGGACACGTGGCCTTAGGCACGAGTCAGGGTTTCCTAAATTTCTCAAAATAAAACATTTAGGTGGTGACTCTGTATCTAGAAAAGCAGTCCATGTTTGGCACTTCTTCACAAAAATCGGTTTTCCAAAACGATTTGTCGGATTTGGACTCTTTGGTGATTTATCGGTCTTGCATTGCACTTTGCGAGATTAGATTCAGAACTGTGACATTTGAGTCTGAACTGTAGTATGCTAGAGTGCAAACGAGATTTTGCGCCTTCACAAGTGCGAAGCCTCGGGAGTCCTCGGGGCGCGTCTACAATATGACTATATGTAAATACATTGTATATGTATGATGTTTTGGAGAAGAAAGGGGATGTACTCCTTGTTTCAGAGGAGATAGGGGATGGAGTCCATTAAAATTAAGTTGGCCGGAGTGTTCTAGGTGAAAGTCCTGAAATCTTTTGTATACATGGGTGCCAATCCCGCGGACGAAATTTTCGAAAAATGAGAGATTGAAGTGTTTGTGTGGAAATTGTGTGATTGTAGAACCATTGAGTTGTAGTCTCAATTGGGTTGTTGAAAAATAATGAAATTGGCTCATGAATTGAAATGAATTGAAAGAAAATGAAACAAGATATGAACTTGGTACCTTTTGATTATATAAAAGATAAATGTTTTTGTCACTGGCATTGTATATGCATGCTGTACTTGTAACTTTGTTAAATCTCATATATTGTGTTATATTATTCCTACTGGGCTTTGGCTCACCCTATTTGGGAAAACCAATTTCAGGTGTTGGTGACATGCCTCTGCCACGACAGTAGCTTGGAAAGACTTTCGGGAGCGAAAGCTTCTTTATTTTGTTATGTTCTTCTGTATAGCCAAGGGCTTAACTTGTATTAAGCTCGACTCTTTTTTTTTTTTTTTTTGTGTGTGTGCGACCAATCAATGACTTGGAAAGATGTAAGCCTATAGGGCATATGACTATATGTTTAGTTTTAATTCTCTTAACATTGCAACACATGCTGTAGATTCAGGATGAACATTTGTGAATGTATATCGTATGTGTTCACTTTTGTAAAAGAACTCTGATGAATGAAAGTATCTTATTTCTATTATTCTTCTGCTTCTAAGTTTGATTTATTGTATTATTTTGGAGGCATTACAAGAGTGGTTTGTGTGTCACATGCAATGCATCAAGCCACAAAGCAAAAAGTATAAAAAGCCTTAGTGTACTTTTGTGTTGTGTGTCACCCAACCACGCACATCATGTGGTAAGTTTTAAGCATACACCGAATAAAAACCTTACATAAAGTAGCCCTTGATTAACCTAATGGCACTTTTGTTTTTTCCACAATAGAGAGGACCAAATGGATCACAAGAAAAGAATTGGGACCAAATGGAATACAAGATGAACATTATCATGTCACACACATAAATTTATCTTGTATTTATGGGATTTAATGTAAATAAATTTAATGATTAAATTCACAAAAATTCTATAACTATTATTTTATAATGAGTATTATATTAAATATAATTATTTGATGTGTCACGTTGTTATGGTGGAGAAGTGGTTTGGAAATACTCTTCGAATCCTGGGAGACGCTAATGATCCTCAGCTAGTCACCTGAAAAGATACACACTCTGGTCGGGGGTGCCGGGATTAGCACTCTGACGGACAAGTTAGTTTAGACACTCAAGATAGCTTCTTGTCTAAGTTTAGTGGAGTGATTCTTACATACCTACTAAATATGTTGTTCCTATATTTATACCTGTTTTTCTCGATCCTCAGGGCCAGGGCCTACTTTTTGATCATTCTCCTTCACATTATCTGGCTCCAATGTTACACACTTATTTGGCCAAAATATTGCATTTGGCCCCTCCCTATTCTCGCCGGATACAACCGATTATTATCATCCCTGTATTGCGCGCGCCTTCTGCGTTTGTCAATTATTCGGTTCCCACAATTTCCCCCCGAACTCCCTATTGACGGCAGTTCATTGGCGTGTTTGGACTTGAATTGGAAAAGTTAAAACTGGTCAGGTGGCTTCGTGTATCCCAATATAGATGTCAGGACGCGCACCCTTTTCGTTTATCATTACGCTTTCCCGCCTCAATCGTGCGTTTCACATTTATTGTGATTTGAAATTTCAGTCTTTTCGAATGCACAGTTCGTCGAGTATTCGAGACTCTTAGACCTCCAGCGGATATCCCTTCTTTGACTCGCATGCTCTGCAACTCTTCTCCGTTTACCCTCGTCTCCGTTTAATCTGCATAAGTCTTCTTCTCCCTTCTTTACGATCCTTTTTTCTGTTTGTCGTTTTGATTCCGGCGAAACCTTGAATCCTTGCGAACATGGCTAAACACTTGAAAGACCTCCTTTCCGAGGGTCGTATTTCTGGATTCTGGAGACATTTTCCCATTCCCGACGACATCTACTTATCTCTTCTAACGGACAGTACCCTTGATATGGAGAGGGAGGATCAGACTATGATCGTCTTCCCTCTCTTATCCATAGCGGAGGGTGGAATCCGTTTTCCCCTACACCCACTGCTTAGGGTCGTCCTTCGCTATTGGAGTCTGATTCCTTCTCAACCTAACGTCAATTTCTTTCGAATCATCATGGGGGTGATTGAGTTGAACCGGCGTCTTAGGATCAACCTTGGCATTTCGGCGATTTGGCACTACTACGCTTTGGCCAAATCTTCCTGGCCACCGGGCGACATTTCAGGTTATGACACTGACCATTACTTGATAACCATGCTTGCCAGTTCTGGTAAGAGGGTTGACGATGTAATGGTCAATGTCCAAGGTAACTGGGAGTTCGGTGAAGGCGAAGACTACCTAAATCCTATTCCTAGACGAAAGGGTGATCCAGGTTGCTGCGCAACGCCTTGTTGTTTGTTGACTTACCCTTCACTCGGCTTTTTCCCCTTTAATCACCCCTTGTTCTTTGCAGGTAACAGATTGAAGAAAATTCTACCGTCAACCGACAGGGCGGTTCTTGAGGAGATCAAGTCTGCGCTCAGATACTTCAGCCGTCCAAACGTACAAAAGCAAGGGAGAGCGGCTCACATACTCCTCCGATACGAACCGACTTACACTACATTCTCGGCTGCGGAAGGCATTCCAATTCCATCCGGCGATCAACACCTTTCGGCTCTTATCTTTCCTAGCTTCAAGAGCCTTAGGCAAATTGGCCTCGAAGATTCGGATCCGAGGGCAGAGGCTGAGCCAGTGGTAGAGGTAGTTGTTGAACCAACCAAGGAGGTTGCTGAGGGGGCCGAAGAGGTTGACGAAGCGATACGCTCGGCGTTTGAGGCTGTGGGACTTAACCAGCCTTCACCGTCCACTTCGGGTCGGGCAGAGTTTTCGTCCGAAGATATTTTTGCTAATTTAGGAGACCTACCTGGCGATATTTTTGAAGCTGTGGCTGGGGAAAGCCTTACACAGATGGCGCGAAGGAAAAATGCCGAGCGAATGGCTGCTCGAAAGAAGGTCGAGGCCGCCCATTATGAGCCCACCTTGATTAAAAATTTTGTACTTGTTATTGAAGAGACGATTCAGGTCGCTGAGACCGAAACAGGGGAAGAGGTTGAGGAACAGGTCATTGATGAACAGCTGATTCCAGAGGAGCGCGACGAAAAGCGTAGCGCCGAGGGAGAGGATGGGTCGGAAATTAGCCTTGCTTCAAAACGGCCTCGTTTAGAAGAGTCAGGTGTGGCTGTGCCCTTTATTGTTCGGCCTAAGGTCAAAGATACGCCGATCTCTTCCGATGCCTCAGCCATTAAGGATCCAGCCGTGGCGTTGAGCCTCGCGGCTTCCATTTCCTTGCCGGCTGACGTCGCAGCCTTTCACGCCGTGCCGAATGTTATGGCCGTAGCCCTATCTGCGCAGTCAGCGTTCCTGGTTAGTGACCATCTCAAATTCTCTTGACTTTGTTTTCGTTAAAGATATTTGACAATCCCAACTTGTTTTGCAGACTGTTGGCTGGATCGCGGACCTAGGCCGCCTCCTCCATGATGCCCTCGGCAGAGTTGATCGTTTGCAAGCGGAGGCGGACGGTCAAAAGAGTAGGGCCAAATTTGAAAGTATGAGAGCCGTGATGGAGGGTGCGCGATGTAATAACCCGACCCTCGTCTATGACCCTGGGATACTTTCGACTTCCTTAATCTGTATAGTTATATGCTTATTGTGAATTTCCATGTGGAATTATGGCTAAGTAAGTAAATCCTAAGCTTAAAAGAAGTCTATCTGTTTCACAAGAAAACTATCTGTCACCATTAACACATTTGATTTAGAAATTGGGCATCTTAACGGCTTAATTATCCGAAATTAATTATATATCTGTGATCAGCATAATTTTCTGGTAATATTAGGCATATTTACAAAATTTCAATTTTGGAATGATAAAGCGATTGGATTTTGTCTTATTATCCTATTATATATATATGTCAACCTAGAAGATATTTTTGGAGACTTAGAGCTATGTCTTGTGTGACATCAAGAAGAGAGAAAACGTGAGGATAGGAGAGGAAGAATTGGGGGGAAAACGTGATTCAACAAGGGAGCTAAGCAAAATTGTTAGATTTGTGAGATTTAATTCAAGGTAACCCAAGTTCTCTTCTTGTTATGGCAACTTAGAATTGTAATTCATGTTTTGTTTGATTCATGTAAGATTCATGTTTGAATTATGAGGGTTTTCATCAATTGGTTATCTTACCACTCAATTTGGGTGTTCTATGAAATTATACTTCAATCCTTGGTTTTATACCATCCCTTCATGGATTTAGGTATATATATATATAGATATCATGTGCTATGGTTTAAGAACATGAAGAACTTGAATCCAAAAGTGGAATTTGGGGAAGAGATGGCTTATTTAAGTTCCTAAGTGTGCTTAATTTGTCATGCTTAAGGTAGAATTCATATTATAGTGATGTTGGGTTGAAATATGGTCTTAGATTCATTTGGAATTGCATGAGAAGTGGAAAGAAGTTACTAAATTCGAAGTTCAGACCATTCGCGTGGTCCGCTGAAGGAAGTCCCGCCGAGCGGAAAACGACCTTCCAGAAGCTTTTGTATTTAGAAGACGCCGAGCGGCCAAAGTGGCGCCGAGCGGAGGCTTATTTTCGCATAAAAATAAATGTTGTTCGGGCTTTTGCATGCTCGTCCTCCGTACTTTTAGAATATTTTTCAAGATTTTAAGATGATTGTAAATTTATATGAAATGTAATGAGACAGGATTTATGCGTAAAGAATACTAATTTATCACTATGTGGTGTACAGGCACACCTGAAGGAACTAGTACGCCACTACAACACCGTGAGTAATAGTACGCTATATGTATATGTTACTTTACATTATAACGCCTAATCCTTGTAAGTGATTTTACTTCAAATGGAAATACGTGAACGTTGAAAAAGTTGCATACAAAGGGTGTAACTATGGAATTACTACCTCGCCTATATACATATTCACTTTCGTCATCCAGAAGTTAAATCCGGTATTATTTCCTGTTATTACGAGGCAACTAGTTTGATGGATCAAATGCACATACTGTTATCCGCAAATTAAGGACATTGATTCATGATAATAAGCAAGTGAAATGTGAGTACATTATGATACTATAGTATTTATGTACCCTTGGAATTAATGGATGTTGTTGGCACTTTGTGATAAGTAACTTAAATATGCCAACTCCTCTAATGATAAAAAGAAACTATGTATCTCTATATGGCTGTCAGGCTAGTCTGTTTTGATGACATTACGGTTGTTCCACTATGATATGACATGATGAAACTTATTGACTTCTGGTGTGGAGCAAAGTGCTGTACAGAACTAAGTGCTACACTTTAGTGGGAGCCACCTCTAGAATCCGTACGAGCCACCTCTTGAATCCATGCACATTTCAGATATTTCGATATACCGTCGAAAAGGCTATCTCGTACGAAGGCTATCTCGTGCCGAAAGGCTACCTGCCAAAGGCTATCTGTGCCGAAAAGGCTACACATGTCGAAGGCTATCTGAGTGCCGAAAGGCGACCTGTGCCGAAAGGCTACCTGTGTGCCGTAAGGCTATCTGGGCTGAAAGGCCAATCTGATAAAGTTGGGCCAATAGGTCAATCTGTTAAAAATTAGGTAATAGGCCAAGAGCCGTCCGAAGGTAAAACCGTGACATTTTTGTACTTGGATTGATGTATGTACCACGCATTATGATTTAATTGTTTAAGTACTAATATTCACTGAGCTTGTCTCATTCTGTAATTTTGTCTAATTTCTGTAGGAAGCCAGCTTGGAGATCCGTTCTAGCACTTGCATTTTTGTCAGCATAAGGATAACCAGGCACCTAAAGGAACTCTTGCATGATTGTCTATGTATTTTTCGTACCCATATGTGGTTGGTCAAGGTTATTGTACCTAATGTTTTGTATACCTAAAGTCTAAGCTGGGTTTATAGACGTATCTGTAACCTAATTTCATGTGCATATTTACTGTAAGTTAAATTTCAAGATGGTCCTGGCATTTTGGTAGTTGCTCAATGGATGTATCCGAATGTTGTTCTAATTTTACTGCTTCCGCACAAGCCCCAAAAATCAATTATTATAGGTCATTCTGTCTGTTTCTGAGTAGGTCATGCCCAAACCTTTTAGGGGCGGGTTAGGGGCGTGACACGCGAGCTGAAGCAGAGAAAGAGAGGGCTCACTCAGCTGAACAATTCTGCTCTGACACTGAGAGTAGGGCAAATGCAAGCGAAGAATCGCTCAAGTTAGCCAGGGAGGCGCTTGCCAAGGCGGAGGTTCAGTTAGCAGAGCTCAAGGCCGCCAAGGAGAAAGCCGATTCTGAAGCTTCTGCAGCATTTGAGGCAGGAAAAAGCGCCGCCTTCACGGAATATGTAGATGAAGTCCCCAAATTCAAGAATCAGGGGTTCAAACATGGATGGCTCAAAGCCCTTGTTGTCGCTGGAGTTACATTAGCCTTGCCAATTCCCTACGAGCAAGTGGACGTTGAACCACTTAAGTCTGACCCTGAGAATTGATCTGGCAATCATCTCTTTTGATTTTGATTTAAGTTTTTGTTTGATAGACTTTTGATTTTGATGTAAGTTTTTGTTTGGTAGACTTCTGATTTTGATGTAAGTTTTTGTTTGGTAGACTTTTGTTGGCTCAAGCTAGTTTTCATGTATAAATTGGTTACTATTTGCGCTCAATTTATTAATGAAAACTGCCTCGGTATTTCTCCACTACTTGTTCATGGTTTGTGAAGTTATGTTAATGAAGAATGCTTTGCCTTTCATGAATTTGGAAAAAATCATTGCTGTGTTTTAGCTTTCAGAAATTGAATATCCTATAACAATATTGAATTATCATTCATGTGCCGCGTATTGTGGGTACTGAGCTGAATCGATTCATGAATCTGCCCCTGCCCCAAGCGGTGCATGATCATTCGGGCGCCGTATGAAACGACCTAAAGATTTGTGAAGGATTGATTCATGGGTCGGCTGGGGTACATAAGCCAAATAGATTGATGAATCTGCCCTTGCCCCAGGCGGTGCGTGATTATTTGGGCGCCGTAAGAAACGACCTTGAGATTTGTGAAGGATCGATTCATGGGCCGACTAGGGTACATAAGCCAAATAGATTGATGAATTTGTCCATGCCCCAGGCGGTGCGTGATCATTCGGGCACCGTAAGAAACGACCTTAAGATTTGTGAAGGATCGATTCATGGGCCAGCTGGGGTACATAAGCCAAATAGATTGATGAATCTGCCCTTGCCTCATGTGGCGCGTGATCATTCGGGCGCCGTATGAAACGACCTTAAGATTTGTGAAGGATCGATTCATGGGCCGGCTGGGGTACATCAACCAAATAGATTGATGAATGTGTCCTTGCCCCAGGCGGCCCCTGATCATTCGGGCGTCGTAAGAAACGACCTTAAGATTTGTGAAGGATCGATTCATGGGCCGGCTGGGGTACATAAGCCAAATAGATTGATGTATCTGCCCATGCCCCAGGCGGTGCGTGATCATTCGGGTGCCGTAAGAAAAGACCTTAAGATTTGTGAAGGATCGATTCATGGGCCGGCTGGGGTACATAAGCCAAATAGATTGACGAATCTGCCCTTGCCTCATGCGGCGCGTGATCATTCGGGCGCCGTATAAAACGACCTTAAGATTTGTGAAGGATCGATTCATGGGCCGGCAGAGGTACATCAGCCAAATAGATTGATGAATGTGCCCTTGCCCTAGGCGGCCCCTGATCATTCGGGCGTCGTAAGAAACGACTTTAAGATTTGTGAAGGATCGATTCATGGGCCGGCTGGGGTACATAAGCCAAATAGATTGATGAATCTGCCCTTGCCCCAGGCGGTGCGTGATCATTCGGGTGCCGTAAGAAACGACCTTAAGATTTGTGAAGGATCGATTCATGGGCCGGCTGGGGTACATAAGCCAAATAGATTGATGAATTTGCCCTTGCCGCAGGCGGCGCGTGATCATTTGGGCGCCGTATGAAACAACCTTAAGATTTGTAAAGGATCGATTCATGGGCCGGCTGGGGTACATAAGCCAAATAGATTGATGAATTTGCCCTTGCCCCAGGTGGCGCGTGATCATTCAGGCGCCGTATGAAATGACCTTAAGATTTGTGATGGATCGATTCATGGGCCGGCTGGGGTACATAAGCCAAATAGATTGATGAATCTGCCCTTACCCCAGGCTGTGCGTGATCATTCGTGTGCCGTAAGAAACGACTTTAAGATTTGTGAAGGATCGATTCATGGGCCGGCTGGGGTACATAAGCCAAATAGATTGATGAATCTGCCCTTGCCCCAGGCGGCGTGTCATCATTCGGGCACCGTATGAAACGACCTTAAGATTTGTGAAGGATCGATTCATGGGCCGGCTGGGGTACATAAGCCAAATAGATAGATGAATCTGTGCTTGCCCCAAGCAGAGCATGATCATTCGGGCGCCGGATGAAACGATGATCATTCGGGCGCCAGGGGAAACGACCTTAGGAGTTTTGATAGCTCTGTCTGCCTTTGCCCCAGGTGGGTCGATCCAGTCGGCGCCGGGCGTTTGAGGTTTTTACAATTAATGAGATGGCCTCGAGGGTGCTGCCTCTTTACAAGATAAATGATTAAAGGTAAAACTTTTATGAGCATAGCAGACAACTGACTCCAGCGTTTGAGGGTATCGAGTGAATGTCGAACAGACTCTTCTTTAACAGCAGAGGGGAAGCGAAGACACTGGCTAAGCTGGGTGGAGACATAAATCGAGGTAGTGACCCTCCGCGCACAGGGAGCAGGAGTTCTAGGGATCGAGAGAGGCGTCAGTCTCCTCGACGTCGAAGCAGGTCGCGCAGGCGGGACAAACAGTCGCAAGGCAGAACTTCCCAACCTCGAGTCGAGAGGGCACCTGAAGCAAATCCGCGCCCATTACGCTTCGCGGTATTTGTGGGCAATAGACCCATGATGGAGGTGGACTCGATCATTCGAGACCCAAATGTAGCGGTCGAGTTTGCTCGACAAATTTTCTCGCCTGAGGTTCAGCAATCGATGGTAGGTCTCCAGGACTACGAAGTGTTTCGCGAAGGCGTTCATGGGGTGGTGAAGGGGCTGTACACTGCCTATGAAATCAGCATGCGGTTGCACGCTGCCCGCCGAGAAATGGAGAAGAAGGATGAACGTATTTGAAGTTTGGAGGCCCGCGCGGAGGCGGCTGAGTGCGAGTTGAGGAAGACCAAGGCGGCCCAGGCACAACCCGCCGGGCAGGGAAACCCAATCGTGGAAGAGAGGGTTACCAGCCGGCTCATCAGTTCCACGCTTGCCGATCGTGAGACGACGAGTATGTTCACGATGGAGAGCGTGAAGGGAAGGGCCTATGAGAAAGGTTTCCATGAAGGCCGAAGAGTCAGAATCGAGAAGACCAAGGAAAAACTGGCCGAAGAAGTTTGCCGATGTGAGAATTGTGGATTTAGGCACGGTTGGATCAAGGCATCTCAAGCCGCAGAAGCTCTTCGAGCGGTAGGCATTGAGTCGGCATCACCACTCTATCACAGTAAACATTTTCCGTTTTCTGCTTTTGAAGTTGAGAAGAGTGATGATGAGGGTGACGCTGTATAGTTATATTTATTATAAGGCTGAAACGCAGATCACGTTCAAAACTATGTAATTTATTGCTTGTTTTGTTGAATAAATAAAGAAAAACGTTCTGTCACAAATATTTTATTGCAGTTCGTATTCGGCATGTATGCGTTTCATTTTATTGTGTCTGAATGAATATATAAGCGTTGACCGGCAGGGTCAATCCATACGTGATAGCCGTTTATTCCTGACTGGCTATTGTAACCTGAAGCCAAAAGCCGGTAGGTAGAGTGGCTCTGGCAAGTTCAACTCGGCTCAGGGCCTAGATTTTTGGCCAATGCACGTGCTTCAAAAAGTCGTTTCGATAACTACGCCATGGTGAATGTCAACCGACGTTTTGCTTATGGAGTTTAGTGTTAGTGAAATCGCCTCGGGATTGGGGCCTCGAGATCGCTGCCAGTATTGAAAATAAAAGGAGTGGGCGCTTTGTGCAGATAAACAATCGCTTATGTGAGGTGGGTTAAGTGGGGATGTTAGTTAGAGGCTGGAGTTCAGCCGACCTTGGTGTTGCCATGGATCGTGGCGGAGGGGCCATCCGTATGGGAAGTAGGGCGTCTGAAAGTTGGCATGAACCTTCAAGTCGTCGAAGTAGATCACCTCGAAAGGAAAGGCAACGACCGTTGGATTTACCCCTCCTTGTCCTGGATCTTTTCCTTGACATTGTCAATGGTATCAAGGGAGGACTTGGGCACAGTTGGCTCGAGGCATTGCAAACCGCGGAGGACTTCCGGGTGACGGGAGTTGATTCGGCACTGTCGCTTTACCAATGCGTCTTCTCCCCATTTTAGCTTTTTAGATTGGAAATGAGTATTGTAGTGCTCAAATACGAGTTGTGTTTATGCAACAACTGTCTGATTAAATAAAAATTGTAATGCTCAAATGCGAATTGTGTTTTTGTAACAACTGTTTGATTGAATAAAAAGTTGTTTTTCAAACATTTGCGTCTTATGCTGAATTTTTTATTTGCGTCTTGCCTTGACATTGTCAATGATTGAAAAGTTTTGTTTTGTTCGTGCCAAAGGGTATTCCGAATCCGGAGACTTAATCGGCCCTAAGGTGACATGCACCAAAGGGGGCTCCGAATCCGGAGACTTAATGTGGCCAATCGTGATATCCACGAAGGGCACTCTGAATCCGGAGACTTAATCGACCTTAAGGTGTCATGCACCAAAGGGGGCTCCGAATCTGGAGACTTAATCAGCCCTAAGGTGTCATGCACCAAAGGGGGCTCCGAATCCGGAGACTTAATGTGGCCAATCGTGATATCCACGAAGGGCGCTCCGAATCTAGAGTCTTAATCGGCCCTAAGGTGACATGCACCAAATGGGGCTCCAAATCCGAACACTTAATGTGGCCAATCGTGATATCCACGAAGGACGCTCCGAATCCAGAGACTTAATCGGCCCTAAGGTGTCATGCACCGAAGGGGGCTCCGAATCTGGAGACTTAATGTGGCCAATTGTGATATCCACGAAGGGCGCTCCGAATCCGGAGACTTAATCGGCCCAAGGTGTCATGCACTGAAGGGGGCTCCGAATCCGGAGACTTAATCGGCCCTAAGGTGTCATGCACCAAAGGGGGCTCCGAATCCGGAGACTTAATGTGGCCAATCGTGATATCCACAAAGGGCGCTTCGAATCCAGAGTCTTAATCGGCCCTAAGATGACATGCACCAAAGGGGGCTTCGAATCCGGAGACTTAATGTGGCAAATCGTGATATCCACGAAGGGCACTCCGAATCCGGAGACTTAATCGGCCCTAAGGTGTCATGCACCCAAGGGGGCTCCAAATCCGGAGACTTAATCGGCCCTCAGGTGTCATGCACCCAAGGGGGCTCCGAATACGGAGACTTAATGTGGCCAATCGTGATATCCAGGAAAGGCGCTCCGAATCCGGAAACTTAATCGGCCCTAAGGTGTCATGCACCGAAGGGGCTTCGAATCCGAAGACTTAATCGGCCCTAAGGTGTCATGCACCGAAGGGGGCTCAGAATCCGGAGACTTAATCGGCCCTGAGGTGACATGCACCAAAGGGGGCTCCGAATCCGGAGACTTAATGTGGCCAATCGTGATATCCACGAAGGGCGCTCCGAATCCGGAGACTTAATCGGCCCTAAGGTGTCATGCACCAAAGGGGCACCGAATCGTCATTATGACGAGCGACATAATGGGGTTTGTGAAATGAATTGAATGACAAAGAAAGATGGTTTGCATTGCAGAAGTGAAATATATACATGTATCAAAGCCCACAGGTCGGGTCAGTGATATGGTTTTCATAAAATCGCTGCTTGTGCCGATTGGGGGAAGCCACGGATCTCTTCAATGCCATAGGCTGTTGGGAAGCGCACGGGCTGATGATAAGTGCTTGGAACAGCCTTCATAATATGTATCCAGGTTCGCCCCATGATGACATTATACGGCGAAGGGAGCTTTACAACCAGGAATTCTACTTCGACCGTTCTGGAGCTCGCTCGGACAGGTAGTATGATCTTCCCTAACGGGTATTCGGGATTCATATTAAAGCCGAACAATAGACGAGGCGTCAGACACAGATCTGACTCGTTGAGGCCGAGTTTGATGAAAGTTTGGTAATACATAACCTCTGATGTACTCCCTGGGTCTATCAGACTTCGTTCAATGGTGAACCGGTTTATGCGTAATCTAATAACCAACGGATCAATGTGGGAAGCTGTTGTGCCACTAAGGTCGGAGTCATTGAAATCAATTGTCGGAGCTACTTTGGGCCATTCAGTCGGAATACGTTGCTCCTGGGGGATTGGATGCGATTGAATTGTATACATGGTTGGGGGTACAGGTAGGCTATAGATTACATGGATCACGCCAAGTGGAGGAGAGCCCTGCCTCAAGGCTAGTGCCTTGGTTGGCTTTTCCTGTCTCACATACTATTGCAGTCGGCTGTCTTGCACCAGTTCTTCCAGGTGATCTTTTAATGCATAGCAACTCTCTATTTCATGGCCGTGATCTTTGTGATATTCGCACCGCCGATCCCTTCTTCGCGTGTCGGGCGGCCCCACCATCTTTGACGGCCATTTGAAGAATGGAAGGTGTTGGACTTTGGTCATTATTGCAGCGATTGGTTCTGACAACTCTGTGTACTTTTTGTTGGCACATCTCAAACGTCTGCTGTCGACTTGTAGTTGCTCATTCGTCCGATGGGGACATTGATCACTTGATCGGCGAGTATCCCGCCTTTTGTCTCGTTTAGTGCACTGCCGAGGCTCTGGGCTAGGAGGTGGCACAAAAATTTTTGGTTGGGCAATTTTAGGGGGGGCCATTTTGTTGGACATTTGGCCAGCCTTTATTCTCAAGGCATCGTCTTCCACTTTGCAATACTCCTCAACTTTCTTCATCAACGCCCAGACCATTTTGGGGGGTCTTCTGGTCAGAGAACCGCGAAGAGGACTATCAGGATGTAGTCCCATTTTGAATGCGGTGATGGCCATGGAGTCGTTACAAGCGTCGTCGATGAGGTTGAAGCACTCCCAATATCGCGAAATGCGCTCTGGCGTTTCTCTGGAATTTGCATAGCCGGAGAGTCGGCTGTTTAATTTTACCTCGTTGGCGATGAACCTGGCCCTGAAGGATTTCTGTAATTGATGGAAGCTTTTGATGGAGGCTGGCTCTAGCTTATAATACCACCTGACAGCTAATGGCCCCAGGCTGTTGGGAAATATTCGGCACATGAGGGCTTCATTGTCTGCATGCAATGTCATGGCCTGCTTGTAATGATGGATATGATCAGTGGGGTCTGATTTTCCATCGTAAAGAGTGAATGATGGAGCTTTGAACTTCTTGGGCAAGGCCGCCCTTGCAATCCATCGAACAAAAGGATCGTGCTGGTCATCTTCATCTGAACTGCTCCTCTTGCGCTTGTTCCTTGTATGTAGACTCTTTTCGGAGGAGCTGGAAGTTTTGGATCGTCCCTTCTTGGTGAGCTCCATGGATAATGAGTTGGAGTCGCTATTGGTATCCTTGGGCCGGGCTCGAGGTCGTTGTCCACCGGCCTTCGGAGGTCGTTCGGGATCTTGGCTCATGGCTTCTCTCGATTTTGCGACTTCGAGGGCCAAACTTTGACGGAGACGTTCATTTTCAGCGATCATGTTCTCCAGCCTCTGTTCATTCTGCTTTGCTTGTTCCATGATCGCCTGCATTGTCTCTTGTGCTAAGTCATTGGTGAATCGAAGTTCAAAGCACGTCTTGCAGCGATGGTTTCTTTCCCGAGCATATTTGCTGGAGTGAGGTCATCTCCCTGTGCGGTCTCGTCAATGGCTACCGGAGGATTTTCAGTCACGCCTGCCATGGATGTATTTGAGTATTCCCACAGATGGCGCCAATTGTGGAGAAGTGGTTTGGAAATACTCTTCGAATCCCGGGAGACGTTAATGATCCTCAGCTAGTCACCTGAAAAGATACACACTCCGGTCGGGGGTGCCGGGATTAGGACTCCGATGGACAAGTTAGTTCAGACACTCAAGATAGCTTCTTGTCTAAGTTCAGTGGAGTGATTCTTACATACCTACTAAATATGTTGTTCCTGTATTTATACCTTTTTTTCTCGATCCTCGGGCCAGTGCCTACTTTTTGATCATTGTCCTTTACATTATCCGGCTCCAATGCTACACACTTATTCGGCCCAAATATTGTATTCGGCCCCTCCCTATTCTCGCCGGATGCAGCCGATTATTATTAGCCTTGTATTGCACGCGCCTTCTGCCTTTGTCAATTATTCGGCCCCCACAGTTATGATTTAGAATTTTCTTAATACTCAATTTAAAATTATGTATTGATATATTTAGTAATCCTTCAAAAACATCTAAATTGAGTCCACAAAGCCTAAACATCATTTCAAATTAGGTAAATTATAAATACACCTATTGAAATTTGCTTAAAAAACAAATCGCCCATGTAATTTTAGAACATATATTTCACCTTTTGAGATTTATAATTTCATTACAAATTGTCTATTTTATTAATAAATCATCAAATCAATTAATAGTTTTTAATGATATATTTTTCCTAATGTGATAACGTGGCAGGTATGATGTGACACTTAAAAAAATTAAAAACTCTTTAGCATACTTTTCTCTAATGTGACAACGTGACGGGTATGATGTGACACTTCAAAAAAAATAAAAACTCCTTAGTGTACTTTTTTCAAACGTGGCAATGTAGCGGGTATGATGTGACACTCTAAAAAAAATATACTCCAATGTGGTATGTATTAATGTGACACTCCAAAAAAATTAAAAACTATTTTGTGTACTTTTCCTAAATGTGACAATGTGATGGATATGATGTGACACTTAAAAATTTTTACTCCAAAAAAAAAAAAAACTCTTAGTGTACTTTTTCTTAATGTGACAATGTGACGGGGTATGATGTGACATTTAAAAAAAAAAACTCTTTAGTGTACTTTTTCCTAATGTGACAATGTGGCGGGTATGATGTGATACTTCAAAAAAAATAAAAAAACTCCTTAGTGTACTTTTTTCTCAAACGTGACAACATGGCGGGTATGATGTGACATTCTAAAAAAAATTAACAACTCTTAAGTGTACTTTTCCCAAATGTGACAATCTAACGTGATGGCTTGGGTAATGAAGGGGGGGAGTGATCTGTGTGTCACGTGAAATGCATCAACCCACAAAGCAAAAAGTATAAAAAGCCGTAGTGTACTTTTGTGTTGTATAGCAATTCCAGTTTTGACCTGATCTTTGTTGTACTCCAGACTCGGGTTTCATGGTTTGGTGTTGTGGTTCATCTCCTATCCCCTTTGGTTTCCCTTAAATTTGGTTTTGGGATTGTGTAGTTGTGCTTGGAACAGGTTGGTTGCTTAGTTTTCAAACATTTGTTTCCTAGATTTGTGGTCTTCCGATCGAGTGACACTTCTTGTGCTCGAGCAGACTTTGCAAACTCTCAGTACTTTTGTAGGTCTACAAAACTGCTGCTTGTGTGTTTTCTATGCTCGAGCGTCACTTCTTGCACTCAAGCGGCGAGCGTCGCTTTCATTGTGTCTTGGCGCTTGAGCGGCATTTCTTGCGCTTGAGCGGAACAACTTATTGTGTCTGACGCTCAAGCGTCAACTCTTGCGTTCAAACGGACTGTGCATATATCAGATCGCGAAAATGAATTTTCACATCACTTTATTTAGATCTATTTCCTTCCAAACCCTAAAGTTGAGACTCTCTCTCTCTCTCTCTCTCTAAACTTACATTCTCTCTAGTTTTTCATCTAGTTTTAGTGATTTCTCAACCCATTCGCCGTTGCTAAAAAGAGTAAGCAGCTCAAGATCTTCATTTTGATCCGAATGGACTTTGGTTTCGGCGTCTTTGAAGTTTCATCTTTGCTTGGCTCACCTTCTCTCGTTGAGGTGGGGATTTTCTACACTTTTATATGGTTTTTAACTTAGTTATGGGTTGTTCTGTAAAAATGGTGGGATTTGGGATGTTATGAAGAAACCTAGGCTTTGGGTGTTAAATCAAAAGAGGGGGTTTCTAAGTGAATGAGTCATAGATGGTTATGGCATTAAAAATGAGACTATATTATGTCAACCTAGTTAATTTTGGCATTTGGTTTGAGATTTGGCAAAAATGGGAGTTTGCCTTGAAATGATTCAATTAATTATTTTGTATAAATAAATGAAATTAATATTGTAAAATATGAGATTCAATAAACATTGAGACAAATAGTGATGTTGGAAATGTATTTCCTCACACTTGTGAAATTTTGAATAATTTATATGCCTTGAGATTGAATATTTGTTTAGAAATATTTGTATTGGGTTATCGGTAGAGGATAGCCATGATTGTTGTAGAAATTGCATGAGGATTGGGTGAATGAAAACTAATCTCTTGTTGGTTGCCACTGAACATGACTATGTTATAAATACATTGTATATGTATGATTGTTTGGGAGGAGAAAGGGGATGTACTCCATTGTTTATGAGGAGATAGGGGATGGACTCCATTGAAATTAAGTTAGCATATGTGTCCAGGGTGAAAGTCCTGAAACCGTGCGTATACATGGGTGCTAATCCCGCGGACGAAAGTTCTATAAAATGGCAAGATTGAAGTGTTGGTGTGATGATTGTGTTAATTTGGGAATCACTGGGTTGTTTGAAAGATAATGAAATTGACTCATGAATTGAGATGAAAAGAGATAACTTGAATTGACAAGAAGGATAAAGGATTGAGATTTGAATTTTTGGCACTTTGTGACTATGTAGAATATAAATGTTTTATCATCGACATTGTAAAGGCATATTGTATTTATATCTTCGTTAAAATTCATATACTGTGTCAGATTGTTCCTACTGGGCTTTGGCTCACCCTATTTGGGAAAAACTATTTTCAGGTGTTGATAATATGCCTCCATCAAGGATATAGTTTGGGAGGAACCAGAGCTGAAGGCTTCTCTTTTTGTAATGTGCTACCTGTTGTAATTTCAAGCCAAGGGCTTTATATGTCTGTACTGGATTTGTATCCATTTTGTTGTAACCAAGCCATGACTTGGAAAGATATAAGCCTATATGACATTCACTTATGTTGAACTCTTGTATATCATTAACCCTATGAATTGTAAGGACATTACATTTTGATTCATGCTATTCTTCATATATGTTCTTGGTAGAATTATGATTTTCTTTTTGGGCCGTGATAACTTGGTATCAGACCGCACCGCGTTTGAATACTTTGTGTACGTGGGAAGTGGTTAGTATCACAATGGGTTTATCTCGCTTGGCAGAAATGTTTATATGTTGGTAATGCTATGTGATAACATGCTTATGTGATTATGTGGGTATGGAATTTAAATTTCTAGGATGTTGATCGAGTCTACGGTTTTCTGGGAGTCCTATTAGAAAGGCACTTGATCATTGTTGTTTCTGACTGGAACTCTGGAAACACCACGGGACGATCGTTATCTGAAAATGAAATTCGTATGTATTTATCTGAATATGTGCTTACGTGGAGTGAATTACTGTTGTGTATTGTATTAGATCTTGAGTGAGTTAGCTACGACACATTTGTAAATGTGCTAATCTCTTTGTTACCTTTATTAGGATGTCAGGACATGGTCGTGGTGGTAGGCGTGGTAGGCCTAGAAGGGATGAAGTGCCTATACTGGATGAAATTCTAGCACAGGAAGAAGGGGTTAGTAAAGCCAATGTGGCAGAACCAGTTGGTCAACAGGCCATGGGCCCCTTAGCCCGCGAAATGGCCGAAGCATTGAAGGAATTCATGGACATACTCAGGGTTGAGAATCAAGTCTAGGCCCAAGTAGCTGAAGTAGGGCCAGCTTTTTTAAAGCGAGAGTACTTGTGGTCAAATTCAGACAAGTTTCTGGGTGATCCTAAGGAGCCACTGAAGGCAGATGAGTGGCTAGAGCAGATAGTAAAGATGTTCGAGATGCTCGGCATCGAGGATGATCTGTTGAGAGTGACCTTGGCATCCTTCTAGCTGAAGGGAGATGCGGATCAACAGTGGGAATATGCACGTGGGCCTATTGGGATGACCTGGGAGGCATTCATCACCGCCTTCTAGGATAAGTTTTTGCCTCCTACAGTTAGGGAGAAGTTGAGAGACCAGTTCTCTAAATTGGAGTTGAACACACTAGTGCCCGAGTTTGAGGCCACATTCACCAATTTGTCGGGGTTTGCACTTGAACTTGTAGCGATTGGGGAGCGCCGTTGTCTGGAGTTCGAGAAGAGGTTGAGGACTGGACTTATGTTTCGAGTGGCCGGGTCCATGATTAGGGATTTTAGGCGCCTTGTGGAGGCGGTGACCTATCTTGAGACCATCATACAGATGGAGAAGGAGAGAATGAGGGGCTCTAGCAGGAGTTAGGATAATTAGGGGAACAGCAAGAGGCAAAGGGGTTCCAACCGCCACTCGTCCCAGGAATCACAGTTGAGGTCCACTTTTGCAATACCAAGTTTAAGTTCTGGGAGAGGTGGTCAGGGAGATTTTACCTATTTCAAATGTGGTAAATTGGGCCACAAATCTCCAGCTTGCCCACATAGAGGAGGAGGGCAATGATCTGTATCATCTTCGGCTCGCTCTTAGGGCCAGAGTTAAGGGAGAGGCCAGTCGTTCACTTGCTATCAGTATGGGCAGGTGGGGCACATGAAGAGGTTTTGTCTACAGCTGCGTGGCAGACCTGGTGCGTCGGGTTTGAGGCAGACACGGAGTCACTAGCTACCACAGTCAACATAGGCCTTGAGGGCCAAATCAGGGAGCCTCTTTAGCTTAGTCAGTGCATCAGACATATGCTCCAAGGGGTGAGCAGGTTGAGCAGAGACACATCGAGCGTTTGTATGCTGTTACAGCGCCAGATCTAGTACCAGCACCTACGGTAGTAAGAGATACTTTCTTGTTTTGCAATTCGGTTGCTAATGTGTTGATTGATATGGGTGCATCCCATTCATTTATTTCGTCTGCATTTGCATCAGTTTTGTAGTTAGAGTTGGCTGAGTTAGCATCTCCAATTTGTGTAGAGTCAACTATTGGTGGTGAGGTCGTCTTGAAGCAGGGGTGTCGGGCTTGTGATATAGAGGTCTCCAGTCATCAACTTCCATTTTCATTTGTCTTGATTAACATGTCTAGCTTTGATGTTATTTTGGGTATGGACTGGCTATCATCATACCAGGCTGTTATAGATTGCTACCGTCAGAGGGTTACTGTATGTACCTCAAGTGGTGATTGTTTTCATATCTTGGGGGACCGGGTGGATAGGTTCTTATCACCGATGTATGACACGCATGGGCAGAGTGAGATTAGTTTCCTTCTTGCCAATTTCTTGAGTGGTGAGTGTGATGAAGTCCACATTTAGTTGCCAAAGTTAGTTTGTGAATACCTTGATGTTTTTTTGGAGGATCTTACTGGTTTACCACCTCACCGAGAGATCGAGTTCTCTATTGACTTGGTGCCTAGCACGACACCGATTTCTATGGCCCCATATCGATTTGCACTAGCTGAGTTAAGTGAGTTGAAGATTCAACTCTAGGAGTTATTAGATAAGGGCTTTATTCGCCCTAGTACTTCACCTTGGGGAGTATCGGCTCTCTTTACTAAAAAGAAAGATGGAGCGTTGCGACTTTGTATTGATTACCGGAAGTTGAACCGGGTAACTGTTAAGAACAAGGTCCTAATGCCTCGTATAGATGATTTGTTTGATCAATTGAAGGGATCTTCTTGCTTCTCTAAGATAGACTTGAGATCAGGTTATCATCCGTTGAGACTAAGGGAGGAGGACATTCCGAAGACGGCATTTCATACGCGGTATGGGCATTACGAGTTTCTAGTGATGCCCTTTGGGCTAACCAATGCCCCATCAATATTTATAGGCTTGATAAACCGGATCTCCCGGGAATTCCTAGACCGTTTTGTGGTCGTCTTTGTGGACGACATTTTCATTTATTCACCCTCTGAGGAGGAGTACGAGGAACACTTGCGAGTGATACTTGAGTTGCTTAGAGCCCACTCGTTGTATGCTGAGTTTGGGAAGTGTGAATTTTGGCTGAGGGAAGTTAAGTTCTTAGGCTATGTGGTATCCGGGGAAGGGGTGACTATAGATTCATCCAAGATTGAGGCAGTGCAAGATTAGGCACAACCTAAGAATGCTTTTGAGATCTGTAGTTTCTTGGGATTGGCCGAGTGTTACCATCGGTTTGTAAAGGATTTCTCTAGGCTAGCTTCACCTTTGATTAGGCTGATGAGAAAAGGGATAAAATTTGTGTGGAGTGAGACATGTGAGAAGTCATTTGAAGAGCTTATAGTTAGACTTCCTACTGCTCCAGTTTTGGTTATTCTGGAGAGGCGTTTGGGCTATTCAGTGTATTGTGATGCTTTACAGGAAGGTTTGGGTTGTGTCTTGATGCAGGAGGGGAAGGTAGTAGCTTATGACTCACGACAGTTGAAAAACCATGAGAAGAACTACCCTACTCACGATCTAGAGTTAGCGGCGATGATCTTTACCTTGAAAATTGGGAGCCATTACCTGTATGGAGAGAAGTTCGAGGTGTTTTTTGATCATAAGAGTCTGAAATATTTGTTTACACAGAAAGGCTTGAACATGAGGCAAATGAGATGGATGGAATTTATAGAGGATTATGACTTTGAGTTACATTATCATCCTGGGAAAGCCACTGTAGTGGCCGATGCTTTGAGTAGGAAGTCTATCAACAGTGTAACATGTATTGCCATCCGGGAGTGGGAAATGTTGGGTGCCATTGGGGAGTATGACTTGCATCTTTGTGAGTCTGTTAACTCTACAACCTTATTTTTGATAGTTGCTCAAACCACACTTGTGAACCGAGTGATAGAAGCACAGAAGGGTGACCTTGAGGTGGAATCCCTGGAGAGAAGATCTCCATTGGGAAGGTAGAGAAAGGCTTGAATGTATATCCCAACCTGGGTGTGAGATACCGTGACTGCTTGTTCGTACCGGAGTCTTGGCGAGAGGAAGTACTCTAAGAGTTTCACCATTCACGCCTTGCGGTGCATCTAGGAGGCACAAAGACGTATCACGACCTTTACTGCCAATTTTGGTAGAGGGTGTAGACACCCCATTTTTGACCGTCCTCAAGACTTGGACGTCACCGCTCGAACACTCGGTGATTACCCATGTTTGTGTTTGTTTGGAGTTCCCGGAGTTCTCGGCTTGTGCGCCTTGCCTCAGGACCTCCGAACTCGACCGCTTTGTGTCTGGTTTTGCACCAAACACTTGTGTTTTGCCTTGGAAGGGCAGGGAATGCCTTGTGAGGCATCCCCACACACCACCGGCTGTGGCTAGAGGCCACCGGCTGGCTGGTATTGCTATCGGCACTTTATTGTGCCGACCGGCACTAAGTTTTGTCAAAATGACACTCTTCTTTGCGGCGGACCTTTGTCTTGATTGCTTTTTGAGATATTTTCAGACAGCTGTATAGTTTTGGTTCCCCTCCATACACGTGTATGAAGGGATGACCCTCTTAGTTAGCTTAGCTTGTAAGCTTTGCAAGCTTTGCTTGCCTATAAGAGGACCACTCCTCTTCTTGGCTTAGGGTTAGCAAACTTAGACATTTTTAGAGGAAAAGACAGAGAGGAAGCTCTGGTTCTAGGTTAGGTTTTGTGTATCTATCCTATCTCTCTCTTTCTCTCTTGTTTTGTACACTAGGTGTTTGTGACTTACTATTGCTCACCAACACCTAGTGTTTCACCTTCCTCTTGGAACTGAGGTGCTAAGGGCTTGTTCTTGGTGTTCTTGGCTGGTTTGAAGCTTAAAGAGGCATCAAGGTCACCATTGTTGGAGTTGATCATCAAGGGTAAGAAACTACCCCTTTTTCCCCCATTCTTGCATTCCATTTTTGCCTAGTTTAAAACAGTTTTTGTGCTTAGTCTATAACACATAAAAGTTCTATTTTTTAAGCCTCTTCATTGTTTATTAAGAGTGCTTGGTGGTTTGGGTAGGTTTGACCACCCTTAGACCTTGAAAAGGCCTCATTTTGTGCTATTTTGTTGAGATCCGGGACCTTGGTGCTTGGGCCTCTTCACCACTGAAATCTTGAGGAATTTCAGTGGTGAAGATGGTGCCTTGAGGTCCCAAGAAGGAAAGGGCCACCCCCTCTCCTTGATGTCCTTGAAAAGGGCAAGATTTGGCCTCTTAAGGGAGCATAGTTTTGATTGTTTGTTGAGCACGTCTTGACTGCATTTTATGTTTATTATGCCCTAATATGACATTGCTAAGTGTTGGTTTTAGCACTCTTTGCATGCCCTGCATAGTTGCTTTGTAATGCCTTAATAGTCCCTTAACATGCCTAGGTTGTATGCCTTTATTTCTAGCATGTTTTAGGCTTAGATCCATGAAGCAGTATGCTCATTTTGCCATGCATGAGGTCTGTCCATGCTTGTCTTGGACGATCATGACTTGTATCTCATAGCTCCTTTGCATTTGGCTTGTTGGCCTTAAGAGCATGAGAGTGTAGCATGCCTTGCTTGCTTTATTTTTGATGGTTTGGAACCATTTAACATGCTATTTCAGTCCCTTTGGTATGTTTGTATGCTTGCCGTAGTGGCCTCTTTAATGCTTTTAAAGCATGTGTTGAATGCTCCATTTATTGGTCATGTTGCATGCCTTTGTGCTTAAGCCTCTTAGATGCCATCTAAGTAGCCATTTGGCTTTGTTTTAACATGCTAAAACTCTATTTTAGGTTGTTCAATGCATGCCATATTTGTTTTGCATAAGTGTAGTTCAATGCTTCCATGACTTGCCTCAAGTGTTGAACCTATGTTGCATGCATTTGTTTATCTTGCTTAACATGATATGGCATCATTTCATAGCGTGATTTTCAGAGCCTAAATTGCATGCTAGTAGTCCATTATTGTACCCCTTTAAGTGTGCTTAAGGGTTGTTTGTTATGCTTAAGTGTTGGTGCCTTAATTTGTGCATGTATGCATGTGTGTTCGGCCCTCATGATTTAGCATTTTGGCCACTGTTTTGAGCCTTTTTAGAGTTGCCCAATTCATGTCTAAGTCCATCCTCCATTCGATTCGCATGCTTGCCTTGTATGCTTACTTGCATGTTTGCATTGTATTGCCATATTGCATACTAGTTGACATGCTTAAGACTTCATTGCATTGACATGCATGCTAAGCCTCTTGACCATGTCATGATGGAGGTTTAGCACCCTTGTTTGTTTGTTTGCATTACATGCATTTGAAATCAAAATTGCACTCTTGGTTCTTTGGGCCATCATGCATCGAAATGCGTGATTGGTGGTCCGAGAACTGAGGCACATCTTCCTTTGAGTCAAAAACATGATAAGGAGTGTGTTTGGTGCATACATGCTTTGAATTACATTGCCATGCAAGTTGTGTCCTCTCTTCTTTGTGAGTTGTAGGTTCTGCAGTATTTTGTGCCGGCAAGAGCCTTAGTGCCGCCAGCGATCTCTTGTGACCGATGGATGAATTCAGTGCCGGTGGCCACATCTGTGATACCCCTGTTCGGTAATATGTTAAATTGGCCCTTAATTTGAGTATGATTATGTATTTAGCATGATTTTATGTGCCATTATGAGAATATATGTGATTTTGGATTTTTATCTGTTTACCGTAGGAATATCTGTTGAGTAATTTGCTTTGAAAATTTAATTAAGGGCCTTATCGGCCATAGAACCCAAAATTGATTACGCCATTGTGATTAGCAAAATTTTTAGAGCCTACGGTGAAATTTAATTGAAAATTGATTCTGGTCAATTTAAACTGATTAAATTGATTAATTAAGTGTCCTATTATTTTATATCAAAATAATTGTTGGAGGGACTTTTTACTTATGGCCATATACTCTCTCTCTACTCCTTTTTGAACTCAAAATCTGAGTTAGACTGTGGAGAGGAAGAGAGAGTCGGCTGTAGAGAGAGTAAGAGAAGGGAATTGAGCAAACTTAGCTCAAAGCTTGGGAACCTTGGAGATTATTCAAGTTTTGATCATAGATTGTGAAGATTAGAGCTTCTAGGTAAGTGAACTCATGAATTTTGTTGTAAATGTGTAGATTCAAGTGTGTTTGAAGACCAAGAACATGAGATGAGTTGGTTTTGTTGATGTAATAGCCCTTATGCACATGCATGTAAGAAATTGTTTTGAATTTGCATGTTTGAGTTTCAAACACATGATTTATGCGAGTTTTGAGTAAAGCTCATGTTATTATCACCAATTTTGTCATCTAAGATGGAAATGAAAGTAATACATCACATGCATGTACAATCTATGAGGATAGGAGCCTTGAATGCATGAATGTGTATGATAAAATTGAGTTTGGTGTCAATTTGAGACATACATGTGTTTGATCCTTGAAATTGAGCTTCCTAATGGTGTAATCTTGTAAGGGAACCATGTTAGCATGATTATATTTGAGAGTTGGGCCTTGCATGAAAAAATGGCAGCTGGGAGATTGGTTTGAAGCTCAAGAACACATTCTGGATTTTCCAGAAATTTGAGTCCCGGCGAGAGGCTGCCCTTCAGCGGATAAAAGGCTCCCGGCATTTTTTGCAGACATGGCTCCCCGGCCGAAGGGAAGTTGACGCCGGCGAGGAGCTATGTAGCGAGAGGTCCGCCGAGCGGCCGATTCGCTTCGGCGGGGAATTGAGGCAACCAAGATTACAGACTTAAGGGTCCGCCGAAGCGGAATCCTTCGAAGGACCCCCCCTTCAGATATTCTGTTCTTGCATCTTGTGTTCGGTTTTCCGTTCTCTTTCACTTGTAAGCACTCTTAGGCATATGTTAAGCATTGTAAATGAGTTAATGAGATAAGAATGAAGCCTAAAGAGGGAAATGTGAATTTTGAACGGATTAAATTGTTAATGACCCCTTTATGTTCATGGCATGTGTAGGGTCGAGTTCCAGGGCGAACCAATCAACCAATCACAGTGAGTAATATCTTGACAAGATATTTATAGTATGTCATTGTTTAATTGTACTTCTGTGTAAGTCTTCTGTGTAAGTTTTGCAATTCAATGAATAATTGGGCCGAAGGCTGATGGAATTGAATAATTGGGCCAAAGGCCGATGGAATTGAATAATTGGGCCAAAGGCCGATGGAATTGAATAATTGGGCCACAGGCCGATGGAATTGAATAATTGGGCCAAAGGCCGATGGAATTGAATAATTGGGCCGAAGGCCGATGGAATTGAATAATTGGGCCGAAGGCCGATGGAATTGAATAATTGGGCCGAAGGCCGATGGAATTGAATAATTGGGCCAAAGGCCGATGGAATTGAATAATTGGGCCAAAGGCCATTGGAAATGAATAATTGGGCCAATGGCCGATGGAAATAAATGATTGGGCCGAAGGCCGTTTGTTAAACTGTTCCAATAATTGCATATGTACTCATTTATTTGATATTATTCACTGGGCATTCGCTCACGCTCATTCATGTAATTGTAGGTGAGCCAAGTAAGGACCAACCCCAGCCCCAGTGAAGCCCTTGGGTCGAGTCAGCCTTGGGTCTCACCCACGAGACCAAACCTTGCCCCTTTCTGCTATGTGTTTGAATTCTGTCGTGTTGGCAAGGATCTTGTGTATATTGTATATAGTTGCTATGGGTTGACTCAGTCTAGACGATCATGTCTGTAAAGAAGTTTATGCTACTGCACTTATGATGTGGGTTATTAACGTATACGGATTTGGTTTGTTTTGGGGTGCATATAAACACAGCTCTATGGACAAAGTTTTTAATTTTTACTTCCGTTTGGCCCCTTTACTCTGATGAGTTATGTCTGTTTGTATGGAGGTCATAGGTAATCTCAGGATTACTGGCCGGTTATGTCCTTAACCCTTAGGGGCGGGTTCGGGTCATGACAGAGTGGTATCAGAGCACGAGTTAATAACTCACACACTTGTCCAAAGAGAGCAATAGGCGTCTAGATAAGATCTAGGATGCATTCATGTGATAGATCTGAATTTGGAAGCATTGACGGTATGCTTAAATGCTTTGATATGAACTCTGAAGACATCATGAACATGCTTAATTATTTTGATATGTGTAATTGTGTGCTATAAGTTGCGACTTACTTGCATTGCAAATTATCTGGATATGTATATTTCTTGTTACGTGTATACTTGTGTATATCCTGTTTGAAATATAATGCAAGTCTAATCAGATGGTGAGAACAAGAGGCGATGAGTTGGAGGAATCCTCTACAGCCAAAATAGATTGAATGGAAAGATTGCTACAGGAAGTGGCCGAAGCCTTGAGACAGCAACAGGAGTGGCAACAACAGTGGCAGCAACCACATCCACCACCTCCACCACCGGCACCTCCTGTGCCGGATAATCAGAATGATGACCGAATCATAGCCCTCACCAAAGAGTTCAAGAAAATGAAACCACCCCAGTTCCATGGTGGGTTAGATCCTCTGAAAGCTGAAGCTTGGGTCCTCGGCATCGAAAAACTGTTTGAAGTATTCCCATGTTCAGAGGCACAGAAAGTGCTTCTAGCCACCTTTATGCTGGAGGATGAAGCGAGAAGATGGTGGATGTTGATGCGGGAGAGTTACAAAGATGCTGATTGGGCAAAGTTTTTAGAAATCTTTTATGACAAGTACTTTCCACAGTGTGTTCGGGATAGAAAAGTGGCGGAATTTATGGAGCTGAAACAAGGCAGTATGACCGTAGCTGAGTATGAGGCCAGATTCACCGAATTGGCCAGGTTTGCGCCACATGTGATTGACACAGATTATAAGAAGGCGCGACATTTTGAAGGTGGGCTCCGAGATGATATTCTAGAAAGGGTGAACGTCTTGAAGTTGGAGACATACATAGGAGTGCTAGACAGGGCTATTATCTCGGAGGCTAATATAGCCAGGCAAGCTAAACCAACAACAGAATGGAAAGGTAACAAAAGGCAAGGTTTCTTTTCGAAGAAAAAGTTTTCAAAGAAGCAAAATACTGGTTCCTTGAATACCTCTAATTCTTCCCGAGACGCAACCCCGTTGTGTGCCACTTGTGGTAATAAGCATCGTGGGGTTTGCTACCGTGTGACAGGAGCTTGTTTCAATTGTGGTAAGCAAGGGCATATGGCCAGAGACTGCAACCGGAACCTCGGAAAATTTGCTGCTAGCTCAACAGCATCAGTTCCAAGGCCGGGAAATGTTGTGGGACCTACCCCCACCGGGAATACCGTGAGACAAGGGAGAGTTTTTGCACTTGTTCCGGGTGATACACGGAATGCCAATGCCGTTGTCTCAGGTACTATCTCAATATGTAATAAGGATGCTTTTGTATTAATTGATTCTGGATCAACGCACTCATTTGTGACATATGCATTTGCATCTAGACTGAAAAGACCCCTAGAATTGTTGCCATATTTGTTATGTGTGTCTGCTCCATCGGGGGAATCTGTGTTATGTGATTATATATATCGGTTTTGTGACATGCATATTGAGGATGCTACCTTATATGTAGATTTACTGCCCTTGAACTTTAGACATTTTGATGTAATTTTGGGCATGGATTGGCTGACCAAGTATTGTGCCACCATAGATTGTGTGACAAAGAGGGTTGTGTTTAAACCACCAGAACAGAAAGAAATTGTATTTGTGGGTAATGGGGTAGTGCCTCCACCTTATTTGATATCTGCGATGAAAGCATGTAAATTGATCAGGAAGGGGTGCCAAGGTTATCTGTGCTATGTGTTGACTGAACAAACTGTGAATGTTGAGTTGAATGATATTCCTGTTGTTAGAGAATTTCCAGATGTGTTTCCAAACGAATTACCAGGGGAATTGGTAGACAGGGAGATAGAGTTTACTATCGAGATTGTGCCAGGCACCCAGCCTGTCTCTAAGACTCCCTACAGAATGGCTACCGCCGAGATGAAAGAATTAAAAGAACAGTTGCAAGACCTGCATGATAAGGGATTTATCCGGCCTAGCACTTCGCCCTGGGGTGCACCGGTGTTATTTGTGAAAAAGAAGGATGGCACTTTGCGCCTGTGCATCGATTATCGGGAATTGAACAAGGTAACGATAAAGAATAAGTATCCCTTACCCCGTATTGATGATTTATTCGATCAGTTGCAGGGATCACAGGTGTTTTCTAAGATTGATTTGAGATCCGGGTATCATCAGTTGAAGGTTAAGGCAGAGGATGTTGAGAAAACAGCATTCAGAACGAGGTATGGTCATTTTGAGTTCCTTGTTATGCCATTTGGAGTAACTAACGCTCCGGCAGCATTTATGGACTTGATGAATAGAATATTTAAAACCTACCTCGATGAGTTTGTGGTAGTTTTTATCGACGATATCTTGATATATTCTAAAGATAGACTTGAACATGAACAGCATTTGAGGGCTGTTTTACAAATACTTTGGGAAAGGAAATTATTTTCCAAACTAAAGAAATGTGAGTTTTGGTTGGATGAGATTGTTTTCTTAGGGCATGTGATCAACAAGGAAGGAATTTCAGTGGACCCGCAAAAAATAGAGGCAATTGTGAATTGGCCTACACCAACTAATGTGACAGAGGTCCGTAGCTTCATGGGCTTAGCAGGGTACTACAGAAGGTTTGTGAAAGATTTTTCGAAACTAGCGGTACCTCTTACCCAATTGACACGTAAAGGGCAACCGTTTGAATGGAATGATGAAAGAGAATCTGCTTTTCAAGAGCTGAAAACAAGATTGACCACCGCACCAATTTTGACACTACCTTCAGGTACGGAAAATTTGGTAATTTTCAGTGATGCATCTTACAAGGGTTTGGGTTGTGTGTTAATGCAGGATGGAAAGGTTATTGCTTACGCCTCCCGACAATTGAGGCCACATGAGAAGAATTATCCGACGTATGACCTGGAATTGGCCGCAGTTGTTTTCGCCTTGAAAATCTGGCGGCATTATTTGTATGGGGCAAGATGCGAAGTCTACACGGATCATAAGAGCTTAAAATACTTCTTCACGCAGAAAGAGCTGAATATGCGTCAGAGAAGATGGCTGGAATTGATAAAAGACTATGATCTAGAGATTCAGTACCACCCCGGGAAAGCTAATACAGTTGCGGATGCCTTAAGCAGAAGATCAACATGGGGTATGGCTTGTTTGCTTACCGAACAGAAAGAAATCTTGCAAGATTTTGAGAACTCTGAAATTGAGGTAGTGGTATGTGAACAGGGCGGATTGATAGCCGCTATTACGGTAGAGCAATTATTGAGGAGATCAAGCGAAGCGAAGATGATGAGTTCCTCGGAAAAGTAATCAATGAATTTGGCGAGTCCAAAAGCGAATTTAGCATTGAGAATGAAATGTTGAGATTAAAAGCAGAATGTGTGTTCTCGATATTCCTAACTTAAGAAGAGGGTTTAGACGAAGCCCACAGATCCGTTTTTGCTATGCATCCAGCAACAATAAAATGTCGGATTTGAAAGCAGACCTCTTGGTGGCCTAAAATGAAGAAAGAGATTGCGAATATGTGTCTAAGTGCCTTGATGTCGACAAGTTAATTTGAACATCAGAAACCAGGCGGTCTACTTCAACCTCTCCCTATTCCTGAATGGAAGTGGGAACACGTGACTATGGACTTCGTTGTTGGCCTACCTCGGACTTCTCGAGGCATGGATTCTGTTTGGGTTATAGTTGATAGATTGACTAAATCTGCACATTTTCTACCTGTCAAAACTACATTTACTGTTTATAGATTGGCTACTATTTATGTTGATGAGATTGTCCGTTTACACGGTGTGCCAGTATCTATTGTGTCGGATAGAGATCCGAAATTTGTATCTAGGTTGTGGAAGAGTTTGCAGGAAGCTATGGGAACAGAACTAAGGTTCAGTATTGCATTCCACCCACAAACAGATGTGCAATCAGAACGAACGATACAAACCTTGGAAGATATGCTTCGCATGTGTGCTTTGGATTTTCAGGGGAGTTGGGAAGACTATTTGCCACTTGCAGAGTTTGCCTATAATAACAGCTTCCACTCCAGCATCGGTATGGCACCATACGAGGCTTTGTATAGCAGGAGGTGTAGATCACCTATTTGTTGGACAGAGGTCGGGGATAGAGCTTTGCTTGGGCCAGAAATTGTGCAAGACACTTCTGAGAAGATCAAGACTATTCGCCAAAGGCTCAAAACAGCTCAGGATCGACAAAAGAATTATGCAGACGTTCGGAGAAGACCTCTTGAGTATGAGGTTGGTGACCATGTGTTCATCCGTGTTTCTCCAATGAAAGGCCAAGTCAAATTTGGGAAAAAGGGCAAGTTGTCGCCCCGTTATATCGGGCCGTTCCAGATTCTGGAAAGACTTGGTCCAGTTGCTTATAGAGTTGCTTTGCCACCAGGATTTGAACAAATCCACAATGTATTTCATGTGTCGATGTTGAGGGGTTACCTCCGAGACCCGTTTCATGTGATTGATTATCACCGAGTTGCTATTGATGAAAATATGGAATATGTTAATGGCCAGAGAGAATTGTGGACCGACAAGTAAAAGAATTGAGGAACAAGTCCATCCCAATGGTGAAAGTGGAATGGAAAGAACACTATGGGACAGATGCTACATGGGAAAAACAAGAGGAAATGCGCCTACGCTATCCACATCTGTTTCCCGACGAAGGTAACTTAAGTTTGGAGGACCAAACTTCCTAAAGGGGGGAAGACTGTGATACCCCTGTTCGGTAATATGTTAAATTGGCCCTTAATTTGAGTATGATTATGTGTTTAGCATGATTTTATGTGCCATTATGAGAATATATGTGATTTTGGATTTTTATCTGTTTACCGTAGGAATATCTGTTGAGTAATCTGCTTTGAAAATTTAATTAAGGGCCTTATCGGCCATAGAACCCAAAATTGATTACGCCATTGTGATTAGCAAAATTTTTAGAGCCTACGGTGAAATTTAATTGAAAATTGATTCTGGTCAATTTAAACTGATTAAATTGATTAATTAAGTGTCATATTATTTTATATCAAAATAATTGTTGGAGGGACTTGTTACTTATGCCCATATACTCTCTCTCTACTCCTTTTTGAACTCAAAATCTGAGTTAGACTGTGGAGAGGAAGAGAGAGTCGGCTGTAGAGAGAGGAAGAGAAGGGAATTGAGCAAACTTAGCTCAAAGCTTGGGAACCTTGGAGATTATTCAAGTTTTGATCATAGATTGTGAAGATTAGAGCTTCTAGGTAAGTGAACTCATGAATTTTGTTGTAAATGTGTAGATTCAAGTGTGTTTGAAGACCAAGAACATGAGATGAGTTGGTTTTGTTGATGTAATAGCCCTTATGCACATGCATGTAAGAAATTGTTTTGAATTTGCATGTTTGAGTTTCAAACACATGATTTATGCGAGTTTTGAGTAAAGCTCATGTTATTATCACCAATTTTGTCATCTAAGATGGAAATGAAAGTAATACATCACATGCATGTACAATCTATGAGGATAGGAGCCTTGAATGCATGAATGTGTATGATAAAATTGAGTTTGGTGTCAATTTGAGACATGCATGTGTTTGATCCTTGAAATTGAGCTTCCTAATGGTGTAATCTTGTAAGCGAACCATGTTAGCATGATTATATTTGAGATTTGGGCCTTGCATGCAAAAATGGCAGCTGGGAGATTGGTTTGAAGCTCAAGAACACATTCTGGATTTTCCAAAAATTTGAGTCCCGCTCAAGCGGGGAGACTGCCGCTCGAGCGGATAAAACGGGCTCCCAGCATTTTTCTGCAGACATGGCTCCCGCTCGAGCGGGGAAGTTGACGCTAGAGCGGGGAGCTATGTAGGCAGGAGGTCCGCTCGAGAGGCTAATTTCGCGCTCGAGCGAGGAATTGAGGCAACCAAGATTTCAGAGACTTAAGGGTCCGCTGAAAGGAATCCCACGCCGAAAGGGACCTGCTTCGAATATTCGTTTGCATCTTGTGTTCGATTTTCCGTTCTCTTTCACTTGTAAGCACTCTTAGGCATATGTTAAGCATTGTAAACGAGTTAATGAGATAAGAATGAAGCCTAAAGAGGGAAATGTGAATTTTGAACGGATTGAATTGTTAATGACCCCTTTATGTTCATGGCATGTGTAGGGTCGAGTTCCAGGGCGAACCAATCAACCAATCACAGTGAGTAATATCTTGACAAGATATTTATAGTATGTCATTGTTTAATTGTACTTCTGTGTAAGTTTTGCAATTCAATGAATAATAATGGTGGCGGCGATGGAATTGAATAATTGGGCCAAAGGCCGATGGAATTGAATAATTGGGCCACAGGCCGATGGTATTAAATAATTGGGCCAAAGCGATGGAATTGAATAATTGGGCCAAAGTCGATGGAATTGAATAATTGGGCCAAAGGCCGATGGAATTGAATAATTGGGCCGAAGGCCGATGGAATTGAATAATTGGGCCAAAGGCCGATGGAATTGAATAATTGGGCCAAAGGCCGATGGAAATGAATAATTGGGCCAAAGGCCGATGGAAATAAATGATTGGGCCGAAGGCCGATTGACATGAATGATTGGGCCGAAGGCCGTTTGTTAAACTGTTCCAATAATTGCATATGTACTCATTTATTTGATATTATTCACTGGGCATTCGCTCACGCTCATTCATGTAATTGTAGGTGAGCCAAGTGAGGACCAACCCCAGCCCCAGTGAAGTCAGCCGGGAACAGCAGGAGTTTTGGGGAGAGTCAGCCTTGGGTCTCACGCACGAGACCAAACCTTGCCCCTTTCTGCTATGTGTTTGAATTCTGTCGTGTTGGCAAGGATCTTGTGTATATTGTATATAGTTGCTATGGGTTGACTCAGTCTAGACGATCCTGTCTGTAAAGAAGTTTATGCTACTGCACTTATGATGTGGGTTATTAACGTATACGGATTTGGTTTGTTTTGGGGTGCATATAAACACAGCTCTATGGACAAATTTTTAAATTTTTACTTCCGTTTGGCCCCTTTACTCTGATGAGTTATGTCTGTTTGTATGGAGGCCGTAGGTAATCTCAGGATTACTGGCTGGTTATGTCCTTAACCCTTAGGGGCGGGTTCGGGTCATGACAACATCCTTCAGCCGGTGGTGTTCTACCCCAGCCGGTGGTAATCTCCCGTGCCCCAGGAAGTATTCCTGAAGTTTTGGCAGTCTTCTGAGATGGAAAGCAGGGAAAACAGAGGCAATCATGCATGGCAGTGCGATTCCGAGCGAGTTCCGGGCGTGGGATACATCTTGCCCTCTTCCCGAGGCATTTACTGCTTTAATTAACTTAGTTATTTTGTTAATTAATTTAGTGAATTTGTAATATTTAATTAGCTTGCGTAGTTAATTAATCTGTAATATTTATTCGGTCCCTCTGTGTGAGGGCATAATTGTAATAAGCGTGCGTGAGTGGGTGTATGTTTTCCAACCCCCATTTCTTTCTCCCTTTTATTTACCTGCTTATGATGGTAGATTAGGGCACGTTTACTTTTAGCATACCTTATGCTATGCATGCGTGCATTCATGCATTTGTTTACATGCATCGGGCTCGGTACATCATACAAACTGCATCGTACTTTCAATTCCAAATTAAATGCGTGTTATTTGTAGCATTCCATATGCCATGTTTAGGGTTAGCCGAGCCTACTCTAAGTTGCATCCCGCATGTGTTGCATTAGCCACTTAACATGAACTAGGACACGCATATTGCTAACTAGTTTATTGTTTTGGCACGGAGTACGATGTAAGTATTTTATGCTTTAGCATACCACATGCGTGTGAGTGTTGCCATGACAGTATGCTTACTATGCGGCTAAATGCTTATGTGAGATAAACTGTTTGAATGCCTGTGGGTGGAGGTTGGATTGCTTGAGTTGGAATAACTCGTTGAAATCCGTGTTTTAGCCTACTCGCGAGTAGCAATTTCAAATTGTTTTCAAAACAAACGGATATGCAATGTTTGTTTCCAAATTAGGCGATCTAGTCTATACTTGTTTGCTGTGCGCATAACATAGTAATTCTAGGCTAATAATTGGAATAAGAGCATGTAATGTTTTCAAAATCGGATATCACGGTTAGTAGAGGCCGGTCTTCGGACCGGGCGAAAGGGGGTGCTCATAGCTGACCTTCCCCGATCGTACCCAAGCTCCCGAGCCAAGACCACTTTGGTGATGACGGACATGTGGCCTTCGGCACCGAGTCAGGGTTTCCTAAATTTCCCATTTTAAAATATTTAGGTGGCGACTCTGTAATCTGGCAAAGCAGTCCATGTTTGGCACTACTTTTCAAAAATCTGTTTTCTCAAACGATTTGCCGGATTTGGACTCTTTGGTTCAGATTTAGAACCGACACAAAAGGAGAGTCCGAACTGTAGCATAGGTCCCCCGCGGGCTTGTTACAGTTTCTGGCGACTCTGCTGGGGAGTTTAGAGAGCTTGACTCGAACTCGTGATATCCGTTTTTGACTACACTTATGTGTTTCTTTGCATTGCATGTGCATTGGTGCGCCTAGGACACTGTGTTGGCCATCTGCTATTCCTGAGCGGTTTGCCGGAGGCTTATCTTGTCAAGGCATGACCATAAGGCTGACCGGTTGCGGGCTCTGCCAGTATGGGAACACAAACCCCGGTTTTACTGGGGCACCCTTTTTGACCATTCGACCTAGTGCATAGTCGGAATCCATAGTGACCATTCCAAACTAAGACAGGTTGCTTACCCGATTTTAGGTTGTCTGAAACCGATGTGTGCGTAGTAAAACCCTAGCTCCTGACAAAATAGGACAGGGAAACCCTACCCCAACATAGGGGTGTATTGGCTCTCTTTTACCTGTTATGTGCTTTTAGAGTGTATCTCTACAGGAACACACATATCAGTTTGCAAGATTAGTATCGAACCGAGGCCCGATTTGATATTGTTGAGAATCAGCTGTGTCTGCGGATGTCAGTTCAGTTTTGAATAGTGATTCTGGGGAACAGTGTTGATAGTAGGTGCAGCTTGTCCATTGCATCCGGGTTTGATCTGCTTGAAATTTGAACTACTGCTTGTTTTCTGTTTCAATTCAGAGATTCAGAGGGCCGATCAAGGACAGCTAGTTTCTTCTCCTTGCCGAGATAGGATTGAGCATGACGCAGAATTCAGAAGAGATCGTGGTCATGACGGCCGCGTTGGATCAAGGAATCGCCCTACACAATGAGACTACTGTTGACATGCTGCATCCACCCAGGTCGTCTGCCGCACATCTAATTTGGACCTCTCAACTATATCAGGCTCGCGAGCCTACTACATTTGAATTAATGGGAATGATAGGTGATCTTCAAAGATCTGTGGTGGATCTCGCCTATGGAATGACTATTTCGCCACCAGTCGCACCATATGCCGGAGGCTTTATACCCCAAGAGCCCTCGCTACTGGGACGAATAGTAATTGAACTCAACCAATCGGAGATGGCCTCCAACTATGGCAACGACGCAGCAAACCAAGTTCTAGACCAGACTGAGGCCGCAGACAAAGGTAAGATGAAGGCAGATGCCGACCTTATCAAACAACTGCTGTGGGCAGTAGAGGCTTTGAAAGCCGGAGGAATGAACAAGCAACAGATATCCACAGTCATGTCAAAAGCTGTGGAGGATGCTTTCCCTACTCCGCCTGAGGGCGCTTCGATCAATCGAGAATCGGATAGGCCCCGTCATCCCAAAACAGTCCTTCCCACTCCCAGCCTACCCACCGGACAGGATCAGAAACCCACGGCCGCACCCGCCGATCCGTTCGCTAGTGCATCTAGCAAGAGTGCTCCAAAGTACCGGCCAGAGGGCGAGGTCTTCATGCTCTCTATATGCCGTTGTCTAAGGCATTGCAAATCCTTGCCGAGAGGGGACACCTTAAACCCCTGGAGCCTCGGCCTCTCCCGAAGAATCTCCCTGATACTCATGACTCTACTCAGTACTGTGTGTACCATCAGCAGACTGGCCATGCCACTGATAATTGCTTCCGCCTCCGTCATGAGGTACAAGATTTGATTGACAATGAGGTTATCCTCCCGCCCACCTCAGCAAAATCCGTCACCACTCAGTTGTTGGATTTCGAGGACACGGATACTGCAAGTATGTAATTGGAAGGTGAACCGCCTGCGGGCAGTGTCTGGTACATTTTTGGATATGGCGTCTGGCATGCATTTTTGAGCACCTGCCAACGCTAGTTTTGTAAATCCCGACTTGGGTGTCGAGTTAGTCTTCTGTTTTGTCTTGAGCCTGTCTCATTGCTTTGAGTCAGTCCTTTTGCTTAAGGGTCTGTCTAATTGTAATGAGTCAGTCCCTCTTATATACAAGGTGATTTCGGGGTTGTTGCCTCAAACACCGTTTTGTTTTATAAATAGTTGTTTTGTTTTGTTTCTTCCAAGGAGCCAGTTATGCCAACAAATCTGAATGAAAAAGCTGTGGCTATCACGTTCCGTACTTGCTACTCTCTCGTGCCTTAAACATCGTCATAATGGCCTGAGCTTTTCAGAAAAACCTTTTTCAAACACTACGGTGATAAAAACAAAGAAAAAGGAATTCCTCGGCTTTTGTAAAATTTTGATCATTTTGAGAGAAAGAGAGGCTTGCTAAGCTTTCAATGAATGAAATCATGTTTGTCAGCGTGAGTACTGAGAAGGACCCTGGCCTGATCCAGACTGGCAAAACCTGCATTTTAGCCTACTTGCGAGTAGCAAATCATTTTCAAAACAAACATGTGGTGTTTTGTTCCAACTTAGGCGATTTGGTCTATACTTGTTTGCTGTGTGCATAATATAGTAATTCTAGGCTAATAATCGGAATAAGAACACGTAATGTTTTCAAAATCGGATATCACGGTTAGTAGAGGTCGGTCTTTGGACCGGGCGAAAGGGGGTGCTCATAGCTGACCTTCCCCGATCGTACCCAAGCTCCCGAGCCAAGATACTTTGGTAATGACGGACACGTCGCCTTCGGCACCGAGTCAGGGTTTCCTAAATTTCCCATTTTAAAAATATTTAGGTGGCGACTCTGTAATCTGGCAAAGCAGTCCATGTTTGGCACTACTTTTCAAAAAATCTGTTTTTCTTCAAAACGATTTGCCAGATTTGGACTCTTTGGTTCAAGATTAAGAACCGTGACATTTTGAGTCCTTTGAACTGTAGTAGACCCAATATCGAACCAGAACGGGGGGGGGGACTCGCACTCCTTTCCCCGGGATGCGTTCGGGGACGTCTACAGTTTCTGGCGACTCCGCTGGGGATTTTAGAGAGCTGGACTCGAACTCGTGATATCCTGTTTTGACTACACTTATGTGTTTCTTTGCATTGCATGTGCATTGGTGCGCCTAGGACATCATGTTGGCCATCTGCTATTCCTGAGCGGTTTGCTGGAGGCTTGTCTTGTCAAGGCATGACCATAAGGCTGACCGGTTGCGGGCTCTGCCAGTATGGTAACACAAACCCCGGTTTTACTGGGGCACCCTTTTTGACCATTCGACCTAGTGCATATCGAAATCCGTAGTGACCATTCCAAACTAGGACAGGTTGCTCACCCGATATTAGGTTGTTTGAAACCGCTGCGTGCGTAGTGAAACCCTAGCTCCTGACAAAATAGGACAGGGAAACCCTACCCCAACATAGGGGTGTTTTGGCTCTTTACTTGCTATGTGCTTTTAGAGTGTATCTCTACAGGAATGCGTATACCGGTTGCAAGATCGGGCATTGCCCTGGACACCAAGACGATATTTTGAGAATCGATTATATCCGCGTATCGATTCAGATTTGGGGCGATGATTTCGAACAAAGGATCGATAATAGAATACTGATCGTTATTTCTGCTCATATCCGCTCCAAAGGAAATTGAGCCGAGATGTCAGATGTTTCTTTTGCTAGGTAGTCCCGAACTATAGCTTCGTAAGGCTCCACTATCCCCTGGGTACCTTGGATTTGTGTTGGTAGACTTTGTCAGGACAGAGACTCAGTTCAAGGGTAATCACGGCCAGAGAGGGCCAGTCAGACATAGACCACCAATACAACACTACGGATCGGTGATCCTTGAGGAGTCGTAGAGATTTCGATCCCATCAGAAATAGATATACCGGTTGCTCAGTTAGACCGGGGCAATATGTCGAGTTTGGAAGAGATGGTGCGCCAACTCCAGGATAGTATGAAAGCCATGTAGTAAAACACTGTTCATCAAGCAGAATTCGCCAAGCAACAAGCTGTGGTCATAGCCCAACAGACAGAGACAATTGCTAGGCTAGAGCAGCAAGCCGGGGCATCTGCTCCGCATCAGGCTCCTCCCCCACCAAGGGTTCCGATACCCGAGGGGACGCCAAATGTCCAAAATGTCCAAGAGGATACAGCCCTTCCAACAGGGCCAGCTCCGCCCCCGATTCTACTGCAACTACCCAAGGCGTCCACGCCTATCAATGCACCGGACTCTCCCTTTGAGTTCGAAGTGGACCCCACAGCGCTGAAGCTGAGTAAGTTGGAAAAAATGTTTAAGAAATCCCAAGGAGTCAGGTCTATTCTCGACATTGAGGATGGGTATACGGACGCAGTTGTGACGCTGCCAGATCGGTTCAAGATGCCTCAAATTGACCGATTTGATGGGTCCGGGGACCCCATGGTGCACTTGAGATTGTTTTCAGATATCTGAAGGCCGATGGGCCTCACCAGACTGCAGAAACTGTCTTTGTTCGGCAGGACCCTGTCGGATATTGCAGTCATCTGGTACGCCAAGTTGGAGAATTCAGTGAAACGAAGCTGGGAGGAGATGGCTGAGGCCTTCATCACGCAGTATTCATACAACACACAGATTGAGATTACGACCCGTGATCTCGAGACAACTAGGCAAGAGCCTAAGGAGAGTTTTTCAAAATTTGTAACCAGATGGAGGGCCAAGGCTTCGATGATGACCTTGAGGCCTACGGACAAAGACCAGATTTGGATGATTGTGCGCAATCTACAGCCGAAGTTGATGCAAAAGATGATAGTAGTCCCCTTCCCCACCTTTTCAGACTTACATGAGATGGGAGTACAGATCGAAGATGCTATAAAACAAGGCCTTATTGATCAGGAGAAGGAGCAGCCCAGGAGGGCGTTTACCCGCAGTTCGAATGCGACCACCAGCGGTGACGCAGCCGCAAGATCTTCCGACGTGGGCATGGTCGCCACTACCACACCAAAAGCAGCCACCCCCTTTGTTGGTACATCCACTTCAAACCCCTGAACTTCAGACTATCTACCCCGAGGCAAGAGGGTCTTCACCCCACTCTATATGTCTTTATCTAAGGCCCTAGGGGTCCCACTCAGGAAAGGACATTTGAAACCATTAGAGCAACGGCCTCTACCCGATCCTCTCCCTCCAAAGCATGACCCGGCTAAGTACTATGCTTTCCATCAGCAAATCGGTCATGACATCGACAGTTGTGTCCGTCTCCGCCATAAGATACAAAATTTGATTGACAACGAGGTCATTCTCCCGCCGAGCTCAGCAAAGTCTATCGGCACTGGGTCAGTGAACTTGGGGGATAATGTTATGTGAATGGGGGATGAACCACCTGCGGGCGGCGCTCAATCAACTCCAGACGTGGGAATGGCACGCACTGTTCTGAGCAATATGCAAATACCAGTTTTGTGCTTTCTGACTTGGGTATTGGGTCAGTTTTTGTTACTTTGTTTTGAGTCTGTCTTTTTGTTTTGAGTCAGTCCCTTTTGTCTTGGGTCTGTCTTGTTGTATCGAGTCAGTCCTGTTGTATAGAAGTCAGGTGATTCGAGGTGTTACCTCGGCGTCACCATTTTGTTTTATGCTTGTCTTTTGTTTTGTTTTGAGTCTATTTCGCCAGGAACCGCTTATGCCAATAGATTTTGAATGAAACAAAGAAGGATTTCCATACTCTCATTTGTTTCGCCGTGTGCTAGTTGTGCCGATTTGAATGAAATGGCAAGCATTCCACCGCTCTCTTGTGCCTTGAAGCCATTGTATTGACCTAAGTTTTTCAAAACCTTTTTGAACACTGCAGTGAAAACAAAGAGGGAGGAATTCCTCGGGATTTGCAAAACTTTGATCAAATTGAGAAAAAGAGAGGCGTGCTAAGCCCTTAATGAATGAAATCATGCTTGTTAGTGTGAGTACTGAGAAGGACCCTGGCTTTGATCCAGATTGATCCTACACTGTCTTCAGCGCGAGCGATTTGTCGTTTTCTTAAAAACTTTCAAAAAAAAATGTTTTGCGCAGTCCTGCGAAGACATGTGTGGAATCACTCTTGAGATTGTGCAGCTTAAGATCGCTCTCAGCCTCGAGACTCGACCCCCCCTTGGCTTTCAAACCTTGAACTGGCATTCAGAATGTTCAACGGTCGACCACGATGTAAGGCCTGTGTGGCCAGATTTGAAGCAGCCCTCGAACAAGAGGCACCAAAGTCAGATCAAGGAGGTCAGACCTCATCAGAAGAAGCTTGCAAGGCTAGAGCAGAAGCACCCCTCGAACTAGGGGCAAAAAAATATCCTATGTGCTCGAAGAGCCAAAGGTGGATCTTTCTGCAAGTCAATACAACAGCCACTCTCCTGGATATAGGGGGCTTCAATCTCAGAACCATTTGGCATGGACTGGTTACATTTTTACCCTTTGAGAGGCTCACTGGGTCGAAAACCCGGAAAGGGCAACCCAGGCAAAAGTTAGAGCAAGAAAAGATATATACAAAAAGCAAAAAGAAAAAAAAAAAGAAAAGAGAAAAAAGAAGAAAAGCAAAAAAAAGAAAAAAGAAGAAAAGAAAAAAAAAGAAAAAAAAAAAGAAAAGAAAAGAAATGAAAAAGAAAGAAGAACAAAGCTCGCAAGGTCGAAAACCCGCGATGGGCGCCTTGGCAAAAGTTAGAGCCTGAAAAGTAGAGGTTAATACCTGAGTGTACCTTAACCCCGAACTACGTAAGGCTTGATTCCCATCTTTGGGATACGTAGGCAACTTCATTCTGAAGTCCAGCCCTAAAGCACTTCAAATTCAGTTGTGTCCATGTGATGGTTTTTGATCATCTTTGCCTTCTTTGTATCTGAGAGTCTGGTCGTGTTCGTCACTCAGAGGACTGACTACAATGTGCTGCGACATTGTCCAAACAAGGGGCAACTTTCCGTTGCCATTCAAAACGCCGCGGTGCCATTTCAAACAAGGGGCAACTTTCCGTTGCCATGCAGTGTCCTTCAGACAAGGGGCAATTTTCCATTGCTATGGGTCCGAGGTTGTGCATCTCAAGAGTTGGTTCCATGCTTGTTGAGCATTGGTCGTTTGCAAAATAGTTTTTGAGAATTTTTACTGAGGTTGACTAATTTTCTCGAAAACTGTTCCATCTTTTCCAAAAACTGGACCACTTCTTGGACCCAAAAAAAGGAAAATTTTCAGTGCTCATAACCTAACTTGCATGATTTCAAATCAAAAATTGAACAAGCATGTTAATCTAACTCTCATGTCGGTCAAAATTACTTTAGCAAAAGCAAAATAAAAAAATGGTCAAAATGATTAACTAGGGGCACAGTTGAGTCAGGCTTCCAGTCTTTTCCCCATTGTCAACATACTTGCCAAGAAAGGGCATCATACTTGCCGGAAAAGGGCACAACAAAGGGCTGAAAGCTCCCTCATCCTCCAAGCAACGAGGTATCAAGCCAAGTGCGAAGTGCGAACTAGAATGGATCAAGGTATTCCACTCTATCATCTGGGCAAATCTAACCATGTCCAAACTCCCCGGCAGAGCATCGTCGACCAATGTCAGCCGCAGATTCGCTAAACAACCAATTGTAGCGCGGCCCCCCTGTGGAAGAAACTCACTGTTGTGAACAAGAAGAGGAATCTAGCAGAATGCTAGGGGCACGAGCCCACAACTTTCTGTTTATCCATTAACCATCCAGGGGAGGGATTGAAAAATGAGAGATTGACGAATAGAGAGGTGTGCGATGAGAGAAAAAGTGAGAAAAGAGCTTTTTCAGAAAACAAGAGATTGAATGCCGAGTGATGTGAGAATCACAAATGAGAAAGGGTGGGAAATAATACCCGGTGAAACAGGCTCCCTATGCGCATTTGAGTCTTTCGTTGTGTTTTGTTTGTCTCGATTCTTGTTTTGAGTCGTTTCAAGTGTCAATAGATGTGTTTAGGTTGTTTACCTTTATTTTCCGTTGTTGGGTCGTCTTTGCTGTGTTCAGTTGTAGGCTCAATACCCGGTCGAGAACTCATTTTCTCAATTTCAAAAATGATTTGTTGTGTGCTCAGAGTACTGTGCCATTCTCCACATTTGTGCAAAAAAAAAAAAGAATTTGTTCTTTCGAAAACTGCAGGGTCCACCCCCGATAAGTGTGAACAGTGAAACCAGGGCCTATCTGAAGCTATATAGGTTCCGGACTGCAAAGCAAAAGAAAAGAAGGAAAATTGAAGCACCTGAGTGTATTTCACCTTCAGCGAATTCCGTGATTGTACTCCGGATGTACCTCCTCAGGCCTTGTCACTACTCCGAAGTATGAGTGTGTCTCAACCCCAAGTGCAAGCCTGCTTCAAGTTAGAATGGCAATTAAAGCAGCAGCAGATGTTATCTCTCTCTAATATGAACAGGGTGTGCCCGTTCTTGAGCTGAATGTGTTGCAAACCCCTCCGAAAGGTAATTCAGAGGTCGCGTTTATCCGGGTCTCGTTAAGGCTTATATTCCCTTATTCGCATTTTGTTTCAAATATGCGTTGTCACGCACGCTCTACTTGCATTGTTATGCACCGTTACACCGCATCGTTATGCACATTATAGTTCCTTTTATACACATTGCATACGCATCGTGCATCGCTTTACTTACATGTGTTCAAGTTCCTTTTATACACATTGCGTGCATACGCACGCATCGCTTTACTTACATGTGTTCGAAGTTCCTTTTTATACACATTGCGTGCATACGTGCATCGCTTTACTTACATGTGTTCGAAGTTCCTTTTATACACATTGCGTGCATACGCAGCATCGCTTTACTTACATGTGTTCAAGTTCCTTTTATACACATTGCGCATACGTGCACCGCTTTACTTACATGTGTTCAAGTTCCTTTTATACACATTGCGTGCATACGTGCATCGCTTACTTACATGTGTTCGAGTTCCTTTTATACACATTGCGCATATACGCACCGCTTACTTACATGTGTTCAAGTTCCTTTTTATACACGCTATGCGCATACGCATCGCTTTTACTTACATGTGTTCAATTTCCGTCTCATTACACATTGCTTGCATGCGTGCATCGTTTTACTCACATGTTCAATTTTCCTATCACACACATTGTACACGTTGTTGCGTGTTCTTTACTTACACGTGTTTGTACTTTCATAGCATTGTTATGATTACTCTAAATTACATTGTTATGCACCCGCTTCACTTGCATTGTGATGCACGTTTCAATCGCATTGTTATGCACTCTCTGTTTTCGAAACACCGGGATACGTCCCTAGGTTTCTTTACCTTCTTTCCGAAACACCGGGACGCGTCCCTACGTTTCTCTCTCTTTTTCGAAACACCGGGATACGTCCCTAGGTTTCTTCACCTTCTTCTGAAACACTGGGATACGTCCCTATGTTTCTTCTATCTTCTCTCCGTAATCTTTGGGATACGTCCCTAATCCTTGGGATGCGTCCCTAACCTTTGGGATACGTCCTTAATCCTTGGGATACGTCCCTAAACCCTGGGATACGTCCCTAACCATTGGGATACGTCCCTAGACACCGGGATACGTCCCTATGTCTCTCCTTCCTTTCTAAACACCGGGATGCGTCCCTACATTTTTCCCTTCATTTTCAAAACACCGGGATACGTCCCTACGTTTCTCTTTCCTTTCCGAGACACCGGGATACGTCCTTATGTTTCTCTCTTCTTACCGGGATACGTCCCTATGCTTTTTCTCCTTATTTCGAAACACTGGGATACGTCCCTATGCTTCTCCCTCTTTGGTTACAAGCGTTCGGAATACGTTCCAATGCTCACATCATTCTAAAACACCGGGATACGTCCCTATGTTCTCCTTCTTCGATCAAAAGCGTTCGGAATACGTTCCAATGCTCACACCATTCCGAAACACCGGGATACGTCCCTAAGTTTTTCCCTCTTTTCGAAACACTGGGATACGTCCCTATGTTTCACATTCCTTGCAGAACACCGGGATACGTCCTTATGTTTCTCCTTCTTTTCTAAACATCGGGATACGTCCCTAATCTTTGGGATACGTCCCTAACCACTGGGATACGTCCCTAATCTTTGGGATACGTCCCTAATCTCTGGGATACGTCCCTAATCCTTGGGATACGTCCTTAATCCTTGGGATACGTCCCTAACCTTTGGGATACGTCCCTAATCCTTTGGGATACGTCCCTAATCCTTGGGATACGTCCCTAACCTCTGGGATACGTCCCTAACCTTTGGGATACATCCCTAATCCTTGGGATATGTCCCTAACCTTTGGGATACGTCCCTAATCCTTGGGATACGTCCCTAAACACCGGGATACGTCCCCATGTTTCTCCATCTTTGGTTAAGAGCATCCGGAATACGTTCTGATGCTTATATATTTCCGAAACACCGGGATACGTCCCTATGCTTCTTTGCATGATCATAAGTTATGTTTGACTTCTTGCATTGTTAGTTGCATTTTGCCCCTGCCTTCGGGCGCATATCTTCATCTGTAGCTTGTATGCTTTGTCTAAGTCTTCGGCCTTGTCAAAAATGGGACGTCTCTGGGCTTTGACACTCACTCCCGTCATTGTTATGACTGCCGAGTTCTGTCAAAGAGGGGCAACTGTAGACACCCCATTTTTGACTGACCTTAAGACTCAGACGTCATCAACTGAGCGCTTGGTGATATTGCATATTGTGCTCGTTCTGAGGTTGCAGAGTCCCGGCTACGAGCCTTGCCTCCGGACTTCCGGACTCTTTTGTGCTTTGTCTCGGTTTGCGAACCAGGCTCGGTTTTCTCTGTTTTCTCTTCCTGAAGGGAGGGAGAGGTCTCGTAGATCATCTCTCAATGGCCGTAGGCTATAGGCCATTTTTCCCATTTCGAGCCCTTGCCTTGCTGAGCCGCCGTGTGCCTCGGTTCGGGACCGTCTAACCACCTCCGTTTGCCCCAGTTTTTGGCATGTATCCTTTTTACTCCCTTTCGAGGGACACTGTGGTCCGAGAGACCAACTTCATGGTCATGCACCACTCCCGGTGCCTAACATTTCACTTCGGCCTCGAATCAAGTGTTTCGCCCCGAACCTTCATTCTACATTTTTGGGCTCCGACTCAAACTTGAGATAGTCATATTTTGAGGTCCTTTTCATGTTTGATTAAGGACCTCTTACTGTTTGACATCTCCATCTGTGACTTGCCTTTTTACCTCTTTTTGGGCCTTTTTGCACGGTATTTTAGGCATACTTGTGGGCTGCGTTGGACTTGGGCGTAAACTACAAAGTGTCTTATTTTGAGCCCCTCTTCAACTTTGTTGAAAGACTCTTGGCCATTTGAAACCCGTAGCTACCACTTTCCCTTTTGGCCATTTTTGGCAGGAAACTTGATATGTTTTCCCTCCCTTTTTTCCCTCCATTTTCCCCCTCATTTTGTCTATATAACAGCAGCCCCAGCTGTGATTTTTAAGGTTAGAAAATCTGATTTGGGAGCTCCTCCATACAATCTCTCTCTCTATATTTAAAACACCAAAATCATCCAAGTTTCTACACCCCCCCTTCATCACCACCTAGCACCACCACCACTACACCATTTCCAGCAGCAAGGAGGGCCTTCCAGTAGCTAAAAGGCACCATTTTCAGTCCTAGACGCAGCCAAGGTCTTGGTCTACAAGGGTAAGCACTCATTTCCCCTTTTGAGCTCCATTCTTGTACCATTTTTCTATCCTCTTTGCTTGTGATTTTGAGCTCCGACCCCTACTGAAAGGGGGACTATTTTGAGCCATTCTTCATGTTTTTTTAAGGGCTCAACCTTGTTTGAGCCCTCCCTAGTGCACTTGCTTCAATACTCCTTGATATGCCACATTTTTGCATGGAATTTCTGACCTGCGTGTGATCTGTTTTTGAGCATAATGTAAACTGTAAGTAGGCTCATTTTGAGCCCTTATTCAACATTGAAGAAGGGCTCAACCCTGTTTGGCCTCTCTATCATGCACTTGTTTCATAATCTCTCATATTTACCGTAAAATTGCATGATTTGTTTAGACTCTGTGTGATCTGTTTCGGAGCATGTCATGAACTGTGAATGGGCTTATTCTGGGTCCCTCTACAACATTATAGAAGGGATCAACTTTGTTGGGGGTCTCCATGTTATACTTGTCATTATATCCCTCCTTGACCCCCATTCTTACATGCTTTGTTAAGCCTATCTAGCTTCTGTTTTCGGCCATGATCAGGTCTGGAAAGAGTCATATTTTGGCCTTCTTGTCATATTTTGTTAAGGGTCCAAGGCTGTTTGATGAATGTTTGGCATATCTCATGTTATAACCCTTTGTTGGCTTCAATCTTGCATCACATTTTTGCCATATTTATATGCTGATTTGAGGGTTGTCATAAACTGTAAATGTGCATTTTTTTAGTCCCTCTTCAGTATTGTAGAAGGGAATTTTTCAGTTTGGGATTTGCATATACCACTTGTTTCAATACTCCTCTCTTGACCCCCATTTTTGCATGTCATTGTTGCCCTATCTATGCTTACTATTTGGCCATGTTTTGTACTGTAAAAATGCTATTTTTGGGGCTGCCTTGCTACTTTTTTGCATGTCATGTACCAATTTTGCATGTTTAGTATAGCCGTAGGCCATTTCGGGCGCTTAATATCGCATTTCGGGACCATTCCGTGCATTTGGTGTCATTTCACATCATTTCGGGGCTGTTTTCCCCCTCATTTAGCTGCTGAAATTTCATTTGCATGTTTGCATATCATTTCCTGTGTCATTTCATGCCTTAGGGCCATTGCCTCGGTTTGCGTGCCCGTGTGCACGCACTTCGAGGCACTTCATTTTTTTATCCGATGGCCTCTTATGTGAGTGTGGCTGAGACCCGCTTATGTTAGTGTAAGTCCATGTTGCATTGTATATGCCATTTTAGTCTCATTACATTGCGTATGCCATGTCTTCGGTTCGCGTGCATACGTGCACGCATTCCGAGCGTCCCATTTTCATCTTGTGGCCACTGATTTTGGCATGCTTGCGAGCTATCTATGATTAGTTTAAGTCCATCATTGCATTGCACGTTCATATGTCATGTTTCATGCCTTGTCATGCTTTGATAGAGTGGCATTCGTGCCTTAGGATCGGTCCTCGGTTTGCGTGCATACGTGCACGCGTTTCGGGAATCTCATTTTCCTCTAATGGCCTCCTTGTATTGGTGTAACCCCATCTTGCATTGTGTATGCCATGTTCAATGCATTGTGCATGTTATGTTGTTAGCATCGTGTATGCCACGTAGTTGCATCGCATGTTTGCATACTTAGCCGCCATGCCTAGGTTGCATTTCATTGAACATGCATCCCTTGCCTCTTGACTAATCATGATAGGGGTTGGGGCCCTTTGATTTGTTTTGTGCATTGCATTCCATTTGATATCAAAGTTGCTAACTTGGCTTTTGGGCCATCATGCATTGAAATGTGTGATTGATGGCCCGGGGGTCGAGGGCCATACTCCCTTGAGTCCATTACATGATAGGGAGTGTGTCCATGCATACATTTGCCTAGAAATTCTATACCTTGCAATCCGGATCTCATTGCTTTGTCAAAAGCTTTTCTCAGAATTTTGTGCCGACCGGCAGTATAGAGTGCCGACCGGCAATGTATTTAGTGTCGATAGCTTCATTTCCAGCCGGTGGACTTTATACACGGCCGGTGGACATTCCATCCAGCCGATGATGATTCTTAGGATGCAGGGAGCCTATTGCAGGACTTTACAGTCTTCGAGAAGCGTAATAAAGAAAAGCAGAGCCAATAGTGCTATGGCAGCGAGTTTCCAGGCGAAGCCAATTCGAGCATGCGTGCATCCCTCTTCCTGAGGCCTTTTACTGCTTTCAGTAGTTTAATTAATTTGTTAATTAATTAAGGGTCTGTAATAATTAATTAGCTAGTATAGTTGATTTATTATTTGGGATCAGATATTATTCTTTTGGTCCCTCCGTGAGGGCATATTTGTAATAAGGGTGTGTGAGTGTGTGTATGTCTTCCAACCCCGATTTCTTTCTCCCTTTTATTTACCTGCTTATGATGGTAGATTAGGGCATATTTAATTTAGCATACCTTATGCAATGCATGCGTGCATCCATGCATTTGTTGACATGCATCGGGCTCGACACATCATACAAACTGCATCATACTTTCAATTCCAAATTGAATACGTGTTATTTGTAGCATTCCATATGCCATGTTTAGGATAGCCGAGCCTGCCTAGATTACATCTTTGCATGTGTTGCATTAGACATTTCAGTATGCTTAGGTCCATGCATGGATTTCTAATAAGCTTCTGTTTTGGCTTGGAGTACTAGGTGAGCTTTTATGCTTTAGCATATCGCATGTGTGTGAATGTTGCCATAATAGCATGCTTACCATGAGGCTAAGTGCTTATGTGATATAACTGCATGAATGCCTGTGGATGGAGGTTGAATTACCTAAATTGGGACAACACATTAAAACTGTGAGTTTTAAAGCCCACTAGATAGTGGCAAAACCGTCTTTTCTAAAAGCCCGCTTGAGAGTGGCAAAACCTGCATTTTAGCCTACTTGCGAGTAGCAAATCATTTTCAAAACAAACATGTGGTGTTTTGTTCCAACTTAGGCGATTTGGTCTATACTTGTTTGCTGTGTGCATAATATAGTAATTCTAGGCTAATAATCGGAATAAGAACACGTAATGTTTTCAAAATCAGATATCACGGTTAGTAGAGGTCGGTCTTTGGACCGGGCGAAAGGGGTGCTCATAGCTGAACTTCCCCGATCGTACCCAAGCTCCCGAGCCAAGATACTTTGGTAATGACGGACACGTCGCCTTCGGCACCGAGTCAGGGTTTCCTAAATTTCCCATTTTAAAAATATTTAGGTGGCGACTCATCCGCAAAGCAGTCCATGTTTGGCACTACTTTTCAAAAAATCTGTTTTTCTTCAAAACGATTTGCCAGATTTGGACTCTTTGGTTCAAGATTAAGAACCGTGACATTTTGAGTCCTTTGAACTGTAGTAGACCCAATATCGAACCAGAAAGGGGGGGGGACTCGCACTCCTTTCCCCGGGATGCGTTCGGGGACGTCTACACATGCCTCGATCCTCGTGCCACCAATCACACATATCGATGCCTGATGGCTGAGGAATCGAATTGCACCACTCAATGTAGGATGAATGCAGATGAATGCTACAACAAAACCTAACTCCATCATGGATAATCCGGAGTGTCGGTGACTTGGGAATTGAGACCCGTTCCGTCGCTCGGAGTACGAAACGTGTCTCGTTTCTCGTGCCCGGGCTAACTCCTATCCCGAACACAATGCAATATGCATGATATGCATGAAATGTAACTAATATGCAATCCTAACATACACAGTGCTATGAAAATGAGATGCCTCGAAATGCGTGCACGCGGACACGCAAACCGAGGCGATGATCCTAAGGCATGAAATGGGATACGCAAATGCAAATTGGACTTACACTAACATGAGGGAGCCTCAGCCATACTCACATAAGAGGCCGTCGGATAAAAGTGAGGTGCCTCGAAATGCGTGCACACGGGCACGCAAACCGAGGCAATGGCATATGCAATGCAAGGAGACTAACATGGCATAAACAATGCAACATGGGCTTACACTAACATGAGAGAGCCTCAGCCACACTCACACAAGAGGCCATCGGATGAAAATGAAGTGCCTCGAAATGCGTGCACGTGGGCACGCAAACCGAGGCAATGACATAAAGAATGAAATGGCCTGAAATATGATATACAATGAGACTAAAATGAGATGTCTCGAAATGCGTGCCCACGGGCACACAAATCGAGAAAATGGCATACGAAATGCGACAGGACTAAAATGAGATATGCAATGCAATATGGGCTTATACTAACATGAGTGAGCCTCAGCCAGACTCACATAAGAGGCCGTCGGATAAATGAGATGCCTCGAAATGCGTGCACACGGGCACGCAAACCGAGGCAATGGCATACGGAATGCAATGATGCTAAAAATGGCATACAGGATGCAAAATGGACTTACACTAACATGAGTGAGCCTCAGCCACACTCACATAAGAAGCCGTCGGATGAAAAAGAGATGCCTCGAAATGCGTGCCCATGGGCACACAAACCGAGGCAATGGCCCTAAGGCATGAAATGATATGCAAATGAGACGTGGCATATGGCATATGGAAAATGCAAATTTCAGCAGCCAAAAAGATGCAAAAACAGCCCCCGAATTATAGCAAAATTACACCCGACGCCCGAAAGGCTATGCTAAGTACCCGAAATGACTTGCAGCTATGCCAAACATGCACAATATGGACATGAAGTGTAAAGACGGATGCTAGGCAGCCCCTAAAATAGCATTTTTCCAGTGCAAAGCAAGGCCAAGCAACAATCACAAGTATGGCAAAAATAGCATGCAAAAATTGGGGAAAAGAGGGGAACAATGGAGCAGGTGGTATACGCAATGCTCAAACTGAAAAAAAACAGTTCTACAACATTGAAGAGGGACCAAAAATATGAACATTTACAGTTTATGGAAGCCCTCAAAACAGTATACAAATACGGAAAACATAGCATGCAAAATATTGACCAAGAGAGGGCTATAAAGAGAGATATACCAAGCATTCTCCAAACAGCCTAAGACCCTTAAAAAAACATGGAGAGTGGGTCATTTTAAGACTATCTCCAGTTCTGATCATGGCCAAGAACAGAAGCAAGATAGGCCTAAAAAATCATGCAAAATATGGACCAAAAGAGGGCTATAAAGAGAGGTCATGCATGGAAGCACCAAACGAGGTTTAGCCCTTCTACAATGTTGTAGAGGGGCCCAAAATAAGCTCAATCACAGTTTATGGTATGCTCCAAAAACAAATTTACATAAGCTAAAAATAGCATGCAATTTTACGGTAAATATGATGGATATTGAAGCAAGTGCATGATGGAGAGACCAAACATGGTTGAGCCCTTCTTCAATGTTGAAGAGAGACTCAAAATAGGCCCACTAACAGTTTATTGCATGCTCGAAAACAGATCACTCATAAGCTATAAAAAGCATGCAAAAACATGGATAAAACATGGATTCAAAGTAACTTGCATATGGAGCATGAAAACAGGGTTGAGCCCTTCTTCAATGTTGAAGAGGGACTCAAAATAAGCACAATATCAGTTCATGAGATGCTCCAAATCAGATCACACATAGGCCAAATATTCAATGTAAAATAATGGCATATAAGAGGATATTGAAGGAAGTGTAAGATAGAGGGCTCAAACAGGGTTGAGCCCTTAAACAAACATCAAGAATAGCTCAAAAGAGGACCACTTTCAGTATTGGTCGGAGCTCAAAACAGTGAGAAAGTAGGGTTAAGAAAAGAGGCAAGAAAATGGTGTAAAAGAGAGGGATTGAGACTTACCCTTGAAGACCTTTCTTTCCTTGTTTCTTGACTTAAGAAATGTTGCTTCTAAGCTTCTAAGAACCTCTTCTTGTTGCTGGAAAAGGAGTGGTGATGGTAGTGCTTGATGATGATGAACAAAAGGCACCAAAACTTGAAGATTTTAGAGAAATGGAGATAGAGGAGTGTATGTATGCTTGAGAGCAATTTTTTTAACCCTTGGGACAAGTTCTTGGCTGCCTTATATGGACAAAAGGAGGGGTGTAAAGGTGGAGGGAAATGCACCTAAGCTTTTCCCTCCAAAATATCCCCCGGATACAGGTCTTATCTAGGGAAAATAGCTATACAGCTGTGTAACACAGGTTTCAAGAAGCATGGCAGGCCAGGCACTTTTGTTGGAGGTGGCCGGCCGGCCACCACCCCTAGCCGGCCGGCTAGGGGCAAAAATGGAAGTTGAGAATTGCTGGCCGAGCTCTATACATTGGTGTCCTCCCATGTCTCCTCTTCAAGGCCCTGTGGTTGGAATTTGGCAACTCTGAACCAGGAGAAACAACAATCCAACCCTAGGAGAGGCTCAAAAATGAAAAGAATAATTACTGGCCGAGCACCATTTTTTAGGGTCCTCCCATGTGTGCACAACACAAATATGTGGTTTCGGCTCGAAGAAAATGGCCCTAGGGTGTTCAACATTAGCCTGGAAGTGAGAAAAACGGGCCCCGGGAGGCGCCGGAAGAGCATAACTGGTTGCGGAGACAATTGCTAGGATCCCACCCTCCAGTGACCTTCCTTATGATAAAACAGAGGTACCTGCCAAAAATGAACAAAAATCGATGCAAAATGAATGCTCGGGGGCCAAACCGCGAGGTTCTGGGCCCGAAAACTGGCCGTTGAGCACCGAAAGTGGTGTTTGGCCACGAAGTGGGTATCTAAGACCCCAGTGTCCCTCGTTAGGGAGTAAATGGGATGCACGCCAAAAACCGGAGGAATCGGAGATGGTTGGGTGGTCCCGAACCGAGGCACACGGCCTGACGGCTCCGAAAACCGAACCGGCTCGAATAAGGCAAAATGGCCTACGGCCACGAAATGTAGCCCACGGCCACTGGGAGATAGTCTACGGGACCTCTCCCTCTCTCTAGGAAGGAAAACTGAGAAAACCGAGTCTGGTTCGCAAACCGAGACAAAGCACAGAAGAGAGTTCGGAAGTCCGGAGGCAGGGCGCACGGCCGCGACTCTGAGACTTCTGAACGAGCACAATATGCAACATCACCGAGCGCTCAATCGGTGACGTCTGAGTCTTAAGGTCCGTCAAAAATGGGGTGTCTACAGTTGCCCCTCTTTGACAGAACTCGGAAGTCACAAGTGACGGGAGTGAATGTCAAAGCCCAGAGACGACCCATTTTTGACAAGGCCGAAGACTTAGACAATCATACAAGATGAACAGAAATATGTGCCCGCAGGCAGGGGGGCAAAATGCAAAGCGACATGCACAGAGCCAAATGATCATGCAAATGCAGCAAGCTGTAATGAGGCAAGTATCCGCAAATAGATGCAACAGTTTTAAGCAAGAATGCAAAGCAACAACTACATTTCATGCAGTTAGGAATGCGGATCGTCGCGTCTCACATGGAGAAGATACGATACCTGCGCGATTCGTCTGGTAGCACCAGCCTCAAATGAACTGTACATACAATATCGTGCCTGAAAAAGAGAGAAATTCAACAAGAACAATATGCTAACAACATATATTCAATGTAATTCCTGTGAGTTTGACACGCGCAGTGTCGGCAAGTGAATGCATCGCAATGCGAAAAAGGAACGTGCGTAACAACGCATGCTCAAGCATAGAGATATGGTACATCAAGAGAACATGCATGACAATGCAAAATGCTCATGAGAATGCAAGTTATGTGCAAAACAATGCAAAATGAGCACGAATCAGGGTGCCCGTTTGTTGCGAAACAACGAGCTGGGAAACGTGCATTTCGGTGAAGGCAAATTGATCGCGGCCTCTGATTCACCTCCCGGAGAGGTTACAACATGTTTGAAAAGGATACACCTTGATTTTAATGAGTCATGATGAGACACATGTCAAAAATTACAGCTGAAGTTCCGGCGGAGCAATTTCGCGCCAGAAAGTGCACTTTTCTTGAACTTTTTCAGGTCCCGGGAACTCCGATCTTCCTCAAAATTTGCAGAGAGCTAGAGGGGGGTGTGGGGACCACCACCGGCCAGGTGGTTGCCCTTGGGGAGGTCCCCGGCCAGAAAATGAAAAGCCAATGGCCGGCCAGCCAGAAAAGGTGGCCGGCGGGCCACCTGCCCAAAAGTAGGGGCATTTTGGTCATTTTTCTCATTTCTATATATCTGCACCTCCATTCAATCCGAAATCACTCCCATAGCTGCAAAAACTCCTTCCCTTGCTCCCAAAACCATTTTTCTCTTCAGATCTGCATTTTATACGCGCTTTTCGGCCTTCCACGCAAGTTGTTTTCGCGAAATCTTTCAGTTTTACGCACTTTGAGCTGATTAAATTTCGATTTCGGGGCTTTTTTTTCTCATTTTCACCACTTGAGGTAAGTTTGTCTCAATATTTGGAAGATTTTCTCGGGAGTTGACTTTTGTTGACTTTTTATTTCCCGGGAGTTGACTTTTGTTGACTTTTTCCACTTTTGGCTCATTTTGCTCATTTTTGCAGATTTCTCGAAATGGCGGGCAATTACCCTCATGGCGGAGGTCCTCCAGGCGCTGGGCATGATTTTGGTTTTATGACATTACCCCCGAGAGTCCGCCCTTTCATTCCTGGGAGGTACGCCCCACCGGTACATGTGCTTCCGAGGGCCGTCTTTCGCCGTTTCTCTGGGTTCAACGACCGGGCACCCGGAGATTTACTTTTGCGAGAGCCGGAGCAGCACCTCTCTCATGAAGCACGAGAGGTATTTTACTTTATTTTCTGCATTTTCGTGCATTCTGTAGCTTTGCCATACTTGAACACACAGTTTTAGCTTATGACATGGTACTTTGCCTGCATTCTGAACATGTAGTTTAAACACTTGAATTGCTAAACACTAGGCTCACTGATTGACTATGAACGCACAACACACATTAAGAATTGAACACACGGCTCAAACACTGATTTGTCGAACACACAGCCCGAATTTGAAAGTGAGCACACAACACACACTGATTTGTCAAACACACAGTTCAAGTTGATGGAGAGTAGAACACACAGTCCCAAACTCTGATTTTCTGAACACACAGTTCGAGTTGATGGAGAGTAGAACACACAGTCCCAAACTCTGATTTTCTGAACACACAGTTCGAGTTGATGGAGAGTAGAACACACAGTCCCAAACTCTGATTTTCTGAACACACAGTTCGAGTTGATGGAGAGTAGAACACACAGTCCCAAACTCTGATTTTCTGAACACACAGTTCACAGATTTTTCTGAAATTTGAACACACAGCCCAAATACCAAATTTTCTGAACACGCAGCCCAGATTTGAAGTGAACACACAGCCCACTGATTAGGATTGAACACGCAGCCCAAAACACAGATTTACTGAACACGCAGCCCAGATTGAAGTGAACACACAGCCCACTGATTAGGATTGAACACGCAGCCCAAAACACAGATTTACTGAACACGTAGCCCAGATTGAAGTGAACACACGTTTAATCGATTAGGATTGAACACGCAGCCCAAAACACAGATTTACTGAACACGCAGCCCATATTGAAGTGAACACACAGCCCACTGATTAGTTTTATTTGTAGACAGCTATTTCATTTCATTTGCACACAGCTATTTCATTTCATTTGGCTTGCATTTTATTGTGTACTAAGCACATGTATTCATTCTGAATGCAGGTTGACTCTCGCACTGTACGAGGATACGGCTCTACTGCCGCGAGAGACTGGTATGCTGAGCTTCCAGAGGCTGTCCGAGATCTGGTTGATCTAGCAGGATTCGGAACATTCTGTGTGGGATTATCACGCTGCCCTGCCAGCAGGACATTGTTGGCTGCTTTGGTGGAGAGATGGTGGGACACCACCAATTCCTTCCATTTTTCTGCCACCGGGGATATGACCATGACCCCGCTAGACTTCACCGTGCTCACCGGCCTAGACATAGGCGGCTGGCCCATACCTTACGACGAGGATATGGGGGAGTGGGAGGCCGCATGGATATATCTGTTGGGGGCTCGCCCACCTGTAGACAGAGCTTCCGGGAGAGTCCGGTACACCTGGTTCTCTTCCCATTTTCGGAGGCCGGAGATGGAGCCTGAGTCTCCCGAGGAGGCTGAGCAGTACGCCCGTGGCTTCCTCATGTTCCTCTTCGGCACCACTCTGTTTGCCGATAGGGGGAACACTGTTGGGTTATATCTTCTGAGCGCCCTGGTGGACCTATCACAGGTCAGTCGATATGACTGGGGTGGCGCTGGCCTGGCTACCCTTTATTGTTATATGAGCGCAGCCTCTCGCAGGCGTGGAGACTTACTTGGCGGCTATTGGAGAGCCTGGGAGGTACGTTTTGTCCTCTTGATTTACATTTCTGCTCCTCATTACATGTTCATTGCACACGCGGCGCACTTTGCACTCTGTATTCTGCCTTTAGCACTTTGTATTCACATTCCGCACTGCTTTTCTCAGCTATGGGTGTACGTATACTTTCCCACGTTAGCTCCAGAGATGGAGGTGGCTGGAGTCCTCATGACTCCGTTTTCACTTGTATTCGAGGGCGAGCACCGACCGAGGGCTCGAGAGACTCTCTTCTACTTGCGACAAGATTTTCGATACCGCGGCGGCGAGAGGTATTTCTGAACTCTCAGTTCTTTTCATTTTCGTCCTTGATTTGCCCTGTATATTCCTGATTTCTGATTGATTTATGCACTGGTTATCCGCAGATTACTTGGCAGCCCTGGGCGGTCTTTGGTGACGGTCTCCAACAGTCGTATCCCGGAGGATCGACTAATTCCCAGTATAGGTTCCTCGCCGAGGACCAGCTTGGGTGGCATGGTTCCTGGGGGAACGCTTCTTGCGTCAGGTGTGGGGGTACGATTCTTAGGACCCTCCTGCTGTACCTCCAGCCACTATGCGGACTGCCGATAGACTATCTTCCCAGGAGGTCATCAGTGCTATGCAGGGCACCGACGCTTTGTTATATCTCATGGAGGGGAACTACGCCACCTATCGTCGTATATATCTGATGCCCCCCTTGACAAGAGTGCGTGTTCCGCCACTGAGGCCTACTGGTATGCCATCTTCGAGTCGTGCCGGTACTACGGGTATCCCCTCCTCTAGCAGGGCCAGTGCATCTAGGGGTAGAGGTAGTTTGATTCCTCCGATCCCTCCGTCTCTTCATCATCATCCTGGGTGGCCAGCCATGTCGACCGAGTTAACGAGTTGGCGGTTCGGGGCTCCTTACCAGGTTCCGCTAGAGCCTCCTCTTCCTGACCACAGATATGTCAGAGACCCTGATTCACCCCCGGTATGTTTTACAGCTTTGATTTATCAGTTAAATATTTAGACATTCATTCATCTGCTGATAGTTTTGCATTTGTATTTGTAGCCCCCAGTTGAGTACACGGACGAGCTGCTCGGGATGCTAGCCACATTTGAGGGCATGATCCTACGGAGGGAGGCACAGATGGCCATCATGGGTTTCCAGGTACTCTTTAGTTTTCTGGCATTTATCATATTTCTGATGACATGCTGATCTTGAACATTCTACTGTATTGATAGGCTGTGTAGAGCACATCTGACACACACCCCACTCACATTTTGTGCTCGCATCTGCTTTTCATATTTGAACTGATGTATTTGAAATTTTCATTTTCAGATGCCTCCCGTGTATACTTCGTCATAGGCCGGACCATCCGGGCCTTCTCAGGGAGGGCGAGGTACTGGACCTGTTCATGGTACTGGGCCATCTGGGCCTTTTCGAGGAGCTGGGCCATCCAGGCCTTTTCGACGAGCTCGAGGAGCAGGGTCGTCCCGCAGGCGTAGGGCACCCATTATTGAGGAGGAGGAGGTCGCAGACCGTGAGTCAGAGACATCCGCTGGAGAGGGAGACTCCGGTCTTGGTTCTGGGAGTGGAGATGAGGCTGAGGGGGATCTTGAGGATGACAGCTCCGACCCGGATGGTGATGATAGTGCAGAGGTTGTTCCGCAGAAGAGAATGAGGGGGCCTCCTCATTCCCGCTCCCGAGGATATTGATGCCATTTCCTACTTTATTTTACTTTTTTGCTAGTAGTTTGTAGCACTTTGCATATTGTTAGGCAGTTTTATTTCTTGTAAAACTTGTACCTTTATTTTGTTGTAAAACATGATGGAATGAAACAGCTTTTGAAAAGATGTTTGTGTTTGAAATTCTTAGCATCGCATCACATCATTTTGCACAAAATGGAATTGAATGAAAATGTGCCTTGTGTATTTACCGGGTCAGGTAATGAACCGACGCAACAAATCAAAATCTCGACTCACTAAGAAATAACAGAATCTTAGCAAGTTTACAACTCGATAAGCAAAGTACAACAATGTTAACGACTCGATAAACAAGACTCAACAAAATTGTGTAAACAAAAGGTAATAACTCAAAACACAAAATGCGACAGCTCGACAAAACTTACAACTCGATAAACAGAACAACAACTCGATAAGCAAAAATACAACAAAGCATACTTCGGACGGACGATCTGGGTGATGAAAGGCATCCGAATCTGAGAGAAATGGAGGCCTTCGACGTTCCCGATGCCTAGAACTGCCTCAAACTTCCTTCCGGAGGGCGAAACAGGACCAACACGTGGCCAAACACATTTTGTATCTGGAAATTAGAGGGTGGCCGGCCTACTAGGATAGATGGCCGGCCGGCCACTTCCCCCACAACCCCCAGAATTTTGACACTTGTCCTTTGAATAGTGTTTTACCCCTCTATAAAATCCCCAGCCTTGGAACTTATTCATTTCATCACCGTTTCTCACAAAAATGGAGGCATTTCTCGCAGAAAATCTCACATCTTGGATTTCTTCTCTAGATGGCTCGGAAAAGTTGAACTTCCGGGGTTTCGGCTTAAATGCACTATTTACGTTGAGGCGGACTCCACTGCACCTTCCTTTCCTCCATGCCGCGGCAAGGTTTTGGAACTCGGTGACGCATATTTTTAGCTTCGGCGGGCAAGAGGTATGTCCTACTTTTGAAGATTTTCAAGCTTTGATGGAGTCTGAGCGCTCAGAAGAGATTTTGCCTCAGTCTCGTTTTGGCCACGCCCAAGCTTTAGGGCGGATATGTGGTTTCAACGCGCATGACGCTCGCTCTCTGATTGGTGACGGCATGTTGGATATCCCGAGCCTGATTTACCGATTCTCTGATGCCGGTGACCGCAGCGACCATCATTGGCAAGGTTTCCGACAACATGCCCTCTGCTTGTGCATGCTATCTCATTTTCTGTTCGTCTTGGGCTCCGGAGGAGCTATCATCCGTCTGATCGAAGTTGCACAAGGCTTGAAAGAGGGAAAGAGTTGCATTGCCATGACTTTGGCCGAGACATTGATGGGCTTGGATGCTTTCCACTACCGGGAAACAACCAGGTTCGCAGGGAGTCCGCTACTGCTGCAGGTAATGTTTCCCACCCAAGCTCACATATGTATTTGCTCAAATCACTCGGCCCTCGGGCTCGGTTTTTCTCACAAAACCCTTATCTTACTTTTCTCTCATCGCACACTTCTCTATTCTTTATTCTCTCATTTTTCATCCCTCCCCAGATATGGTTGATGGACAAATTGCGAGTCGTGGACTCTTGCCCTGCTTACTCAGCCCGTTGCTACTTCTTTCGACAATGCCTGGTCGATGCCCTTGATGAGGGATGGTGGTTTGAATGGATGTGCAATTTGTCTGCTGATTGCATTACTTGGCGCTGTCCTTGGCTTAACCTTCCGGCGATGAGCTATAGCATGTTTCAGGATACCGATCCGTTGGTCGGCTTGACTCATCACAGATTTTATTTCCCATTCCGCATTCTGCGTCAGTTTGGCCATGATCAGACTTGCCCTCCGGAGGGGATTGAGTACCCAGCCACTTTCCCGTTTCGAGGTGCACACCTTGCCCGACATACTTCGGCCTGGAGTGCTAGAGAGCTGCTGTCCCTCGCCCCTATTTTCAGTTGCACTTTGTCTGATGAATGCTGGGATTGGCTCAATGAGGAAGCACAGATTGGGCCTAGGTTGGCATCGGAGGCTTCGACCAGCTCTGGAAGGGGGCGCAGGGACACCTGACTTGACTATGCCCCAGATTTATTGCTTTATTAGTCTTTTCAAGTTTTCGTTATGGATGTAATAAAAAAGCAACTTCAATTGTATGCAAGAGCGAGAGAACTCTGTTTTGAAATCAATGAAATTGAAGGTTGTGGTACTGAAAATTCTCCGTTTTTGGTCCAAAATGGTCTTAGTTGTGAAAAGATTAATTTGAACAAAGTCAACTTTTATTAAAACTTTTCAAAACTATTTTCGATATGGATCAGAACTGGACACGCCTGAGATCTGTCACTGAGATGCACAACCCCGGACCCTAGCAACTGGAAAGTTGCCCCTAGTTTGAAAAGTGCCTCGGCGATTCATAGCAACGGAAAGTTGCCCCTAGTCTGGATGGTGCCGCAACACTTCATTGCAACGGAAAGTTGCCCCTAGTCTGAATAACACTGTACTGGAGATCACAATAAATGCTGATGAATAGAGATGACTGAGATGATCAAATGGACAAAGTTGATCGGGGAAAAGATTGGGGCTGAACTTCAGGATGAAGCTGCCTACGTATCCTATAGATGGGAATCAAGCCTTACGTAGTTCAGGCTCGGGTTCGCTCGGGTATTTTTACTCTCCTTTTGCGCTCTAACTTTTGCCAAGGCCGCCCTTTCGGGTTTTCGGCCTAGCGAGCCTCTCAGGGATAATATTTCTTCAACTTGTCCATGTTGATCAGTTGAGAAAACTCCAAGCCATCTAGATCCATCATAACCACAGCTCCACCTGACCAGATTGACTTGATAATATAGGGACCAGTCCAATTGGGTCTGAACTTGCCCCTTGGGTCATGGATAGGAGCTCGGTTGTCCTTGAGTACCAAATCTCCTTCTTTCAAATTCCTGGATTTAACCTTCTTGTTAAAAGCCTGGGCGATTCTGCGTTGATAACCTTGGATGTGGTACAGTGCTTTCAGCCTTCTTTCATCAAAAAGCATGAGTTCCTCAAATGCTTTTGTCGCCAATCTGCCGGCTTATCCGCACTCGGCCAATCCTCGTAATGACGAGACCTCAATCTCAATAGGCAGAACGGCTTCCATCCCATAGACCAATGAGTACGGAGTCGCCCCAGTAGAGGTTCTGATTGAAGTCCTGTAGCCCCACAGAGCAAACGGCAGCTTATCTGGCCAGTCCCGACAGGTTTCCACCATCTTCTGCAGTATGCGCTTGATATTCTTGTTGGTGGCCTCAACTGCTCCGTTGGTTTACGGCCGGTAGGTAGATGACTTATGAAAAGCCGCATTGTATTTCTTCAACAAATCAATCACCTCATTCTTGAAGTGGGAACCATTGTCTGAAACTATTTCGTTTGGGACTCCGTAGCGACAGATGATGTTGTTTCTGATAAATTTCGCGACATGCGAGGCCTTCAACACCGCGTATGATTGGGCCTCGACCCACTTCGTGAAATAATCTATCGCTACCAAGATGAACTCATGCCCGTTCGACCCCTTTGGCGTAACAGCTCCGATTACATCAATTCCCCAGACAGAAAACGGCCACGGCGAAGTCATGCTGTACAGCTTTGACGGCGGGATGTTCATACGATTTGCATGAATCTGACATTTGTGGCATCGCTGGACGAAGCCAATACAATCCTCCTCCATGGTGGACCAGTAATAACCTTGTCTAAGGATCTTCCGTGCCAACATTACCCCATTCATGTGTGCACCACATTCACCCCCGTGGATAGCTTCCATCAGATGTCTTGACTCTTCAGTATCAACGCACAGTTTATGCATTCCCAGATGACCCCGTTTATACAGTTTACCCCCGCAGATGATGAACTGGACTGCCATTCTTCTGATCGCCCTCTTGTCTTTGGTATTTACCCCTGGCGGGTATGTTTCTGTCTCCAAGAAGTTCCAGATGTTGTAATACCAGGGGTATTTGTCCTAAACTTCATCTATGGCTGCAATCGATTCATAGGCAGGTGCAAATTTCTGGTCTATGATGACTGGACGCATTCGGACTCCATACGGGATGTCTATCATAGATGATAGAGTTGTTAAAGAATCTGCAAACTTGTTGTTCTCTCTTAGTAGATGAGTAAAACATAGCTTCTCAAACCGAGGAATCAGCAAATCCAAGGTTTGGTGATACATCATCATCTTTTCCTCTTTCACTTTCCAGTCTCCCTTAGCTTGAGACACAACAAGGTTTGAATCCCCAATAACGTCCAACCGTCTTGCCCCTAGTTCCAGGGCGGCTTCTAGACTAGCGATACACGCCTCGTATTCTGCTTCATTGTTTGAGACTTTGAATCGGAGTTTGAAGGCGAGAGGGATACGGGAATCATCGGGTGCTATCAGCAACACTCCTATCCCATACCCATGTTGATTTGACGCTCCGTCAAAGTACATCGTCCAGGCTTCATCGTCGATATGCAGGATTGATTCATCCGGGAACAAATATTCAACTGCTTCATCCCCCTCAACCGGGTGGTCGGCAAGGAACTCTGCCATCGCTTCTTCCTTTCATCGACTTGCGGTCACGACGTGAGATCAAATTCGAGAGCAACAAAGAACCAACGGGCTAGCCTACCTGTAAGTGCTGGTTTCTCGAAGAGATATTTGATGGGATCAAGTCGTGAAACCAACATTACAGAGTGAGCTAACAGGTAGTGTCGCAGCTTCCTGGTAGCCCATACCAGAGCTAAACAAGCCTTTTCCAGCGGAGTATATCGGGTCTCATACTCCAGCATCTTCTTGCTGAGATAGTAGATGGCTTTCTCCACCCTGTCTTCTGATTCTTGTGCAAGCATGCAGCCCATTGTAGTTTCAGTTACCGACAGATACAAAATCAACGGTTTCCCTGGTTCTGGTGGCGACAAAACGGGTGGGTTCTGTAGATATTCTTTGATTTGTTCAAATGCAACTTGACATCGGCCGTCCCATTGGAACTTCTTTCCTTTCCTCAGGAGGCCAAAAAGTGGTTCACAAGTCAAGGTTAGTTTTGAAATAAACCGTCTTATGAATTGCACTTTACCCAGAAAGCCTCGCACCTCTTTCTCAGTCATCGGTGGTGGCATTTCTAAGATGGCCTTGATTTTGGAAGGAACGACCTCGATGCCTCTTTGTGTAATCAGAAACCCCAGCATTTTTCCCGCTGTAACACCAAATGTACATTTTTGAGGGTTTAGCCGCAACCGGAATTCCCTGATCCTTTGAAAAAACTTGTGCAAGGCGGTGTAGTGGCCCTCTCTTTCTTTGGACTTGACAATCATGTCGTTCACATACACCTCAACCTCTTTGTGGATCATATCATGTAGTATTGTGGTCGCGGCCCGTTGATAAGTAGATCCAGCGTTCTTCAACCCAAACGGCATTACCCGGTAGCAGTATGTTCCCCACGGGGTGGTGAATGCAGTCTTTTCCCTGTCCTTTGGGGCCATCACTATCTGATTGTATCCTGAGAAGCCATCCATGAACGAGAGCAATGCATGCCCTGCCGTGAAATCTACCAACTCATCGATGTGCGGTAAGGGAAAGTCGTCCTTCGGACTAGCTTTGTTCAAATCCCTGAAGTCTACACACACCCAGATCCTACCATCTTTCTTCGGCACCGGAACAATGTTGGCCAACCAAGTCGGATATTCAGATACCAGCAGGAAGCCTGCGTCGATTTGTTTGGTGACCTCTTCCTTAATCTTGAGAGCCCAATCCGGGCGGATTCTTCTGAGTTTCTGCTTGACAGGTCGGGCCTCGGGGTCAAGGGGGATCCGATGTTGTACAATCTCAGGATCGATTCCAGGCATGTCTTCGTAGGGCCACGCGAAAACATCTTTGAAATCTTTTAATAAAGCGACTAAGCGCTCGCGTTCCTCCGAAGACAACGTGGACCCGATCTGGACCACCGGGTCTTCCTCGCACTAATGTTCACGTAAATGATTTCATCCATTAATGGTTTAACAAATCTCTTGCTCTTGCTCAATTAAACGCTAAAACCGAGGAACTTCCCTCGCTGCTTTTGATCAAAATTTTGAAAGTCCTAATTAATGCAATAAATTAGGGCAGAAAAGTACTTAAACCACAGATAGTTCATTCTCATTAAGCACATCCAAATCGTCCGATTCATCGGTTACAACAGACTCAAATGAAAAGGAAAAAGACGACCTGGACAAGACAGTGGCATCCGGGTTAACATCCCCAGGAGTACCAGACTTAGACTCAGTCGAGCTGGAACCTGATTCCGACTCACAGGACTCGGTGGAAACAGATTCCGACTCACTACCCGACCTTGCCGCTGACAAAAATCCTCCTCAGACCGCCAAGTGAGAGAGGGTGCGATTGATGCATCCAAGATAGTCACCGGTCACCGCAATTGCTTTCATCCCTAATCATGGACACCACGGTTATCCCCAAGCACTCTTGGTCGACGGAGGATCGAGAGGAGACATGCCGCTGCTACCCCCATTGAAGTTCTCAGGCCCTCGTGATCCACCGCTTTATTCTCGCTCAACCTCGCTTGTTGGGTCTGTCACTCAGAGCAACATCATCCCGGATAGTTGCGGTGTCAAAGAAGATTTCAAACCTGCACGCCGCTTTTCTCCGCTTAACCATGGCTCGGGAAACCGCAAATGGAAAGTTCTCCTCCCGGACGAAGCGTCTGCTCAGGGTACCGGATGGGCCTCGTATTAAGTCAAAGGCTTCCTACCGCTTTCGCCTCGCTTGCCGGCCATTTCTTTCCTTTCTCACCCGTTTTTGGTGGGCAGATAACCCAGCCCAAAGGTATGCGGGTTATGTGGCACTTCGGCCAATGCGGCGACTCCTTTCCTGCTGCTCCTTCCTAATCCCATCCCGGGAATATGCTGTAGCTTGTTCATGAGGTAGACGGATTGAGCACTGACGTACACACCTTCATTCACAGCCATTATATTCTGCACTACCCGGGCTTCTGCCAAAGTGAACCCTAATAAGAACACATCCTCCGTGCCGTGCTCGATTTCCAAAACTGGTGTAGACACTTCTGGCGGCGGATTGATGGATGAATTTCTGAAAACAATTGCAACCCCCTTCCCGTGAGGGTATTTCAACATCTGGTGTAGAGTGGAAGAGACTGCTTTCACTTGGTGCAACCACGGCCGCCCCAAGAGCAAGTTGAAGGTTGCGGGAACGTCCAAGACATGAAATTCAATGTTGTGTTGTCCTGGACCAACCTGGGTCTGAACCTTGACAGTCCCCATCACTTCCCTATTGGTATTATCATAAGCTTTGATCACCTGAGTGGTTGGTATGAAGTCCGCGGGTTTCAATCCGATTGCATATGCCGTTCTGACTGGGCAAACATTGATAGCAGACCCGGTATCAACCAATACCACCGGCATCCATTTATCCTTACACTCCACAGAGATGTAGAGAGGTTTGTTATGATTCACGCCCTCAGGCAGCAGTTCCTTGTCCGAAAAGGTTAATGCCAGGGAACCTCCTCCCGAAAAAACCAGCCTAACCAACTGCTCTGGCGTAGTTTCGATGGAGAGTTTGGCCTTGTCCATAGCAGATATTTTGTCTGCACCCTTGAAGCCATAAGCGCCCAGATGGAGATGTCTGTCAGATTTTTTTAACTGCTTGAGCACGCTTCTTCTTCAATCTGCTTCTCTGCTTTCTCGCTCTTTATCTTTCCCAGATGTCTCAAAGTTGGTCAAGGTGCGGGGCTTGAAGTACCGCCCACTCGGTCATGTGATCCACCTCATCGAGGTACCAAGTATCATCCGTTGGGCACCGCCCAATCTTCATCTGTGTGGGCAAGACACAAGTCATCGCCTTCCCACCACATCCCATCGATGTTTAACAGACACCTATCCGTTCTCGCAAGTTTGTACTCTCAAGATTTCATCCCACATGCTCGCAAAGATGTCCTCGCTTTGTGCTCACAAAGACTTTCATCTTCTTCATGGTTCTTGGCTTTCTGGATTCTCTCAGAATCCCACCTCTTCTCTTGCTCCTCCTGTGTTAGTACGGTTTGCTGTTCGGTTTTCACAATATCTTGATCCTGAGCGGAATTCTTTGTACCGCGCCTCCGCAATTCATTTCGACTCGCCCTTCCGCCATCATTGATACTTCGCTCGCCGCCTTGCTCTGGCTGAATTTCTACAACATCTGGCTGGTCATCTAACCACCCGGCAATTTCCGCGGACTCCCCATATTCAAACCAATTAATTGTTGCATCCCCTGCTTCTTGGTCGTTGAGGAACTGGAGGTTAGCAAAATCTTCTTCCACCGTTGTCAGATCATCTGCCCCTTGTTCTAGTCCTTCCCCCCGAATCATGCATAATTCAGCTTTTTCTGGCAGTCCTCCAATCGGCTCAGACCGGTCCACTGATACAATGTATCCACTCGGATCATAGGCTCTCCCAGCTAGATTCCCAGACTGTCCCATTCCAGACTCACCAATTCTGTTTCCTTCTAAAACCTGCCGCGTTCCATCTTCGGAGGCCACCACCTCTAGCTCAGATTGGGTTGTGAAGGTGTCCAACATGCACAAGTCGGTGCAATCAGGAAGGATCACCTCCGGCTTAGGTTGGTGAGAGGGAGTAATATAGATACTAGGATCATAGGAAACAGTTTGGATGAGGTTGACTCTTTTGGGTGGTGGATCTTGGTTATGTGCGGGGAGGGGGTTAGTTGTGACGTTGGGTCTTTCGGGAGGTATGATGATATTCTTGTCAACGAGGTCTTGAATCTCGTGACGCAGCCAGAAACATTGATCTGTGTCATGGCCATGCTGCTGGTGGTACGCACAGTACTTGGCTGGGTTGTGGGAAGGGGGGAGTGGATTCGGCAGTGGCCTCGGTTCTGTGGGTGTCGATGCTTCTTCCCGATTAACACCCCCGTGAGCCTTGGACAGGGCATATATAGTGGAGTGAAGGTTCTTTGGCCTCGGATTGATATCTCGGCTTGGTTATCGCTTCCCGAGGTATCGAAAAGGGTGTGGCCATGGGCCTTGGTTGAGAAGGAGGAGTGGTGACCATACCGACCTCTGGAGTTCTTGTGTTGGCGGCGCCACTCGGCCTCGCGTTGTTATTGCGATTGAATGTCCTTCGGCCGTTCTCGGTCCCGATCGATTAAACCTTGCTTCATCACATCTCGATCTAGACTCATCTCGTAAATCCGAGAAGGTGGGGAAAGGGAGTACGATCATTTTCGTGATTAACTTGGGTTGGAGGTTGCATAATCATCCGAATTTGATCCTTATCTGTTGGCCTTAAGGTCATCATTGATGCCTTCGCTCTCTACCGAAGTTACAAAATCGAGAAGGTCTTTTTGTTCCTCGCCGTTGTCTCGAGATTACGTGTTGTAATCTCGATCTGCGTGTTATACTTAATATCGCAAGAACGAAGGCCTCACCAACTCATCCCAATTTCTTCACATCATCTTCTAATTTTATGCACGGATGGCCGCCACCCCGACAAAGTCCCGCCAAATAAAGAAAGCTTCAGGTCGAAGTTAGGCCCATTGGCCTCAAGACGTCTGAAAATAGCCGAGATGGACCATAGGATCCCCGATCCATCAAAACGATCAACTGCGGGCATCTTAAATCGGCAGTTGTCACGCCCACATCAAGTAGCCATCTTCAATATCCGGGATGGCCTTCACCCCGCGATTTCTTAAATAGCTTTTTCCAAATTTTGCTCACCAGAGTCAGTATGATCTACCTCGAACTCAAATGGAGAGTCCGTGGTTGGGTGTAAGATTCTTGGACATTCTATGCAGGTGGGGCGAGCTGCCCTCTGGAAGACCTATGTCCTCTTGAGTGTTCCGACATCTGGTAAGGTATTCTGAGTATTCGGGAGGATATTCTGAGGATTTGGCAGATATTCTCGACCAAAGGACGCCGCCAGTAGTGGAGAGCCGGTGAAGGAGGAGCTCGATGCAAGCGACACGATTCTCGCTATTGCGTACTTAGTAATCACCGCTGTTGGGCCATGAATGTGGCTTGTTGTTTGGAAAATTCCGCTTGGCAGGTGGCATCATCTTGCATCTGCCTCATGCTCTCATGCATTTGGCGTATCATCGCCTCTATCCCTGACGTATTCTGTTGTTCCATCTAAATGGCCGGTAGATGTACCTCTACCAGCATACGTAAATCTCACCGATTGTTTACTATCAGCAGCCGTCTGCAGAATCCTGTTCCGACACGCTGTGTCTTCTCGGCCTTCTTCGGATAACTAGGGGTACAGAGTGGAACACCGGATGTCCGTCAACGAGATCCTCGGATCGGTTGAGTCGGCGACCTCGTGTCCAAAGTGCTTGGGGGGTATCTGTTGGTTCGGAAGCAATTGTGCTACAAACTACCCCTAGTAAAAAGATAATAAAGCGAAAAGGAAATAAATAACCAGAAAAACGGGCAGCATAACAGCTTAATTTAAATACACACAACACACAGTCGGGCATACAACACGTAGTCGATAAGCTGAAAATACACTGTCCTCAATCATCGTCATCGCCTCAGATCATCGTTTCCCAAAATCAATCGGATATCCATAGACAATCGATTCTCGATATCGACCGATACCCGCAGTTCGATGCCCAAACTCAACTGATACATGCATTCCCTGTAGAGGCACACTCTAACAAGCACATAGCAGATAAGTGAGAGCTGAAAACACCCCTATGTTGGGGTAGGGTTTCCCTGTCCTATTTTGTCAGGAACTAGGGTTTCGCTACGCACACAGCGGCTTCAAACAACCTATAAATGGGTAAGCAACCTGTCCTAGTTTGGAATGGTCACTATGGGTCCGAATATGCACTAGGTCGAATGGTCAAAAAGGGTGCCCCGGTAAAACCGAGGTTTGTGTTCCCATGCTGGCAGAGCCCGTAACTGGTAAGCCTTTGGACATGCCTTGACAAGACAAGCCTCCGGCAAACCGCTCAGGAATAGCAGATGGCAAACACGGTGTCCTAGGCGCACCAATGCAAATGCAATGCAAAGAAACACACAAGTGTAGTCAAAACCAGATATCATGAGTTCGAGTCAAGTTTTCTAAATCCCCAGCAGAGTCGCCAGAAACTGTAGACGTCCCCGAACGCATCCCGGGGGAAAGGGCAGTGCGAATCCCCCCCCGTTCTGGTTTGATATTGGGTCACTACAGTTCGAAGGACTCGAATGTCACGGTTCTTAATCTTGAACCGAAGAGTCCAAATTCGGCAAATCGTTTTTGAAAACAGATTTTTTGAAAGAAGTGCCAAGCATGGACTGCTTCGCCAGATACAGAGTCGCCACCTAAATATTTTAAAATGGGAAATTTAGGAAACCCTGACTCGGTGCCAAAGGCCATGCGTCCGTCATCACCAAAGTTGCCTCGGCTCGGGAACTTGGGTACGATTGGGGAAGGTCACTTCGTGAGCACTCGCCGCCGGCCAAAGACCGGCCTCTACTAACCATGATATCTTATTTTGAAAACATTGTGAGTTCTTATTCCGGTTATTAGCCTAGGTTACTATGTGATGCGCACAGCATACAAGTATAGACTGAATCGCCTGAATTGGAACAAAACATTTCATGTTTGTTTGTTTGAAAATGGTTTGATGGTGCTATTCGCAGGTAGGCTAAGACGCGGATTTGCCACCCACGGGTGGGCTTAGAAAACATGATTTTGCCACTATCTAGTGGGCTTAAAACAAACATTTGATGAATTGTTCCACTCCAAGTAACTCAACCTCCACCCACAGGCATTCAAGGCATTTATATCACGTAAGCACATAGCCTCATAGTAAGCATGCTATTCATGGCAACACTCACACGCATGCAAGGATGCTAAAGCATAAAACTCACCGAGTACTCCAAGCCAAAAAAGAAACTCATTAGAAATCATGCATGATCCTAAATATAGAGAAATGCCTAATGCAACACATGCAAAGATGCAAACTATAGCATGCTCGGCTGTACTAAACATGGCATATGGAATGCTACAACTAACACGTATTCAATTCGGAATCGAAATACAAATGCAGTTTGTATGATGAGCCGAGCCCGGTGCGTGCAAAACAGATGAATGATGCAAACATGTCATTACATCAGATGCTAATTGAAATATGCCCTATTTCTAACCATCGTAAGCGAGTAAATAAAAGGGAAGAAAGACGTGGGGTTGGAAGACATACATCACACTCACCCACACTTATTACAGTTATGCCCTCGCACAGAGGGTCCGAATAAATATACAAATTAATGAAAGAATAATACAATCAAATATACAAATCAATAATGTACAAATTCCTAATTAATTAACAAATTAACTAAGAAAGCTATAAACTGGCGTGCAAGCCAGGGGCTGCCTTGCTATTGATGAAAGATGTATGCTGGGCTGCTTTGCGCGGAAATCCACTGGGATGCCCCAATTAGCCTCCGTTTGCAATGTTTCTCGAAATGCGTGCCAGACTCCGAAAAGTTGCTGATTCTTCATTTTGCTGCATCAGAGAGCAGGAAAGGGGCATAGCAATGTATTTCACAAATATATGCATGCCTCGATCCTCGTGCCACCAATTACGCATATCGATGCATGATGGCTGAGGAATCGGATTGCACAACTCAATGTAGGATGAATGCAGATGAATGCTACAACAAAACCTAACTCCATCATGGATAATCCGGAGTGTCGGTGACTTGGGAATTGAGACCCGTTCCGTCACTCGGAGTACGAAACGTGCCTCGTTTCTCGTGGCCGGGCTAACTCCTATCCCGAACACAATGCAATATGCATGATATGCATGAAATGTAACTAATATGCAATCCTAACATACACAGTGCTATGAAAATGAGATGCCTCGAAATGCGTGCACGCGGACATGCAAACCGAGGCGATGATCCTAAGGCATAAAATGGCATACGCAAATGCAAATTGGACTTACACTAACATGAGGGAGCCTCAGCCGTACTCACATAAGAGGCCGTCGGATAAAAGTAAGGTGCCTCGAAATGCGTGCACACGGGCACGCAAACCGAGGCAGTGGCATATGCAATGCAAGGAGACTAACATGGCATAAACAATGCAACATGGGCTTACACTAACATGTGAGAACCTCAGCCACACTCACACAAGAGGCCATCGGATGAAAATGAAGTGCCTCGAAATGCGTGCACGTGGGCACGCAAACCGAGGCAACGACATAAAGAATGAAATGGCCTGAAATATGATATACAATGAGACTAAAATGAGATGTCTCGAAATGCGTGCCCACGGGCACACAAATCGAGAAATGGCATACGGAATGCGACAGGACTAAAATAAGATATGCAATGCAATATGGGCTTATACTAACATGAGTGAGCCTCAGCCACACTCACATAAGAGGCCGTCGGATAAATGAGATGCCTCGAAATGCGTGCACACGGGCACGCAAACCGAGGCAATGGCATACGGAATGCAATGATGCTAAAAATGGCATGCAGGATGCAAAATGGACTTGCACTAACATGAGTGAGCCTCAGCCACACTCACATAAGAAGCCGTAGGATGAAAAAGAGATGCCTCGAAATGCGTGCCCATGGGCATGCAAACCGAGGCAATGGCCCTAAGGCATGAAATGATATGCAAATGAGACATGGCATATGGCATATGGAAAATGCAAATTTCAGCAGCCAAAAAGATGCAAAAACAGCCCCCGAATTATAGCAAAATTACACCCGACGCCCGAAAGGCTATGCTAAGTAATTAAATGACTTGGTACTATGCCAAACATGCACAATATGGACATGAAGTGTAAAGACGGATGCTAGGCAGCCCCTAAAATAGCATTTTTCCAATGCAAAGCAAGGCCAAGCAACAATCACAAGTATGGCAAAAATAGCATGCAAAAATTGGGGAAAAGAGGGGAACAATGGAGCAGGTGGTATACGCAATGCTCAAACTGAAAAAAACAGGTCTACAACATTGAAGAGGGACCAAAAATATGAACATTTACAGTTTATGGAATCCCTCAAAACAGTATACAAATACGGAAAACATAGCATGCAAAATATTGACCAAAAGAGGGCTATAAAGAGAGATATACCAAGAATTCTCCAAACAGCCTAAGACCCTTAACAAAACATGGAGAGTGGGTCATTTTAAGACTATCTACAGTTCTGATCATGGCCAAGAACAGAAGCAAGACAGGCCTAAAAAATCATGCAAAATATGGACCAAAGAGGGCTATAAAGAGAGGTCATGCATGGAAGCACCAAACGAGGTTTATCCCTTCTACAATGTTGTAGAGGGGCCCAAAATAAGCTCAATCACAGTTTATGGTATGCTCCAAAAACAAATTTACATAAGCTAAAAATAGCATGCAATTTTACGGTAAATATGATGGATATTGAAGCAAGTGCATGATAGAGAGACCAAAAATGGTTGAGACCTTCTTCAATGTTGAAGAGAAGCTCAAAATAGGCCCACTCAAAGTTTATTGTATGCTCGAAAACAGATCACTCATAAGCTATAAAAAGCATGCAAAAATATGGATAAAACATGGATTCAAAGTAACTTGCATATGGAGCATGGAAACAGGGTTGAGCCCTTCTTCAATGTTGAAGAGGGGCTCAAAATAAGCACAATATCAGTTCATGAGATGCTCCAAATCAGATCACACATAGGCGAAATATTCAATGCAAAATAATGGCATATAAGAGGTTATTGAAGGAAGTGTAAGATAGAGGGCTCAAACAGGGTTGTGCCCTTAAACAAACATCAAGAATAGCTCAAAAGAGGACCACTTTCAGTGTTGGTCGGAGCTCAAAACAGTGAGCAAGTAGGGTTAAGAAAAGAGGCAAGAAAATGGTGTAAAAGAGAGGGATTGAGACTTACCCTTGAAGACCTTTCTTTCCTTGCTTCTTGACTTAATAAATGTTGCTTCTAAGCTTCTAAGAACCTCTTCTTGTTTCTGGAAAAGGGGTGGTGATGGTAGTGCTTGATGATGATGAACAAAAGGCACCAAAACTTGAAGATTTTAGAGAAATGGAGATAGAGGAGTGTATGTATGCTTGAGAGCAATTTTTTTAACCCTTGGGACAAGTTCTTAGCTGCCTTATATGGACAAAAGGAGGGGTGTAAAAGTGGAGGGAAATGCAACTAAGCTTTCCCCTCCAAAATATCCCCCGGATACAGGTCTTATCTGGGGGAAATAGCTATACAGCTGTGTAGCACAGGTTTCAAGAAGCATGGCCGGCCAGGCACTTTTGTTGGAGGTGGCAGCCGGCCGGCTAGGGGCAAAAATGGAAGTTGAGAATTGCTGGCCGAGCTCTATACATTGGTGTCCTCCCATGTCTCCTCTTCAAGGCCCTGTGGTTGGAATTTGGCAACTCTGAACCAGGAGAAACAACAATCCAACCCTAGGAGAGGCTCAAAAATGAAAAGAATAATTACTGGCCGAGCACCATTTTTTAGGGTCCTCCCATGTGTGCACAACACAAATATGTGGTTTCGGCTCGAAGAAAATGGCCCTAGGGTGTTCAACATTAGCCTAGAAGTGAGAAAAACGGGCCCCGGGAGGCGCCGGAAGAGCATAACTGGTTGCAGAGACAATTGCTAGGATCCCACCCTCCAGTGACCTTCCTTATGATAAAACAGAGGTACCTGCCAAAAATGAACAAAAATCGATGCAAAATGAATGCTCGGGGGCCAAACCGCGAGGTTCTGGGCCCGAAAACTGGCCGTTGAGCACCGAAAGTGGTGTTTGGCCACGAAGTGGGTATCTAAGACCCCAGTGTCCCTCGTTAGGGAGTAAATGGGATGCACGCCAAAAACCAGAGGAATCGGATTTGGTTGGGTGGTCCCGAACCGAGGCACATGGCCTGACGGCTCCGAAAACCGGGAACCGGGCTCCGAAATGGGCAAAATGGCCTACGGCCACGAAATGTAGCCCACGGCCACTGGGAGATAGTCTACGGGACCTCTCCCTCTCTCTAGGAAGGAAAACTGAGAAAACCGAGTCTGGTTCGCAAACCGAGACAAAGCACAGAAGAGAGTTCGGAAGTCCGGAGGCAGGGCGCACGACCGCGACTCTGAGACTTCTGAACGAGCACAATATGCAACATCACCGAGCGAGTCTTAAGGTCCGTCAAAAATGGGGTGTCTACAGTCGCCGTGTGCACCTCCCATCGTAGCGGCGCGACAAAGGGATGACCAGGGGAGTCTCCGTCTCCGGCACTGGCTCCAGCCTGGGAAAGTAGGCATACACCCACAACTGCAAAACAGATGTCAGTATAACCGTCAGATAAAGCAGGGTGCAGAATAAAGCAGAAATAGCAGAGCCGTGTGTTGTGCAGTGTATTGAACAGAGTGTACAGTGTGAGTAGTGTACAGTCTGTGTAAAGCAGAGTATGTGTGTGCCATGTGTACAGTATGCAGTCAACGTGAAACAAACTACAGTGTGTGCAGTACAGAGTACAGAAAATGTAGAGCAGAGATGTAAAGAAGAGAAGGAGACATACCTCCCAAGCTCACCAGTAGCTCCCGAGCAACTGCCTGCTGCTACGGTAGACGGAGCTCATGTAGCCATAAAGGGTGGCCAAAGCGGCACCGCCCCAGTCATACCGCACGATCTGCTGAACGTCCACCAGTGCGCTGAGGAGGCAGAGAGGCACGGTGTTCGCCCGGTCGGCGAATAAAGTGGTCCCTAGCAGAAACATCAAGAAGCCGCGTGCATACTGCTCCACGGCCTCCTGGGTCATCGGAGCTGCATCGACAAGGGTAGGCTGGACCCTGAACTGCACCTCGAACCAGGAGTAGCGAACAAATCCCGGACGAGCAAGAGGTGGCGCCTCGCCAAGCAGGTAGACCTGAGCGGCGGTCCACTCATCCATGTCTGTATCAAAGGGGATCGGATCACCCCCCACCCCGATGCCGGTGAGCATCGAGAAGTCATAAGGGGTCATCGTCATGTCCCCAGTCGTCGATAGGTGAAATGAGTCGGTGGTGTCCCACCATCTCTCTGCCAGGGCCGCGAGGAGAGGCCTGCAAGCGAAGTCCGACAATCCTGCAAAAGCCGCCTGGTCCACGATCCGCAAACCGCCTCGAAGCTCCGCGATACCAATCTCAAGAAGAACATTCCCATACCCGCGGATGGCATGGGAATCTACCTGTTTTCAAACAAATAATTGCGAAGCAATATGAAATGTACAGTTCTGAGGAAACATGTTAAAAATCGATACAAGTCTAGCATGCGTGCAAGTTTTTCAGATCCAAGCAGATACCGGGTTTCAGTGTACTACGGTAGACTACGGCCTGTAATGTGTCAGTGTGTTTGTGAGAGTCAGCACAGATATGATGCATGTGTGCACGTTTTTCAGATTCAAGCAGATATCGGGTTATAGTGTGCCAGTAAGTAAACTACAATGTGTGATGTGTCAGCATGTTTTGTCTGATTCAGTTTGAATACAGCATACAATATGTTTTCAGATTCCAATAAGTGCCGGGTGTCGGTAAGTTTGCAGTGCAGAACGGTGTGTGCCGTGTGTTTTGGGTAATTGAGGCTAGTGCAGTGTGTGTGCATGTGTTCGTCTCAAACAGATATCAGTTGTAAGTTTGTCTACGATCAACTACAGTACAGTGTATCAGAGCTAAGCAATTAAGGGTTGTAATCAGCTATGGCAGTTGACAGTTTACAGTTCTACATTGAAGAAAGTAAAGCAGAGCAGAAGGGTTACCTCGGAAGCGCCGAATGAGAGATGAGAGGCAGGCTCGCATAGCAGAAGCTCTGGGTCCAATGCTCTGTCGAAACTCCTGAACTGGCGAAGTCCATCGGGTGGAAGCACGTGGATCGTCGGGCGATAGGTCGCCGGATCGAACGGGCGCTCACTCAGCGGGAGGAGCTCGACCCCGGGATCCATCTCGTGATCCGGGGGAGTCCCGACATGTGGAACATCGTCTGCCATAGTAATGGTGGTGAGAAAATGGCCGGAAAAGCCGGAATATGAAAAGTCAACTGGAAAAGTGAAACCCCGAGCGGGCCGAAAATAGCCGGAAAGGTCGGAAGATGAAAATACACGGAAATGTAGAGAAAATCGAGGGGAACAAGTCCCGAAAAGGCGAAAATAGCAAAGGAGATCCCGAAATGAGATTTCGATCGGGTGGAAATGTCCGGAACGCGAAGAATATCGCGAATCCGACGGTAAAATGGTGCGAAAACACGAGGAAATCGACGGAAAATCGAGAGAACGAAGCTCTAGAGAGAGAGAGTGAAGGATTTTGGCGGAAGAGGAAGTGGAAAATAGGGTTTAGAAGCCCTATTTTATAAAGCCTAAGGTGAAATGGCAGATCTGCCCCCGATCAGGCATTTTCTGCCGGTCGGCACTATTTTGTGCTGGTCGACACATTATTGTGCCGGTGGATAAGTTTAGGCAGCCGGTGGCAGCCGGTGACCACCCCACCCAGCCGGTGGTGTTCCCAAGGCCTTGTTTAGGCAAAATGAGTAGTTGTGGGTCTTCATAGCTCAAGAAAGTGCAATAAAGTGCATCCCCGATGCTCAACCGGCCTCCGTTTTGACTTCGGACCGTGTCTACTGTGCGTAACACTCAAATTCAAGCAAAGACTATATCCTTTTTGTATCCTTTTGTCGATTATAAAGATTCAAAAGTTGCCCCGTGCGCGTTGCATGCATCCATCCTTTTGTCTAGTGCGTCGCATCGTGCCGTCTTGCACGTCCCTTGTGACTTGCACTGTCTTGCATTTTTCGTATGGCATGCGTGTCACACTTACATCATTTTCCATTCAATGAGGTATGCATGCCTCATTTTGCATTTCATTACATTTCGAGGTACGTGTGCCTTGTTTTGCATTTCATTTTCCATCAAATGAGGTATGTGTGCCTCATTTTGCATTTCATTGCGTCTCGAGGTACGTGTGCCTCGTTTTGCATTTCATTTTCCATCCGTTGAGGTATGTGTGCCTCATCTTGCATCTCATTTGCACTTTCATCTTGATCCACGTGAGGTGTACTACCTCACGTGCTTCATTTTGCATTTCATTTTGATCCACGTGAGGTGTACTACCTCACGTGCTTCATCTTGCATTTCATCTTGATCCACGTGAGGTGTACTACCTCACGTGCTTCATTTTGCATTTCATTTTGATCCACGTGAGGTGTACTACCTCACGTGCTTCACTTTGCATTTCGTTTTGATCCATGTGAGGTGTACTACCTCGCGTGCTTCATCCTGCATTTTGTTTTGCATTCTTGCATCTATGAGGTATGCATGCCTCATCATGCATCTCATTTTGCGTTTCATCGCGCTATCTTGCGCACCTCATTGTTTTCCACCCGGGTCTGGCGAGACCTTAAACACGCGCGGTCTAGGAGACCTTAAATCCTCGGGAGGTGCAAAACCTTCGGTGCATTAAGATATGCACTTCATCGCATTTGGCATGCATTCGTATCGCACTGTCTTGTGCACTCGCGTTGTCTAAACGCATCGCGCTATTTTATGACGCTACCGCTTACGCACCCTCATTGCACTTCATTTTCCATCCTTTGAGGCACGCGTACCTCATTGCACGCATCCGTATGCGTGTCTCGTTTGCATCGCATTCGCTTAAAGTGTTGTGTAATTGATGCCCCACCCGGGTCTGGCGAGACCTTAAACACGCGCGGTCTAGGAGACCTTAAATCCTCGGGAGGTGCAAAACCTTCGGTGCATTAAGGTGTGCACCTCATTGCATTTGGCATGCATCGCATCGCGCTATCTTGCGCACCTCAATCGCGTTGTTTTGCGCACCTCATTGCATTTGGCATGCATTCCATCGCGTTGTTTCGCGCGCCTCATCAATTGCCCCCCGGGTCTGGCGAGACCTTAAACACGCACGGTCTAGGAGACCTTAAATCCTTGGAGGGTGTGAAACCTTCACCATATTTGCATCCCGGTCTAGGAGACCTTAAATCCTCTGAAGGTGCAATTCCTTCGGTGTTTGTTGTGCCCGAACAACTTTCGGTGGTCTGGTAAAGCCACCTGTCTGTGTTTGCGGTGAGTTCCTAGAAGACCAATGGGGATGGTGAAAACTAGAGTTTGAACGGCTTATGCCTAGAACACAAAGGTTCGGAATTTTCAAGACTAAAGTCTGGTTTAAATACCGAGGGGGTGTACCCTCGGCTTGAAATCTGTATGGAAGCCCCATAGGTTGAGGTGGCATGTCTGCGCCTCAATTCTGGATACTGAGCCAACCTAGTATATCGCCTTGTTGGTAAGATAGGGAAAACTGCAATTGCAGCCATTGCATCATACTGCATTGTCATGCATCATTAATATATGTCATGCATTGCATTTCAAAAAAAAAAAAATCCAAAAAGCAAAAAACACGTGCATTGTCATGCATCATTGTAAGTATTGCATATGTCATGCATTTAAAAAAAAAAACAAAAAAAAAAAACAACAAAAACAACATGCATTTGTCATGCATTTCATTGTAGTATAGTGCATATGTCATGCATTTTCTGTAAACATCCAGTGCATATTGCATTGTAGCTTGCATGCATTCACTGCATCATCTTCCATCTATGGCTTGCGCCTTTCCTTGTTGAACTTGGTCTGGTATGTGCCCTTACTTTTCACATCGAAGCATGGTTCATGTGCATCGCGCCTATTCCTTGATAAACTTGGTTTGAGGTTGCGGCACCTTTTCTGTGTTAGACATGGCTTGTACGTGTGCATGCCTTTCCTAAGCGAGATACGGTTTGGCCCGCGCGCCATAATCGTATATTACATTATAGTGTAATTGTTGCATCCGGCATTAGGATCATTATTCTTTCCTCAGCGAGTCGTCACCCCACTTATGTCATTCCACCCAATACTTGTTCTTGTGTCCATCTACATCACTCATAGTTCAGATATCGTTCTATGGTAGACGGACTCGTTACTTCCATCAATCTATTTGACATTTGTGTGGTTTCGAACTGCTCATGATTGAATCATGATTCAATTGCTTTGCATGTAGTTTGCATTGTTTCAATTGCACTACATATCATTTGCATTATTCATACATCATTTTGTATATATTGCATATCATTTTGCATTTCGCATTGCCATGCATATGGCTAACAATATTGTACCTGTTAAGTTTACTTTCTTTGCAGGCACGATATTGTATGTACGGCTCATTTGAGGCCGGTGCAATCGGACGAGCCGCACAGGTATTGTATCCTCCGCGTGAGACGTTTTGAGAATTACATAATTCTCTTACATCCTTTCTACATTGTAGCGTAGATTGGCATATGCTAGCTTATAACTGTCGCATGTGTGCTTCATTACAGCTTTCTTTGCATGATCATAAGTTATGCTCGGCTTCTTGCATTGTCTTGCATTTTGCCCCTGCCTTCGGGCGCATATCTTACTTGTCTTGCATATCTGTCCAAGTCTTCGGCCTTGTCAAAAATGGGTCGTCTCTGGGCTTTGACATTCACTCTCGTCATGCTTATGACTTCCGAGTTCTGTCAAAGAGGGGCAACTGTAGACACCCCATTTTTGACCGTCCTCAAGACTTGGACGTCACCGCTCGAACACTCGGTGATTACCCATGTTTGTGTTTGTTTGGAGTTCCCGGAGTTCTCGGCTTGTGCGCCTTGCCTCAGGACCTCCGAACTCGACCGCTTTGTGTCTGGTTTTGCACCAAACACTTGTGTTTTGCCTTGGAAGGGCAGGGAATGCCTTGTGAGGCATCCCCACACACCACCGGCTGTGGCTAGAGGCCACCGGCTGGCTGGTATTGCTATCGGCACTTTATTGTGCCGACCGGCACTCTTTTGTGCCGACCGGCACTAAGTTTTGTCAAAATGACACTCTTTGCCGGCCGGACACTGTGCAGTTGCTTTATGAGATATTTTCAGACAGCTGTATAGTTTTGGTTCCCCTCCATACACGTGTATGGAGGGATGACCCTCTTAGTTAGCTTAGCTTGTAAGCTTTGCAAGCTTTGCTTGCCTATAAGAGGACCACTCCTCTTCTTGGCTTAGGGTTAGCAAACTTAGACATTTTTAGAGGAAAAGACAGAGAGGAAGCTCTGGTTCTAGGTTAGGTTTTGTGTATCTATCCTATCTCTCTCTTTCTCTCTTGTTTTGTACACTAGGTGTTTGTGACTTACTATTGCTCACCAACACCTAGTGTTTCACCTTCCTCTTGGAACTGAGGTGCTAAGGGCTTGTTCTTGGTGTTCTTGGCTGGTTTGAAGCTTAAAGAGGCATCAAGGTCACCATTGTTGGAGTTGATCATCAAGGGTAAGAAACTACCCCTTTTTCCCCCGTTCTTGCATTCCATTTTTGCCTTGTTTAAAACAGTTTTTGTGCTTAGTCTATAACACATAAAAGTTCTATTTTTTAAGCCTCTTCATTGTTTATTAAGAGTGCTTGGTGGTTTGGGTAGGTTTGACCACCCTTAGACCTTGAAAAGGCCTCATTTTGTGCTATTTTGTTGAGATCCGGGACCTTGGTGCTTGGGCCTCTTCACCACTGAAATCTTGAGGGATTTCAGTGGTGAAGATGGTGCCTTGAGGTCCCAAGAAGGAAAGGGCCACCCCCTCTCCTTGATGTCCTTGAAAAGGGCAAGATTTGGCCTCTTAAGGGAGCATAGTTTTGATTGTTTGTTGAGCACGTCTTGACTGCATTTTATGTTTATTATGCCCTAATATGACATTGCTAAGTGTTGGTTTTAGCACTCTTTGCATGCCTTGCATAGTTGCTTTGTAATGCCTTAATAGTCCCTTAACATGCCTAGGTTGTATGCCTTTATTTCTAGCATGTTTTAGGCTTAGATCCATGAAGCTTGTATGCTCATTTTTCCATGCATGAGGTCTGTCCATGCTTGTCTTGGACGATCATGACTTGTATCTCATAGCTCCTTTGCATTTGGCTTGTTGGCCTTAAGAGCATGAGAGTGTAGCATGCCTTGCTTGCTTTATTTTTAATGGTTTGGAACCATTTAACATGCTATTTCAGTCCCTTTGGTATGTTTGTATGCTTGCCTTAGTGGCCTCTTTAATGCTTTTAAAGCATGTGTTGAATGCTCCATTTATTGGTCATGTTGCATGCCTTTGTGCTTAAGCCTCTTAGATGCCATCTAAGTAGCCATTTGGCTTTGTTTTAACATGCTAAAACTCTGTTTTAGGTTGTTCAATGCATGCCATATTTGTTTTGCATAAGTGTAGTTCAATGCTTCCATGACTCACCTCAAGTGTTGAACCTATGTTGCATGCATTTGTTTATCTTGCTTAACATGATTTGGCATCATTTCATAGCGTGATTTTCAGAGCCTAAATTGCATGCTAGTAGTCCATTATTGTACCCCTTTAAGTGTGCTTAAGGGTTGTTTGTTATGCTTAAGTGTTGGTGCCTTAATTTGTGCATGTATGCATGTGTGTTCGGCCCTCATTATTTAGCATTTTGGCCACTGTTTTGAGCCTTTTTAGAGTTGCCCAATTCATGTCTAAGTCCATCCTCCATTCGATTCGCATGCTTGCCTTGTATGCTTACTTGCATGTTTGCATTGTATTGCCATATTGCATACTAGTTGACATTCTTAAGACTTCATTGCATTGACATGCATGCTAAGCCTCTTGACCAAGTCATGATGGAGGTTTAGCACCCTTGTTTGTTTGTTTGCATTACATGCATTTGAAATCAAAATTGCAATCTTGGTTCTTTGGGCCATCATGCATCGAAATGCGTGATTGGTGGTCCGAGAACTGTGACACATCTTCCTTTGAGTCAAAAACATGATAAGGAGTGTGTTTGGTGCATACATGCTTTGAATTACATTGCCATGCAAGTTGTGTCCTCTCTTTGTGAGTTGTAGGTTCTGAGCATTTTGTGTGCCGACCTTTGTTTAGTGCCGATCGGCGATCTCGGCAGCCGATGGATGAATTCAGTGCCGGTGGCCACATCCTTCAGCCGGTGGTGTTCTACCCCAGCCGGTGGTAATCTCCAGTGCCCCAGGAAGTATTCCTGAAGTTTTGGCAGTCTTCTGAGATGGAAAGCAGGGAAAACAGAGGCAATCATGCATGGCAGTGCGATTCCGAGCGAGTTCCGGGTGTGGGATACATCTTGCCCTCTTCCCGAGGCATTTACTGCTTTAATTAACTTAGTTAATTTGTTAATTAATTTAGTGAATTTGTAATATTTAATTAGCTTGCGTAGTTAATTAATCTGTAATATTTATTCGGTCCCTCTGTGTGAGGGCATAATTGTAATAAGCGTGCGTGAGTGGGTGTATGTCTTCCAACCCCCATTTCTTTCTCCCTTTTATTTACCTGCTTATGATGGTAGATTAGGGCACGTTTACTTTTAGCATACCTTATGCTATGCATGCGTGCATTCATGCATTTGTTTACATGCATCGGGCTCGGTACATCATACAAACTGCATCGTACTTTCAATTCCAAATTGAATGCGTGTTATTTGTAGCATTCCATATGCCATGTTTAGGGTTAGCCGAGCCTACTCTAAGTTGCATCCCGCATGTGTTGCATTAGCCACTTAACATGAACTAGGACACGCATATTGCTAACTAGTTTATTGTTTTGGCACGGAGTACGATGTAAGTATTTTACGCTTTAGCATACCACATGCGTGTGAGTGTTGCCATGACAGTATGCTTACCATGCGGCTAAATGCTTATGTGAGATAAACTGTTTGAATGCCTGTGGGTGGAGGTTGGATTGCTTGAGTTGGAATAACTCGTTGAAATCCGTGTTTTAGCCTACTCGCGAGTAGCAATTTCAAATTGTTTTCAAAACAAACGGATATGCAATGTTTGTTTCCAAATTAGGCAAACTAGTCTATACTTGTTTGCTGTGCGCATAACATAGTAATTTTAGGCTAATAATTGGAATAAGAGCATGTAATGTTTTCAAAATCGGATATCACCGTTAGTAGAGGCCGGTCTTTGACGAGCGAAAGGGGTGCTCATAATGACCTTCCCGATCGTACCCAAGCTCCGAGCCAAGACCACTTTGGTGATGACGGACATGTGGCCTTTCGACCGAGTCGTGGTTTCCTAAATTTCCCATTTTAAAATATTTAGGTGGCGACTCTGTAATCTGGCAAAGCAGTCCATGTTTGGCACTACTTTTCAAAAAATCTGTTTTCTCAAACGATTTGCCGGATTTGGACTCTTTGGTTCAGATTTAGAACCGACACAAAAGGAGAGTCCGAACTGTAGCATAGGTCCCCCGCGGGCTTGTTACAGAGGGATATGAAGAAGGATGTAGCTGTATTCGTATCGAAATGCCTTACTTGTCAACAAGTGAGGGCTGAGCATCAGAGGCCAGTGGGTTTGTTGCAACCTTGGCCTATAGCCGAGTGGAAATGGGAACATGTCATAATAGATTTTGTTGTGGATCTTTTGAGGACTCATTGGGGCAGTGATGCTGTGACGACCCAGAATTCTTCCCTCCGCTCGAGCAGAAGAGTTGCCGCTCGAGCGGACTTTTGGAGTTTCCAGCAATTGTGCAGACGGCCTGAGATTCTGGGAGTTGTGATTCTCCGCTCGAGCGGGGGAGTTTACGCTCGAGCGGACGGCTTTGTTGGTCTGCACGCTCGAGCGGAAGAGTTGACGCTCGAGCGGGCCTCTAGGTTGAGTTGTATTTCTGAGGTGTGGGTTTGTTTTGGACATTTTTATTAGTGTATTTGGAACCTTCTTATTTTATTTTGGAGTGTTGGTTATGGTGGTAATATGATGGCAAAGTAAGATTGGGCCAAAAGCTTTAATTAGAATAAATTGTCGCCGACCAGCCATCACTCTTTTATCCTTTTCTTTGTCCACACTTTGAATTTGGATGTGAGGTTAGAACCATTGGAAAGCTTATTTCCGGGGCTTCAATTTGGACACAAGAACGACCTAAAACAGAGTTCGGATGGGAGAGTTATACCTGTTCAAAGTCTCGAATCAGGTTGAGTGTCCGCTCGAGCGGAAAACAAATTACCGAGCGGGAATTACGGGACAGCAGCTTTAAGAACGGGATTTTTGGATCATTTCATAGATTTTCTTCAACCCTCTTCTTTCCTCTTTGCCTTAGTCCGAAACCCTAACTCTCAAACCTTTGATTTCACCCATTTTTATCAACAATCCACCATGGTTTTGGCATGTAGGATGGAGAACTAAGGAGGATCAATGTTTTTACCCGATTAAAATTTGGATTGGTGAAAGTTTCTTCTCAAGCTCACCCCTTTGCTTGATTGTTGAGGTAAGGGTTGAAGACTCTTTAATATTTACATCCATAGATAGGTTGGAGGTGTCTTCATTGTTTAATGGTGCAAGTTTTCATTTATGTTATGTATATGGAAGAAATTATGAGATTTTGGGAATTTTGGGGTTTGAACATTGGGGGTTTTATGGTTTGAAGATATTGGGAGTTAATTGATGGGTTTAAATAATGGTTTATGAGTCCTAGATGTGTAATTGATGGAAAAATAGTGTTGGGTTAATAAGTATGATTATTTCTTGAAACCTCATTATTTTCTTGAAACCCTAAGTTTCTTAAGGATGATAACCAAAGATTTAACCCAAATTGAATGTAGAATAATGAAATTGACGTATTGAATTATGTATATACAAGTTTAATTAGAATTTGGTGATACTTGGAAATTATGTTTAAATTTTGTGAATGAACTTTGTTATAAATGTTGGAATTCATGCTATCATGTAAAGGAAAAATCAGAGAAATAATCTATGACTGACATGGATGATATGACCTCAGTTTTGGAATATTGAAATGAGATTCAAGGGTTTATTTTGCATTATGTTGAATTGCAAATGGTTTTAATGAATTAAGTGGTGTTGGCTTTGTCGGACTATATTGGGTTAACTAATATTGAATTGAATAGACTATGATGAATTATATTTGACTTACGTGAATTGTATAGGGTCAGCTACAGGGGCGGACCAAGCACCTGAACACTGTGAGTAATAGTACCTCAAACATATGTCATTGACCGTTAATCAATATTGTTATTGACATTCTATTCTCCGTGAGCTAATATGTTAACATGTGTGTTGATTAAGAATTGATATGAACATTAAAAGAGTGATCACACACCGGTATGATTCTGAACTTACTCTGTATTTTGGGTTATGGCTAATGATTATTGTTAATGTACCATCCTACGAATTACCCATACTTCTGTATACGAATTGCATACAACTATTCGCACTGTGAAGTTGGTTTATAAGTTATTCCGGCCTGTTGATGTAATGGAATCTATATACATTACGGAATTGTGGTATTTATGTATTTCTGAAAGCGTGCAAGCTGTAAACTATGTTGCCTTTTGTTAACAGTTATCAGCAACGTTCTGTTAAACTTATGTTATGTATTTTCAGTATACCATGATAGGAAATGATTGATTCTTGAAAAGCTATGATATGTTGGAAATGAACGAACGAATGTCCAGTTTTCTAAAAAGTATTTGTGGCACCCTTAGTCCGGATGGCCCTCGCCCGGGGGTAACAATACCGTGGCTGTTGGTATCAACTTTGTGGTCTTCGGACCTACCTGTTGTGGTCTTCGGACCTACCTGTTGTGGTCTTCGGACCTACCTGATCTGATGGCTAATGGGTGTACCACGTATGATCTTATGCAAAATCTGAATATATAAATGATTATGAGAAATGGTTTGGAATCTGGAAATGTACAAGACTCTGTTTCTGATAAGATTATGTTTATGATATTTCTGGACCGTTAGGTCATTCTAATATGTTCTAGTATGGAACAAAGTGCTGTACGGAACGAAGTGCTACACTTTGGTGGGAGCCACCTCTGGAATCCGTACGAGCCACCTCTTGAGTCCATACATTGGTTATTTTTGTTACTACGCTTTATGCGTCCTGTTACTACGCTTATGCGTCCGGTTACTACGCTTTATGCGTTCTGTTACCACACTGATGCGTTCTGTTATTTCCGTTATTTCTGTTATTTCTGCTATTTCTGTTGGTTCTATTATTACTGTTATTTCTGGACCCATGATCGTTCTGCATCTGTAGGCCTATGGCTGTTCTGTATAAATTGGGCTTAAAGCCATTCTGTTAAGGAAATTGGACTATAGCTATTTTGGAAATAATCACGGCACGAAATTAATCATATGTATCTACAGTTACACGTTTGGTTATTCAGACAAAATATTACATTATTTATGTACTATTATTCACTGAGTTCGCTCATTCTGTATTTTGTCTGTCTGTTTCTGTAGGTAGCCAATCGGGAGTTCAGTCCCAACCTTTAAAGCTTGTGTTCCTCTTGTCAACCTTGAGGCGTCCAGGCACCACCTGAAGCCGTTCGTTTTGGAAAGTCTTGCCGAGTTTCAATTTATGCATTAGATGTCTATTTTTGGGTTGATTGTAAATAACTCCTTCTTCATTATTATTTTTGTTATGTGCCTATTTGTGGGGCTGAGTCGAGGCATATGGATGTAAACTGTCTCTATAATATTTACTTAGTGTGATGTTGAGATCCTGGCATGTTAGAAGTAGCTCAATGGATGTTCTTCTATGTATTTTATATTATTGAATGCTTCCGTCCAGGCCCTGTATGATATGTATAACAGGTTTAGTGTCTGATTTCGAATGGGTCATGCCCAAACTTTTAGGGGCGGGTTTGGGCCGTGACAGATGCCATTTGGGTGGTAGTTGACCAGTTGACTAAGTTGACGCAATTTTTACCTATGTGTGTAAGTGATTCGGTAGACTATGTTGCTGACCTTTACATCAGGGACATAGTGAGGTTGCACAGGGTCCTTGTGATGATTGTTTTGGATAGAGATTTGTGTTTTACAGCTCAGTTGTGGCAGAGCTTGTAGGTTGTCTTGGGCACTAGATTGACTTTTAGCACTGCGTATCATCCTCAGACTGACAGGCAGTCCAAGTGTACCATTCAGATCCTTGAGGATATGTTTTGAGGTTGTGTTCTTGACTTCAACGGGTCATGGGAGAGGCACTTGATCTTAGTGGAGTTTGCCTATAATAATAGTTTCCAATCGAGTATTGGCATGGCACCATTTGAGGCCTTGTATGGCCGACTGTGTAGATCTCCGGTGTGTTGAGATGAGGTGGGAGATGCACCTTTGTTGGGGCTGGAGTTGGTTCGGGAAATAGCAGAGAAGGTAGCACTTATCCATAAGAGGTTGGTTACGGCCCAGAGTCGCTAGAAAAGTTATGCCGACCATAGGAGGAGACCTTTGTCTTTTGAGGTGGGAGACCACGTGTTCTTGAAAATATCACCTAGTCAGGGTTTGATGAGGTTTGGGAAGAGTGGGAAGTTGTCCCCTTGGTTCATTGGGCCTTTTGAAATCCTTCAGTGGATTGGAGAGCGTAGACACCCCATTTTTAACCGACCTCAAGACTTAGATGACATCGTTTGTGCACTCGATGATTGGGCATGTTTTTGCTTGTTTTGAGTGTTCGAAGTTCTCAGCGGAACGCCTTGTCTCTAGGCCTTTAAACCCTCTTTGTTTTGTGCTTGTTTTTGGACCAAACCTTGGTGCCTCTTGCTTGGGGGGGGGGGGGAAGGGCCTTGTCAGCCACTTTTGGCTATTGTCGGCCACTTTTCCTCCTTGTCGGCCACTTGAAGTGGTCGGTCGGCTAGGGGAGGTGACCGACCGGCCACCTAAAATTGCCGACGGCCATTTTTCTCCTTTTTCAGATATTTTCTTTGCCAGCTGTGCCAGCTGTTGATCACTAATTGCCATCTCCATACACGTGTATGGAGGGATGAAAACAAGCCTTTGGCTTGTATTTTCTATATAAGGGGAGGTCTTTTCCCTATTTGAGGGGTCACACAATTTTGTTAGCAAATTTCCTCTATCTCTCTCTAGAATTCTCTCTCTCTCTCTCTCTCTCCCCACCCCCCATTTTGTGCTTGAAAGTGAGAATTTTCTACACTTTTGTTCTAAGACCCTTGCCCAAACACCTTTACCTTGGAGCTGAGGTTCTTGGAGACCTTGTTTGAACTTCTTGGAGTGGTTTTAGCTCAAAATTGTTGTTATTTACTGCTGTACTTCAAAGGTATAAAGCTTATCCCTTTTAAGCTTTGTTTTAGTTACTTGTTTGGCCACCTTTGCATGCTATTTTGAGGCTGGTTTTAACCTCTAAAAAACTCTATTTTTAAGGTTATAAATGATGGTTTGAGGTTTGTTTTGGAGTTAGGGGTGATCCACCCTCTTTGTAGCTTGTTTGCTAGAGAGTTGTGCCTTTAAGTATGTTTTGAAGTCCAAAATAGGAGGGGGTGGCCTCCCCTTCTTGTGTCTTGTTTGCAAGTGTAGATAGCCTAACATGTGAGCATGTTTTTCTACCTTTTTGTGACTTGATCTCAGCATGTTTTAGGCTCTTATTTGGCCTACTTTAACTCTGTTTTGAGTTGTCCTGGTCATATGAACCTTGTCTTATATAGCTATAGTGCAAATGTCTTCACTAGCTTTATGTTTTAAGGCCTCTAACATGCTTTGCTTGAGATGATTGCATGATATAGCATCATTTGACATGTGATTTCAGTGCATATACCTCTGTCACACTCTCACTTATTTCACTCTTTCATTGCTTTTGAGAGTTGTGCCTTGAGTCTTGTTTACGAGCCAACATGCGAGCATGTTTTTCTTGCTTTTGGTGCCTAAATTTCAGCATGTTTTAGCCACTATTTTGGCACAATTTAGCTCTAGTTTGAGCTGGTTTGGTCATTCGAGCTTAGTATTGCACGCCTCTAGTGTAGTGCTCTTCACTAGTTTTGTGCTTTTGATTCTTAACATGTTGTGCATGTGTTGCTTGCATGGTGTAGCACTATTTTTCTTGCCATTTCAGCACTGAAAAGTCTACAACCTCCATCTATTCTTCACTTTTCAATTTGCTTTGAAAGTGGTCTTGAGCCCCTTGTTGGCTTGAGTGTGAACTTGAGGTTCTCATGCCTAATGGTTTTAACCCTCTCTTGAGGGTTCCTTCTAACCAACAGCATGAGGCTTCTTTCATGCTCAAGGCACTTGTGGCTTAGGCCATCTTTCTAATTAGAGAACTTTCACTTTGGACTTAATCAGTTAAAGGATTAATCGGTAATTTAAAATGTGTAAACAAAATGAACCAAGTAAAACTTGAGCAAGATAAACATATGTGTGTTGCATTGCATGTGTTTGGATCAGACGTTAATCCAAACACAAGAAATGTGAGACGTTTTATACTTGAAGTGATGAAACGTGTCACATTTTTAGGTCATCGTCACCCTTGATCTTGCATGATAGGGTGGTGGCCATTTGAGTCCTATTTGTGCATTCATTAAGCTTGTACAAGCTTGACTCTTTAGCCATCATGCATGAAAACACTTGATTGGTGGCTTGAGAGCCAAGTGCCATACACCTTTGAGCTTAAGAAATGATAAGGAGGGTAGCAGTACACACATTCCTTGAAAAATACAATGCTTTGCCTCTGTTGCTCTCTGTTGTAGCAAAACAAGAAGCCTGGAAAAAGGGGTGGCCGACCAGCCACCTGAAGTAACCGACCGGCCACTTGAACTAGCCGACCGGCCAGTTAAGGTGGCCAGAAACCACTTTTTGTGGCCGACCGGCCACCAGTCCATTTTTGTGCAAAGTGTTCCTGCGTTGGAGTAGAAACAGTTTGGAATGTTGGTTCGTTGTTCAGCAATCAAGGCGAGTGCAAACAGAGGCAGCCGGTGGTAAGGCGATGGATTTTCGGGAGGAAGCAACCAAGCATGCATGTCTCCTTCGCCCGTGAGGCCACTTTATTGCTTTATTAGCTAGTTGTAGCTAATTAATACATGTGTTGTAATTAAATAGTTTAATCTGTTTTGTAATATTTTAATTAGCTTAGCATAGCTAGTTATTCAATTGTGTTGTAATAATTAGTTAACTAGAATAGTTAATTAATTCTTTATGTAATAATTAGCTTAGCTTAGTGTAGCTTAGCTTAGTTAATTAATTCGTTTTGTAATAATTAGCTTAGCTTAGTGTAGCTTAGCTTATTTATTCGGACCCTCCTTCGTGAGGGCACAATGTTGTAATAAGCGTGCGTGTGTGTGTGCATGTCTTCCAACCCCACGTCTTTCTCCCTTTTATTTATCTGCTTTTGATGGTTAGATTAGGGATCATATTTCAATTAGCATATCTTATGCTTGCATGTTTGCATCATTCATTTGTCTTTCATGCACCGGCTAGGCGCATCATTCAAGCTGCATTGTATTTAAATACACTTATTTGAATACGTGTTTCAAAGCATGCTATCAAAGTGTTGCATTCATATGCCATCTTAGATAGCTGAGCCTATTAGTTGCATTATTGTATGTGTTGTATTAGGCATCTAGCATAGTTAGGATCATGCATTGTTTCTAACTAGCTTTTTGTTTTAGCTTGGAGTACACTGTAAGTTTTACGCTTTAGCATACTTTCATGAGTGTGAGTGATGCCATGTTTTCGCATGATTGCCATGAGGCTATTTGCTTAAGTGATTAATTGCATGAATGCTTGTGGGTGAAGGCTTGATTACTTGAATTGGAACAAATCGATAAATGTGAGTTTTAAGCCCACTTTGCGAAGTGGCAAATCATGTTTTAAGCCCACTTGAGGGTGGCAAATCCGTGCTTTAGCCCACTTGAGAGTGGCATTTTTAAACCATTTTCGAGGCAAACATGAGTTGAATTCGTTCCAATTCTTGTGATTTAGTCTATACTTGTGTGTACGTCACATGGTAAAGTTAGCTAAAATAACCAGAACAAGAACACATGTGTTTATAAAATAACATATCATGATAGTAGAGGCCAATCTTTGATCGGGCGGGTGGGGGTGCTCATTTCAGGACCTTCCCCTCTCGTACCCAAGTTCCTGAGCCGAGGCAACTTTGGTGATGACGGACACGTGGCCTTTGGCGCGAGTCAGGGTTTCCTAAATTTCTCAAAAACAAAATATTTAGGTGGCGACTCTATAAATCTGGCAAAGTAGTCTAATTTTGGCATTATTTGATTCAAAATCAATTTTCCAAAATGATTTGCCAGATTGGACTCTTTGGTGTTTATCAGTCTCACACTGCACTTGTAAGATTAGATTTAGAACTGTGACTGGAGTCTAAACTGTAGGACCAATTCGAACTCTCCGAAAGGGGCGTGAAGAAAGTCGAGCTACGGAGAGGTAGCTTACCGTTTGGCCTTGCCACCACAGCTTTCCGGGGTTCATGACGTGTTTCATATTAGTATGCTTTGGAAGTATGAGCTGGATCCATCGCATGTGTTGAATTAGACCAAATTCGAGGTAGACGATGATGCCTCGTATGAGGAGAGACCGGTGAGGATCTTGGATAGGCGAGACCAAGTCTTGCGAGGCAAGACAATTCCCTTGGTGAAGGTTTTGTGGAAGCACCACAGGGTTGAGGAAGTAACCTGGGAATGTGAATTCGGAGTAGGTGAGAAATATCCAGATCTATCTGTTGATGTTTGAGCATGTAATGAGATTTTATTATGTTAATGAATGTGAATGAAACTGTGAAAACATTGCATATGTTGTTTAAGTTTTGGAAATATGAATTTATCACAACCATTGAATATGTTTTGGAAATGTGAAATGCATTGTTAGTATTGGGAATTTGTTCATCTTGTGATGGGAATTGAATGACCGGTTGCACACCGCCCGAACTCCACTCCGCGTGCGAGGGCGCAAATCATGGTTCTAGCTGCTACAGTTCGGACTCCTGTCACGGTTCTGAATCTAATCTCACAAACTGCAATGTAAGACTGATAAATCACCAAAGAGTCCAAATCCGAAAAATCGTTTTGGAAAATCGATTTTAGTCAAGAAGTGCCAAACATGGACTGCTTTGCCAGATTTCAGAGTCGCCACCTAAATATTTTATTTTGAGAAATTTAGGAAACCCTAACTTGTGCCTAAGGCCACGTGTTCATCATCACTAAAGTTGCATCGGCTTGGGAACTTAGGTACGAGAGGGGAAGGTCATGAAATGAGCATCCAGGCTCGCCCGATCAAAGATTGGCATCTACTAACATGATATGTTGTTTTTGAAAACACATGTGTTCTTATTCTGATTTATTAGCTAGCTTACTATGTGAAGCGCACAGCATACCAGTATATACTAAATCACTCAATTTGGAACAAAACATCTCATGTTTGTTTTTTTCGAAAATGGTTTGAAGGTGCTACTCGCAAGTAGGCTAAGACACAGATTTGCCACCCTCAAGTGGGCTTGAAAATATGATTTTGCCACTTCAAGTGGGCTTATAATGCACATTTTGATGAATTATTCCAATTCAAGCAATGAAGCTTCCATCCACAGGCATTCATGCTGTTAAACACTTAAGCAGTTAGCCTCATGGCAAGCATGCCGAACATGGCAACACTTACACACATGCAAGGATGCTAAAGCGTAAAAGCTTACCTAGTACTCCGAGCCAAAACAAAAGCTATGTTAGAAATCAAAGCATGATCCTAGCTACGTTAAGAATGCCTAATGCAACACATGCAAAATGTAACTAAGATAGGCTCGGCTATTCTAAGATGTCATGCGAATGCAACTAGATAACATGTATTCAAATTGGCATTGAAATACAATGCAGTTAGTATGATTCGCCGAGCTCGGTGCATGCAAAATAGATGAATGATGCACGCATGCGAAGCATAAGTATGCTAATTGAAACATGTCCTAAACTAACCATCAAAAGCTGATAAGTAAAAGGAAGAAAGAAATGGGGGTTGGAAGACATGCACACACATACGCACCCTTATTACAACATTTGCCCTCTCGACGGAGGGTCCGAATAAATCAACTAACTAGCTATGCTAAGCTAATTATTTACAAACCAACTAACTAATGAAATTAATTAAGTTACAAAACCAACTAAGCATGAAAAACACCTAAGTTAGGCTGCCACAGCACTGCCTCAGAATAATGAATGGTGCATACTCGGTCGCGTCCTCCCGGAAATCCACTACCGTGCCTCATGATGCCTCTGTTTGCATACTTCTGCACTTCTGAAAATTCTGAACCACCTTTGGAACATGCTGAAGGATGGTTGGCCAAGAGGGATGGCCATCGGCCAAAGTTGATAGTCGCTCAGTAGCTTTGATGGCCGGTCGGCCACTGCTTCCTACAATTTCTCCTTTTGCTGCAACAGAGCACAAATAGAGGCATGACAGTGTATTTACAAGGAATGTGTGCACAACCACCCTCTCTATCATTTCTTGAGCTCAAGGGAGTGTGGTATGCGACTCTCAATCCACCAATCACGCATCTCAATGCATGATGGCCAAAGAGGCCAAGTTGCACAAATCAATGTCAACGAATGCACAAAAATAACACATAAGGACTCGATGAACCTCCACATTATCTTACATGATCAAAGGTGTCGGTGACCTAAGGAACGAGGCACATTTCATCACTTTGAGTATGAAACGTGTGACATCCCTCATGGTTGGATCGACATCCAACCCAAACACAATGCAACACACATAACACGCTAATACAATGCAATGCAATATCATGCAAACACAATGCAATGCAATAACATGCAAACAACAATGCAATGCAACAATCATGCAAACAACATGAGCATGGCAAGGGCTATGTAATGCAAAACTCAATGGACCAAACCAACCTCAAACAAGCCTCATGCATGCCAAGACAATGGCCAAAACATGCTGAAAATGAAGTCCAAAAGCAAATACAAGCATGCATGCACATTGGTTCATAAACAAGGCATGAAGACACAACTCTCAAACACATTGAAGGAGTGGAAAATGTGAGAGTGTGGCAATGAAATATGCTCTGAAATCATGTGAGGAATGATGCCAAATCATGCACATAACACAAGCATAGCATGCTAAGAGGCTCAAAGCCTTAAGACTAGCAAAGGGACTTGCACCATGGCCATATCAATCAAACCCCAAGGAGCCAAGATGATTCAAAACAGTCCCAAGACAGGTCAAAACAATGCTAGAAACAAGCTTAAATATAGCCAACATGTGCTAGAATTAGAGGCATGAAGCATGGAGCATACAAGGCCAATGAGGAGGATTACACTACACCTACCAAAACCAAGCATGAGATGACTTCACCAACAAAAATCAAAGTTGTATTATGGCAAAATAACACCTAAAACACACTGAAATGGTAGCCCAAAAGCTTAGGCAAGATGGCATGCATATTGGCTCATGTTTAAGGCATAAAGCCCCAACCCTCCAAAGCATTGAAAGAGTAAAAGATGTGAAGCCATGACCACACTACACACACTGAAATCACATACCAAATGATGCTAAATCATGCAAATAGCCCAAGTAAGGCATGCTAGTGACTTGGAAACTCAAAGCTAGTGAACAAGATTGCACTATGGCTATACAAAACAAGGCACGCATGACCAAAAACACTTAAGACAGAGCTTAAGCATGGCAAAACATGAATAAAAGCTTGCTGGAGTGGAGCCAAAAACATGCTAGAATGATGGTCCAAAGCATGATGCATGTTAAGGCAATAAGGAGGATTGCACTACAAGTGAAAGGAGCATGCAAGAGGTAATCAAACCAAGCCAAAACAAAGTTATATCATGTTGAAATAAGGCCTAAGGCATGATGAGATGGAGCCAAAACATGCTAGAAAGACAGGCTACTTTGATGAGCCATTAACACAAGCAAAATAAAGAAGAGGAGAGGGGACAACCCCCACCCATTTAGGGCCTCAAAACACACTTTCTATCACTGAAAATCCACTGGATTTCAATGGCTAAAAGGCCAAGAGAGGGTGATCTCGAAGGCCTAAAAGGATGGCACAAAACAAGGCCAAACAAGGAACAAAAGGGGGTAGACCACCCCCAACACCAAAGGTGCCTCAAACAAACACTTTAAGCACTTAAATACAAAAATTTTTACAGTTGAAAACAAGGCCTAAAATAGTATGCAAAGGGGGCCAAACACTTAAGTAAAACAAGGCTTAAAGGGGGTAACAACTCACCCTTGAAGAACCACAGCAAGCCAGCACTTTTGAGCCAAAGAAACAAACTTTGAGAGCCCAAACAAGGTCCTCTAGAACCTCAACAACAAAGCAATGGTGCTTTACTAGGTGTTGTAGTGCAAAAGTGAAGAGAAAATACCCTTTAAGGCTCACAATAGCACAATATATATATATATATATAGAGAAATATGTAGAGAGATATCTTGTCTCTGATGCAAATTTTGGAACCTCTGGAAAGGGAGAGGGACCTCCCGTCTTATAGAAATCCAAGTCTCAAGCTTGTTGAACAAGGCAAGGCGCACAACCGAGACCTGCAGGAACTCAAAACGAACACGAGCATGCATGATCATCAAGTGTTCAAACGCTGACGTCCAAGTCTTGAGGACGATCAAAAAAGGGGTGTCTACAGTTGCCCCTCTTTGACAGAACTTGAAAGTTATAAGATGGCGGGAGTGAATGTCAAAGCCCAGAGACGACCCATTTTTAGCAAGGTCGAAGACTTAGACAAACATACAGAACGACAAAGAGATGTGCCCGCAGGCTGGGGCAAAATGCAAATGGCATGCACAATGCAGAACATAGCTTACGATTATGTAAAGAGGGCTGTAATGAAGCATCTAGATGCAAATGTTACACAAAGAAATGCTACAGCAAACTCGTACACAAGCAAATAAGCACAAACCAAACTACAACTCATGTAGAAAGGATGTAAGAAAATTATACAATTCTCACTGCGTCTCACACGGAGAAGGTTAAAAGCGACTATTGAGAATACCCGAAGTCTCAAACACAACAACTCTCAGCGTATCACACACGGGAGAGGGAAAGGTACATCCTAACGCATGTCAAACGCGAGAGGAGAAGGGCATCCAAATGCGTGTCAAAAGCGGGAGGAGAAAGGCAGCTAAGAGAGTTCGAGGGAACATGAATGATCTCACCCAGAGTTCCTCTGACTGAACTGTACATACAACATTGTCTGGTTGTGTCAGCTTCAAATGAACCGTACATACAATATCGTGCATGCACAAAAAGAAACTTTGACATATACAATGGGCCTATTTGGTAGAGCTTATAAGCTACTTATTTCAGCTTTTAGCTTAATTTAAGCTAAAATATTGTGTTTGGTGCAGCTTAAGTTAACCAACTTATAGCTTAAATCAAGCTACTTCTCAGCTTATCTCAAAAGCTGGTCAGGGGGTGCTTAAATTTTTTACTTAAGCGCGCAGCTGGTGTGGGGGGCTAAAATTACTTAAATGTCCTCGTCAATACCCAAATATTAATAGTAATTGAAAAAGAAAAAATTGTATATTTCTGAAGAAAAAGAAAAAATCAATATTAATTAAAAAGTAAATATTAATTGGCATTAATTATTAATAAATTCATATTGTATATTTTTATATTAATTAAAAAATAAAAAATTGTATATTTCTGAAAAAAAAGAAAAAAAATCAATATTAATTAAAAAATCAATATTAATTGGTATTAATTATTAATAAATTAATATTGTATACTTTTGTAATGAATTAATTAATAATTGATACTAATTAATAACAATTGTTGATTATTAATATTAATTGATACTAATAAAAATTAATTATTAATATTAATTTATACAATTTGAATAATTTTAGTATTAATTGAGACTAATTAAGCCATTAATTGATACTAATTAATAATTTTAGTATTAATTGATACTAATTAAGTAATTAATTGATACTAATTAATTTATAATAAAAAAAATTGTGACAATAACACTTCCATTACATTTTTGTCAAATGTATCAATTTTTATATTAATTAATACTAATTAATACTAATTATATTAACTTTTATTAATGAAATAATTTTTTTAAAATTAAAACTGAAAAAAATCACAAAATAATCATTTTTATATCATATAAGGGCAGAAAGGACAATTATACAGTAAAAAGTTATTTTACAGCTTATTAGCCAAATACTACTCTGCTGCTTAAATCCATAATCCCACAGCTACACCAAACAGGTTAACAGCTTATGCTCATAGCTATAAGTCATAATCTGTTAAGTTATCTATAATCACTTTTTCACAGTTCTACGAAACGGGGCAAATATAGTAGAAACACATGTAGGTAGAACGCGCATAACAATGCAAGTGAAAAGGTTGCATGACAATGCAAGCGAAACGGGCGCATAACAATGCAAGTCGAACGTGCACAACAATGCAAGTAAAAAGGTGCATAACAATGCAAGTAACATGCGTGACAATGCAAGTGAAGTGTGCATAACAATGCAAGTAGAACGTGCGTAACAACGCAAGTAGAACGTGCATAACAATGCAGGTAACATGCGTGACAACGCAAGTGAAGTGTGCATAACAATGCAAGTAAAAAGGTGCATAACAATGCAAGTAACGTGCGTGACAACGCAAGGAAAGTGTGCATAACAATGCAAGTAACATGCGTGACAACGCAAGTAAAGTGTGCATAACAATGCAACTGAAATGTGCGTGACAATGCAAGTAAAATGTGTGTGACAACGCAACTGAAATGGTGCATAACAACACAAATAAAGTGCGTGACAACGCAAGTAAAGTGTGCATAACAATGCAAGTAACGTGTGTGACAATGCAAGTACAGAAATTCATAACAATGCAAGTAACGTGCATGACAACGCAAGTAAAGTGTGCATAACAATGCAAGTAACGTGCGTCACAACGCAAGTAAAGTGTGCATAACAATTGTAACGTGCATGACAACGCAAGTAAAGTGTGCATAATAATGCAAGTAATGTGCGCAACAACGCAAGTAAAGTGTGCATAACAATGCAAGTACCGTGCGTAACAACGCAAGTAAAGAAGTGCATAACAATGTAAGTAACGTGCATAACAACGCAAGTAAAGAAGTGCATAACAATGCAAGTATGAGAAATCTATGGTCCATGCAACATGAAGACGCACATTTAATGCCAGGGTGAGAAGTGCACATTCTATGCAAGCAAGGCTAAAACGTGTTCCATGCAATGTACACTCTACGCAATGTAAACATCAATACCAATTTGACACAACGCGCACATGTTATGCAAACACGATGATGCATGTCCAATGCAAAAGTGAAAGAGGCATATAACAAATGCAAATCTCATGAATGTGGCAAGAACACTGTAAAGCCACACATTCAAAGATAATTTTTGAATCTAGCAATATGCAAAAGGACACAAAAAAGGATACATCTTCTGCATATCGAGTGCCGCACATGGAAGACACAGTTCGAGATCATCACGGAGGTTGCTTAAGCTTCAAAAGTGTATTTTCTTGCACTTCCTTGAGAGATGAGGGTACAACTTAACAGAAAAACCCCAAACAAGGGCATTGGAGGTCCATCGGTCACAAGAGGGAACCATCAACCACCCATCAGCCACCAAACAAACTAATCGGCTAACAAAGTGGCCGGCCGGCCAACAATTTGGCCGATCGGCCAAAAGTGGCAGATTCAGGGTCGTTTTGTCCATTTGCCTCGGGTCTTTAAGTATAGGGTTCCAAACCCTATTCTTTCACTTCTCCAAAGCCGGAAAGCTTTCTCCTCTTGCTCTAGATCATTTCTCCCTTACATCCGTGCTTCAAATGCATTTTCCAACGTCCCAAAAAACATTTGATTCGCAAAACCCTCGTTGTTTTACACACTTTGAACCGATTGAAAAGTGTGTTCGGCGCCTCCTTCTTGATTTCCACCACTTGGGGTTTGTTTCCCCCAAGTTACCCTTGGTTTCCGTGTCTTCTTCCTAGCCTTGACATTTTCTACCATTTTTTTACCCCTCAGAGTTGACTTTCGGTTGACTTTTGGCATTCTTGCCCATTTTCCATACCGTCGACCATTTTCTCACTCTTCTTGAGATGGCAGATGATATTCCACAGGGTGGGGCTCCTCTAGGAATGGAGATGGATCCTGAGTTCGAGCTTTTGCCGCTTGGCATTCGGCCTTTTGACCCAGTATCTTATCACCATAACGTACACGTATTGCCTCTCGACAGTATTCGCCAGTTCAGGAGCTTCGCGCGAGGTCCTCCGGAGGACCTCCTGCTACGCGAGCTGAAGTCGCACTTATCCTATGGCGCCGCTGAGGTATTCTCTTCCTCTTTACTTTCTGCAATATAGGTTATACGTCTTGGATAGCCAACATCACTCTTCATCTAATTAACCTGAACACATTTGTATATCACATGCTTAGTTCATTTTGAGCACAATCATACACTGTATTTCTGACAATTTGAACTCATACATTCACTGCATTTCTATCAATTCTGAGCATATGCATACACTGTATTCCTGACACTGCTTCACATCTATTTGTCTTGAACGCAGGGAGATTCTCATGCCTTTCGAGGTTATGGGAACACCATTGCACGAGATTGGTATATGGAGTTACCCGATGAGGTTCGTCACATCGTCGACAAGGCCAGTTTTGGCATATTCTGCATGGGACTCTCGCGTCTCACTGTGAGTCGGCCTCTTCTAGGTGCCTTAGTGGAGAGGTGGTGGGACACCACCGATTCCCTCCACCTTTCTATAGCAGGGGAGATGACGATGACTCCTTTCAACTTCTCCATGCTCACCAGCATCAGAGTAGGGGGTGATCCGATCCCTTTAGACACTGATATGGGCGAGTGGGATGCCGCTCAGATCTACTTGCTGGGACTCACCCACCTCTCTCTTGACCAGGGTTCGTGAGATATTCATGGTTCGCTGAGTAGTTCAAGGGGGAGACGCCGATGACCTGTGAGGAGGTCGAGCACTACGCCCGGGGGTTCTTTATGTTCTTGTTGGGCACAACTCTATTCGCTGACCGGGCGAACACCGTTGACCTCTATCTGCTGAGCGCACTAATAGACGTGACTCGCATTTGGCGCTATGACTGGGGCAGCGCAGGCCTGGTCACACTGTATGGATATATGAGTTCCTCATCTCGCCAAAGTGGGCACCTACTAGGAGGCTACTGGCGAGCCTGGCAGGTACATCTTTCCCTTTTGCTTTATAGTTTTGCTTTACATTATCTATACACCACGCACACTACATACACATAATCTGCTTTACACTGGTTGTACACTGCACACATTGCACAAGACACTGCACATCATTCTCTGATTTCTTCTTTATCTGTATACTGCTTTACTGATAAACATACTCATCATTACTCTTTCGCATTCTGTAGTTATGGGTATATGCCTACTTCCCGAGGCTTGCCCTAGTGCCGGATGTAGAGATGCCCCCCACGGTCCCATATTCACATGGGTATGCTGTGCGATGCGAGGGGAGGCCGCGAGAGTCTTTCCCATTCTTTTGCCGATACTTTGACACTGTAGCCGCAGCGGAGGTATTTCATACCTTATAGTTCATTTGAGTTTTGCTTTATGTTGTACTTTCAATAGCAGATAACAACCTGTATATCCATCATTTGCAGATCACCTGGCAACCCTGGGCAGTGCTGCCCGACAGAGTTTGAGACCGGTATATGGGTGCTCGGGAGACTTCCCGATTTCGGGTTTTGCTTGAGGGTCTGGTTTGTCGGGCATGGTACTTGGGTGAGCGCTTCTTGCATCAGAGCCTTGGTTTACCCGAGCCGGTGGTTCCGGTGCCGCCTCCTTCGCAGATGAGGCAGACAGAGAGGTACACCTCGTAGGAGATGGCCGATGTCACGATTGGCTGGGATGCAGACTTCTTAAGAGCTGACAGGGACTACACTGTCTTCATCCAGACATGGCTTATGCAGCCTCTGGCCAGTGTTCGCCGAGGTGAGAGAGAGAGACTTGCAGCCACAGCAGAAGGAGTGGGAGGATCTCGGGTGACCCAAGCCCATGGTAGGAGGGGTTCCAGGAGGGGACAGACGGTAGAGTGGCCAGACCTGCCCACTACTATGATATGCCGAGGATAGGCTGGGGAGACTTATCAGATTCCCATCGCTCCTCCTCCAGCTGATCAAGGGCTCTTCAGAGTTCGAGGCTCGACCCTGGTATATGCTATACTTTACATTCTGTGCATTCATTTCATTTTAGTTGATATCTCACAGATTACTAATTACCTCAACACTTTTGCAGGCTTCCATAGAGTACACTGGGCAGGCTCTAGAGCTGTCGGCTTCGGTGATGGGGATGCTGCAGAAGAGCATGGACCTGCTCAGTATTTACGATATTCTGGTAAGTTCTTTCAACCTCCGTCCCAAAACCCTCTATAATCTGCTCCATACTGATCTGATGTATCACATTATCAACATTGCATTTGATACACCACACGCATATACCACTCACGGCACTAATACACTACATCTCATATACTGGCCATGGCCCTCATACACTGCAATCATTCACCACTCACGGTGTTCAAATACTGCTCATAGCATTCATACATTGTAATCATATACTGTATTTGATCCCATACTCAGCTTTGCATAGCGTAACTGATGCATTTGCCAAATTGTTCTTTTCAGGCCCCATTCCAGATACCAGCCACTGCGGGCGCCTCAACGGGACCTTCAGTGCCTCCCCGAGCAGCAAGGGGAGCGGGACGAGGGACTTCAGCGCACAGCCGTAATAGAGTCGGGCGTGCTCACACTGGGAGTAGTTCGCGGAGGCCTGCCCCAGATGATGATGAGTTTGACGAGGAGGCAGTGAGTGCACAGTCAGAGTGGTCTCAAGATGGAGACAAGGCTGGAGATGTTTCAGATTCAGATGCTGGCAGCGGAGCTGACGGCGGTAGTTCCGGACCTTCGTCGAGGAAGAGGACGGGGAGGACTTCCCACTCTTGAGGCGACTGGCGTCGATTCAGATGTTTTGTTTTTGCTTTATATCTCTTTTTGCCTATAGTTTTTTTTTGTACATTGTACAACCTCAGGTAGTTTTATTTTCTTTAAAACTTTGTACTTTTGCAAAAAGAAAACATGATGGAATGAAAAACAACTTTTTGATTGAAAAAGTGTTACATTTGTATTCTACGCATCGCATCGCATTGCATTACATCACACAGCATGTAAATGAGATTGAACTTTGTTTGAAAATTGCACACTCGAATTGCATTGCCTTAATCAAGTAGTGAACCAACTGACAACTGAAAGAGCAAAACAACTTGATAAGCAAAACATGGACTTGATATGCTAACCAAATGTAAATACAACTCGACAAGCAAGACAAGAACTTAATAACAATGCAAAATACAACTCGATAAACAAAAATGCAACAACTCGATAAACAAATTGAAGTGACACAGGCACGACTTCACAAAATCGTCACAAAAAGGCACTTGAAGTGGAACAAGACATAAGTTCTCAACACTCCCAAGGCATGGACAGCTCAGAGAACAAAAGGAGAGGCCATGGGCCATAGTAGAACACCATCGGCCACCAACACTAGCCGATCGGCTACTAAAGATGGTCGGTCGGCCATAAATGTAGAAAGTGCCCAGATTGTTAACACCTGTCCTCCACTCAACATCTTATGTTCTACAAAAGCCCCAGCTTCATAGTTTCTCCATTTCAACACTGTTTTTGCACCAAATGGAGGCATTTCTTGTCCAAAATCTCACAAATTGGATTGCTAACTTGGATGGCTTGGAAAAGCTGAATTTCCAGGGCTTTGAAATAAATGCACTATTCACGTTGAGCCGCACCTCGCTGCATTTTCCTTTCTTTCATGCCGCGGCAAGGTGTTGGAATCCGATTACGCACGTTTTTAGCTTTGGCAGACAAGAGATATGTCCCACTTTCGAAGACTTCCAAGCTTTGATGGACTCCGAGCGTGAGGAAGAGATCTTACCCCAATTCCGTTTTAGCTATGTCCAAGCCTTAGTATGGATGTGCGGGCTCACTTTGCAGGATGCTCGATCTTTGCTCTGCGATGGAGAACTGGACATTCCGAGCTTGATTCATCATTTTTCTTACGCCGGTGACCGCAGCGATTTTCACTGGCAGGATTTTCGGCGACATGCCCTCTGCTTGTGCATGTTTTCTCAATTCTTGCTTACCCCAGGCTTCGGAGGCTCTAGCATTCATTTGATTGAGGTTGCCCAAGGCTTAAAAGAGGGCAAAACCTATATTGCCATGGCGCTAGCTGAGACATTGATGGGTTTGGATGCTTTTCATCACCAGGAGATGACTAGATTTATGGAGTCCGCCATCAGAGGTAATGTTTCCCACCCCATCTCATATATATTTCTCACATCACTCGGCCCTCAGGCTCGGTTTTTCTCTAAAAACCCTTTTCTCACTTTTCTCTTCACACACACCTCTCTATTCTTTAGCTCGCAACTACTTCTTCCGGCGACGTCTAGTCAATAAGTGGAAGGTTGTGGACTCATGTCCAGCATATTTAGCTCGCAACTACTTCTTCTGGCGACATCTAGTCGATGCCCCTGAGGAGGGATGGTGGTGCCAATGGATGTGCAGTCTGTCTGCTGTCAACATTGCTTGGCGCTGCCCCTAGCTCAATCACGGGATGAGTTACAAGATGTCTCGCCACCAGATTCAGCTTGATCACCGACACACTGTGTCATTTACTTCCCGTTTCGAATACGGCGTCAATTCGGACATGATCAGACTTGCCCGGAAGAAGAGATAGAGTACCCAGCCGCATTTCCAGTCCTAGGCACACAGCTAGCTCGGTATGCCACAGCATGGAGGACGAGAGAGCCTCTGGCCCCCGCTCCCACTTTCAGTTGCACCCTCTCTGATGAGTGCATAGCTTGGCTTGATGAAGAGGTGCAGGTTGGGCCTACTTTGGCATCAGAGGCTTCCACAAGCTCTGGGAGGAGACGCAGGAACACCTGACTATACCCCGAATTTATTTTCTTTAATCAGTACTTTCAAGTTTTCTTTATGAATGTAAAAAAAAAAAAGCAACTTCAATTTGTATTCAAGAGTAGGAGAACTCTGTACTGAAATCAATGTAATTGAAGATTGTGGGTACTGAAAAATTTTCGTTTGGTCCAAAAATGGTCTAACTCGTAAAAAAATTAATTTGAGCAAAATCAACTTTTATTAAAAATTTTCAAAACCATTTTCGATACAGATCACAACTAGACACGCCCGAGATCAATCACTAAGATGTACAACCCCGAATCTAGCAACTGGAAAGTTGCCCCTAGTCTGAATAGCACTGCACTAGAGATCATAACCAAGCTCTTAAATGCAGAATAGACAAACATGACCAACATGATCACACGAACAAAGTTGATTTGGAAGTGTTTATGGCTGGACTTCAGAATGAAGTTGCCTACGTATCCCAAAGATGGGAATCAAGCTCACGAGTTCTACCAGTTCACTCATGTATTAACCCTCTCCTTTTGCGCTCTAACTTTTGCCAAGGCCGCCCTTTCTAGGTTTTCAACCTTGCGAGCTCAGTTTTTATTATTTCAAATTTTTCAGGCTCTAACTTTTGCCTAGGTCATCCTTTCGGGTTTTCGGCCTAGCGAGCCACTCAGGGATAGTATTTCTTCAACTTGACCATGTTGATCAGCTGGGAGAACTCAAGGCCATCCAAATCCATCAAAATGACAGCTCCATCCGACCAGATAGACTTGATGATGTAAGGGCCAGTCCAATTGGGTCTGAACTTGCCCCTAGGGTCGTGGATCGGAGCTCGGTTGTCTTTGAGCACTAGATCCCCCTCTTTAAAATTACAGGACTTAACCTTCTTGTTGAAAGCTCTGGCAATTCTTCGTTGATAACCCTGGACGTGATACAATGCTTTCAGCCTTCTTTCATCAAAGAGCATGAGTTCTTCGAACCTGCTTTGCTACCAATCTACCTCAGCTATCTGACACTCAGCCAATAGCCGTAATGACGGAACCTCAACTTTGATAGGCAAAAAAGACTCCATCCCATAAACCAAGGAATACGGAGTTGCCCCAGTAGAAGTTGGAATTGAAGTCCGGTAGCCCCAAAGAGCAAATGACAGCTTATCTGGCCAGTCCCGGTAGGTTTCCACCATCTTCTGCAGAATGTTCTTGATGTTCTTGTTGGCGGCCTCAACTGCTCCGTTAGTTTGCGGCCAATATGTAGATGACTTATGAAAAGCCACATTGTATTTCTCCAACAAGTCGATCACCTCTTTCTTGAAGTGGGAACCATTATCCGAAATAATCTCATTCAGGACCCCGTAGCAACAACTAATGTTGTTCTTGATGAACTTAGCGACATGCGATGCCTTCAACATCGCGTAAGATTGGGCCTCAACCCACTTCGTAAAGTAGTCTATCGCTACTGTATACTCATGCCCGTTGGACCCCTTCGAGTGACAAAATCCAATTACATCAATCCCCGCACTAAAAACAACTATGGCGGTCATGTTGTACAACCTCGATGGTGGAATGTTCATTCGACGGTATGGATCTGACATTTGTGGCATCGCCAAACAAAGCCAATACAATCCTCCTCTATGGTGGACCAGTAATAACCCTGTCTATGGATCTTCCGGGCTAGCATCACCCCATTTATGTGCGCTCCGTACTCTCCTCCATGGATGGCCTCCATCAGGCACTTGGATTCTTTAACATCAACACACAGTTTATGCATCCCGAGATGACCCTTCTTGTACAGTTTACCTCCACAGACGATGAACTGAGCAGCCATTCTTCGAATTGCCCTCTTATCTTTGGCATTTGCCCCTGGTGGATATGCTTCATTTTCCAAGAAGTTCCAGACGTCGTAATACCAGGGGTTCTCATCTTGTACCTCATCTATGGTAGCAATCAGCTTGTAGGCCGGTACGAATTTCTGTTCAATGATGATCGGATGCATCCGGACTCCAAAAGGGATGTCTGTCATAGAAGATAGAGTTGCTAATGAATCAACAAACCTGTTGTTCTCTCTTAACAGATGAGCGAAATTCAATTTCTCAAACCGAGGAATCAGAACATCCAAGGTCTGGTGATAGATTCTCATCTTTTCTTCTTTAACTTTCCAATCTCATTTAGCTTGAGATACAACAAGGTTTGAGTCCCCGATGACATCCAACAGTTTTGTCCCTAGTTCTAGGGTGGCTTTTAGTCCAGCAATACATGCCTCATATTCTGCCTCATTGTTCGATACTTTGAACCGGAGTTTGAATGCTAGAGGTATGCAGGAATTATCGTGCTCAAAGCACGCAACACCCCTATCCCATACCCATATTGGTTTGACACTCCGTCAAAGTACATCTTCCAATTCTCTTCTTCGACATGCAGAATGGCCTCGTCTGGGAACAGATACTCAACTGCTTCGTCCCCTTCAACTGGGTGGTCGGCTAAGAACTCCGCTACCACTCTCCCTTTCACTGACTTGCTCGTCATGTACATCAGATCAAATACTGTAAGTAGAAACAACCAACGGCTAGTTTACCATAAGTTAATCGGTTTCTTGAAGAGATATTTGATGGGATCTAATCAAACCAAAGATATAGAGTAAGCTAACAAGTAGTGCCTCAACTTCCTGGTAGCCCATACCAAGGCCAGACAAGCCTTCTCCAGTGGAGTGCAGCGGGTCTTGTAATCCAACATTTTCTTGCTCAAGTAGTAGATAGCCTTCTCCACTCTATCCTCAGACTTTTGTGCAAGCTTGCAGCCCATTGTCATTTCAGTCACTGACAAGTACAGAATCAACGGTTTCCCTGGCTCAGGAGGTGACAACATAGGTGGGTTCGGTAAATATTGCTTGATCTGCTCGAAAGTGACTTGGCATCGGTCATCCCATTGGAACTTATTTCCTTTCTTCAGGAGACCAAAGAGTGGTTCACAAGTCAAGGTTAATTTTGCAATAAGTTTTATGAATTGTACATTACCCAGAAAGCCTCGCACCTCCTTTTCAGTCCTTCGTGGTGGCATTTCTAAGATGGCCTTGATTTTAGAAGGATCGACCTCGATACCCCTTTGTGTGATCAAGAACCCCAGCATTTTCCCTGGTATAACACCAAATGTACATTTCTGAGGATTCAGCCACAACCGATACTGTCTGATCCGTTGGAAGAATTTCTGCAAGGCGGTGCAGTGGCCCTCTCTTTCCTTGGACTTGACAACCATGTCGTCCACATACACCTTAACCTGTTTATGGATCATGTCATGCAAAATTGTGGTCGCAGCCCGTTGATACGTAGCCCCAGCATTCTTCAGCCCAAACAACATCACCCTATAATAATAGGTTCCCTACGGGGTGGTGAAAGTAGTCTTCTCCCTATCTTCAGGTGCCATCAAAATCTGATTGTAGCCTAAAAACCCATCCATGAACGAGAGCAGCGCATGCCCAGCAGTGAAGTCCACTAACTCGTCAATATGCGGCAGAGGAAAGTCATCCTTCGGACTGGCTTTATTCAAATCCTTGAAGTCCACACATACCCAAATTCTGCCGTCCTTCTTCGGCACCAGAACTATATTGGCCAACCAAGTTGGGTATTTAGATACCAGCAGGAACCCTGTGTCAATTTGCTTGGTGACCTCTTCTTTGATCTTCAGAGCCCAGTCCGAGCGGATCCTTCGGAGCTTCTGCTTATTAGGTCGGGCCTCTGGGTTAAGAGAAATTCGGGGTTGTACAATCGATCGAACCTGCATGTCTTCGAGGGACCACGTGAAAACCTCTTTGAAGTCTTTTAATAAAGCAACTAAGCGCCAACCATCCGAAGACAACGTGGACCCGATCCGACCAACATGGTCCTTCTCAGTACCAACATTAATTGTGATGATTTCATCAAGCAAAGGTTTGACAAACCTCTCCTACTCTTGATCAATCAAACGTTGTAAAACCGGAGGAATTTCTTCTTCGTCATTTTCATCAAAATTTTGAAAGTCTTGATTCATGCAATAAATTAAAGGCACAGAAAAGTACTCAGAAGCCACAGCCGTACCATTCTCATTAATAACATCCAGTTCGCCTGATTCCTCTATTACAACAGACTCAAAGAAAAAAGAAAAAGACGACCTGGACAGGACAGTGGCATCCGGCTTATCACCCCTAAGAATACTGGACTCAGACTCAGATGAGCTGGAACCTGATTTCGACTCTACAGACTTGGTGGAATCAAATTCCAGCTCACTACCTAACCCGGTGCTACTCGATAAAAAGCCCTCCTCGTATTGCCAGACGAGGGAGGGTGCGATGGATGCATCCAGAATGTTTGAAGATGGGCCCACAGCCGCTTCATTCCTGATCATGGAAACTGAGAAGTTATCCCCCAAGCACTCCGGTACGATCTGAGGATCTGCAAGGAGACAAGCCAGCGCTTACCCCATTTCAATTTCAAGGCTCTAATCCTCCTCCGCATCGCCACCAAGTGGGTCTATTTGCTCTTCGGCAACATTATCCCCAGACAATTGCAAGTTAAAGAAAATCTCAAATCCCGGCAAGCACAGCCTCTCTGGATTTAGCCATGGCTCAGGAAGTCACAGAATGGGAAGTCCTTCCTCCTGACAAAGCATCTTTGGGTCCCCTAGATAGGCCTGCACCAACTCATAAAGTTTTCGCTTTTGCCTTGGCTCTTCCGGCCATTTCTCTCCCTTTCCTCACCCAATCCTCCTTGGTAGGCAGATAACCTAAACCAAAAGTATGTGGGTTATGTGGCACTTCGGTTGATGCTGCAACACCCTTCCGCCGCTTCCCCCTAATCCTATCCCGGGGATGTGCTGGAGCTTGTTCATAAGGAAGACAGACTGTGCACTGATGTATAGACCCTCATCAACAACTAAGATATTTTGTACAACCCGGGCCTCAGCTAGGGTAAATCCTAACAAAAACACATCCTCCGTGCCTTGCTCAATCTCCAGAACTGGTGTAGAAACCTCTAGCGGCGGATGGATTGAAGAATTCCCAAAAATGATTGCTACCCCCTTCTTGTGGGCGTACTTTAGCATTTGATGCAAGGTGGAAGAGACGGCCTTCACCTGGTGTAGCTACGGCTGCCGCAGGAGTAGATTGAAGGTTGGCGGAACGTCCAAGACATGAAACTCAATGTCATATTGCCCCGGACCAACCTGAGTCTGAATCTGTATAGTGCCCATCACCTCTTGGCTGGTATTATCATAGGCCCGTATCACCTGGGCAGTATGCACAGAATCCGCGGGCTTCAACCCGATAGCATATGCCGTTCTCGACGGACACACATTAATAGCAGATCCTGTGTCAACCAGGACCACCGGCACCCATTTCTCTCTACACTCGACAGAGATATAGAGCAATTTGTTATGATTTGAGCCCTCAAGCGGCAATTCCTTGTCAGTGAAGGTTAAGGTCGGGGAAGCTCCTCCCGGGAAAACCAACCCTACCAACAGCTCGGGTGTGGTATCAATTGAAAGTTTCGCCATGTCCATGGCAGAAAGTAGCGATGCTTTGTCTCAGGAACTCTTGAGGCCATAAGCAGTCCCCAGATGGAGATGTATGCTTGAATTTTCTTTAGCTGTTTCAGTACAACCTCCTCCTCTAGCAATTTTTCTCTCTACATCTTTGTCCTTCCCGGACACTTCTGGCTGATCCAAATGTGGGGGCTTGAAGTACCGCCCACTTCTAGTCATGTGGTCAACCTCCTCAATGTACCAGGTGTCATCCGGTTGGTTTCGCCCCCAATCTTCATCGGTGTGGGCAAGATGTAAGTCGTCATCTTCCCACCAAAAACCGTCGACAACTGACAGAGAGCTGTCCGGTTCCATTGTAACTATTCCTATGCTCACAGCACATTCCATCCCCGTAGGCGCTTTGGCCTTCCTAGCCCTCTCAAGATCTTCGACATTTTCTTGCCCAAGCTGCTTAAATACAAATCCTGCTCAAGATATATCAGACTAAACCGCCCAATCCTCGAAAGCAAAATTCTTAGCACCGTGCTCTCCTACGATTTCTCCGATTCTCGACCATTCCGCCATCGCTAATGTTCCGCTTCGATTGCCCCTATTCTGGCTGAGACGTCTCAACAACATCTAGCTCATCGCTGAGCCACCTAGTATTTTCCACTGATCCATCCAAGTCAAACCAGTTGAAGTTTACATCCTCTGAGTCCTGCTCGTTGAAGAACTACAGATTTGCAATGCCCTCTTCTAGTTCTGTTAGGTCATCTAACCCCTGACTAGGTCCATTCTCCCGAACCATACTAATCTCTCGCCCCAACCGCAACTCTATCCTCGCTTAACCCGACCGTTGATGTGATATAACCACTGGTCAGACGCAAAGCTTCCAAACCCTCAAGCTTCAATCAACATTCCCATCTACCTCAAGTCGACCCAATTCTATCTTCGATAGTCACCACCACCGTTCAAAGGTTTGGGAGGTGCTCAACATGCACAAGTCTCAGGCTGTCCAGATGAACACCTCAGCTTGGGTAAATGGGAGGGTGTGATGTATATCCTCGGGTCATATGGAATGGCCGAGGTTTAGACTGCTGATGTGTTTGGGCGATGGAGCTTATGTGGTGAGGGGTTGGTTGTGACATTTGGCTTTTCTGGAGGTGCAATCACCTTATTGTCAATGACATCCTGGATCTCATGACGCAGCCTCAAGCATCGTCGTGACCATACCAAGGTGAAAGGCATGATTTGGTTATGGGAAACAGAAGTTTGTTTGGTAATGGCCACTACCTGTGGGCTAGAAATGCCCTTTCTTGATTAGAACCCCTAGAGCTTTGGACAGGGGCATGTATAGTGGAGTAAAGGTCCTTTGGCCTCAGGGTGGATATCTGGTTGTTTGTGAGCTGGTATCGGACGCACCGGTGAATGGGGTTGCTGTTTTTGGTGTTGTGGTGGTGACCATACCCATATCGAAAATTCTTGCACCGCAGACTACTGCGGCTTACATTCGAATCAAGGTAAATGCCCGCTTGACCGCTTCTCTTGTGGTCAATCAAACCGCTTCATGTCATCCTCGATCCGCACTTCAATCTCGTAACCGCAAAGGTGGAAGGGTAAGACAATCATCTTTGCATCACTTGGGTTAGAGATTCCGCAAAATCATCCGTGATTCGATCCTTGTCGACCGCCTAGTGGTCACATAGAAGCTTTGGCCTCCAACGGGTTACAAAGCCTGAGAAGCCCTCTTTGGCTCTTGCTCGTTGTCTCGAGATCACGAAGTTGTGATCTCGACCCATGTTGTAGAAGTATTGAGCTACAAAGGCCTCAAACCCATCTCCTCCTAGCTTCTCTGACAGTAATCTTCCAACTTGGTACTAGATGGCCGCAACACCTGTGGTCCTACCAAGAGTGATAGTGTTGGGAGTCTTGCCAAGCCCATCGGGTCCAAAATATCCGAGAACAGCTTCAGATGAACCATAAGCTCGCCCAACCGTCAAAACGTTAATGGGGCATCTTAAACCGTCCCAAGAAAGTCACCGCCGAATCGGTGTATCCATCCTCTATGTCCTAATGGAATTCATACCTTGAGCCCTCTTGAATAGCTTTTCTAGCTTGCTCACCTTCAACGCTTATCGTCCATCTCGATTCAAGTGGTGTATCTCGAGAAGGCCGACGCCTTTGAAATCTGTGGTAGAACCGGTGGCGGTATTTTGCCCTATTGGAGCATCTCAGATCGCCCCGGACGCTTGCAGATCCCCGAGTGTTGGAACTCTAGGTGGGTGGGGGTGGATGAGGCGATGCTTCGCTTGTTGTGGTTATGTTGTTGTTGTTATCAAGTTTGGCAATCAACTCGCTTTGTCGGGCTACAACCTCACCGACGATGGCAACTTCGCAGGCAAAGATCCTGCTACATGGCTTGCATAGTCTCTTGGAGGTGACACATCATGTCCTCCATACTGGCCATAAGGTGCTGATCTAACTGAACAACAGGTGTATCTCTCTCTACGGTAGAAATGGAAACCTCAGCCTGACTACACACTGGTGGGACGGATAATGACCGCTGATCTGATAACCGCTGTATCGATAAACTGCGCGTAACTGACCTCCCTCTAGTAACCGGGGGTAATGACACAAACACTGGTTGTCCGTCAACTTGATCCTCAAATCGGGAAAGCCTTCGACCTCTAGTCCAGAGTGCTTGGGGAATATCTGCCTGGTCGGAAGCAATGATGCTAAACTACCTTGCAAAAAGATAAATAGAGCATAATAAGGAAATAAACAACCAGAAAAACGGACATCATTTCGGCTTAAAATAAAGACAACACACAGTTGGCATTTGTAAGCGGAACACACTGTTCTCAACACTGATCATCGCTCCCAAATCACTGCCTCAAATTTGATACCCTCAAAATCGATTCTAAACATCGATGTCCGCAGTTCGATACCTGCATTTGAAAACTGATGCATGCATTCCTGTAGAGACACACTCTAAAAGCACATAACAAGCAAGTGAGAGCCAAAACACCCCTATGGAGGGGTAGGGTTTCCTTGTTCTATCTTGTCAGGAGCTAGGGTTTCACTACGCACACAGTGGTTTCAACAACGTACAATCGGGTAAGCAACCTGTCCTAGTTTGGAATGGTCACTATGGATTCCGATACGCACTAGATCGAATGGTCAAGAAGGGTGCCTCGGTAAAAATTGAGGTTTGTGTTCCCATCGTGGCAGAGCCCGTAACCGGTCAGCCCTATGGTACATAGCCTCCGGCAAACCATTCAGGAATAGCAGACGGCAAACACGTTGTCCTAGGCGAACCAATGCAAATGCAATGCAAAGAAACACATAAGTGTAGATAAAACAACATATCATGAGTTCGAGTCAAGTTCTCTAAATCCCCAGTGGAGTCCCTAGAAACTGTAGACTGCCCGAACTCTGCTCCACGCGCGAGGGCGCGAATCGTGGTTCTAGCTACTAAAGTTCGGACTCTTGTCACGGTTCTGAATCTAATCTCACAAAGTGCAATGTAAGACTGATAAATCACCAAAGAGTCCAAATCCGGCAAATCATTTTGGAAAATTGATTTTAGTCGAGAAGTGCCAAACATGGACTGCCTTGCCAGATTTCAGAGTCGCCAGCTAAATATTTTATTCTGGGAAATTTAGGAAACCCTAACTCGTGCCTAAGGCCATGTGTCCATCATCACCAAAGTTGCCTCGGCTCGGGAACTTGGGTACGTTATGAAATGAGTATCCCCACTCGCCCGATCAAAGATCAGCCTCCACTAACATGATATGTTATTTTTGAAAACACATGTGTTCTTATTCCGGTTTATTAGCTAGCTTACTATGTGATGCGCACAGCATACGAGTATATACTAAATCACTCAATTTGGAACAAAACATCTCATGTTTTTTTTTTTCGAAAATGGTTTGAAAGTGCTACTCGCAAGTAGGCTAAGACGCAGATTTGCCACCCTCAAGTGGGCTTGAGAACATGATTTTGCCACTTCAAGTGGGCTTAAAACGCACATTTTGATGAATTGTTCCAATTCAAGCAATGAAGCATCCATCCACAGGCATTCATGCAATTAAACACTTAAGCAGTTAGCCTCATGGCAAGCATGCTGAACATGACAACACTTACACGCATGCAAGGATGCTAAAGCATAAAAGCTACCTAGTACTCGAGCCAAACAAAAGCTATGTTAGAAATCAATGCATGATCCTAGCTATGTTAAGAATGCCTAATGCAACACATGCAAAATGTAACTAAGATAGGCTTGGCTATTCTAAGATGTCATGCAAATGTACCTAGATAATATGTATTCAAATTGGTATTGAAATACAATGCAGTTAGTATGATGCGCCGAGCCCGGTGCATGCAAAACAGATGAATGATGCACACATGCGAAGCATAAGTATGCTAATTGAAACATGTCCTAAACTAACCATCAAAAGCTGATAAGTAAAAGGAAGAAAGAAATAGGGGTTGGAAGACATGCACACACACACGCACCCTTATTACAACATTTGCCTTCTCGATGGAGTGTCCGAATAAATCAACAAACTAGCTATGCTAAGCTAATTATTTACAAACCAACTAACTAATGAAATTAATTAAGTTACAAAACCAACTAAGCATGAAAAACATCTAAGTTAGGGTCGCCATACCTTCTAATAATGAATGATGCATGCTCGGTCGCGTCCTTCCCGAAAATCCACTACCATGCCTCATGATGCCTCTGTTTGCACACTCCTGTACTTCTAAAAATTTTGAACCACCTTAAGAACATGCTAAAGGATGGTCGGCCAAGAGGGATGGCCATCGGCGAAAGTTGATAGCCATTGGCCAAAGTTGATAGTCGATCGGCAGCTTTGATGGCCGGTCGGCCACTGCTTCCTGCAATTTCTCCTTTTGCTGCAACAGAGCACAAACAGAGGCATAGCAGTGTATTTGCAAGGAATGTGTGCACAACCACCCTCCCTATCATTTCTTGAGCTCAAGGGAGTACGGTACTGGACTCTTGAGCCATCAATCATGCATCTCAATGCATGATGGCCAAAGAGGCCACGTTGCACAAATCAACGTCAATGAATGCACACAAATAACACATATGGACTCGATGAACCTCCACCTTATCATACATGATCAAAGGTGTCGGTGACCTAAGGAACGAGGCACGTTTCATCACTTTGAGTATGAACGCGGCGACATCCTCGTGTTTGGATCGACGTCCAACCCAAACACAATGCAATACATGTAACACGCTAATACAATGCAATGCAATATCATGCAAACACAATGCAATGCAACAACATGCAAACAACAATGCAATGCTAACAACATGATCATGGTAAGGGCTATGTAATGCAATACTCAATGGACCAAACCAACCTCAAACAAGCCTCATGCATGCCAAGATAATGGCCAAAACATGCTGAAAATGAAGTCCAAAAGCAAATACAAGCATGCAATACACATTGGTTCATAAACAAGGTATGAAGACAACAACTCTCTAACACATTGAATGAGTGGAAAATGTGAGAGTGCGGCAATGAAATAAGCTCTAAAATCATGTAAGGAATGATGCCAAATCATGCACATAACACAAGCATAGCATGCTAGGAGGCTCAAAGCTTAAGGCTAGCAAAGGGACTTGCACCATGGCCATACCAATCAAGCCCCAAAGAGCCAAGAAGACTCAAAATAGTCCCAAGATAGGTCAAAACAATGCTAGAAACATGCTTAAACATAGCCAACATATGCTAGAATTAGAGGCATGAAGCATAGAGCATACAAGGCCAATGAGGAGGATCACACTACGCCTACCAAAACCAAGCATGAGATAACTTCACCAACAAAAATTAGAGTTATATCATGGCAAAATAAGACCAAATACACACTGAAATGGTAGCAAAAGCTTAGGCAAGATGGCATGCATATTGGCTCATGTTTAAGGCATAAAGCACCAACCCTCCAAAGCATTTAAAGAGTGGAAGATGTGAAGGCATGACCACACTACACACACTAAAAATCACATACCAAATGATGCTAAATCATGCAAATAGCCCATGTAATGCATGCTAGTGACTTGGAAACTCAAAGCTAGTGAACAAGATTGCACTATGGCTATACAAAGCAAGGCATGCATGACCAAAAACAATTAAAATAGATCTTAAGCATGGCAAAACATGAATAAAATCTTGCTGGAGTGGAGCCAAAAACATGCCAGAATGATGGTCCAAAGCATGATGCATGTTAAGGCTATAAGGAGGATTACAATACAAGTGCAAGGAGCATGCAAGAGGTAATCAAACCAAGCCAAAATAGAGTTATATCATGTTGAAATGAGGCCTAAGGCATGATGAGATGGAGCCAAAATATGCTAGAAAGACATGCTATTTTGATGAGCCATTAACACAAGCAAACAAAGGAAGAGGAGGGGGGACAACCCCGACCCATTTGGGGCCTCAAAACACACTTTCTATCACTGAAAATCCATTGGATTTTAGTGGCTAAAAGGCCAAGTGAGGGTGCTCTCGAAGGCCTAAAAGGATGGCACAAAACAAGGCACAAAAGGGAGTAGTCCACCCCCAACACCAGAGGTGCCTCAAACAAACACTTTAAGGACTTAAATATAGAAGTTTTTATAGTTGAAAACAAGGCCTAAAGCAATATACAAAGGCGGCCAAACACTTAAGCAAAACAAGGCTTAAAGGGGGCAACAACTCACCCTTGAAGAACCATAGTAAACTAGCACTTCTGAGCCAAAGAAAACAAACTTTGAGAGCCCAAACAAGGTCCTCTAGCACCTCAGCAACAAAGAAATTGTGCTTTACTAGGTGTTGTAGTGCAAGAGTGAAGAGAAAACACCCTTTAAGGCTCACAATAGCACAATATATATATATATATATATAGAGAGAAATATAGAGAGAGATATATATTATCTCTAATGTAAATTGCTAAACCTCTAGAAAGGGAGAGGCACCTCCCCTCTTATAGAAATCCAAGTTTCAAGCTTGTTGAACAAGCTTGAGGCTTGTTACAATCCATGGAGGATGAGTTTTGTGCTCACCAACTGGCATACCTGGCAACAAAATATCTACAAAAGCAAATAAAAAGGCCTCGGCCAAAAAGTATGGCCGACCGGCCAATAAAGGTGCCGATCGGCAATCAGTGATGCTGACCGGCCACCACTGATAGCTGATGGAAAGAAGGAATGGCTGATAGGCATGAGGCCTCGCCGATGGGTTGTAGGGCTGGCCAACAAGCCACCCTCTTCCCTCAGAAACAAAGCCACAAGCTCTTGGTCCACGACCCAGCATAAAGCAGATAAGTTGAGAGGTTTCAAGGCGCGCAGCCGAGACCTTCAGGAACTCAAAATGAACACGAGCATGGATTATCATCGAGTGTGCAAACGATGACATCCAAGTCTTGAGGACGGTCAAAAATGGGGTGTCTACACCGGTGGATGGGTCATGGTGTTGAAATTGATTTGGAATTATTGTGAAAATTTGTTAAAACTTGGTATTTGGAAATCAATTTGAAATTTCAGGGACGAAATTCCTTAAAGGGGGAGGTTATAGCGATTCCAGTTTTGACCCGATCTTTGTTGTACTCCGAACTCGGGTTTCATGGTTTGTTGTTGTGGTTCATCTCCTATCCCCTTGGTTTTCCATTAACCGCTTTATGATTGTTGTGGTTGTGTTTGGAACAAAGTTGGTTGCTTAGTTTTCAAACCTTTGTTGCCCAGATTTGTGGTCTTCCACTCGAAGCGCATTTCTTGCGCTTTGAGCGGCTTTAGAACTTCAAGATTTTTGCAGTCGCAAACTACCGGATGTGTGTTTTTATGCTTGAGCTGCCACTTGCGCCGAGCGGTGAGCGCCCTTTTCATTGTCTTGGTGCTCGAGCGGCATTTCTTGCCGAACGAACAACTTATTGTGTCTCGACGCTTGAGCATCAACTCTAGCGCCGAAAGCATCACAAGATATATCAAATCACAAAATGACTTTTTACATCATTTTTTAGATCTATATCCTTCTAAACCCTAAAGTTGACACTTTCTCTCTCAACCCATTTGTCTTTGTTAAAAGAGTGAGCACCTCAAGATCTCCATTGTGATCCTAATAGACGTTGGTTTCAAATGCCCTTGAAGTTTCATCCTTGCTTGGCTAACCTTCTCTATTTGAGATAGGATTTTCTACACTTTTATATGGTTTTTAACTTAGTTATGGGTAGTTGTGTAAAAATGGTGGGATTTGGGTGTTGTGAACAAACCTAGGGTTTGGGTGTTAAATCAAAAGAGGGGTTTCTAACCTAATGCGCTTATAGATGGTTATGGGATTGAAAATGAAACTATATTATGTCAACTTAGTTAGTTTTGGCATTTGGTTTGGGATTTGGGAAAAATGAGAGTTTGCCCTAAAATGATTCAAATATTTATTTTGTATAAATAAATGAAATTTATATTGTAAAATATGAGATTGGATGGACATTGAGGCAAATGGTGGTGTTGGGAATGTATTACCTCACACTTATGAAATTTTGAATAATTTATCTGTCTTGAGATTGAATATTTGTATTGGGCTATTGGTGGAGGATAGCTATGATTGTTGTAGAAATTGCATGAGGATTAGGTGAATGGAAACTAATCTCTTGTTGGTTGTCATTGAACATGACTATTGTACTCATTGTTTGAGAGGAGATAGGAGATGGACTCCATTGAAATTAAGTTGGCCTATGTGTCCAGAAAAAGTCTCAAATCGCCAGATACATGGGTGTCGATCCCATGACGAAATTTTCGTAAAATGGAAATATTGAAGTGTTGGTGTGATGATTGTCTTAATTTGGGAATCACTGAGTTGTAGTCTCAGATGGGTTGTTTGAAAGATAATGAAATTGACAAACAAAGCCCTGGGCTATACATCGTGGCGGGTATGATGTGACACTTCAAAAAACATAAAAACTCCTTAGTGTACTTTTTCCAAACGTGACAACGTGGTTGGGTGACGTACAACACAAAAGTACACTAAGGCTTTTTATACTTTTTTCTTTGTAGGTTGATGCATTGCACGTGACACATAAACAACTCTCCCCCTTCATTACCCAATCGGTCACGTTAGAGTGTCACATTTGGGTAAAGTACACTAAAGAGTTTTTAATTTTTTTAAAGTGTCGCATCATATCTGTCACGTTGGAGTGTCACATGTCACGTTTGAAAAAAGTACACTAAGGAGTTTTTAATTTTTTTTTAGAATGTCACATCATACTCGCCACGTTGTCACGTTTGGGAAAAATACACTAAGGAGTTTTTATTTTTTTGAAGTGTCACATTATACTCGCCACGTTATCACATTAGGAAAAAGTACACTAAAGAGTTTTTATATTTTTTTTGGAGTAAAAGTTTTTGATTGTCAGATCATACCCGCTACGTTGTCACATTTAGGAAAAGTACACTAAGTAGTTTTTAATTTTTTTCGAGTGTCACGTTGTTGGAGTGTCACATTAATACCTGCCACATTGGAGTATTTTTTTTAGAGTGTCACATCATACCTGCCACGTTGTCACATTTGAGAAAAGTACACTAAGGAGTTTTTTTATTTTTTTTGAAGTGTCACATCATACCCACTACGTTGTCACATTAGGGAAAAGTACACTAAAGAGATTTTATTTTTTTAAATGTCACATTATACCCACCACATTGTCACATTTAGGAAAAATATACTAAGGAGTTTTTAATTTTTTTCGAGTGTCACAACGTTGGAGTGTCACATTAATACCTGCCACATTGGAGTATCACATCATACCTGTCACATTAATAAACGGGTATAGTTGTCCACCAAAACACTACCGAAATAAAAAAATAGGACCACATGGAAAGAAACTCTCCACTAATAGGACTTAACAGATCAATAGAAAAAACTTGGGACTAATTGGAGTACTTGTTTATGAGATGGGATTTCTTAGTAAATATCCCTTATCTAAATTATTAATTAAAATACATTTATAATATCATTAAAAATTATTAATTGATTTGATGATTTATTAATAAAATAAACAATTTGTTATGAAATTATAAATATCAGGAGGTGAAATGTATGTTCTAAAATTACATGGGCGATTTGTTTTTTAAGAAAATTTCAATGGGTGTATTTATAATGTACCTAATTTGAAATGATGCTTAGGCTTTGTGGACTCAATTTAGAGTCGAATTTAATTATTCAAATATAATATTTATGCAAAAATATGTATGTATATATATACGATAAAAAAATTAGCAGTTATATATTTGAATTATATTTGTTTAAAAATAGATAATTATTCTTAACATTATAATTGTTGTTAGTTTTTTTAAAAACAAATGTGATTTTAATATATAGGTCTGTTTCAAATTTCAACCTCAACCTCAATAGGATTATTTTTATCATGACCACCTATTATCACATGAGACCATTAAAAAAATAATCATGTCAGGGTTAAGGCCGAGATTGGCCGACCAATAAATATTTGTTTTGTTATTCATCAATACCATTAAAATTAATTTCAACCATTGAATATAATTTTAAAAATAATTAGAATTTCTCAAATTAGCATCCAATTTAAGAGAGTAGTTTAGATTCGATGAGCCTATTTTTGGCCAATCTTAGTGATAAAAAACCGCTCATCTTTTAATGATTCGCTGAGTGTATGTTGATGAAAAATTGAGATGATAAAACATCAATAGCAATATGTTTAAATCACATTTGTTTTTTTTTTAAAAAACTAACAATTATAATGTTAAGAATAATTATCTATTTTAAAAAATATATATATAATTCAAATATATAACTACCAATTTTTTATCATATATATATATTGCATAAATATTATATTTGAATAATTAAATTCAACTCTAAATTGAGTCCACAAAGCCTAAACATCATTTCAAATTAGGTAAATTATAAATACACCATTTGAAATTTGCTTAAAAAACAAATCGCCCTTGTGACAACCCTACTTTGTGTTATGCTAATTAATCTTAATTATACTTATGATTATGAGCTTGATATGATTTTGAATGCTAATTATATGATTACATGTGTTTTTGAATTTCTATCTGTTCATCATAGGAAAATCTGTTTGATTTTCTATTAGAAAATTTAAATTGAAGGAAGTAGAGGCTACAAAAATCTAAATTGATCGTGTTATTGCGATTATCCTAATTTTTAGAGCTCATTGTGAATTTAATTAAAAATTGATTCAAATCTAATTAATTAGATTAAGTTGATTAAATTAAGCACAATTAATTAGTTCTAATTAAGGTTGATTAGGGAGGTACATATAGAAGCTAAATGTGCTTAAGCTTATTACATGAACTCAAAATTTGAAAATAAACACTCTAGAGAGAGGGAGCCGATTCTAGAGAGAGAAAGAGAGCATCCTTGAAGATTTTGCTTGAGAATTCAAGAATTAGGAGAATTAGCTCAAGAACTAGCTAAAGTTTTGAAGGTTGAAGCCTCTAGGTGAGTAATTGAACTCACATTCATGAACCTAAATTCATAGCTAAGTGAATTCAAAGAGGATATGAAGTTAAGAACAAGATTTGAGTTGGAATATGAAATTGAGATCAATATCTATATGCATGTAACAAATTGCTATGAATCTTCATGTTTGTGTCTAAGACATGTTAAATAAGTTGAATTGGTAGTCATTTGAGACATGAATCCATGAATAATAGGTTATGAGGCTTAATTACATGTTTTGAAGATGAAGAATTCATGTAAGTGTAGACCCCCATTTTTGACCATCCTCAAGACTTGGACATCATCGCTTTGAACACTGATCCATCATCCATGCTCGTGTCCATTTTAGTTCCTCGGCGTCTCGGCTGCGCCATTTGCCGTCAGAGAACCTCTCAACTTGTCTGCTTTTGTGTTGGTTGTGGACAAAGGATTTGTGGTTTTGTTTATGAGGGAAGAGGGTGGCGCAGTTGGCTAGCCTTGTACAACCCATCGGCCAAGCCTTTTGTGCTTATCGGCCATGTTTTTCTTGTCATCGGCCATCGCTAAGGATGGTCGACGCAAGACTCTTTTGACTATCTGGCCATATCTTTTGGCCGAGGCTTTTTATTTGCTTTGGCATATATTTTGTGCCACCGTGACAAGCAGGGTGAGCATATCAGATTTCATCCTCCATACATGTGTATGGAGGATTGAATCAAACCCCTTAGCTTGTCCAACAAGCTTAGGATTTGATTTTCTATAAGAAGTGGAGACCCTCTCCTTTCCAAAGGGTTCTCAAAAGTTGATATACAAAACATATATCTCTATATATTTCTATCTTCTATATATTTTTCTTGTTTTGTTTCGTGCTCAAAAGTGCACTTTTCTTCACACTTTCTTTGCACATACGAAATTGACCTAATGAAACAACACACTCCTTGTTGGGCTTCGAGGCACTTTGAAGTTGGTTTTGTGTTTCTCTCGATCGGGTTTTGATCAAAAAAGGTCAGCCTGGAGTTGTTGTTCTAAAGTTGTTCTACAAGGGTGAGCTTTCTAACCTCTCAAACCCTTATGTTTTTTATTGCTTTTGGCCCTATTTACATGTTGTTTTAGGCTTAACTTCTTCAACAAAGGAAAGCTTCATTTTTAGTATTAAGAATGTTTGTTTAGGGTCTTGGTCCGTGTTGGTGGCTCTACCCTTTGGGGCCTTGTTTGGACTTGTTTTGAGCCATCACTTTTAGGCTTTTGTTTTAGCTCCTTGCATGATCTTTCTACCACTCAATTCCGTGCAGGAATTTTAGTGGTGAAAAGTGTGTCTTTGAGGTCTTAAATAGAAGAGGGTCATCCCTCTCCTCAGTGTCTTTGTATGCTTGTATAGATGGCTCATCAAAGTGGCATGTTTGTTGCTTGTTCGCCCATATTAGCATGTATTAGGCCTTATTTTAGTATGGAATATCACTGCTTTTGGCTTGGTTTGATCACCTCATGCATGCTTTTATACACCGTAGTGTAATTTTGCAATCTAGCCTTATATGCCATTGATGAAGTAGCATGTTTGTTAAACATGTATTGGTTCCATTTCAAAGATGTTTTTGGTCCTTATTTAGCATGTCATGACTCGCTTTTGGGTTAGCTTGATAGCCTCTTGCATACTCTCTTGCACTTATAGTGCAATTCCATTCCAACAGTCAACATGCATCATGCTTTTTTGGTCATCATTCTAGCATGCTTTTGGCTCATCTATAAGAAGATTTTGTCTATATTTTACCATGCTCAAGCTTCTGGATTTGTGTTGTTTTGGTCATGCATGCATTGCTTTGTATAGCTATGGTTCAATCTTGTTCACTAGTTCGCTCATATTGGAGACTCCTAGCATGCCTTACTAGGACTATTTTCATGATTTGGCATCATTTGTTAGGTAATTTCTATTGAGCATATTTCATGGCTATCATGCACTCATGATCTTTCACTCTTCCATGTTTTGGGAGGTTGGTTCTTTATGCCTTAAACATGAGTCATTGTGGGTAACGCCCACCATGCCTAAGCTATATGCAGCTTAATCATTTCAGTTGTGTTTTTGGTGTTATTTTGCCATGATATAATCCCTCTAATTTTGTTGGCAAAGCCATCTCATGCTTGGTCTTGGTAGGTGTAGTGTAACCTTCCTTATTGGCTTTGCTTATATTCCATGCTTCATGCCCTTCATGGTAGCTTGTTTTGGCTACACTCCATGCACATGTTTTAGCCCTTCACTTTTGGCATGTTCTAGGACTATTTTGAAGTTGCCTTGGCTATATGCTTCAAGTGTATTGCATAGCTATAGTGCAAAGTGCCTATGCTAGTTTCAAGCTTGAGCCTCCTAGCATGCTATGCTTGTATTGTTTGGATGATTTGGCATCATTTCACATGATATTTCAGTGCATAGTAAGTGCTGCTCACACTCCACATTTGTCAATACTTTTTGGTCATGTTTGAGAGTTGTCCTTCTTATGCTTATATCGATGAAAGCTATTGCATGTGCATGCATTATCTTCCATTTCAAATGTCTTCATTTTTTTGGCCAATCGCTTTTTGGGCATGATTGAGGCCTTATCCATATTTGGTTTAAGTCCATTGAGCATGTTGTTTGAATGTTGTTGCATTACAATCGAAGCTTACATGTTGTTGCATTGCTCCCTGGCGTTTGCATGCTTATGTTGCTTTTGCATGGTAGTTGCATGCCATTAGCACGATAGGTTGCATATGTTGCATTACTACAGCATATGTTGCATTGTGTTTAGAATCTTGCATGCATTGCATTGTGTTTGGATAGGGTATTATTCAAACACGGAACGAGGGACGTTTCATACTTGAAGTGATGAAACGCGGTTTATTTCTGGCCATTAACGTATTAATTCTTTGATCATGCATGATAAGGTGGAGGTTCATTGAGTCTTATGGCATTTTGTGTGCATTCATTGGACATTGATTTGTGCAACCTTTCACATCATGGATTGAGATGCGGATGATGGTCGAGAGTTGTTCCTTTTGAGTACGCTGACATGATAAGGAGTGTGGTTGCAAACACATTTTCAGAGATACAATCGCCATGCCTCTATTAGTGCTCGCTGGGTACAAACGGAGAATCACAGAATCATGGGTCGATCGCCATCGAGTCATATCAAACAAATTAGCCTCCTCATCGATCGGCTATCAAATTCGGTCAATGGCTATTCTCTTGGTCGACCACCTCAAAGATGGTCCTAAGGTGGATCAATCATCTTGAAGTTGGCATAATTTTCAGAAGTCCAAAAACAAGATAAATAGAGGCATCATGAGGCACCTACGCGATTTTCTAGTGAATTTACCAAGCATCGCATGCATCCCCCACGCAGGCCATTTTGCTTGATAATTAGAATAATTATTTCTTTCGATTCTACAGTAACAATTAATTAACTTGTTAGTTAGTTAATTTTTGGTTTGTAATTACTTAGCTTAGTGTAGCTAAGTTAGTTGATTCATTCAACCCTCCACGAGGGCAATAACTGCTAATAAGCGCGGCGGTAAAGCGGCGCATGTCTTCCAACTCCATTTCTTTCTCCCTTTATTTACCAAATTTTTGATGGTTAGTTTGGGGCATGTTCACTAGCGCCTTTATAAGCCGCATATGCACTCCATTCATCTCGTATTGCATGCATCGGGCTCGCTCATCATAATAATCGCATTGTATTTCAATACCAATTTGAACACATGTTATGAAGTTGCATTCACATGACATCTTTAGAATGTTTCTAGCCTATCTTAGTTGCATTTTGTTGTATTAGCTATCTTAACATGAACTAGTGACTATGCAGACTTCTAACTAGTTCTCTGCTTTTGGCTTGGAGCACTGCGGAGTGTTTACGCTTTAGCATACCGCATGAGATGTGTATGTTGCCATGCTAGCATGCTTGCTATTAGGCTAACTAGCTTAAGTGATTAACCCGCTTGAATGCCTCGTGGGTGAAGGTTGGGATTTGCTTTGAATTAAAACACCAAAAATATGTTTAGTTCACTCTGAGTGGCAACCATGCTTTCAAGCCCACTTGAGGGTGGCAAAATCCACACTTAGCCTACTTAAGTAGTAGAACTCTAAAGCCATTTTCAAACAAACAAACATGAGATGTTTTGTTCCAATTTGCATGATTGGAGTCTATACTTGTATACCCATGACTGCTATGCAAGCTAGCTATCAAAACCTCGGTCAAGAACGATGTGTTTTCAAAAACAACATATTCCAGTTAGTAGAGGCTTTATTTGATCGGCTATAGGGGTGCTCATTGCAAGGACTCCTTTCCTCTCGCACTCCAAGTTCTCAAGCCGAGGCAACTTTATGATAATCTTATATGGCCTAGAAGCTACAAGTTAGGGCTTCCAGATTTTTTCAAAACAAAAATATTTAGGTGGTGACTCTAAAACTGCAAAAGCAGCCTCCATGCTTGGCACTTGGATTAAAATCACCTTTTCCAAAAACAATTTTCCTGGATGGGACACTTTGGTGATTTATGAGTCTTACAATGCACTTTTGTGAGATTAGGATCTCGTAACTGCGGACAGAGTCCTAACTCAGAGAGTTAAGAACAAACGATTACAGCCTCACATCGGGAAAGGTAGTTCCGGGCGAAGCCCAGTTTGAAGTAATTTCTACCGATTTAGAAAAGTTGACTCGAACTCATGATTTGTTGTTTTGACTACACTTTATGTGTTTCTTTTGCATTACATTTGCATTGGTACGC